>OZ007588.1:325320251-326520251 GCA_963931845.1 Maratus michaelseni
AAACAAGTTTCGACATTTTCTAAAAATGGAAAAAATTGAAGTTCGAGCTGTCATAAAATACTTTGTTAAAAAAGGTTTAACCCCCACGGACATACAAAAAGAGTTACATTCCACCTTAAAGGATTTTTGTTCTTCATATTCGACGATAAAAAAGTGGGCTGCTGAATTTAAACATGGTAGGAAATCCATTCGCGATGATGAACCGACGAAATCGTCTCAAAATTTCACAATGCCGTATTGAATGATCACCGATTGAAGGTACGGGAACTTGCTGACATTGCAAACATCTCGATAGATCATGTTCACTAAATTTTACACGATGTTTTGGGTATGAAAAAGCTTTCCGCTCGATGCATGCCGCATTTATTGAACGTCGACCAGAAACGCCAAAAAATGAACATTTCTCAAGAGTGTTCTGAAATGTATTGTGTTGCAAGTTGCAAAATAAAATGAAATATTGTCAAAAATCTTGTATTTTCTTTGTCAGGCTGAGCACTTTTCGTACCATCCTCGTACTAGGCTGCACTAAAGAATTCACACACAAGAGTGTGTCTTAAATGTATTGAGTTTCGAGGAAACTACATTGAAAAATAATATGAAATTATGTCAAAAATCTTGTGTTTTCACTGTCAGGCCGAGAACTTATCAAACTACCCTCGTATTCATCTTCCGATAGAATGGCCTCACAAACCGCTCACAGTAATTATGCAAAAATTTCTGTCACAGCAGTTAAAGGTTAATTTATTGATAGTCCTAATTGTTCAATTTATTTCAAAATGGCGAGACCCTTCAATAATTTTTGAACTTCTACGCCCAGTGCCCGCTTAAGACTTAGAAATAGGGGAAGCCTGACGTCAGACAGCCCTTTTTACTCTGCCAATTATGTTTCAACAGTTTGAAATTTTATCATCAAAATTTCGAGTAAATAACATTTTTAATATCAAACTAAAACTAACTACCTATATAAATATAAAAAATATTTTATTATATACATAATTATACATAACAAATTAATTTTGTAAATGAATTAACAAATATGAAACAGTTGCCAATACTTTAACTTCAAAATATATTTTATGCTTTACAAATTGCAGGATTTGCCAATTCTAAGAACAATGCAGGGACAACAAATATTTGACGTAAATGTATGCTTGGCTGCAACACTATTTTATAAACAGAAATGTAGTATCACCTGAATGCTAATTACTTTCCCCTTTATTTAAATAACCTATTCTCCATATTTTATATCATTTCTCCACTCTTTATAAATATAAACAATATATAATTATACAGATTAAATTTTCTGTTATTTTTAGCACGTTTGAAATTAAAATGTAAAACAAAAGAAAAATGAAAATAAATTGCATTTAATCATTGCTTTTATACCATTTATTAAATCAACAGACCAAAAATAGCGTATAAATGTGTCAGTAATAGTCTAAGGGAAAATTTAGTAGCTATAATTAAGAAAAAAAAAATACATTTTTTACCCTGACTGAAATTCCCCCAACCCCTAAAAATTAGTTTTGAAAAGTAAATTTTGGGCCCCCGTTGTATTTCAGTAGGTAAGCTCGGACTTCACGGGCCTATTCGGTAAACAGGCCCTGGCTACGCCACTGTCGGTTAATAACATCTAAGCAGTCATTTTTGTAATGAAAGTTCATGTCAACGACTACAGATTGAAGATATTATGGTCGTTAAATGACTCTCCCAGGAAACCTCTATGTATTCTTGGTGATTGAATAATAAAGGACATCCACACAAACTTTTTTTTCTGTTTCTTCCTCTCCTGCCGTATCTTCGCTCGCACCTAACCCTTTCCGAAAGCGTGCCAAGAATGTTTGCCATCATTTCAGTTTTAATTTTTCGACGTCCTTTTTTGCGTTGTCAAACTAATAGCTTCATCACTGAAGAAGAATATAATTTTAGTCTCATTTTTAGAAACCAAGCTGTGGCTGCATACCAAAAAATACGTTTCAAGGCCAAGATTCGAAAAGAATCCATGTTTCTGAGATACTGAATATTTTTCAGTTTTGCAGATAAACGATAAAAAAAAATTCTCATTTTAAAGTTTTGCGAGATACAAAATTAAAATGTTTTTGTTTTTTTCAAATTAATGTTAAAATTATAAATATTTTAAAATTAATATTATTTCATATAGTAAATAATTTTTTTCTCATATTTCTTGAAATGTGTGTTTATGTTTGTACTTTGGTAGAAAAAGGGTTGATGTCTTTTTTTAACATTTTTAGGAAAAGTTAATTTAATGTTTTTTTTTAAATAAAAAAAAAACATTAGAATTATTATTGAATTTATTTTTTAAATGTCAGAACTAGCAAGATTTGTTCGCTAAACTGGTTGTTTTTTTTTTCTCGAAATGCAGAGATCGTACATTGTACCTGATTAATGTTTGGGTGATTCGTTCTCACATGTTAGTTCTTGAACCCTGAGAAGTTCCGATAAGCCAAATTTTAATTTCGGAGAAATTTTGAAGATTTTTTAAATACGAATTTGCATTATATATATATATATATATATATATATATATATATATACATAGTAGAGAGAGATTTTTAAAAAGCTAATCTTTCATGATCGGGTTCACCTAGTAATAGAACTTTCTCCCATTGCTCTATAACAAAGCAACGTAGAACGATGGGTTATACGCTTAAACATTCCAGCCTAAATTACCTAACTGACAATGTAAGTCCCATTAAATCCATTTCAGGACGTGAGTTATAAGCGTTCGGAATTAAATTAATCGGATTGGCCTAACTATACAAGTTTCTTCCAAAGATCTATAACTAAACAACGTAGAACGATGTTATACACTAACCCCCCTCCCCCCCCCCCTAAAAAACCTAACTGACAATGTAAGTTTCTCAAAAATCCATTTAGCAGAACGCGAGTTATAGGCGTTCGGAATGAAATTCCCATTCAGATTCTGGTTTGCCTAATTATAGAACTATCTTCCATAGCTCTATAACTAAGCAATGTACACTATAATGCCATAATTGATGGGAACTTTCAGTTTTAGACATTTTTTCGAATATTTTAAAATATACATGTCAGATTCTTTTGGGGTATTAGGATTAAAAAGAACAGGTTTGACTTCATATTTATCAATGTTGATTTGCTAAGTAGGACAATTAGGGGACCAACAAAAAATTAAAGAATAAAAATAATACTTGGGATCATCCTGTAAAATAAAATGCACGAAATGATTTACCGCTACAGAATATACATAGGCAGACATTGTATAATATGTGTACTCATTTGTGTAAGAATAGCATGCATATTAATTGAAATATAGCGATTTTTTAAAAAAATTAAAAAAATTCTTGCATGTTTTTTGCTTATAAAATACAGGGTTTTTAACCAAATTCAACATCAGTTTCAGAAAAATTGACAAAATGTAGTAGAAATCAAATAGTGTGATTGAAATATAAATATATTAAATATTTAAGAAAATATAGGCAGTTGTATGAAATAATTTTTATCTGCGCATGCGCGAACGATAAGAAAAAACTTTTTGCCTAATTTAATACTCAATACTATGGAGCAACTTATAAAAAAAAAGCAGTCAAATATCGTAAAAATTCAGAGAGATATCGGCGCTAGAGTGAGCTGTTTTTTAGTTTCTGACTAAAACTCGCTGAATGATAGGGGATTGTCCACAAATTAATATTTTTAAGTTATCTGGCAGTGTTCGGAGAAAATTTTTAGAAAAAACAATTTAATTATAACTTACGCTTATGTTTAGGAAGATTTTGACTCTAAACTACGAAGAAAAGGAAAATATAGTCCATACATTGATTACATCTAGATAAATTGAGGCGTTTATGGTAAAATTTTGTGAAATTTAGCCCAATACGCAAAACACTCTACAGTAAATTTTCGAGAAATTACGTTTTGCGTATTAGACCAGTAAAATTAGAAAAGTTTGCCATAATGCATGCTAGGAGATAAAAATTAGTACAGTTGTTCATTGATGGCTACTGATGACTATGTAAAAAGTCCTGATGGATAGGAGGTGAGTGGGGGGGGGGGGGTTAAAATAAATTACTTTTTTTAGTTTTTTACAAAAATCTCAGAAACTGTTGGTTTTCATGAAAAACTTACTCCGATATAAATTATTCTCTACAAATGACAGTTATATACAATAGAACCTCGATTATCCGTCAGCCAGAAAACCGGAGATTTGACGGATTTTCCGCAAAAAATTCACTTTAATTTCAATTTTATTTACTTAATGTCGCCATAATAAATGCTACAGAGATAAAAATTAGTACAGTTGTCCCGTGATGGCTACTAATGAATATGTAAAAAGTCCTGATGGATAGGAAGTGAACGAGGGGAGGGAAGGGGTGGGGCAAAATACTTTTTTAGTTTTTTTACAAATATCTCAGAAACTGTCGGCTTTCATCAAATAATCACTCTGACATTAAAGAACACAAAATTCATTACAAATGACAGATATTTACAGTAGACCTTCGATTATCCGTCATTCAGAAAACCTGAGCCTTGACAGATTTTCCGGAAAAAAATTACTTTAATTTGATATTTATTTACTCAATGTCTATTCAAATTTATTAAATATTGCTGCAAAATAAAAAGGAATAAAAAGGAAGACAGTAAACACTTCAATACTGCAATATTGCATGAAATAATGCCAGGTAAGTTGTTTATGAAAGAAAAATATTTATTATTAATGAAATGTTTATGAATGTGAAATATTATAATTGCGAATATAAAACTTGGAGAAAACTAAAAGTAGGTACATATTAATTTATAATTAAGTAAATATTGTGTAATTATGAAAGTGGATGGATTGTTAGGATTCATAATCATCACCTCATCTTCTTCCTTGTCCTGTTGTTATCACCCTGGTACTGAAGACAAATATTTATATTTATTATTAATAAAATGTTATTTCACGTGAAACTGTGTAAGCGCGACAAAACATAATTGAGAACAATGAAAGTAATAATTTATCATTAAGCAAATACTTACTAAGTCATAATGTTCTTTTTTTCTTGACACATCATCATCAACTGAAGTGGACGCTACATTAGAAGACGTTCTCAGCATGACTGAATCCATAATCACATCTTCATCATCTTCCTCGTCCTGTTGATCTGTATTTATAGCTATAAGTGTTGCATTCAGACAGTCACCATGGCAAATGTTGCAGATGAGTGTGCAGTTAATGGCTGCTTTCCTGTACCCATACTTAGCTCCACACCCAGTGGTGCATATGCAGAAGACGGTATTTAAGACAGCCTCAGGTGCGATCAGTTCCTTAGTTGTAATAAGAACCAGACGATTCTGCTTTTGTTCCCAGCCCCATAGTTCGGCATGTTGTTACTGGCCAAACCACAGCTGCACCTGTTGGTACACCCGGATAGAATATTTTCTAGCCACTACTTCTGTTGGTGGAAGGATTGAAATGACAGGTTTGACATTCGATTTAGATTTGGCGAAAGAATGGTATCGGAAAGTATTGAGAGATGTAGATGTGGGAGGTGCTTCATACAATCTAAAGAAAAAAGTTGGTTTCCTGCTTCTACAACAGCATCATGGTCAGCAATTTTGTGTACCTCTTCACATTGCTGAAACAGCTGGAAAATTTTTGTTTTCCACTTTTTGAATTTGGCTGACGTCGTATCACATCCAGTGAATGCATAAAGGTCTAGAATGATGTCTTGTTTCTTGAATTAACTGTTGTGAGAAAATAATATTTTTTTCAATTCTTCCACTACTTGGCTTAACGAAAATTTCTTGTTCGAGCGGAGTTAGGGCGATTAGGAGGACAACAAGATCAACATCCTCACCAACAATTGCCACTCTGCCACTAGAAGAAGATATTTCAATGGCTGTTGTTACAATTAGGGTATCTGCATTGCCAGTACTCTCCCGGCAAGATATTCCATTCTCCTTCAATTTGGAAGAAAGCACAGCTGTTAATCTTGATTTGTTCTTTTCATTTGAAAGGAAGCTCTTGGTTGACGGAAACCTCTGTGTTCCCCGTTGAAATTAATATCCACGGACTTCTTCAGTGCACATCTTCGGTTTTGCTCTGCTAATTTCGTGCTGTTGGCAATGTCGGAGTAGCCATCAAAAACCACTGAACAGCCTTTTTCTTTATAATGTGTAGAGATTTATACTTCACAAATTGAAATAAAAGTGGAACCTCTTGACCAAGGGACTTTGTGAAGAAAGAAACCACCATCCATAATAATATCACAGTATTGGAAATCAATGGGCTGTTTCAATAGTAACTTTGATGTAATAAATTAGATGATATTCTGGCTCGACTAATGTTGTTTGCAGATATTTTTAGTCCTTAATTTCCCTTTAGAAAATTAAACCTGAGTCTAAAAAATATTAGATATTGTTAAAAAATATTAGACCGCAGTGCGAAATTTTCGCACGGATCCATTGGTATTTAATAAATTTGAAATTAAAGTGATTTTTTTTTTGCGGAAAATCTGTCAAGGCTCTGATCTCGTGACTGACGGATAATCGAGGTTCCACTGTATATACCTGTCATTTGTAGAGAATTTAACGTTCTTTAATTGACGTCAGAGTAATTTTTTCATGAAAACCAACAGTTTCTGAGATATTTGCAAAAAACTAAAAAAGTATTTTGACCCCTCCCTCCCCTCGTTCACTTCCTATCCATCAGGACATTTTACATAGTCATTAGTAGCCATCACGGGACAACTGTACCAATTTTTATCTCTGTAGCATTTAGTATGGCGACATTAAGTAAATAAAATTGAAATTAAAGTGAATTTTTTGCGGAAAATCCGTCAAAGCTCCAGTTTTCTGGCTGACGGATAATCGAGGTTCCACTGTATATAACTCTCATTTGTAGAGAATTTTATGTTCTTTAATTTATATCGGAGCAATTTTTTCATGAAAACCAACAGTTTCTGAGATTTTTGTAAAAAACTAAAAAAAGTAATTTATTTGAACCCCCCCCCCCCCCCCCCCCCACTCACCTCCTATCCATCAGGACTTTTTACATAGTCATCAATGATCAACTGTACTAATTTTTATCTCCTAGCATGTATTATGGCAAACTTTCCTAATTTTACTGGTCTAATACGCAAAACGTAATTTCTCGAAAATTTACTGTAGAGTGTTTTGCGTATTGGGCTAAATTTCACAAAATTTTACCATAAACTCCTCAATTTACCTAGATGTAATCAATGTATGGACTATATTTTCCTTTTCTTCGTAGTTTAGAGTCAAAATCTTCCTAAACATAAATGTAAGTTATAATTAAATTGTTTTTTCTAAAAATTTTCTCCGAACACTGCCAGATAACTTAAAAATATTAATTTGTGGACAATCCCCTATCATTCAGCGAGTTTTAGTCAGAAACTAAAAAACAGCTCACTCTAGCGCCGATATCTCTCTGAATTTTTACGATATTTGACTGCTTTTTTTTTATAAGTTGCTCCATAGTGTTGAGTATTAAATTAGGCAAAAAGTTTTTTGTTATCGTTCGCGCATGCGCAGATAAAAATTATTTCATAAAACTGCCCATATTTCCTTAAATATTTAATATATTTATATTTCAATCACACTATATGATTTCTATTACATTTTGTCAATTTTTCTGAAACTGACGTTAAATTTGGTTAAAAACCCTGTATTTTATAAGCAAAAAACATGCAAGAATTTTTTTAATTTTTTAAAAAAATCGCTATATCTCAATTAATATGCATGCTATTCTTACACAAATGAGTACACATATTATAAAATGTCTGCCTATGTATATTCTGTAGCGGTAAATCATTTCGTGCATTTTATTTTACAGGGTGATCCCAAGTATTATTTTTCTTCTTTAATTTTTTGTTGGTCCCCTAATTGTCCTACTTATCAAATCAACATTGATAAATATGAAGTCAAACCTGTTCTTTTTAATCCTAATACCCCAAAAGAATCTGACATGTATATTTTAAAATATTCGAAAAAATGTCTAAAACTGAAAGTTCCCATCAATTATGGCATTATAGTGTATAACGATGTGTTACACATTGAAACCTCCCCCCCCCCCCCAAAATTACCTAAATTATGTAATTTATCAAAATTATCTGAATGCTACTTATTCTACACTCCCGAGAAAGCATGTTGTAGTCCTATCTCGGTGGCGCAAGAAAAATTAGAATTTAGTTTTCGAAAATTAAAAGTTTTAAAAATTAGCCAACTTTGATATGCTTACTTAAAGAATAACTCTTTTTGAATACTTTTTTCATGTTTGAATACGGTAAATGAATAAATATTAATCTGTCTTCAGAATTCAGCACTCACACATATAAGTTTGAAAGAAAAAAAAAAGGAAAATGATTTTCAAAAGGAAGATAAAAGTATTTTCTTCTTAAACAGTACTTGTATTTACGAGAATCCTATTTCCAAAATTTTCTCTCGAAAGAAAAAAATACCGATGGTAATTTAAAGAATATGTACAAAAAAATAAAATAAAAATAAAATAAAAATAAAAAAAGTGTATAAAGATTTATAGGTTTATCTTTTATAGAAACCAGAGGATCCAACCCGGCTAGCCGGTTTACAGAGCATACTGATTTGTGTACAGAACGTAGGTGAAAATCATTTTTTTTAAACGTAAAAATTCTAATAATTTTTTTTACATTTAATATATATATATATTTAATTGTCCACTAACAAAAAAAAAGGCATTTTAATATGAAAAATATAAATTATATATTCAAATAAAGTTTTGAAATTTATTAAAAGCGATATTTTCGTATTAGCCGCATACCAGAGGTCGGCATGCGCCGAAGAAATCGCCAAAGATTTCGCTACTTACAGCAGCCTTTTTGATTCTGATAATTCCAGTATTTAAGCTCGTAGTCAGATTATCTATCTGTTAAATTTATGTTTTTAACACTTTCCAACATAGTTGAAGAGTGTTTGTAAATTCTGTTTGTCTGTCTGTCTGCCCGTGCTCTAACTCGAGTAAATATCCTGGATTGCCATGAAATTGATATACGCTATTGAGGTTTATAATGGCATGTTTGGTATTGAAAATGGAGTGTGCAGTAATTATAATTCGTTTACAGGAACACTCAAAGGAATTCCGTTACATTACGGTCTATGTGGAAAAATCATTTGCGGTGTATTTTAATGATGTTACTTTTTTCGGTACTTCTCCACTATCCCGTCGATCAATTTTCCTTAAAAATATATATATAAATTAAGATATATTTTAAATGGGTTAGTTAAAATATAAATTATATGATACTAGTAACTCTTATTCTCTATATATATCATTAATATTAACTAGTAAAATTAATATATTTACACTACATTACAGCTGCATATAAGTAATTATACATACAATATTAAAGTTTTAGTAGAATATCTGTACACCAGATGTCAGCAGCAATGTATTTGATAGTATGCTAAAATAGTCTAATATTTTTACAATAGATAGCAGTAGTATAGCTTATTTAAAATATTAAAACTTGGAAATTTAGTATGGAGGTAATAATATCTATGAAATACTTTCAAATTATCAAGTAATATTATATATTTTAATTTATTAAATTAAAATTAAAATAAAATAATTAATGGTTTTTATTTATATGTATATCATAATTTTTTTTCTACATTTTTTTAAATGTTGTAATCTATTTAGTTAAATAAAAATAACTGTAACTGTAGGTTACAATTTATGATCTGAAGGATTCTCTATTTAACTGTGAATTTAACCTCTTCTTTTGTGGATACAACTTTGTACATGTGCTCACAATATACTAAATATCTTGGGATATTATCAATATAAGTAATATATATATTTTTTAATTTTTTTAATTCTTTTTCACACTCCTTTTCAAATTGTATGTATAATTTATAATATTCCATTGTAAAGGTCTTGTTATTCAATATTGTTTCAGCGATTGTTCGGGCAAGATATGGCACTATATTTAGCAAAAGCTGGTGTCATATACAGAAAACAATCGTTCTTTGCTTATAAATGTGATTTTCTTGCCCTTGAAAAAGTAAATTACTTTATAAGCTTTTATTTGTGTATATACTCGTGTGGTTTATATTTCATTCCTTATTTTCTATTTATTTAATTTTTTTTTTTTTCTTCTTCTTCTTAATTTGAATTAATAATGTTACTTTTATTAGGACTACAATTTTAATTTGTAAATTGACAGGGCTCTTTGGTATCGGGATTTCAGTGTATGTGGTCAGTTTCTTATGTTTCAATGGTTAAATTTTACTTAAAGTTTTATATATATATATATATATATATTATATTTTATTTTATATATTTTCCATTATTATTCTTAATTATCACTCTCGGATGGTGAATAAATGTTTGTGACGTCAGTTGAAACTGACGCTTAATCCGACGCAGTTAGTTAATACGAATATCGATTTTAGAGTTATAAAGATGTTTCTCTTACGCAATTCAGTAATAGAGCATTTAAAGTTTATGACGTCATCCAGCCACGATTATTCGAATTGCAATGCATTTTATAAATAATTTACACATGTTTTATTTTCATATTTTATATTATGCATATCCATGGTGGGTAAGTATTATGATGGCCCCCAACGACTAGTTTTCCCCTCCAGTGTATATGAGGCGTTAGGAATATCAAAGTGATTCAAGTCCATAAAACATTAGCCACAGATACACTGAAAAAAAATCCATATATATGTACGGGTGTTTTCATGTGAAATTTTTGTCTTTTAATAAAAACTTCTTATTTTGAGTAGAAATTGTACACTGATGTCCAGAAATTAAGGGACAGTGACCAGACACTTTCAACTTCAGACGTTTTGTCGAATACCTAATGAAATTCGTGAGGAAATGCCCGAAATACCCTTCAACTTTGAGGATGTAAAGAACATGTTTGACTTCATGTTTTTCAGTGAAAATTTATGATGTGAAAATTTTCAGTGAAAATTTCACAGAAAATTCTCAAAATGATCCGTCGCTGTAGCAAATGACTATGTAGGTTGTATTCAACGTTTTTGTGCATTTGTGTAAGAATAGCACGCATATTCTTGAAAATGTTAACGTTTCTGTAATTTTTTTTTTAATAGCATGCAGAGTTTTCAACCGAATTTAACACCGTTTTCCAAAAACTTGACAAAGAACAGTAGAAATAGTATAATGCAATTAAAATATGAATATATTGAACATTTGATGACATATGTGATGTGTATTTTAATTGCAGTATACTATTTCTACCGTTCTTTGTCAAGTTTTAGGAAAGTGGTGTTAAATTCGGTTGAAAACTCTGTATGCTATAAACAAAAAACTTTTGAATTTTTCGCAGAAACGTTAACATCTTCACGAATGTAAGAGCTATGCTTGCACAAATTCACACAAATGTTGAACACGCCCTACATAGTCATTTACTACAGTTACAGACAATTTTGAGCATTTTCTGTTACTTGGATGATCGCAAATATTATTTTATTTTTAAAATTATTATTGTCACTAATGTTATATTGTATGTAATTGTGTTCATCGCAACATTTTTCAATGCCTTTTCTTTCTTAATATCATGACACTGTCGTTTAAGGATGTAATTGGTATTTTAATTAATGAAATAATTAATAAATCAATAAAACATAATGAAAAATATATGTATATGTCGAATTAAAAACCACTTGATTCCGTAACAAATACATGTAATGACTCTGACGTCAAGTGAATGTGACGCCACGATCATGCTTCTTTGGTGTTAAATCCTATAGTTTGGCGATAGTTTTTTGTTATGAAAAGTAGTCGACGTGATAATGGAGAAGTGCCCTTTTTTCAAATATATTGAAATTGATATACATCCCTCAGGTGCACTACAAGATAATTACTATAAAATGTGGTGTGCTTGGCAGTAATAGTTCATTTAAGGATGCACACGAAATAATTTGGTTACAGCAGTACTTAAGTGTAACTTTTGCAAAATTAATGGCAGGACTATTTCATCAACGTAATTTTAATTCCCATCTTATTCTGAACACTTTTGCGACATACATTGCCTTTCTATCCTCGAAAGGTGTGTGTTAATAAAGCGTGTTTCAATCTTTTTGAAACACCCTGTATAGAAAATAATATATGAAATTCTGTGGGCTTTTAGGGTGGACGTTTCGGGGCGTTTGGTTTGACGACAGTTTTTTTATTTTCAATCCCTGGCGATTTTTCGGCATTATCGACTTTCAGTTCAATATTGGTGTCAATGCGAGTAATATTTTGGGAGCTACCGTATTGGCAAATGTGTAATTTTTGATGGGAAGTAGAAGTTTTGCTCAGATAAAAAGTTACAATGGAAGTAATAATATTATTAGAAGTGGTCATTATATGCACATTTACTTACTATATATGGATAGTATATGGATATGTAAAGAAGTAAAATTTAGAATAATATACGATTTTCTCCGCCCTCTACCCTTTCTTTTTCTCCCTCTTTCCTTCCGTGCGTGAGAATTCAACTTTTTTTTTCTTTCTGGCATTAAGCATTTTTATGCATGTCTTTGTGCTTTTTATATTTCTAAATTCACGCCTCCAAAATAAGTCAAGGAGTATTCCTTGAAAAAATATCTTAGTAATTTCTTTGATTGCAAGCAATATTTGTATTTAGTTTCACTGAAGCAGCCTGATACGAATATTTACTTGAAACTAACGTGTTTTAAAGACGTTTTCAGCTTTAATCCCGGATCTGGCACAAATGCAACTGACTGTCAATGGTACTGGAAAAAAGTAAGACGCGTCCAAGAAATTTCATTAAGATTGCGGATGTTTACAAACAATTCTTCCTAATGACATTACTTGTTATTAATGCTGGAAAAACTTTAAACAATTTACACGGTTACTAAATAGATAATTATTAAGACGTTAGGAGACAATATATATTATGTGTCACAACATTTAATTCCAATGTAATACAATCTTAGTTGTTTAATTTTTATTTATCCATCTATTTACTTTTTTACAGAATGAGTAATTAAACCGATTTCTCAAATGGGAACTTAGTATAGAGATATACAAGGTGATTATAATTAAAGTAAAGATCTTTAGGCAGTGTCTGATTTACGGCAGGGCATTCGGTGCACGGACCCAAAGCCCCCAAATGCTACTTAAGATTTTTCAATTATTGGCCAAAATCTGATGAAGATTTAACTATTAAAAAACAAAATTTATATGGAAAAATCTGTTTATCAATTTTTCATTTAAAAATAACCTTTTAAAAATACTTCACTCACGCGAAAACACTCGCTTGCAAATGTTAATCCTATGGATTTTTTTTTTAATATCCCGTTTGCATTTCAATATTTTTAAATGATTTTTTTTAAGTGGATAGTTGATGTCGATCTCTACATGGTTACGCGACCAAAGACATATAGCGATTGGCACAAAACGATGGGCGTGTACCAATCGCTGGTCGGGGCCAGCCACTATTTGTGACGTAATGAGAATGAATGATCAAACCCGGTATCTAGTGTTACCCTGGTCAAATGTAACAAAATTTGGCATTGTTACAATTTAAAACTCTTTATTTTTACAAGCAAGTGGGACTCAGAGTGACTTAACCAGATTGGTGAATGGCAAGTAAGCGTATATTTTATTGACAGATATATCATGTCGGAGAAGTGTGATTAGCGCGCGAAGTTGCGAGAATTGAGCCATTTGACTTTGTCCATCTTCTATCGTCATTGAAGCAAGATGAGTATAGGGCGATTCTAACTGATGCAGAAAGCTACGAAAGAAGGGCTTTTGTAGCTGGAATGTTGCCGAAAATCACTAGAACCCTCTTCATCTGTTATAAACAGACGTACTACGGTGAACGGACGGATGTAATTGAAAGAGTCAATTTTGACTGTTCGGCTTTGATTGTAGCTGCTTAGTCATGTTTTGAGACATTTTGAAGTTTAGGTATTTCAATATTTCTTGTTACTGACAGAAAAGTCTATGAACTGAGTCGTATTTAGTCAATGTTATTTTGTAGGACGGTGAATTCAAATAAGTTAATTTATAAACTTTTGGGATATTATTTCTGGTTTTACTATGGTAGCAAGTTCGAAAAAGTTAATTCAAAGACGTTTTAGTTCTCTGCTTTAGAATATCGGATAGTGTGAGTTGTTGTTCTTTCTGGAGTATTTTAAGAATAAAATAGTGTAATGTCCAAAGCAACGGTCGCTAATCAGTGGTGCACAGAAATAGCTGGACATTATTTGAAATTTTTTTTATATCTTATTAATAATATAACAAAAAAAATCTAAGAATTTTTTTATTTATGAAATTTTAGATGTTTATAGTCGAATTTTTAAACAGGCTTTAATAATTATCTTAATAGCTGTTATTTGGTACTTTTTTTGGAAAACAGGTAATTTTTATTTATTTTTTAATTGGAAGGATAAATTGTCTTATGTTGTTATTTTATAGGTTATATCTGGACAGGAATGCCAGGCTTTCCATGAAAAGTGAATACCCACTACTGAGAGAAAAATCAATGAAAAATTCGATTCAATTTTTAACAACACATTTGTGAGAAAAGACATTTTCATCTATCATCGCAATTAAAACGCAGCACCTGTCTCAGCTGGTAATAAAAGCGGCTCTCCATCTTGTAGTAACGTCGCGCTGTGGCGTATTTCCCGAAATCTTGGCCAAAACTAGAATCGCATTTTTCTTTTCTGAGTTTTCTTTAAGCTACTTGTTAGAATAGCGAATTGCGTTACTGAATCACTGAAGGGTGTGTACTTTATTAAACGTAGAGTTTACGGGTGTCATATAGTATAATTTCGCGAATTTCAGTGTAATATTCAAGCCATTACGTGCATTTATTGAGTGGAGTAATTAAATAATAAAACATCAGTTTTTTTCTCAAAATATCTAAAAGTAGTAATTACTATTAATAGGGTTGTAAAGGTAAGACTATAAACCTTTTTCTCCTCTTTATTAATTCAACTGGATTTCGAACATTTTTCATAAAGGTATGTACAGAAATATAATTTTTTAAAATTATTTTGGAACTATTTCAAAATTTCGTAAATACTTCCGATCAAAACCAACTAGTACATTTTCTCTAAAAAAAACAATCGATCATAAAACTTAAAAAAAAAAAAATATCGCCAGAGAAGATTAATTTTCTGCGCATCTGTTTGAACAATGCTAATCATAAATTTTCAAACTATTCGACATTAGAATGTTATGAACTGAAATACACTCTAATGCCTTAACTATAAGCTGTAAAGATGAGCTAAACATAATTTGAGGACATTAATATACAGTTATGCAAAGTTGTGCGTAGAATGAGTGTACATTTTACTTCTGGGTTTAGGCCAACATTTTGAAAAATTTTGCCCCTATTGGAGTAAAAAATTCATGAATTTATTTCAAATAAGAAGGAACAAACATCACACTAAAGATGTCTGATATTTAAATAAGAGTTATTTATTTATTAATAGTTAAACTAACTAGATTTTTTTTTAATAATTAAACAACCTTTAAATGTTTTTGTTATGATTATAGAAGCATTTATCATTTTCTTATACACTGCTGTCCAAAAATTAAGGGGCAGTGGTCGGATGCTTTCGCTTTTTACACGGTTTGTCGAATATCTACTGAAATTTTTGACAAATTGTTCTTGAAATTAGAGGCTGTAAAGCCCATGTTTGACTTCAAGAACAGTAGAAACAGTATACTGCAATTAAAAAATTAATATATTGAATATTGGATGAGATATGGCATTTGTATGAAATAATTTATAACTGTGCATGCGCGAACTATATACCAAAGATATTTTTTCATGATTTGGTAATCAGTTCTATAGAGTAACTCATATAAAAAGACCAGTCTGAAAAGTCAGAAAAATACCAGAAATACAGTGAGTTAATTGGCAAATTTGGGAAATCCCATTGGATTATATGGGATTCCCCCCCCCCTCTCGAATTTGACCTTTTATTTGTCCTTTCAGTTGTCCAGTTATCCGAACTTATATATTTTTAAATTAGTTTTCGATTCATTATATGTTTCAGTTTATTCTGCCTTATTTCTGTTATTATATTAATTCTATCTATACTAATAAAATAACCATGTTTGACTGTGCGTGTGCGATAGCTAGAAAAATCCACCGCACGTAGAAGTTTGAAAATTTGGATAAGGATAGTCCAAGGAAGGTACGAATGCACCTAAGGTTCAGATTTTCATTTTTTTGATAATTTCCCAAGGTAGTAATTAAAAACCACGGCGTACACTCATAAAAAAGACATTCTTTTTCTCCAAATGGTGCGCGGCTGCTGTTCTGTAGTTTGTTAGCAAAGAAGATATAAAATGCGAAAACGGCTCAATTTTTTCATGTCTTTCGAAGCCACCACAGGCTTCACTATTCCAAATACAGAAAAATAAAAACTTCACAGTAGTAGAGGGTACTTTAACCTTTCTAATGGGGAAATACGTTCGAAATTACGATTATTAACCCTTTGAGAAAAAACTTTTCGAAACACCGCTTTCGATGTTTTTTCACGCTCATCTTTCCAAGCTCGCATGTGCTCAACTATTCAAAATACGAGAAAATAAAATATGCTCATTAACTCTTTAAAAAATACTTTTCCGAATGACCTTATTTATTTATTTATTTATTTATTTATTTATTTTGCTATTTTGTGAAATGTTTAAAAATCTGCATCTGCGCCGGAAAATGAAAATCCAGAAAAAATTACCAGATCACATTTACGTTTTATTTCTCTTTCGAGCGGGGGTATCTGTTAATAAAATATTAATATTAACCCTTTCAAAAAAATTATTTTCCGAAAGTTGTTGTTACAACTTACGTATTTTCTGCATATTTACAAATCCGCATTCGTTTCGGAAATAAAAGTACGGAAAAACAAAACAGACACACTTAACAAGCGTCCTTTTACCTTTCTAATGACGTCTCTGGTGTAAAAAATATTAATAGTAACCCTTTCAAAAAATTCGTTTCTCAAAGTCACTTCCTGCTTACGTTAACGGCTTTGTTTCTATTGCCGATAGGGTTTACATTAGGCACAGTTTGATTAAAATAATAAACTTAATTTGATACAATCGCTCTGAAATTTCAATACAATATACTAACCTTTTAGCTAATGTTTGAGTATTAAGTTCGTTCAGAAATTATTAGTTTTAAGGTGAACATAATCAGTTAAAATTCCCACAGGATTAACATTAAAACACTCGTGTTTTCTGAGGTTTAGATTCTTTGGTAATGGAAGATTTACTCAGTGGCTATATTCCACTAATATTTCTACCAGTTATTTTATTAAGAACTAAAAGATCTTCTTAAAACACCATCAAAATCGAAAGGCCTAGTGCATTTAAAAGTTTTTGATGGGGTTTTAAAAAGATCTTTTAGTTCTTATTGTTTCACACCAGTTTCTTTCAGTTATTTTATTATTTAACCCCTTTTGTGTCCTCTTAGCAATGTCCTCCCCCTGTTCATGTGATAAAGAAGAGATGCATGTTTGTGTAGTTATTCTAGCTTTTTTGTGTTCAGAGCTTGCTTTGTAAGTGAAGCACCCTTCCCCTTCCCTGCCGTCAATACTGCTTTATCAAGGATTGAATGGGATAATCTCGGCTGTGGGTCCCCTAACACTAGGTTCATTTGGAAAGATTTTTGCTTAAAAATATAAAATCAAAACAGATCGGAGTGTGCGTAGCATGCCTGGTTTACGCTGCTGAATACAGTGGAGCCCCAACTCTAGGTTTGTTTGGATAGATTTTCATTTAAAAATGTCATCTTACAAATTCGAGGATACACGCTGCCGAAGTCAGTGGGATTCCCAACATCAGGTTCGTTTGGAAAGGTTTTCGTTTTAAAATATAAAATCATTCAACACTAATTTTTGATATATTTAAGGTTATTATCACGGATCCGAGCAACGGTGGGCGGTTCAGCTAGTTTGTTATAAGGGTAAGATATATGTGACATTTTAATATGATTCTAATAATTTTTATCTTAGAATGTATTTGTTGTTGTAGTCAATTTAAATTATAGAAAAGGAGGTATTTTTTAATGTTAAATAAATAATTTTTCTTTAGTGATAGCATGGAAAAAATATTTTCTATTTTAGAATAGGATAATTCGAACTTTTATCTCAGTGTCTGCAAGTTCGAGTTAACGAGTTTCGACTGTACTAAAAACAGACATTCTCGAAACTATGCAGATTAATGGAAAAGCTGGATTCTGTAGTTGTAAAACGTAAAAACTAGTTCAAAATTAAACCAAATGCTTATCTTTCTTAAGAATAGAGTTTAAAGTGGATCCAACGTCAATTGCCAATTTCATGAATTTTGTTTTATTCAGAAATGTACCATTATTTTCGAATAATGCTATTCACCGTATTTAATGGCATATTAAATAAGGTGAATATTGCATTTTGTAAATAATAGCAGATTAATGGAAAAGCTGGATTCTGTAGTTGTAAAACGTAAAAACTAGTTCAAAATTAAACCAAATGCTTATCTTTCTTAAGAATAGAGTTTAAAGTGGATCCAACGTCAATTGCCAATTTCATGAATTTTGTTTTATTCAGAAATGTACCATTATTTTCGAATAATGCTATTCACCGTATTTAATGGCATATTAAATAAGGTGAATATTGCATTTTGTAAATAATAGCAGATTATTAAGTAAAAAATATGCTAAATTGCAATAATTGATCTGAAAGAATATTTTTTCAGAGAGAAATTAAAGCCATAGAGTAACATTTTAGCGGCCTTTTTTATTTGAATAAATGTGGTCGATTTTGTACATTTTCAAGATACTTTGTTAGATTTATATGATAAAAAGTATGTTACAAATTCATTACACATGCTTATTAAATTCAAAGCAAGATTCACCTCCCCTCCCATAAATCATATTTCCTTCTTTTTCTTCTTTATTATATTTATCATATTTTCTTTCCTTTTCCGGATATTTTATTTGATTGAATTGTGTAATATACGGTGAGAGGTTTTGCACAAAAGACAAACAGTATTATTAAAAACAAACGTTCTCGGAACCATGCAGGTAATGGGGAATTCCGAATTCTGTTATTTTAAAACTTAAAATCTGGTTTTAAGTTTAACCAAATTCTTACTGGTTTCAGAATACTTTAAAATAAACATGAAGGGTTAATTCACCAGAGAAAAATTTAAGACAAATTGTAACTTTTTGTAAGCATTTTTTCATTTTCATAAATGTGGCGTATTTTGTACATTTTCAAAGTTCATTTATGATTTAAAGGATAACAAAACAGTTTACGAATTCATTACATACAATAGGCGCCGACAGAACAAAATGCAGGAAGGGGCAAGATTTTTGAACAGATGTGGCTGTAGTCCGCTGACAAGGCTGCGTTTTTTAAACACATCAACATAAAAACATACAGAAATGTAACAAATAAGGCAACAAATATCTAGAAATAAGCTTCAACAGACATTTTTCAAAACGTTTTTCTTTTTCATTAGGGGGGGGGGGGGGAGGGAGATGTGAGATCCCTGAACCCTCCGATTAAGATAATATTTTATCACATAAAGGAAAACAGAAAACGAAACTAACAAGTGGGTAAGTGTGATCGAAGATCGCACAAAGGGTTTCGTTTAATATTCCTTTCAAAACACTTAAGCATTTCTTTAATAAATCCAAATAAATTTCATTCCCCCCCCCCCCCCCCCCAAAAAAAAAAGTAATTTTTTTTTTATAAAGTAAAAATTTACCGGTCTATTTTTCAAGTTTTTTCGAAAATCTGAACCGGTCCGATAGCGGGCGTTGCCCGCTATTACACTCTGTCATAATAATATCTGTCATGTGACTAAATGTGATATTAAAAAAAATCAATTTCAAAATTAAACATGTTATATAGAGACCTTCAAAATGTTAAAATATGCCAATATTTCCATAATTGGGTTTTTATCATGATTCAATACGTTCCTCAAACTCATATGACGTCATAATCACTTGCTGACGTCATATCTACGTACTTTCTCTATTACTTATATTGATTATCTCTTTGTATTATTCTCAAACATTTGAAAAAGTCCGTTAAACTTCCAATATGACGTCAGATTAATTTTCTTTTTAATTCTCTATTACTCATATTGATTCTCTCTTTGTATTATTCTCAAACATTTGAAAAAGTCCGTTAAACTTCTAATATGATGTCAGATTAATTTTCTTTTTAATTCTCTAATGACATCATATTAACCCGCTTTCTGTACTTACACATACTCATATTCCTTGTACTATTAAGAAATGTTTGAAAATTTCCGTTTTATTACCAATATGACGCCATATTAATCTTTTTTCGATTGGTAAAACTTTTTATTTCATTTTCATTTCTCACTTGGAAATCTTTCAATAGAAAATTAATTATTGTAGAAAGAATTTTATTGTGGAATTTTAATTGTTGGCAACTCCTATAACAAAAAAAGTTTAAATTTAATAGGAAAAGACTATTATATTTTTGGTTTTTTATATCTCTATATTAAAATAATGCGATTTTTTTAAATTTTATGATTTTCAGCTTCATAGTAGGTATTCAGCTATAAGTACACAAAATTTCAAGTCTGTAAGTTAGATAGTTTATGAGAACCGGCTCTGTGACGGACAGACAACGTAGCGGGACGACTAGGGCTTCGTGAGATGAACGAAACCCTAAAAATTATCTTTAATGAGGGGTTCAGATAGGAGGCAGAACCCCCTGACGAAAAACCCTTAGTTTCTTTTTCTCTCACTTTAACTATTTTAAATCATTTGAGAATTAAAAAAAAAAATTATTATTTTTAAGATTATTAAATTCAAGGTCAGATTTTTTCCCTTCAATCCGGTTTCTTTAAAAGCTTGCTGCAAAGTTTATTCCTATTAAATGGTGTCACATACGGATGTGAGCTGTTGCACAAAAGACGAACAATATACTAAAAACAGACGTTCTCGAAACCGTGCAGGTAATGGGGAATGCCGGATTCTGTCATTTTAAATAACTCTGCACAGAACATTCTTATCAGTGACATAACAAACCAAGATTTCACGTGTCGCGTGGGTGTCCCACACGTCCCCCCTCTACCACATGGGTCACAATGGTGGAACCACGAGTTCCAAATTAAGAACAGATCGCTCTTTCCTCTAGCACGAGGATCATCTGCATCCTCCAGGCCATGTTGACAGCAGTTTTGTTTCCTCTGGTCGTTCTAAGTTCTGTCAACTCTCTGCCAAGTGTTATACGATTAGGTGAGTGGATTACACTGTTTGGCATCGTAAGAATTTCTCGTGTTTATATTTCTTGTTCACGGGATTCTTCCAATTAAAGGTAAATTGTCAAAATTAATTTCTACTATAACTTAAATTCGTTTCATTTCATCAAATTCTTAGCTTGCATTAATAGCAATGAGTATCGTAACTATGAACTGATTGGATTTCATTGTATGAACTGATATCATAGATGTTCTGTCGTTTCATATGGTCCATCAAAACACTAGCTAAATTTACATGACAGTATACATGATGATATATGGTAGATGGTGTATTATAATATCGTATTATTATTACATTATCCTAGTTTTGTTTCCTTTGGTCATTCGGAGTTCAGACATCTTTTTGCCAAGTATTTATACGGCCCCACCAGCGGCTGACAGGTTCTGCTCTCATAACTGGTAGCCGGGAGTTGCTGGGTTCGATCCTTTTTGCGGCCTAACAATTCGGTATTTTCTTTGGTTTTATTCGAACCATGTTTAGCTTGTGTAAATACGGTTTAGGTTCCCTAAGAAAGACCCCCATGGAGGGAAATCCCCCCACACTCGGCCTATATCCCTCGTGCAGATATTTGGCAAAAACAATTGTATATATAATATATATATATAAATAATCGTATATATATATATATATATATATATATATTATATATATATAAATAATCGTATATACATATATATATATATTGTTCGATTAGGTAAATGGATTACACTGTTTGGCGTCATAAGAATTTCTCATTTTTATATTTTTTAATCATTCAATCAAAGGTAAATTACCAAGATTAATTTTTGACTATAAATTTAATTAATTTTATTCATCAAATTCTTAGTTTGCTTTAATAGAGTAAGTATCGTAGTAACATCTATGGATTTTTCGTGTTTATATTTCTTGTTCACGAAATTTATTTTCAATTAAATTATGTAAATTATATTTCACTATAACATAAAATAATTTAATTATCGTGGTTATAAGTTGAGTGAATTTTATAATGTGAACTATTATCACAGAGGATGAGTATCATATACATATACATATAATATATTACTGTCGTATGAAACGATTGGGTTCTACAGTTTTGCATCGCACGAATTCCTATGTTTATATTTATTATTCACAGAACTTTTTAAATTAAAGTTAAATTTACCAAAACTAAATTAATTTAAATTATAGTGAATTTTAATCAAATTTTTAATTTTCATTAATATCGATGAGTGTCAAGTCAAGTGATTTGATTTGATTTTATGAACTATTATCACAGATGGATATGTATCATAGATGGTGCATTATAGTAATAAAGTATGAACTGATTAAATTACATTGTTTAGAATCGTACGAATCAAGTGGTTTAAAATTAAGTGGTTAAAATTAAAAAAATATATATAATTTCATTAGATTCTTAATAGTTTGGAAAATTAAAATTCTTAATAGTTTTCATTAATAAGAACGAGCATCATAATATGAACTGATTGGATTACACTGTTTGATGTCCTACGAATTTAACCTGTTTATATCTCTTGTTTAAGGGATTATTTCAATTAAATTAGCAAAATCAATCTTTAGTATAATTAAAATTAGTTTAATAAAATACTCAGTTTGTATTAATATAATTGGGTATTATAATTATGAACTGGTTAAATTTCATTGTATGAATTGTTATCATAGATGACAATTTATCCTAGAAGGTGTATTATTATATTATCGTATTATTAACAGATTGGATTACACTGTTTGGCATCATATGACTTTCTCCTGTTTATATTTCTTTTTTACGAGATGTTAAAAATAAAATAAAATAATGAAGATTAAATTAATTTAAGTTATAGTAAAATTTAATTTCATCTAATTTTTACTTTGCATTAATATCAATGAGTAACACACTAATAAAAGAAAAGTGCCCAGTTAAACTTATGATGGCATTGAGCTCACAGGCTATTCACACTAATTGTATATTATACTCTTATTTCAAAGAATAATGCCCCTCGAAAAATACAGAAATCGACAATAAATTACGAGGTGTATTAGCCCTCCGTTCCTCCCCTTTATGCTTAACCAATGAACCCCCAAAACTAATTAGGGAAGCGCCTTATTACAATGAACCTATATACAAAATTTGAAGCAAATCGGATAATTCTGCATGAAAAAGCCCTTTATCTAATTAAAAAGGGATTAGCCCCCGTGAACACCCAAAACTAAACAGGAAGAGCCTTATCACAATGAACCTATATGCAAAATTTGAAGCAAATTGGATATTTCTATCAAGAGTTATCGCGTTACGTACATACATACGTACATACACACGTACGTACATACATACGTACGTACATACATACGTACGTACATACAGAACTTGCTGGCACATTAGCTCTCAGGCGTTGATAGCCTGTGTAGTAAAAAAGTAACCGGATTTCTTTGTATGAATTGATATCACAGGTGATGATGTACGACAGACAGTGCATTGTAGTATGGTAATACGAACTGATTGGATTACACTGTTTGGCGTCGTACTAATTTCATCTTGTTTTTTTTTTTTTTTTTTTTTTTTTTTGTTCAATTAAAGTTAAATGATTAAAGCTAAATTAACTTACAGTAAAAAGTAAAATTTCATCAATTGCTTGGTTTACATTAATGACAATGAGTATGCCAGCTATGAAGGTATTGTATTATGTTACATAAACTGTTAATCATAGATGATGATGGTACATCACAAACAGTAAACGGTGTATAATAGGATGAATTGATTAGATTACACTTTTTGATACCGAGTGGATTTCGTGTATTTATATTTCCTGTGTACAGAATTCCGTGAAACTTATGTTACTGAAAATAATTTAAATAATAGAAAATTTTAAGTTCAATTAATTCTTAGTTTAAGAACTGGTTATTTTCATCCATTTAGTATATCAGTGATTTAAAAAGAAATATTACTATGATTGTATTTTAGGAACCATAAAAATATAGGTATCCTCCACGTATTCGTGATGATATAAACGTTTCTTTAATAAATTCGAAAGTTTTTTGTTTATAGAATGCAGAGTATTCAACAAATTTTAACGCCACTTTCCGAAAACTTGACAAAGTTACGTAGAAACAGTATACTGCAATTAAAACATCAATGTATTAGATATTTGATGAGATATTAGCAGTGCCGTGCCTAAGATTACAGCGGTATTGGGCACAAAAGTTTAGCCGCCGCCATGAAGAAAGAATTTTAGCTGCCATGAAGAAAGAATTTTAACAGTCCCGAAGAAAGGATTTTAGACGAAAAGGCTAAAAGCTTTTTTCATAATTTGGTAAGATGTATTGGGAAATTTATATAAAAAGACCAGTGGAATATCACGAAAAAAAAAGGCGATACAGTGATGTGATTGACTATTTGTGGAAAATCTCTAATGATCCAGCCACTTTTAGAAAGCAACTGAAATTTAGCTCACTATATCACCAATATCTTTCTGAATTTTCCCGATATTCGACTAGCCATTTTATATAAGTTTTCCTATATATTGGAATACCAAATTAGAAAAAAAAAACATCGTTCGCGCATGCACAGTTAAAAGTTATTTCATACACATGCTCGTATCTCATCAAATATTCAATACATCTGCAGTATATCTGCATAATTGCAGTATAATGTTTCTACGGCACGTTGTCAAGTTTTCGGAAAATAGCCTTAAATTTGGTTGGAAATTCTGCATTCTATAAACGAAACATCATTTGAATTTTTAGACAAACGTTTACGTCTTTACGCAGGTCTTAATTTATGACAAAAAAGTATCAGAGCTCTAATATTCTGCAGTAATAATAAAGTAATGTATCACCCCCGTCTTCTCTACACGCATATTTATATTGCATACATTATTTGCAAAAGTTAAATCAATTTCCTCCTCAGAAAAAGAAAAATTTTAGTATATTTTGGCTATATCTATATGCATTTATATTTAATGAAATCTAATAAATGAACAGAGCAAAATATTCAAATCAGGAGTGGGGGATTTTCAGAAAATCCTACTCTCCAAGAATTTTTTTGTACCAATCAGCAAAACATAGCACACAGCGCTGTTCCGGTGGCTCCGGAGCACAGTATTTATGAGCTCCGGTGAATTTTGACCCATATTTAAATAAATATTCACTAAAATTAAAGAAATACCGGAGATGAGCTTCGATGAAAATTAAGCACCGTCTTTTGGATACTTTTACGCAAATGCATACAAATCTTCTTCAAGGCTCACATTGTCATTTGTTGCAGTGACAGAGCATTTCGAGTTACAGGGAACCGCAATTATTATTTTTTTATTCAATTTATTGTTGACCCCTAATTGTCCCCATGACTAACTTCATTGGAAAATATGAGATAAAGCATGTTATTTATATCCCTTAATTTCAATGACGATTTATCAAGCGCTGCTGTAGCTATTCGACAAAGCATCTAAAATCGAAAGTGTCCGGTCTTTATCTTTCATTTATGAGCAGGAGTGTATAAGATGTTTGGGATAAATTTGACAGTTGCTGGTAAAAGACAAAAATATGACATATCTGAGTCAAAAATAAATTTTAATGGAAAAAGGAATACGTGACATACAGTTTACAAAAATGAAAAGAGAGTTGGATCAAAGGGACACCCACAGAAGCCGTAATGATCCCCAGGTGGCTCCGGAATCTGACACATGCATATGACAAAAGCTGTCCTAATTCTGTGGATCAGTTGAATCTTTGATATACTGGCAATGCGTTTGGTTATTTGCTCAATAACGCCCCGCAATACTAATTCTTAGATTTGGAATCAAAGGAATTCGTGGGACAAACGGTGAGATCTCCCCATTCGCAGGACACACATTC
Source organism: Maratus michaelseni (assembly GCA_963931845.1). Lineage (NCBI taxonomy): Eukaryota > Metazoa > Arthropoda > Arachnida > Araneae > Salticidae > Maratus > Maratus michaelseni. The sequence continues at coordinate 325,346,351 of OZ007588.1, forward strand.
AAATATCATCACATTTTGTGTTGTTTTCGTTTCGTAGTCTTAGTTTTCCCTAATCATTACATTTCAAATCGTTTTCGCGGTGTTTAAAGAGCATAGAGTATAGCTGTCTTGATAGCAGAATTGGTTTACCGGCGCAAATCATCATGATGCAGTTACTCATTTTAACACTTTCCAGTATAGTTGAAAAGTGTTTATGAATTTGGTTTGTCTGTCCGTTCTCTAACTCACGTAAATATAATCGGATTGCCATGTAATTGATATATGTTATTGAGATTTACTATGGCATGTTCGATGTTGGAAATGAATTGCGTACCATTTATGATTAGTTTACAGGGACACTCAAAAGTATTCAATTATATTACGGTCAATGCGGAAATATCGTTTTCAATAAATTTTAATGATATGACATTGTTTCAAACATAATGAAACTGATATGCATGATTGAAGTAGATGGCAAGATGTTTTATACTGACTATAAAGTAAGCGGCAATTATAGTTCTTTTACAGGAACGCACAAAACATTCCATTCCATTATTATATATGGGGAAAAATCGTTTGCAGTGTATTTGAATGATGTTACACTATTTCAACGAAATTGATATCATTACTGAGGTGCACTACAGCATCTTTTTTATAGATTATAGAGTATGCAAAATTTATCGTTTATTTACACAGACACTCAGAAGAATTCAGTTACAGAACTGACTATGAGCAATAACTACTGGATGTAACTTTTCAGCAGTGATATGCATTTAAAAACTTAACTAATTTTTAGTGTATTACGAGGTGTGTTGATCATATACAGGGTTGCACGAAAAAAATCACACACATTATTGGCTATGGACAGTAATTGCTGCACATAAATTTTTACTGCGTTGTATTTTTTTTAAAACTATTTATTTAGATACCTCATTTCATTGCATGAACAAAAAGAAAAAATTCTTAACAGTATTCCGGTACCGGTAGTGTTGAAAAGTGTTTCATAATCTATGCCGTGATGCACGATTTTTAGTTATTTTTATTATAATTTTCAGTTATGTATATGCATATTTTTATATACCAATCTATTTATAAATTTATATTATGTTATACGGTAGTCGGTTATATTACATTGTTTGGAATCGTGCGAAGTTTGTAACTTTATAAACTTTCTGATTACGGGAGTGTTTAATTACAATTAAATTACATTAAAGTATTGAATAAATTGATGTTATACTATAAAAGCATAAAAAACTTCTTAATAACACCATGAAAATAAGGAATGCACTAGGCCTTTCGAAAGAACTTTGTCTTTCTTCGTCAGGCGCAAAGAAGACGTGCAACTACTTTGAAGGCAGGAGCAAGACTGAAAGGAAATGGGAGGGAAAGAGAGACAAGTTAGGAGAACAGCCAATAGAAAGCAGAAGGCATCAGCCAATTACAGAAAAGAATTACCTAGAATGCGGAACATAAGGAAAATTATAAAGAAAATTGAAAAAAAAAATTAAATGCATAAAAAATGAAAGTAAAATGGGGATTAAATATACAAAATATAAACAAACATAAAAGTTAATACCAAAATGAAAATAAAATATTATTATTATACGGGTGAGCTGAACAAGTTTTTCCAAGCTGCAGAGAGTATGGTGGATTCAGATTTTTCATTAACTATAACCTCGCGATTGAGATAAATAGCTAAATTTTCAAGAAAGTCCAATTCAGAGGGGCTATTGGAATTAAAGATAATTTTAGCATTTTGAAAATCAAAACTATGACCGGAATCCCAAGAATGCTTGGCAATAGAAGGTTTAAGAAATTTCCTGGTTAATGACATAACGGGAGTGTTCTTTTAAGCGGGTTTCAAGATTTCTTTTTATTTGACCTATATAAGAAAGATAACAACCATTGCAGATTCTCCATTTTTGACGATGAGGAACGGGAGACTTGGTGGAGGGGAATTTAAATTTATTGACATGTTTAAAGACAACACTAAAGTTGAAGCGTTTTAAAACTTTAGCTAATTTGAAACATAAAGGAGGATAAAAAGGCAGAACAATTAAATTATAAGGTTTGGTTTTAACAGATTTAGAAAGGGTAGATTTACTAGAGGGTTTATTGAATTTATTAACAGCATTATCGATAACAGAAGGGTTGAAACCTCTTTTGACAGCAACACATTTTAAATAATTAATTTTATCATTAAGGGAAACAGAATCCGAACAAATTTTGAGGGCACGGTTTACACAAGTGTAAAAAAACACCGATTTTCTGGTTGGCTGAATGATTTGAGAGAACATGAGGGGGATTAGAGACAGAAAAAAGTTTTCTATAAACAACAGGTTTTGAAAACTTAAAAATTAAATTACAAATCAAATTGAAAAATTAAATTACCAGTACTAAATTGATTAAAATTATAAACCAAAAATAATTTTACCAAATTCTAAGTTTAAACACGTACGAATAACCATGCTGTGAATTAGTTCTTTTCTCCTAAATATTATGTCACAAGTTTCTAAATTTCTAAACTGATACCCGTTATAGTGATCGATCGGGATTTAGCGAATTTTGCATTTTCCACATTTCCATACCGAGAGTTAACTGAATCTCGTGATTTTTTTCCATGGACGCGAAGCACTCATACACGTTATACTGATCGCAGCTTTAACGAATTTGCAAGTATGTTTTAACGAGTACGTTTATTCAACGCGGGTATAACGAATCAAACTTGTATGCTTGTAAGTATCCGAGATATAAAAATAGTATTCCTCTACGGCCATTCAAAAATGCAAACAATGGCGATAAAATATTCGATATGCTAAACGCTGTAGCATACAACTGAGATCATACGATTATACAGATTAATAAGCTCATTCGTATAGTATAAAAAAAAGGAGGGGGAGGCTGAAGGATTGTTAGCGGGTTGAGTTGCGACAGGAGTGCTAAGTCGGCGGGCAGTCAGAAGCTTGCAAAGCAAAGGTAATAAAAAATAGTTCGCGTTGTCAGTGTTAGATATTAGTGTTCTCATTTGTTACTATCCTAATTTATGCTTCTCCAATTAAGCTGTACTTATCTAATTAATGAATGATTTTATAATCATGTAAGGGAATGCGACAAACAGCATGTTTTGCCATGAATCATGCGAACTAAAATGATCGTCACTGTATCCTTCCGCGCTGACCGCTGGAAATCATGTTGGGGAATAGGAAGCAAGATCTCCTGTTATACATGGCTCAGTGGTTGAGACTCTTTTCCATGCTTGCGGATGAGTTGAGAATATTTTGAGCTGAGGATGAGTTGAGATGGGAAGAATCGTTACCCAGCTGTCAAAATAGAAACTGATTGTTCTCATTTGTCCACTATATTAGTTTTTTTTTTAATAAAAATAATTGTAACTGAAAGAACTATTTTTAACCGACTTCCTAAAAAGTAGGTTATACAATTCGTTTGTGTGTGTGTGTGTGTTTTTTTTAATATATGTCAAAACCTAACTATTGAATGGGTGCTCAGATTTTTCATAATTTATTTTTTATTGGAAAGTTCTGAATCTGCTGGTGGTTTCGTTTTATTTTCATTAGGATATAAAAATGTGCGATGGTAAAAACGGATGTGCCAATCCCAAAACTTTATTCTATCTTATACAGGTTTCCCATACACCAAAAACAAATCAGCATCAATTTATATTAAGGTCTAACTGAATCTAAAGTTTTATTAAATTCCGTGCATTAGTTCTTGAGCTATGACTATCGCTAAAATTGTGTAAATCCTGAAAACTGCAGCATATAAGCGCCACCTGTTGGGAGATTTACACCAAAACTTAATCATCAACAACTTATGTCAACGTCTAACTGAATCTGAACTTTGAGGAAAATCTGTGTATTAGTTCTCGAGATATAGCTATCATGAAAATCATGAAAAAAGTAGTATACCAGTGCCACCTGTTGGGCTATTTACACCAAAACATAATCAGCATCTATTTACACAAAGATCTAACTGATTTTGAAGTTTTATGAAATTCTGTGCAATTGGTCTCGAGATATAGATATCATGAGAATGATAAAAAATGTAGTATAGCAGCGCCACCTGTTAGGATATCTACACCAAACTGTAATCAGCGTCTATTTACGCAAAGATCTAACTGAATCTGAAGTTTTATGAAAATCAGTGTATTAGTTTTTGTGATTGCGGAAATCGCAAAAATGCAGCACTGCAGCGTCACCTTTTGGACGATTTACACCAAAAACTAATCAGCACCAATTTATATCAGAGACTAATTAAATCTAAAGTTTTATAAAATTCCGTGCATTAACTCTTGAGATAGAGCGCCCATAAAATGTTTGTCACATGCAGACAGATAGACAGACTCACAGACAGACATTTTCTAAAAATAGTCATATCGTGTTCAGGATCTTGTAAAACGTATAAATCCGTCGAAAACCGGAAGTCGAAAATTTTCATGAATCCAATACTTTTTTCTTGTAAAGATTGAAGAAAGTAATAATATGTTTGTTGACCAGTTTTCTTGTCCTTACTTCATTTGCTAGGCTTTAAATTTCCAAAATATGGACCAATAGTTCTGAATTTTGAATGTGTGTTAAAGTACACAGTATACTACATTATGTTTCTGAATTAGCTGTCGTATCATGTAATACTTGTACAGGGAGACGTAAAATACCCGTGAGTAAATGTCATATATCATCATTTGTTGCCAGTCATAATTAGCGATAATGACAACAGTGGTACTTAAAATTAATCTGGTTAGTTTTACACCAAGTGTGATTAGTCTTGTATCAAGTACCCGACCCGACCGGACTCGTGGGTCGGTTCGGGTTTGGTTGGCGCTAATTGTTTTCGTTGCGGATGGAGTTCTGGCCGGATATCTGATTGTTTCGAGTTCGGGTTGGGTTGGCGCTAGTTTTTTCGTCGCAGAAGGAATTCGAGCCGGATATCTAATTGTTTCAGGTTCAGGTCAGTTTCGAATTGGGTTTTGACTCTTGTAGGGTTGCAGATGAAGTTAGGTAGACTTTTTTCAAAAGAAAATCCATAACATTGTATAAGATGAAAAAACCCCCCTTCATATTTGAATGTAAATAAATATACATATGTTCATTTTCTAGATAAAAGATAAAACTGATATTAGAGCTATAATTATATTTTCCCATAATTTAAGATTAATTTTCTTTCATTTCTTTCATTCTTTCGAGTTGAAGTTCGCCGCATTCAGGTCAGATTTCAGGTTGACTTCACACAGAATATTTGTGTTCGTGTTGATTATAACAGGACCCATAGAATTTTCTAATGTGGATAACAATAAAGAGTTGTCACAAAAACACGAATGTACAATCCCTTGAAGTCGTTTTGTATATTCTTAAAAATTACTTATTTTTCAGCTATTTATCACACCAAAGGTTTAAATGTTTTTAAATTACTAAAAAAATATTAATATTGGTGTAATATTACGTGATAAGGTGACAGTGATATTTCCAATTATAATCCATGTTAAAACACCACAAAATTGCAGATGTAAAAAAATATTTAACATTCACCACGTTACACGAAACCACACTCTGCGGAGGGTCGAAATTTTCAAACCCATCCCTGGCCCGGCCCAACACAATTTCTACAAAAAATGCTGGTGCTTTTTAACCAATATTACTCTAAAAAAATTCTATGTAATGTTTTGCCAAAATTTTAAAGTATAGCATTTTTTAGATTATTATAGCCACAGTTCATATAATGTGGAATTGCAATATTAATGATGACTTAGAGAATTACATACAAATGAAAAATCATTAAAAAAATTAATATTGTTGAAGATGTAAAGAACATGATTAAAGAAAATTTAAATTTAAAATATGTATTTCAACTTTTTGAAGATTATGTTAAAGAAATGACAATATCACATATTTTTTTATTATATATATATAAAATATTACTAGTCTAATACGGTTTTTAAAAGGGAAGTCCAGGTCTGACTTGGCTCGGCCCAAATGTAATTGGCCTGAGTCCGGTCGGGTTGGCCGTGCAGAACTCTAAAATTACACTATTGTTACGATCATCCATCTGTTTAAAACACTCATTTGCTAACGAAATTACGTTATCTATACTAGATGAATTGCTTTCTTTTGAAAACAGTTAAAAATCCGCCCGCTCTTTCTATGATTTCTTCTTGGAAACTTTCCAGTTAGGGTAGTACAACCAAAGACATTTTTTCTTTGGTTTTCATTTCTACTTTTTCATCCTAATTTCTCAAGTTAATGTGCCAAGATTTCAAGTTAATATACTGCTTATGATTTCTGGGAATATTATTCATACTGATATAGCTAATCGTATTAAAGCAGCATATAGCTGTTATATATTTTTAAAATATCTGATATTTTGAAAAAAAAATGAAAGCGCATTATTTTTTAAGCATTAAAAAGAAAAAATAAATAAACGTATAAAAAATAATATTAATGGCCTAGCTATGATTAAAAAGGTATCAGGTGTTCTCGGTAAACGATGATTTAAAAAAATTACTTTAAATTGATTTATCTCGAAATGTATTTTTTTTAAAAATCAAACGCAAGGTATATCTTAAGAAGGTACGAAATTATATATATGTAAAAAAGTTGACGTTGATGCATCTTTTATCGGAAACTACTAAAGCAATTTCAATTTAAAACAAGTTGGAAATTGTACGTCAAACGTTACAAACGAGGTGCGTTCGTACGCACGTTTTAGAATTAAATTCATGATATCCCGTGCGTAGAACGGGTTAAACAGCTAGTTAAGTATATATTTTATGACACTGTTCATACAAATATCTTAACTAGTTATATAAATATTCAGATATATATGTATCAGCTAGTTATATAAATATTCAGATCTTGATGATTTTTAATTCTGTGAAATGAATTATATCGTCTGCAGATTAATTTCTGTAATAAAATAAGTATCTCGGTCGCTTGACGATTTAACATCCATCGGAAGCTCATATAACAAAAAAGCACCGATTTAAAAAAAAAATCAAATTTCTTAATAAATATTTTTATTAATATCTCCTAAAGTTTTGATTCGATTTTGATAAAATTTGAAATGTCTCGACAAATTTATGCAAAGATAATATATTTCAAATTGCAAACCATTTGGTTGGGTAGTTTTTGCGTTGTTATATGCGGACGGACAGACAGACGGACGGACAGACAGACAGACGGACGGACAGACGGACGGACCAAACGACGACTATAGGTGCTACGTATTTATATAATTACGAACGCACCTAAAAAGTTTTGGCAGCAACCAAGCTATAAATTGATAGTTTGCCAAGAAATAAAAATAAAAAATACAATAGTTACGCAATTTTGCAAACAAAAGTAAAGTAGTTTTTTTTTTTCAAAATTTTGTTCATATTACATAACTCTTGCATCTTTTATTTTTATTTTTTGCTGAACAATCAATTTATATTTAAGCTAGTGAAAAAACTATATAAAAAAAGTGGGTAAGTGTGACCGAAGATAGCACAAAGGGTTTCGTTTAATATTCCTTACAAAACACTTTATCCTTTCTTTTTAGAAAATCCAAATAAATTTTATTTAAAAAAAAAAAAAAAAAAAAAAAAAAAAAAAGTCATGTTTTTTATAAAGTAAAAATTTACCGGTCTATTTTTCTCGGTTTTTCGAATATCTGAACCGGCCCGATAGCGGGAGAAGCCCACTATTATACTCTGCCATAATAATATCTGTCATGTGGACTAAATGCGATATTAAAAAAAAAATTTCAAAATTAAACATGTTGTACACCTTCAAAATGTTAAAATATGCGAATATTTCCATAATCGGGTTTTTATAATGATTCAATACGTTCCTCAAACTCATATATTTACTATTCTCTATTACTCATATTGATACTCGCTTTGTAATATTCTCAAACATTTGAAAAATCCGTTAAACTTCCGATATGACGTCAGATTAATTTTCTTTTTAATTCTCTAATGACGTGATATTAATCTGCTTTCTGTACATACACATACTCATACTCCTTGTATTATTGAGAAATCTTTGAAAATTTCCGTTTTATTACCAATATGACGTCAATCTTTTTTATTTCATATTAATCTTTTTTCAACTGGTGAAACTTTTTATTTCATTTTCAATTTTCACGTGGGAATCTTTCATTATAAAATTAATTATTGTAGAAAGAATTTTATTGTAGATTTTTAATTGTTGGCAACTGCTATAACGAAAAATGTTTAAATTTAATAGGAAAAGGCTCTTTGAATTTTGGTTTTTTATCTCTATTTATTAAATAAAATAATACGAATTTATCAAATTTTAATATTTTGAGCTCTTCATAGCTGGTATTCAGCTATGTACACAAAGTTTCAACTCTGTAAGTTATATAGGTTCCGAGAACGGCTCTGTGACGGACAGACAACGGAGCGGGAGTAATAGGGTTTCGTGAGATGAACGAAACCCTAAAAAGTATTGAAATTGCTCCAGTCGTTTCTTAAAAAAAAGGTGCATTAATGTCAGCTTTTACCTGATTTCGCAACTGTTGCGGCCCTCTTAAAGTAATATAAATGAATATAAATGTATTCCAATTACGTGAGTCGAAAGGAAGAATTCACCTCTTTCTCTTGTCTTTTTTTTCTTTTCATCAGCGTAAAAACATGTACAGTTGTTACTACATTTTCGTATATTAGTACTTCCTATTCTAAATTAATCAATCTATATTTGACGCGAAAGAATATGAACAAATAAATATGTTCTATACCAGCGGTTCAAAAACTTTATTGTTACGCGATCCACCTTACAGTTTAAATTTTTTCGCGGCCTACTTAACATGTAGGTATATTAATCCTTTTGCATAACCTATCCTAAGGAAAAGCTGAACTTTGCCGTAAAGCATACAAACGAGAGTAATAATAGATAATATTAATGTGGAAGTAGAATAATCAACACGTTTTTACTAAGTAAGGAGAAATAATAATTAATTAATCAATGTTTTAGAAAAATATACAGTTTTGTAACATATAGTTTTCATTATGTTCCTAAAGCAAATTAAATTAAGTATACATCACTAGAATCATTTGTTTTACCTATTTATTCAGACATTACAATGCTTTAAAACACACTAAAATATATTGATTAATGATAGTTGTAAGTGATTCTTAGTGATTGATATATGACATTATGGATGATTACATAAAAAACCTTTTTAACACTTTCCAACCTAGTTGAAAAGTGTTTATGACTTCGGTTTGTCTGGCCGTCTGGCCGTCTGCCGTCTGGCCGTCTGGCCGTCTGGCCGTCTGGCCGTCTGCCGTCTGCCGTCTGCCGTCTGTCCGTGCTCTAACTCCCGTAAATATGCTCGGATTGCCCTGCAAATTTTATATGTTATAATCGTTATCTATAGCATGTTCCCTATTTCAACGGAAGTGTGTAGCACTTATAGTTTTTTTACAGGGACACTCAAAAGAATTCCGTTACATTGCGGTCTATGGGGAAACATCATTTGCGGTTTATTTAAATAATGTTTCAATACTTTAAACGCATGGAAATTTATATATATCACTAAGGTGCATTAGAAGAAGCTTAATATGGAATAGGGTGTGCATAGCACTTATACTTACTTTACAGGGACAGTCAAAAGAATTCCGTTACATTACGTCTATGGAGAAAAATCGTCTGCGGTTTATTTAAATAATGTTTCACTATTTTAAACGCATTGAAATTTATATAAGGTTCATTACAAGAGACTTACTACAGAATATTGTGTGTATAGCAGTCATCGTTCATTTACAGGGACACACAAAAGAATTCTCTACTGTATGTTAACAATAATTCCTGGAAGTGCGTTTTAAGTTACTGAATGCGATTTTAATTTTAAATCGCTTTTTGTATATTACGTGGTGTGTATAAATTCTGTAGATCCTATACAAGGAAGTACAAAAGTTCGGGAACACATTTCCGTATTATTTAACTCCAGACGGAGAATTTTAAACTGTGCTACGTGTTTCCTAACTGAACTAAAATTTAGCATCCTATGTAGTATATATACAAATCTATAGATCCTATACAGGGCTGAATAAAGTATTCGGATTACTTAGATGTTATCTTTTAGCTTATAAAAGAGTATGATTCGTAAAATTATTTTGGAAGCGTTGGAAAGTGTTACATAATCTATGCTTGACGTATGATTTTTCGTTCTTGTTTAATATTTGACTGATTGATTCGCAACCCACAAAACATCGCTAATCATCCACAAAATCATTAACCAAGGATGTAGAGACTAGGAGTGATTTGTGGATGAAAATTTCAGAGTTAATAACATAGCTAAACTGGGCTGTTGAATGTTCTCGATCCTCCCGGTTCATACGTAAACCTAATAAAAAATATGTATATATACGTATATATATATGTAAAAAAATGTATATGTATGCATAAAATATAAAAACCATTTTACTACATTCTAGAAAGTTCTAGTATATTCAAGAACATTCTAGTACATTCTAGAAGATTCCAAACCCCTTTTAGAACACTTTGTCCCAAAATATGAAAATGCCCTATGTCGACCACTTATAACCACCCTATCTCCCACAGCCTCATAACTATCGACATGCAAGTTGCACGATGGGAGACTCGAGGCTACTACCACACACAAACACTAGTGGTCTGCGCTGGGTAGTTTTGGCTGCAAAGTGCAATATACGGACATACACATGTATTTTTATATACAGTGTGCCCGCTAAAGTCCGTTGTCATCCCAATAATTTCTGAATGGCAAGAGCTATAGTCATAAAAGTGGGGTCTAAGTATAGTAAAGTTGCCATGTGCTACGTAAGGAAACCGCTTACATCGCCACCTGGTGTCTAAATTTCAAGTTAGTGTTCTTATTTAAAAAACGGTAAGATATACGGGAAAATAGTCAATTACAAAGTTGAACAGCGAAATCGATTTAGTAAGAGAAGACACCTTCCGTAAAGTAATGTTAAAAGTAGAAAGCGTAAAATACATATTTATTTGGTTCGAAACTCCCAAAATTGTAACGCGACATAATGCGGAAGAAAAGAGAAAAGGTCACACTCCAGAGTTTCAATTGTCAGTAGATATTCAGTATTCATCTTTACATAAATAAATCTTAATATCACATACCGTGAAAAAGTATTTTTTTCCATTTTGTATAAATGGTGGGGATACATGAAACAGCGAGAGTATGCAACCCATCCACCAACATTGCAGGAATTTCGAAACCATATTACGGATGCTTGTGCCAGTGTGTCACCTGCCATGTTGTACAATGTGCAGCGGGAAGTGCAATCCCGTGTCCCGGTGTGTATTGTTGCTGAAAGACACCATTTTGAGTATCACTGATAGATGAGCCTCATTTCCGATAACTGCAGTTTGTACAACGCGATCAAACACCTCAGTGCTTTGTGCTTTTCATTTGTATAATTTTTGTGAGCAAGATGTTTTTTTTTGTAATAAATCGATGATGCTGAAGAACTTTGTAATTGACTTTTTTCCCCGTATCTCGTACCGTTTTTGAAATAAAACTCTAACTCCAAATTTAGCCACCAGGTGGCGCTGTAAGTGGTTTCCTTGCGTAGCGCATGGCAACTTTACTATACCTAGACCCCACTTTTATGACTATAGCTCTTGCCATTCAGAAATTATTGGGGTGACAACGGACTTCAGCGGGCACACTGTATATATAGATTTATTTTCTACTTTTTAACCTTTAATATGTTTCATTGTTGCAGTTTCACATCCACTTGTCATATTTTGGTAGGCATGTATTGGCGCATAATTAAATCCATTGTTGTTTCAACTCGTATACAATTGTACAAGTTACAAAGAATATCTGGCGATTTATCACCTATGACGGGCTAACGGAAAAATGCCTTAAAATTAATGTATTAATTTTTAATTCAATTCGAAAATTTTAAAATGTTGTATTGTCATTGGAAACACACTTTTATACAATTTTTTTCTTTTTTCTTTTTTTAAAAAGAATTTTAACATATTAGGAAGTGAGTAAAAAATCGATTACAAAATTCCATGTTTACACACAAACAAGTAATATAATTCTTTTTTAAAGTCAATTCCTACTTTTTAATCATAAATATATAAAATAAACCCGTGAAGCATTAATGTCCCACGTTATCTTTATTGAACATTATTTTATAATCATCGTTGTGCTATTTTATTTCTGAGGCATCACTAATTTGAGATAAATCTTTCATTTCATTTATGAAAACAATGGGAGGAATTTTTTTCTCCCTTTTAAACTAAAATTAATTAATTAAATTTAATTAATGAATTAATATTTGAAAAAACTTTATTAACATAAAGTGTCATCCACTACAAGTTAAACAAAATTTATTTGAACTTGAGTGGAAGAATAGAAAATATTTTATTAACGATTGAAAATTTGAACAAGATATATGTAAAGAGAGTGTGAGCTAATAGTAGGAATTTAATGAAAACAGATTGAGTTAAGCAAAAGAGTGCGAAAAGCCTCCTTTTTATTAGATCCTCTCTTAGTTTTTATTTAATTTTAAACAATTATTGATATATATATATATATATATATATTTATATATATATACATATGTATGTGTGTGTATATAAAATTCTTGTTTTTTTTTCGCGCACCCGAGTTTTGCCAGTAAAAATATACCAAAGAAGTTCGAAAAATATGCGAGTAAATACGGTAAATATGAACAGAAAAATATACGAGGAAAATATTTGTGTAAAACACATCGCAGATTTCATCTCAAGGTGAAGAAATTAGTAAAAATGTATTTTTAGTATGTCATGCTCCCGAGGAGCTCTTAAAAAAAGTGATTTATTTATTTATGTGATAAGAAAAGAAAAAGCATCATAATTTGAATGAATATCATATGTTAGGAAAGACCTTAAGTTAAAGATTTTTTTTTTTTTGCTATGCTACGTATACATTTTTTTAAAGCAGATATTTTATAAGAATGCTTGAGAATATAATTTCAGAACTGAAAAAAAAAAAAAAACTTTTCTTTTCCTATTTCTTCTTATCTCTTTTTGTTTTATATTCATGAGAAGAAATTATTCTATTTGTGAAAATTTTCCTCTGCCTATCTTGGATGGTTTTACACGTTTTTGTGTATTTTGAATACGATTTGACAATTCTTGGTGTTGTGTTACACAATTTTATGGGCGCTGTAACACAAGAATTAAAACACGGAATTCCATGAAAGTTCATATTAGAGGTCTGAACGGTCTCAGGCTTGACCCGAAGCCCGTAGCCAGCCAGGCCTGCGGGTCAGACCGTGCCGATAAAAAATAATACATGGGCCGGGGCGGGACGGTAAAAAAAAATTGAACTGTCCAACTATGCCAATAAAAAAAAGTAAGCGGGCCGACTGGTCTGATATAACAAATTTAAAAGAATCAAACTAAGCTGATAAAATATAAACAATTTTCAATGGACGTGATTGGGATAAGAATAAGTGTAAATATGCTGCACGAGCCGATGCTAGCTTGACAACATCAAAACAGAAATCTAACATGTCCAGCGCAGAAATCGGCATCGGACAGTTACATCGTGTCTGAGCCAGGGCTTATTTTTTTTTCAGCAGACTCGGGCAGACCGGATCAGGCTTACATTTTATTCTATATACTCGGGCCTCACCGGAACTGCAATTAATTGTTCCCAGGACGTGTCGAGCGCGCAATTTGTTTTGTAAAAATAACAATAAAGATAATGAACTTTTGTTAACGGAATCTTTGGAAATATACGTTAATAAATTATAGAGAAACATCTTCAAAAATCTACTTTTTTTTTTTTTTTTTTTTTTTTTTTTTTTTTTAACAGCAACAAAACTTATGCCTTTTTTAACGATCTTTTTTCTTTTATTCTAAACTTCATTAATTTTTTAGTATCTTTATTTGAGTGTAATAGTCTAACAGTCTAAGTGATCATTAATGTTGCTATTCTGTATTATAGGGCTTGTAAACATATAGTACTCTAAAATAAACTGTGAAAATTTCCCATAAAGATTGCAGTATTCATTATAAGGATCTTAATTGTGTGTTAAGAAAAATCGGAATTTTTTGTAGAAATTGAGCCGAGACTGCTTTAATTGGCTTATGCATGAGCCGGGCCTGTTTGACTGTTTTTGAACGGCCCGGGCCGGTAACTGCAAAATCATAAACGGGCCGGACCCGGGACGAACTTTTAGCTTTTACACCGGGCCGAGCTCGGCCAAGATAGCTTTGTTTTGGGTCGGACCAGGCCTGGGGCTGGAAATTCCGGTTCGTGCAGACCTCTAATTCATATTTAGTTGGACATTATTTACAGGAATTGAAGTTAATCAGATTTTGGTGTATATTGTCTCATAAGTGGCGCTAGTAACCCGATTATTTACGATGAGCGTGATAAATTTATCTCAGCATCTATTGGATGGAATCATACCAAACTTAATATACAAGATGCTTGTTATAAAAAACTATGTTAATTCAATTTTGTGTTTTTATTACCCAACAAGTGAATTCCTCTCTGCTATGCGTTTTACGATGACCATTACAGCTGTATCTCGTTTATTATTGTGTAGAAATGCACAACATTTTATGTATAGTACAAAAACTTTGTCAAAACCACTAATAAAATATAAACAAAGACAACAATTTCGTTTCGAAACGCGATATAAAACAGTTCTTTCGTCAGTTGAAAAGAGCCGTAAGTTGAAGACAAACGCACAATACACATACACAATATAATTTGTCCTTGAAACAACGTGTGTCTCTTCTGATCTGATGAAGAAACGACTTTATATTTTTTTCCGAAATGGCCTGGTAGTGCTTTGCTTATTTATATTTTTACAGTGTTTTTGACAAAAGATTTGTACTTGTTTATCTGACACAAGTTTCTTTGTACTTTTTTACTACCAAATTTTATGGTTAGGGTTATTATTATTTTAAATATATATCCACGTATTTTTAGTTATAACGATATCAACGACGTTACTGATCGATTATCTTCTAATCACTGCGATATGTCAAAGTAGTGCAATGCAATATAATTATTTCTTGAAACAGCACAATGTAAAGTCGCATTTTTCTTATAATATTTATTGTTAAGTGCTAAAATAACTTCAAAATTAATCAGGATACTCACGTATTTTGTTAAAAATAATAAAAGCAGCTGATTAATACGATAATATGCATATAATGGTGGACAAAATATTCTTACACATCCTTTCAATTTAATATATCTTTTCAATTTAAACTGCGATTTTAGAGAAATTCTTACACTCCAGCGGTGAACAAATGTTTGGGGTAGACTGCTATTGTCATGAACTATACGAGGCCAGTTCACATAACAAAAATAGTCCAAGAGTGGTCTAGTGAAAATGTATCTGATGTTTTAAGTAGATGGTGGACTTTGAAAATGGGGAAATGAGATAAATTCTCACATACCAGCGTTGAACAAATGTTTGGGAAGGACTGAATGCTATTTTTATGAACTAGACGGAGCGCTAGCTCACACTGCAAAAATAGCTTAAGAGTGGTCTAGTGACAATTAACCTGATTTTTTAAAGGGACTTTGACAATGAGTAAAATAAATAAAAAATAAATTAAATAAAAAGCAAAAAACAAATTTATTTGTTTTTTTAATTTTAATTTTCTATTGATAAGTTATCTGGGTTTACCTTAAATCAGTCCGAGACTGATTTCAATTCAACCAATTTTTTAACTACTTTTAAGCAGTTTAAAAATTTCAAATATAATCAATGATTAAAAAATCCATGCGAACTAATTTTACTACTAAGTTTTCTAATCTCTTTCGCATTTCTTAAGCTTGTTAATGGATTTATTTTCCATCTAAATATGCACCCATTTGTAAAACAAAGATAAATTACCAAAGTTATAGCCATCAAATGCAAATATTAAGGGCAAAAATCGAAAAATCTTCCTCACTATGCGTAAAAATATTGCTACAATTTTAGTAATAAATGGTGTATATCAAAACGAACGCATATATTTGTATATTTTTAGAATCTGAGCTTATACGAAAATCATCATTGGTTTTGTATCATTTAAAAAGCATCAGGAGCATTTTAAAATATGAATTTTTTATGCATTATCTTCTTTAGTAAAAACATTTTTCGCACGGAAAATTTTTATATTTTATTTGAAAAAAAAAATACAATATGCACGTGGGAAATGTTTGTTTCATGTCAGTCGTAGTTTATAGTAGAATTTTTTAAATAAAAAGAGAAAATTTTTACTTTGAGCATCCACCATCCCCTTAAAGAAACATGAATGGTCTCTTCAGTGCTTTCTTCAGTTTAAACGCCCAAGATTATTTTACATGGGGTTATGTGTAATCCGAATTTAACAAATACAAGGTCATTAATAAGACTCATTTAAAAAGTGTCCTTAGGAAAGTATGGGATGAAATACTTATAGATGTAGTGTGTGCTGCGTGTAATGGATTAAAAAAACCCATTAAAGCTGGTAAGGGAATTCTAATGGTGAAGAATTCGAAAGCACATGTAAAGTCTGCCAATTGACTTTTATTTTACACGCATCAATTTTTTTCTGTTTTACATTTTAGCTATTAATAAAAGTTTAATGTCATATGAAAAATTATTGCTCCATTGTGTAAAATTTTGTTTTGAACAACCTTGTAGAATAATCAGGAGGTATTAAATATTTTAGTTAAATATCGCAACAATTTTTATCTGCTTTACATTTGAGTTATATTATTAATAAAAGTTTATTGTTGTATGAAAATTTATTGCTCCATTCTTTAGAATTTTGTTTTGAATAACCTTGTAGGATAATTAAGATAGACCAGAAGGTACTACATATTTTAGTTAAAGATCACAACAATCCTTCTTGTGTTTTATGTTGTTTTTTTTTTGAAAAATACTCAAATTGCACAACTAAGTGATGACACTCAGTTATTTCCCTCGCAGATCTGAAAATAGATGACCTAGAATAATGAATGTTATTCATAAGATAGTTTCTTGCAGAAAAGACATTGCCTAAAAATAATACTTATGGAAAAACGCCTTTTATTCTCTATCTGAAAATCGGAAGACAAAAACACAGCTGTTCTTCAAGAGTATGAAGAGATTTTCCTGTCAACTATATATTGAAAAAGTCCTTCCGGCCTGTACCGGGAGGAAAAGGTAGCTTTCCTATATCTTCGTTTTAAAATTTGAACTAATGTTACACGAACACAGCAAGTTAAAATGCAAAGAAAATGTTTACAAAAGATTCGTTAATACTGAATTTGAATAAGAAATTCGCCAAATTATTGAGCTATAGCCAAGTTGGCTTCATTTATGAAGACTTATTTTGGTCGCCAAATTTGGCGATATTTCGCCAAATGTCACCAAGTTTGGCGAGAATTTGGCGCTAACGGATATGAATATATAGTTTTATGCGTATGATTGGGAAAATTATTACAACAATGAAATTTTTTGTAATGTGCTGTCTTGTTTCAAAATGTCAGCCACCCTAGAATTTCAAACTGCTCTATCTCAGCCATTTTTTAAAATAGAGGTAAACCAAAAAATGCTCTGGAATCCTCGTATTAAGGCCTAACACTTAATTAAAAATAAATTTGAATTTTTAATTTTTATGTATATTTATTTTAGTTTTAAATTTTTAAATGGCCGCCATCTTGAAACAAGATGGCGGACCAAGCTGGCCAACGAACTCGGTCGAGACATTGGTGAGCTTAATACACACAATTAGTTTCATCAAAATTGATTTATAAATACGAGCGTTATCGTATGACATAGGTCAGATATATATATATATATATATATATATGGAGATATATATATATATATATACATATATATAAATCAACATTTGAACGGAGGGTGGTTTTGGGGTCTGGGGGTCATGATCGGTGAAAATATATCAAAATTTTCCGGAACTGCTTTCCTCCGAACGGCTGCAATAGGTAGCTTTATACTTTTTCGTATTGAAAGCTACCTAATAGAAATTGAGAAAGAAGTTATTTTTCAAAACCTGTAAAAATGCAGTAAACAATAAAAGCATCATTTAAAATTTATCATGAATTTTGATAATTTTGTATCAACATTTATTTATTTTTCACTAAAAAGGAAAAGAAAGAAAATTATACTCAGTGTATAGATTGTGAAATATTTTCGCACATTATAAGTATGTTGTACAAAAATCTTCCTTTTTATGTACAATTTAAGGAAATTTGTTTATAAACTTGTTAGTTCAGTTCAAAGAATTTGAATTATTTAACGAATAATTCAGAATTACAAAATTGACCGCTAACAATTCTTATCGCAAAATGTGCGAAACGGGCGTAATACAGTAAAGATAATACAAAGAACTGCAGACACTCAAAACCCAATCTTTAAATTTGGATGGATCTAGCAACAATTCTAACTTTCCGAGGAATGCATATACGGCTGAAATCTCTAATATTGCAAAAATACTAATACTTGATTGTCCAGAAATCCTTTTTATACTTTTGATTTGGCGAGAAAATCTTTTGATTTCATC
Source organism: Maratus michaelseni (assembly GCA_963931845.1). Classification (NCBI taxonomy): domain Eukaryota; kingdom Metazoa; phylum Arthropoda; class Arachnida; order Araneae; family Salticidae; genus Maratus; species Maratus michaelseni. Next base: position 325,364,851 of record OZ007588.1, read on the forward strand.
ACAGCTAATCATGAACATTCTATGTATTCGGCTTCTATAGGCAACAAAAGCTTGATTTTTGGAATTCATCAAACACTTATTGACATCTACGTCTGCCGCCAATTCGCCAAATTCGTTGTCAAAGTCAATCTATGTAAGACAATACATTATACAAATTATTCAAAAATGTCTTTAATACTATTTTAGATGCAACACTAGTTCTCAAACTAGTTGGCTCACTTTCATTTGACTCGCCCTCGTATTTAAAAAATAATGTTCGAAAATTATTTAAAAAAAACCATAAAAAATTAGCAAACTGAAATACCGCTTTTAAATAAATTGCATTTGAAAGTACAGCTTTTCCTTACTTTGACGGTGTAAAAATTAAAATTATGCGATGCTTAGAAGTAATTAAATTTTCGGAAAAAAGAAATGGATGGTTTACAGGGTTGTCAATATCCATATCACGTCACTCATGGACATGTTGTAGCTTTATACTATAGATGCTCTTCAAAGAATTATATTGCATTAACCCCAAAGTAACATAAAAATACACGATGAATCGAAATGATTGTCCTGATTACAAATGACAATAACTTTGTTGTAAACAATGATCGGGAGAAGTGCTTTAAATACAATACAGAAGAAAGTGCAAAATTTTATTTACATACTTCATAATTGTTAAATCTTCTATTAATCACCCTCAAAGTGGTAATCTACATCTCTCTAGCTTTTGTAAATACTTTATCTATCTCTCCTCGAGACTGCTTTGTATGTGGGGACATCTTTATTCACAACAGTGAACGAACTGAACTTGCATATAGACAATGCTTTAAGATCAGGATATGAGCAAATAGGTACAAACATTTAAAAACATGTTTAACTAGTTGGATGTGCCAATCCCAAAACTTTCTTCTATTTCATACATGTTAATACGTCAAAATTCGCTATCACATCGCCAATAAAATCAATAATTTTTGTCATTCTGTTGTACGTAACTTTCCGTTGCGAATCGTCGGGTTACTTGGATGCGAAGCGCCCTTCGTTGCACGAGCACTTGATGTACAACACAACTATGAAACAAGTCCTTCGGGCCTGTACCGGTAGGATAAGATACATCCCCTATTCCTTAATTTTAAGATTTTAGCGCAGAAGATTCATTCCCAGTTCCCGTCAATTTTGAATTTGAATGAGAATTTCGCCAAATTAGTCAGCTATAGCCAAGTTGGCTTCATTTATGGCAATCTATTTTTATTGCCAAATTTGGCGATATTTCACCAAGTGCCGTTAAGATTGGCGAAGCTTGAGATTTCCTCGTGCCCAAAACACCTAGTATAAAAAATTTAATCAAAATCGTTAGAGCCGTATTTTAGATAAAATTAACTTGACTTTCGTTGATCCAAAAATGACCCACTAATCAAAAGTTCTCGAATATGTGACCCAGCCCAATAGTTTTCTCGTGCACGAAAATGGTAGGATGCAAAATTTAGTCAAAATCGTTTGAACCGTATTTTAGATACAATTAGCTTGACCCTGACCCACGATGACCCAAAATGACCCACTAATCGAATTTTCTCAAACATGTGACATAGCCGAATGGTTTTCTGGTGCACCAAAATGGTAGGATACAAAACTTCGTTAAAATCGTTAGAGCCGTTTTTAAGATAAAATTTGCATATATAACCACACACACACAAGATAGGCTCTTATTAGAATATATGATAGAGTTAAGCATATAAGAGTTGGAACGATGGTTACAACAATGTAAGAAAATTTTCCAGAAACCACGTTCACTAAAACTTATAAATTAAACTCGTTTATGGAGGAATCCTTCTGTCTTGTTTCAAAATGTCAGCCACCCTAAAATTTCAAACTTTTATAACTCCGTCATTTTTTTTAACATAGAGGCTAAACAAAAATTGCTCCGGAATCCTTGGATCAAGGCCGAACATTTAACGAAAAAAAACTTTTAGGATTTCTAATTTTTTTGTACATCTTTATGAATTTGAAATCTTTAAGTGACTATCACAGCGCTCCCTTCCGGCGGAATATCCCCACATTCAACTGGGACCTGCTGGAGATAGCCAAAAACATATAAACGAAATTTGTTTCAGTTCTATGCGTAACATCATACACTTTTCCATGATACAATAACTAGTCGGATGTGCCAATCCCAAAACTTTCTTCTATCTCAGTCATGTTAATACTTCAAAATTCGCTATCACATCGCCAATAAAATCAATATTTTTCGTCATTCTGTTGTACGTCAGCTGCTTGCGAATCGTCGGGTTACCGGGATGCGATCAACTGATGTATACTAAACTACGAAAAGTACTTCTGGCCTGAACCGACAGGAAGAGATAGCCTCCTTATTCCTTGGTTTTAAGATTTTAGCGAATTTTACTGGAAACACGAAGGTAAAATGCGTGGAACCTAATTAAAGAATATTCAATCCCAGTTCTCGTCAACATTGAATTTGAATGAGAATATCGCCAAATTAATCCTCTACAGCCAAGTTGGCTTCATTTATGGCAACCTATTTTGGTCGCCAAATTTGGCGAGAATTTGACGTTGGAGAATATAAATATATAGTGATAAGCATATAATAGGAACAATGGTTACATATCCCCACATTCAAGTAGGACCTACTGGCCACAGCCAAAAACATATAAAAAAAAATTGTTTTCATTATCTGCATAACATCATACACTTTTCGATGATACAATAATGAAAATCGAACAAAAATCACGATCGCAGCCTTCCCTTTCGTCGAAATATCCCTGAATTCAACCTGGACCTGCAGGCTACAGTCAAAATCATAGAAAAAAATTTGGTTCAATTATCGGCATAACTTCATACACTTTTCAATGATACAATAGTGAAAATGGAACAAAAATATCGATCACAACGCCCCCTTTCGTCAAAATATCCCCCAAATTCTGATAGAACCTGCTTGCCATAGCCAAAAACATAGAAAAAAATGTGGTTCAGTTTGAAGCATAACTTCATATACTTTTCGATGATACAATAGGGAAAATGGAACAAAAATATCGATTACAGCGCCCCCTTTCGTCGAAATATCCCCAAATTCTAATAAAACCTGCTTGCCATAGCCAAAAACATTGAAAAAAAATTCTGTTAAATTTGAAGCATAACTTCATACACTTTTCGATGATACAATGAGGACGGACAGACGGACAGATGGACAGACAGACAGACGGACAGACGGACAGACAGACATTTTGTATAAACATGTTTTTCGGAATCTCTGACCCCTAGAACGTGTAAATCCGTCAAAAACCGGAAGTCGAAAAAAATTTCGATTACAATACTTTCTTCTATTTTAGATAGAAGAAAGTAAAAATGGAACAAAAATTGCTATCATAGCGCCTTCTTTCGGCGGAATATCTCCAAATTCAAGTAGGACCTTCTGGCCATAGTTACAAACCTATAAATGAATTGTTTTTCAATTCTATGCGTAACTTCATACACTTTTCGATGATACAATGCCAGACGGACAGAGAGACATTTTGTATAAACATGTTTTTCGGGATCTCTGACTCCTAAAACGTGTAAATCCGTCGAAAAAAAAAATTTCGATTTCAATACTTTATTCTATTACAAATAGAATAAAGTAATAATATCTGTCTTTAAATAGACTACCTGATGGATATTTTCCGTATGACTAAAAGAGCCACATAGAACAGTACGCAAACAATTGGATAACAAAATTTTGAGCTTCTTTCTGTATAACGTTTAAAGATCGTCTTCCGATCATTGTTTAGAACAAATTTTTGTCACGAACAAATTTTTGTCAATTACAATCAGGGAAATCATTTTGACTTACCTTGTATAAATTTACTTTAACATTATAAATATTATAAAAACTACTATTTGATGTTTTCACATCAAATGTTTTATAACTTTTAATAACACTTAATATGATGATTTCTTTTGATTCTGAAATTATGTATGTGTTTCTCTTTCTGCAAAGGTAGCATCTTCGATGTAGATGAACTAGAGCAAGAAATAGTATTTCAGATATCAGTGGACTGGATTAACGAAGATTACACAATTTTACCAAGATCAAATTTAGTAGTTCACCAAGCAACTCACCAACCTGATAACAGCTTTGAAGTATCAGAGAAAGGTATGGAAATGGTTTGAATTCTTTTTTGGTTACGTTAAATTTTAGGCAGATTAAATTGCAATCACAGAAACTGTCCTCTCTCAATCATCAATGTAAGCAGTAAATACCTGTGTCAATTCTTTTACAACAAACTAGCAGCATGTCGGAGTTTGCTAAAAATAATTCTGCTTATAGACACACTCTTAGGTTGATATAAAATATAGGGAAGACCGGTCTTGTTGGCCCATTTTTTCTTCAATATTTTTTATTTACTTATTTTCTTTTTTAGTTTGGACAATTAGCGCACCTTAAAGCATAGCAATGTAGGAAAAATGTTGAAAAATATTAACTAATAGATTCCATATGAAGCTCAGAAGGACATAAAGTCACTGGGCCAACCTGCCCCGTCGAACGGGGTAGGTTGGCCCACTAAATAGATTTTATTTTCGGATTGCTAATGGAAATTAAAAAGCACATAACACATCAAATGTTATTTTAATTTGGCATACAAAGGATACAAAGGATAAGAAAAGATGTTTTGTTCAACTTAACTACTACCTTCATCGAAATCTTTCTCATGATCACAATGAATGCAAACATAAAATATCATGTCCACAGTGACATATGATTCGTGTGCCCAACATTTGCTCCTGGTACACTGAGTACCTAGTACACTAGTATACTAGTACACTGGTACACCTGGTACACTCTTCTCCTGATTTACTATTTTTTAATGATTTAAAACAGCGAAGACATAGAGAATTCTCTTTGTCTTTTTGTTCTTCTTCACTGGACAGATTTATTGCTTCTTTAATTGATCTCTTGTTCAATTTTACTTCGAGAACAGCCACTTTCATTGTTTTTTCTGGAACCCTTCCTCTGTCTGTTGTTAACACTTTCCAACATAGTTGAAAAGTGTTTATGTATTCGGTTTGTCTGTCTACCGTCTGTCTGTCTGTCCGAGCTCTAATTCGCGTAAATATACTCTGAAGCTCATGCACTGTAAAAAAAATCCGTTAAATTTACGGCAAAAACTGCTGGCAGCAATGTTGCCAGCAATTTTTACGTAAAACTCACAGTAAAATTCGATGTAAATTTTATCGCATATATTCCGTCATTTCAACGGTTATAACTGTAGTAAATTTCACAGAAATTTTTCCGTACAAATTACCACAAAAAGTTCTGTAATTTTAACAGTCATATTTCCGTACAAATGATCACAATAACTGCTGAAATTTTAAAAGCCACATTTTTTTTAAATCATTGAATTTAATCAGCTTTTATTTTTAGATGATTATTAGAATAATCATAAAGTTCGTCGTTTGTTTGACAAACAACATTAGAACTCATTATTTTATGTATAGAATTTCAATCCAACATTTAAACATTTCTTTATTGCTTTGTATATGATATATATAAGAATTCAGAATTTATTAATAGAAATTTTTTTAATGTGGCAAAACTGAGACATCAAATATTCATTATAATACTTACTATGTATAAATACATATATAGAAAGAGAATATATTTGTAGTACTAAAAATAAAATAGAAGCATTTCAATTCTGAAGGGCGAGAAGAATTTAGATAATATATATATATATATATATATATTTAGATAATTGGACTAGAATTACAAACTTACTTTAGAATTACATTTATCTAATACAAATATAAAAACTATTTGTAATTAAACGCTGATATATTAACAATGCAGGTACGTAAGCACGCTGTCGCGGGAGAAAAATCTCGTAGACGGAAGTAGAACTTCTTTGCGCAGATCATGCTAGTAATATGTCTTTGCTTGCGCAGACGCCGGTTACGATGTGATCTGATTGGTTGTTCTCATGAAAGGATGTTGAAATCTTAAACACTGGTTAAATCTACTGTTATATTTGCGGTAATTTTACCTACGGAAATATTACGTTACGATATACTGCAATAAATGCAGTGAATTTGACAATCATTTTTTACAGTGTGTAATGAATATATGTTATTCAGATTTGTCATGGCATGTTCGGTATTCAAGATGAAGTCTCTAGCTTTCATAGTTCATTTACAGGGGCACAGGGGCAGTATTCCGTTACATTACGGTCTATGGGGAAAAATCATTTGCGGCGTATTTTAGTGTTGTTATGCTATTTGAAACATAATGAAATTTATATGCATTATTGAGATGCTCTATAAGAAGGTTACTTTAGAATATGTTATGTGTAACACTCACAGTTCATTTAGAGGGGCCCTCAAAAGAATTCCGTTATATTATGGGGGAAAATCTTTTGCGTTCTCTTTTAATAATGTTACATTGGTGCAAACATAATGAAATTTATATAAATTTCTGAGTTACATTACAACATGCTTGCTTTCTGTAGAATATGTAGTGCAAAGCAATTATCATTCATTTACATAGGGTCACACAAAAGAATTCGGTAATATAATAGTATAAGGGGAAAAACTGTTTTCAGTGTATTTTAAATTACTCTGTAGAATTTAAAACATGATGAAATTCATATACATTACTGTGGTTTACTACAAAATGCTTGCTGTGTAGTATGATGATCATAACATTTATCGTTCATTTACAGGGACACACAAAAGATTTCGGATACAGTACTGTATCCGAAGTATTGTCTATTAAGGATAAATGCTGGAAGTTCGTTTTCAGTTATGGTATGCGTATTTAAGCTTAACAAAAATTTTGCAGTTTTGCGTGGTGTGTATATATTTTATGGACCATATACAGTGCTACACAAAAGTATTCGTAAGTATTACTGAGCATGAGCGTGAATTGCTGAAAGATGTTTTTAAATTTAGCTATGTATTTTTAAGCTCATTTACATTTAGTATACTAAGATATGTTTTTAGTATATAAATAAATAATCAGACAATACAAAATTGAAAACACACATTTATATAAAAAGAATTCAAAAACTTATGCAAACGTTTCAGGCTACGATTGAGCCCCTCTTCAGTGGAATAACATACGCTAACCAGACTATCTCCAAACATGTTTACAGTCAACAGTTTTACCAGTTAAATTCAAGAAAATTTTACAGAGCTTTACATTAAAGTAAGACTGTTTTGATTCAGGTGGAGAATCATACAAGATTCATTAATTGGCGAATTCTGCAAACGAGTGAATTTAAATGGTAAAAGTTTTGACTGTAAACATGTTTGGAGATAGTCAGGCTATCGCATGTTATTGTACTGAAGATGTGCTCAATCGTAGCCTGAAACGTTTGCACAAGTTTTTTAATTGTTTTTATATAAATGTGTGTTTTTAATTTTGTATTGCCTGATTAAATGTAATTTTTAAGAATAATTTATTACTATTACACATAACATTTCATTAATTAGGGAGATGTGATTCATCAATAAACTCACATATTACTTATTTACAGTATGCAATCTTCTTACTTTTGGTATTGCGGGAATATTTGGTCCTCAATCTCCGATGTCAGCTTTACATGTCCAGTCCATATCAGATGCTCTAGAAGTGCCACATATCGAAACGAGATGGGATTACAAGTCGTCCAGAGATGACCTGAGCATCAACCTTTATCCGCGTTCTTGTTTCTTGAACCTAGCTTATATAGACATAGTGAAGCATTATAGATGGAAGGATTTTATCATTGTGTACGAAGAAAATGAAGGTAAGAAAGATTAGAAAAATTGCAAAGGAAATATATCTTCTCATAGTCTGCAATTGTTTTTAGAATTTACAGTAAAAAATTCTCGTCTTATGTTTTTTTCCCACAGAGCTTGTTGGTGTATTGGAATTAATTTTTAAAGTAAACTCTTTGTTGTTATTTTTAGAAAACTCAATATAAAATTAATCTCTACGGCGCTACAATCCATACACGATTGCAGTGTCCATAATTTCGTTTTCGTGACAATGGACATCGGGTACAAGGAATATGTCCTTTCACGTGGCTAGCCTGATACGGAGCCTCCTAGAGTTTAGTTTCCCAAGAACTCTTGATACTCAAAACAGTAAAAATGGACTATTACAAGAAAAATTTAAATAGTTATTTTTACATAAATTAAAGTTATCACACAAGAGTGCTAGAATAACAAATTTCACTATTGAAAAAATGTTAAACGTATCCACAAGATTTTTGTATTGTAATTCAGTGAAAGAACGTCAGTTTCCACTACCAAAATAGGGATGATATACTCCTGTTGTACTTTTATAATTTGCTGTAATGTTGATTTAGTAAATTGTTGAAAAAAGTGAACGCGATTTCAATTAAAGACAACGGTTCATCCATTTACCAAAGGAATGTTGCACCAATTTCATTCGTATTTTCATTTAGTGTAGTATTGAACTTTCAGCAGTACAATTGCCCTCCTATAGCTTAAGGCATCTCATCAGTTAAATTTTATATTCCACTCGAATGTTGAAAAAAAAAACGTTCTTGGAATGCATTCATATTTTTCAAATTTCTCATAAAAAATAAAACTTTTAACTTCTTTTTTTTTTCAGTATATTGTTCTTTAAAAAATGTTTCTTTGCTGTTTAATTCACATTAAAAATATATACACTTTATTTTACTTTAACTGTTAAAATCTTTTTCATAACTCATGAGTTTAACTAAGATTTTAGCACTTAAAATACAGGGTTTAACCAAATTGTTTAAACCCTGTGTTGGAAGCTTTATATTGATTGCTGACTTAACTTCTGACATTTAGATATATTACACTTTCAATTCTGGCCAATAATTCCTCTGGAAAACTTAAATAATAAAAAAATGGTCCTCTAGTATTCTTAGTGATAGTCATGCATTCATATAACTTATATCTTGTCATTTTCCTCTGTTTAAATTAAAAACTTGGTAAAAAATCCCACCGCAATCGGCCAATTAGCTGTGGAGTTATTAATTTATAACATTTTTAACGAGACAAAAAAAAAAAAAAATCCCCCCCTCTATTCTTCGACCATTTTTAAAAAGCGAAATGTTGGAAAGGGAGAATTTTACCCAGACATACACACAAGCGATCGCCGGCCGGAATAATAGCAAGCATGTTTATTAGATTATTTGATGAGTTTTTTTTTTTATGAAATCGACCTTCAGAAAATAGTTTTGTAAGAATAAATATTAATATTTTTTAAACAAAAGATACTGCTACAACCGGCAAGGTATCCTGAATAAGTGGGTATTTTTTTTCTTTGTATTTCCATTCGTGAAACAGGAATAGAAGTTTAAAAATGTAGAAAAAACAGAAAACATGAAAATTAACATGAAATCGATCTCCAGATTTTTTTTTTTTTTGAAATGGTAAATATAAAAATTATTTTAAACAGAAGATACCGTTAAAACCGGGAATGCACCCTAAATAATTGGGGATTTTTGTATTTTGTATTTCCACCCGGCCAACGGAGATGACAGTGTCAAAATGTAGAAAAAAAAGGAACATTTTCTCCTTTGTCTGCTTGTAAAACCACAGATTCTCTGAACATATGTGGGAGCGATCTTAATGCCAAGAACTGTCGAAAATTTAAGGTTCTTCATTGGGAATTTAATATTTCTGTTCATTATAAAAATATAAAACAAACTGAATATCGGGTGCATTCGGACTTGTGTTTTCGTTTTTCTTTATCGAATTTTTCGGACCTCTACGTGTGATAGATTTGCCTAGCTATCGCCAACAGACATACATACAGGCAGATACACTGAGAAACATCTTTATTTTATTAAAGTATAGATTAGCTTATCCCCTGACGTTGCCTGGTTTTGGCCTGGTCCGAGTCTGTTGAGAAAAATTAAGTCCGGACTGCCCCATTCTAATGACAGAAAATCGACCAGAGCCGCGTTCCGCTCCGTGTTCGAACTTCGGCTCAGGCCCAAGCCGTTGCAGATGCTTTACCGAAGGCAGGAACAAAAATAAAATCACGATATAAGTGAAAAGCGATTAAACAAACAAACAAAAAAGAACAAATTACTTACCAAAAGGTAGAAATGCATCTAAACTGTTTAACTATCAAACGAATTGCAATGTTCTAACAATAAACCTCACTTCTGAAAGAACTCCGTCGCATAGTTGCCAACTTTTACACTTTTCTTTTACCACTAAAATTTAATAGTAAATTTTTATTTATGTAATTGACAAAATCTGTGATTTAAAAAGGCAAAGAATTCTATTAAATTTTAATGGTAACAAGAAAGCGTAAAAGTTGGCAGATATGCCGTCGTCATAACAACAGACTTTAGCGATAAAAGGTTACCGTTACCGTAACAAATCACCGCAAAAAAATTTCCTCGCTGGAATTTTTTTTTTCGTTGTCGAAAATTTCTCTTTTTATTTAATGTCTAAGGTATCAAGTAGAAATCATATAATAAAAAACAAAATCCTTATTTTCGGCGGAAGATGGGCTTTTCTTTAAAAAATTCGCTGTGCGAATTTCCATAAACTTTATTAAAAAAGGACAAAATTTACTACATTGGGCTAAAGGATTGAATTTGGATTTTTTTATGATTAGATTAAAATAATAATCGCTAGAAAACTTAGAAAATCGGGGAAATACGTGATTTTTTTCGTTCAATATAAAATCTAATCAAAAAATTTAAAAAATCTGAATCTCAGGAGCATTGGGACCCTTCTTTGTCTATCCGGAACCAAACTTTCAGACTTTTACGTGCGATAGATTTTCTTAGCCATCGCCAACAAACAGACGGGCACACACACACATACACATACAAACATCTTTATTTTTTTAATATAGATATGTTTAAAATTTAGTTCTCATTTTTGTAGGTATTATTCGGTTACAAGATTTTCTGAAAGAAAGTACAAATTATCATTGGGACATTCAAGTGCATCAGTTTAATCCTGATCAACCCTATAGAAATTTATTTAGAGAAATCAGAGCCTCTTTTAACAAATGGCCGACGAAAGACATTTGCATTCTTCTTGATGTTGCTACAAAGCATTTACATAAAGTATTGAAACAGGTAAGATTACGTTTTTCTTCACTATTGAAAACCTTTATATTGCTTAGTTACACGTCTGATATACCTTTGTTGCTGGTAAAGAGGGGCAGAAAAGGGCTATGATTAATGCATGATTTTTTAATTAAATTAACTAATTTTTCTTTCTCTTAGACGATTAAAAAACCCCCTAAAAAACTATCCCTAGCTAAAAGTATTTGTTGAAAAATTTCAGAGTCTTAAGCATGGTTAGGGTCAACAAGAGTAGGTATCACAAGAAAGTTAAAGTCATAAACATCGTTTACCTTGATTGCTTTTTGTTTTATGGTCAGAATAATTACGTAAAAAAGTGATAATAGAAACATTTAAAGCTATTTTTACATATTTATCTTTACAATTTAATAATTCTTCAAAAACTAATGTATGTTTACAATGTTTTCTTTATTTTTGCAGGCGCAACAAGTGGAAATGATGACAGTTCGTAACCAATACATTGTTACTTCTTTAGTAAGTCAGAATAATTAAATTAAATATGGAATTCTTGACTATGCCTTGTGTTTGTTTCATAAAATGAATGGAAAGTAGTTTTATTTACAACATTCTGTATTAATTTCTAACCCTTAACTGTTGAAAAACATTCTACCTTCAAAATCAGTTTTAAATTTATTTATATTAGAGAAGAAGTTGATTTTGACAAGCTTGGGCGATACATTGAGCAAATGACATTTTAAATATACCACAATTAGAATGTCACCAAATTGAAAATGATAATATTAACTGGATATGAAAAACATATAGAACCTCCTACAGAATAAGTTTTACCTTGTCCGGATAACTACTATCTACTACTAGCACCTGGATATGAGAGCAGATAATTAATTGCTCTCGAAACTAATAGTCGTATTATTTACTCATTATATAAAGAAAAAAGAAGGACTGGGCCTGGGCTCATTCTTTTGTGTGCGCTACTGAATGCTACTAAATGAAGTAATAGCTAAGAACCCCAGTTAGGCTCTCTGATGTTTAATTTGATCTCCACAGATTGTCATCAGGATTTGTATTCTAAGTATAGAATTAGGTTAATAATTAATTCTATACTACAATATTCTATTTTATTCTATGCTTGATTATTTTTCTTACTTCTAATTACACGATATTACACTAATACATCGAAACTCGGAGGATAATTTTAAATTTAATTTAAAATAAAATAAAAAGGCGAAAATATGAGTGATTTCGTAGGGTTAAATAAGTGTTTTTCTCTTTATTTTAATTATTGGGTTTTTAAGATGATTAGCTATGTTCGAGAAGAATTTTTTTAAACTCATTTTTTAATTGGAGACATGAGCTATAATAATCTATCACCACCATTTTTGAATTGTTTTAGGACTTTTAAATAAAATACTAAGTTAAATCAAGAAATTTTATATAAGATTAATTATATTAATACAATACTTTAAAAAAAAAGAGATTTCAAGTAATTTAAATGAAATTTGATCAAAATCCCTAATTCAATAATTAGTGCTTTCCTTTATATACAGTGTACATATGGCCACACTCTTAAAATTGAACGAAAATATAAATTTTAAAATGAAAAATATACATATATACATATGATTACATATTTTGAAATGTGAAATCTTTCTGATATGTATGACTTTGTACTGTGCATATGACTGATATACATCAATGATAATATGATATGACTTTCTGATATGTAATCTGATATGTATGACTTTCTTTCAGTCAAAAGCTTTTTTAAATAAATATAATACATATACATCAAAACTTGTATTTAATTTCATTGAAGGTTCCGCGTTGGGTTGACTACCTGATCGGGACATATACTGTACAGCACCTAGGGCTCATGGTCTAAATATGGTAGGGCACTGTAAGCCAAGATCTTTAAGGGATTGTAGCGCCTCAGAGTTTTGTTTAGTTTAGTATTACTTCAGATATAACAATGGTGGAGATTTTCTTCGCAAAACAAAATTTTGAATAAAATATATTTCATGTGTAAAGTTATTTTAAAAACGGTAACAGATAGTGTTTTTTAAGAGGTTGTATCTCTGTATATAATTCATATAAAAAAGGTGTTGGATACAAAAAATAAATATATGAATAAAATAAAATATTATATAATAAAATAAATAAATAATATGAATCTTACATACAAAAATGACCCAGATAGTCAAAATCGATTTTTTGTAAGTTGATAATCACCTTAAATGTACCTATTGCCTGTATGTCATTAAACACAGTTTCATAAATGAGTTTCATTTAAAAACTATACATGTCTCTTTCTGGTAAATCAGTCAGTTATTTTAATAAATCATCATAATTCGCAAAAATCATTGAGAACATTATCAGTATTTTAAAGTTATGTTTAATCATCTTAAAATGCAAAGTTTGTTGATTTTTGATTTTAGATTTTTTTTTTCAGTTGTAATTTACCATGCAAATATTGCATCGTTATGTATACTATCCCGAAGTCATCATTGAGTTTTTAATTTCACTGTAGCATAAGATGGTAAAAAAAAAAAAAAAAAAGAAACTCATTTGTTAATTAAGAGTACAATACATTTCTGTTAAATGTTTTAAATCCTGCCAATGATGCTAAATAAGTCAAATGCTTTTGGATCTAAACTTTTATGAGATGTGTATGAAGGAAAGATTTGTTAATTAAGAGTACAATATGATTCTCTTAAATATTTTAAGTCTGGCTATTGATGCAAAATGAGTCAAATATTCTTGTATTTAAACTTATTTGAGAGATGCGGAGAAAAGCTATCTTAAGATACTTGCAAATTAATTTGTTTTAAATGTTTTGAATTTTGCTATGATGCCAAATGAGTCAATTGATCTTGCACTTAAGCTACTTTCAGATGTATGTGAAGAAAAGTATTGTTGTTTGACACATTTGCAACATATTTTTATTAAATGTCTTAAATCTTGCTAAGGTGTTAAATGAGATAAATGTTCTTTCATTTAAACTTGTTTAAGGTATGTGTGAAAGAAAGCATTGTTAATTGATAACATCACTGAGAAAAATGACACTTTCAAATCTGACTAAATCGATGTTTTCATTTTGTTATGAAACTTTTTGTTTCAAATATGACGACCCAATGCTCCCAATTCTGAAATACCAGAAATACTCAGAATATTGAAACATGGACATACTCAAAACTGAGTACATAGAGGTCAGTTCAAACTCATTTTTGAAACATAAACACACTCAAATTCGAGCACATGATGTTTTATTCTTGAATATGTGCATGTTCTCAGAAATGAGTATATACATGTTTCAAACTTGAGTAATTTTGATTCGGAGCCACTTTGGCTGTGCGACATACTCAGATTTAAGTATTTTTTGCTCAGTTTTGAAAAGGTCGTTTTTAGAGTGATCGTTTTGAAATGCGCGATGTAATAAAATCTTTTAAAAATGACGCTGCTTTTATGCTAACTTTTGAGTTAAGAATTTAAACTTTTTTCTAAGGATCTTCACACAATTGATATGGAAGACTTTCAGTATAGCCGCGCCAACATAACAGGTTTCAAGATAGTGAACACTGATGATGGAGAATATGCTGATTTGTTAAATGAGGCAAATCACAGGTTGAGGAAAATGAAGAAGAAGCCCATCTCATCGATTTCGGTAAGTTTATTGTAAATGTATCAACAGGTGTATTTAAAATGACAAAATTTAATTCAAATTTGAAAATTTGTTACCTAAACATCATTAGAAATTCTTGTACAAAACTTTTTTAAAATATCGAAACAACCCTATTCTTTTGAATTTCACTTTCTAAGTAATTAAATCTATTTAAGGGGAATAATCAGTTTTACAATACTGCAATTTCAAGATTTTTTACCTATGTTTCATGTATAACAATTTTCTTTAGATTTATTCGATGAAAACCAACTATTCGGAATTAGTTCTGTACAGGCTCATTATTAAATTTCATTATTAATTTCAATATCAATGAATAAAGACATCGAGTGTATTCAATATCTATAGAAAAAAAACAAAAAAAAACATACAACTACAGCGCGAAGTCTGACAACCACAAAAACTAATTTCTAGTTTTGATTTTTGATTTTCATTAACGTAAGTATATTAAGGTAAGTAAACATATACCAGATTTATAAAAAATATTTTAGTGCAGCAAGGTTACATGTTTAAATCATAATAAATGTCACATTCAAAAACACATTCAAGTCATTCTAATCTTCCAAAAATAAAATTTACATTGTTTAATTACGAAAAAAGTAGAAATTGTACTTTTTATCTTTTTAAGCATACCTGTGTGAAATAAATTATTTGTCTATAAATATTTCTTTTTTTCTCTTTTACAGTGCGTGCAAATAAAATCAGACTTTGAGAGAAACATATGCAAAATTTAAAATCAGTCAGATCGGTATTAAAGAACATATTATCAAATTTAAATTGACCCGGTTCTAATTTGAATATTTTCATGCGGTTTGCTTTGTTTTATTTACAATTGTATAATTTTTTTTTTAAACGAAAAACAAACAAACAAAATTTTTTGAAGATTTAAAAGTGATGACTTTCCTTAATTTTTAGTAATATTTAATCATCTTCGATATACATTTTTTCAAAAAATTCCAGAACTGCATATATTCAGAAACTGATAGCACAGAAAGCAAGTTAAGTCTGTTGAAAAATTTAATAAAATATTTTTAGTATTGTTAAAGTTATGAAAAAAAAATCTTAGTTCATTTTGGAGTGAGTCACCTTGTATTTCTGACTGAATAAATAAATCGAGAGTCTGGTTTCGGATACAAATATTGGTTGTTGTAGTGTGGTCTATGAACTCTTACAGATTGTAACTTTGGTACTGATACACCCTGTATGTTTTCTCATCTACCATATTTGTTAGGCTCTCATCGTGTAGATAATTAAAATACCTATAAGGATAAAGTAAAAAAGTTTCTGAAAAAAAAAATAATCCGTTACAATACGTTAATTTGGCATGGAATGGATCCAGAATATTAAAAATTCACCACTTTGATTTAGGGGTTGTACGTATATAACCAGGGTTGCAAAAATCTAGGCGCCAATGGGCCTATTCCCACCACTAAAATTTTAGTATTCTTCGCCTAATAAGGATACTGATAAAATTTACGCGAAATATACTAATAATATTTGACAAAGAATACTAATAAAATTTAGTAGTGGGAATCAGCCCATTGACGCCTAGATTTTTGCACCCCTGTATATAATGGAGTAATTTGCTTTCCGTTTTTAGAGAAACTTCGTTAAAATTTACAAAAAAAAATCTAGGCATCTAATTTAATTTTTTAAATTCTGAGAGTTTGTGTGACATCCTCGGATCAATGATAATCGGCATTAAGTAAATCGCGTTGCGTTCGATAGTCTAGGAGTAGTTGCGAAATACAAACACATGGTCAGATTTTAATATAATGGATTCGTGTTCATTTTCCTTTTCTTAAAATTATGATGTGATTTTTAGCAGAAAACTCTCATCTGTATATAACGGATACTCATGCTTAATAATCAGTATAGATAAAAAAAACATTTAAATTTTTCGTTATAAATATGGCGTGAAACTCATCTACTTTCTATCCTTACTGATCCTTGTATTATTAATGTAAGGAATTGATTCACACTCATTTTAAAACATCTAGGAAAATTCCCGTTTTATTTCAAATATGATGTCTCTTTTTCCCCAGAGAAATCCCTTTTTAATGACATAATTCTTGTTAATTTTCTTTTCCATGCAATTATTTTCAATACTGGCATAGGGGAAATTATGTTACTTTAAAGAAATAATATTAAATCTTTAGGTTTTATCAACAAAAATGGAACTATTAACATTCGTCATTTTTTTTAGGTAATCGAGTTATTTCTTTTAGTTTTAAGAACGAAAATTATTATTTCTCTCTATCCATGACATCATTCTCGACATGGATAATTTGCGGAGCATATTATTGACATTTGCTAATCATTCTCTTTTCAAACTTCTTTTTACTTTTGTAAAATTTAAATAAAAAATACGGTATAGTTATATTAACCGTGCGCAGATCGTAAAACGCCTAGTATTGTTACCATACAAAAGATAAAAAAAAGAAAAAAAGTAAAGAAAAAACCCAAGATCATTTTATTTCACCATCAAAGCATATCCGTTTTATTTTCGATGTATGACGCCATATTCGCCTGTTTCCTACGGTTACGCATATTGAAATCTTGTATTGTTATCAAAAACTAAAAAAAGTACGTTTTAGTTCTAATAATATTATTTAATCTTCTTTTTAATTCTTTAATTTTTTTTTTATTTCATTTTCATTTTTCACGTAAAATTTTTTCAATTGAAACTAAATTGTTGAGTAAAAATTATTATTCCTTGTTTTGATTTAGTTTTGGCAACGATAAAGTATTAGCAACGGTAGAGTAAATTTAACCATTTTAAAATATTATACGAAAAAATGTCCATTTATTCTCTATGAAAATAACGAAATTTTGAATTATTAAGAAAAATATTTGAATAAAATAAACAAAAACCAGCCTATGTTCATTTGAGGGTTATAATCAACCTATATGCAAAAATACAGGATCATTAAATGCTTCATTTTGACGCTGGCTTCAGCCTAACATTTGCACACAATCGGATTTATAATATTATTAGGATTAGGATAGGATGACTTTATATCATCTAATACTTATTATAAATAGTTACTGTTTAAAGGTATTTATTAATAGCTTTTTGTTGCATAATGCATTCAACGGTAATATTGTCTTCCTGCACTTGCCTCCTGCACGGGGAAGGACAAGAAGAATTTTTTTATAAACAAAACAGGTGGACAACACTCTTTCTCTTTTCTTTCTAGTAAACACAACAAGTATCATTTCAAACATACTTCGCACCTGGTTTCTCAAACAGCGGTCTATATGCATCATATATGGCAGATGAATAAAAATGTCAAATGTTGGGGTATTCCATATTTTGGAATGAAGTAATTTTATAATCATTTAACGGTTTTACTAATAACTGTATTTTTATCAAAATAGAAAAAAAAAACTATTTTGATGCAAAAAAAGTTTTAAAAAATTTAGAGAGAAGAAAATTTGGATTAAAAATTATAACGATATCAAAAGACCCCTTCCCCCTACTAGAGATATCTTACGATATCAAGTGCCAGACACCCCTCCCCCCTAAAGTGATAACGTTATATATGCGCAGCCCCTTACTTTCCATAGAAAACTAGTAAATTTACTACTAGTAAATTTATTTTTTAAAAAATTATAATTTTTGCTTTGTCTCTTTTTTAAAATATGGCACCAGGAAAGAAAAAAAAAGCTTTATTTAAAATATCTTTCCAGTATTTCTAAATTATTTTTTCACCGAATAATCATAATTTAAATTATATTAAACTATTAAAAGAGTATTTTTTAAAAATAATTATACTCTTTATTTTTCATTTCAATTTTCACTTTTTAGTGTTAAAAATATTTCGTTGTTACAGTTTTACAGCCAGTCGACGTATTTTGGCGTGAGTGGTTTGGCGCAAATTAGACCCCATTGTTTTTGTAACTTGTAAACAGTTATAATCATAAAGATTATTTGGGCTGTTTATACCTTGCGGCCGACTAATGGAAAATGCCCTAAAATTAATTTATAATTAAGTTCTAAAGATATAAAATATTTTATTGTCATCGGAAAAACACACCTGTGTACATAATTTTTAAAATTCTAGCATACAAGTGAGTGGATTACAAAATTCCTTTTTTACATACAAAAACCAAGTTTAGTTAAATAAAAGAGTGTAAAAACATATAAAATTTCAAAGACAAAATGAAATTTCTGCGTCGCATCATATTTAGCTTTTTATCATCTCAACAAGAACTGTTTTAAAATACAGATTAAAATATAGATAAAAATGCTTAAGTGATACAAACAGAACACAAAAAGGCTTATAAAAACCTTTTACTATAAATATCGACACGTGTTTCAACGCTCAAATGGCGCCATTATCAAGAACTACAACAAACAAACTATTCTCGCAAATTTTTGAAAATAAACTTGAAAAACATAAATCACGAGAACATGCATATAAAAAAGCCAGAGCAGATGGAACATTACAATATTATACAGGAATGACAACTAGAAAGTTTAAAACAAGATTAAAAGAGCACATGGCAGATATCAAATATGACAGAAGTACTACAGCATTGGCAAGACTACATAAAATCGAGACTTTAAAAATTGATTTTAAAAATAGTAAAAATTGTAAAATAATTTATCCATCAAGAATTTATTTCCCATCTATTACCCGTGAATCAATAAAAATCTATATGTGCAACGAGAACATTTGCAACACATCAGCCTCATTTGATGTACCTAAAATTTGGCATGAGGTATTTTTTTATTTTAAAAAAGCAATAAAGAAATATTAATTTTCACGTTTTACATCGTTGCAGTTCTTGATAATGGAGCCGTTTGAGCGTTGAAACATATGTCGATCTTTATATTAAAAGGTTTTTATAAGCCTTTTTATGTTCTGTATTTTTATCTATATTTTAATTATTATTAGTAATCTTATTATATGATTATGTAAGAACTGTTTTGTTTAGTTCAAACCGCATAAAAATTATGTGCACATCTGTATTAAAATATCGAAATTAAAAGATTTGTACTTAAAAAAAATAGAGTTTCTTTTTTTTTATTATTATTTAATTTTAATTATTTCAGACTGTTTCTGCGATGCTTTACGATTCGGCTAAGTTGTTTGCGAGAGCTTTACAAGATTTGGACAACGGGAAAAGAGTTGAAGAATTTCCACGGATATATTGTGATTATAACACAAAGGGCACAGATGGAACAAGTCTCATAAATTACATGAAATCGGTAACTGTGTTTTATTTTATGCATATTTTGCTTGCTTTAAACGCATATTAAATTAAGTGTGTTAATTTAAATATATTATTTTCACTGGTGTAGTCGTAAAAAAAAAAAATTATACGTTATAGGCAGAGGGTATAACGCCAGAGAGTAAACGATATAACTACGGAGGGTACACAGAGTTGTGTAGAAGATTATACGCCGTATACCACTATATACCCTTCACTACATCACTAATTATTTAATTTGTTCAATCATATTAGGTGCTTCCTTAATTTATGGAATTCCACGATAGTTTATTTTTAGATGGACCAGGACATAATTGATGCTGATTACATTTTAGGTATATATCACTGAACCGGTAGCGCTGCTGTGCCGTATTTTTCGCAATGTGCGTAATTGCTATATCTTGGCATTAACAGATGAAATTACACAAATTTTAATACACAAGACATTAATTGTAAAATATTGTCCTCATACAATTTTGGTTTTGGTCACTCAATAGGGGTGCTACTATGCTATGTTTTTGAGATGAGCGTTATAGCTGCAATTCAGTTTCTATTCAATAAAAATGCACCAAGTTTTATAATAGACGTTATTAATAAAAATATATATGTTGTAGACTGAATGGCGACAGCAGAAACCATCATCTCATCGAGTTCACGAAAGTTTTAATTTTACAGCAACAGTTCATGAAGCAAAGATGGAAAGACGATGGTATGGCAACCTCTGTATAGGTACAGTTTTCGCATGGGGTGCCTTTCAGGCTCCTCTTATGCTCAATTAAAAACTTATTAATTCACGAATGGAAATGGAATAATAAATTTAAATAGAACTTGATTACCATATTACAATGGAACTGGTCTGCCAAGTCATATCTTGGGTGAGCACGCGCGGCCACCGCGAATTTTAGTGGTTGATTTTAGAGGTCCAAGAAGCTCATCGTGTTCACGGATAAACTTGGTGTCAAATTAAAGTTAGAAATGCGTATTTGTCCATTTTTTAGGTCTGCCAGCTGGTAACCTGGTAGTTTAGCCAAGCAAATTACTTTTGTTCTGGTATGACGTATGTCACGTTGACTACTAATAGATGTATTTCAAGTATGCAGCTCATTGTTAATACTTTCCGACATAGTTGTAAAAACTTCCACCATAATATTTATCAGATCGGTTCGTCTGTCAATCTGTTTATCTGTCTGTCAGTTCTTTCGATTCTTCATCTGTCTGACCGTTCTCTAAATTCAATAAATATACTCGGATTGTCACAAAATCGAGATATGTTAGTGAGGTTTACCATAGAATTGTTCCTATTGGAGATGAAATTCGTTTACAAGGACGCTCAAAAGAATTGAATTGAGATACATTATGGTCTATTGACGATAATAGTTTCAATTACATTTTAATGATTGTATGTATAAATATATTTTCAAACGTTACGGAAATGATATATCATGTGGATATGAACTTCAGTAGTATTCATATACGAAATGATGAGTGTATCGTTGAAAGTTCATCCACAGGGACACACAAATCCTATTATCTTACCGCCAATAGACAAAAATATTTTTAAATGCGTTTTTTGGATGCTATATGACGTAATGTCTTTGATATATTATTGTGGTGCACGATAATATTATATCTAAATTAAACTTGGCACAAAAAATTTGATGTTGCTTAAACAGCCACAAACAAGACCAATTATGAGCAAAATTTAGCGAAACTGCGTTTTCTTTCATGCTACTCGATTTAAAGCTTAATACAGTAAAATCTCGTTACAACGAATCTCTGGAGATCACTGATTAAATTCGCTATAACGAAATATTCGTTAAAGTGAAAATATTTTTATACTGAAATAGAATAATATGACTTTTTTAAAATCCAAATTATATTAGTTAAATTGAAAAATTCGTTAAATCGAGGTTCGTTGTAACGAGATTCTACTGTAATAGTTTGGAATATTATGTGGTGTGTGTAAAAATGTATACAGTAGAATCTCGTTACAACGAACCTCGATTTAACGAATTTTTCAATTTAACGAATATAATTTGGATTGTAAAAAAAAGTCATATTATTCTATTTCAGTATAAACATATTTTCACTTTAACGAATATTTCGTTATAGCGAATTTAATCAGTGGTCTCCAGAGATTCGTTGTAACGAGACTTTACTGTATATCATATATCGAGGCGACCAAATGAACCTGAATGCATTAGTCATTCAGAATGCTATGGTCAGTAATTGCTGGAAAGTGTATTTTCCACTGTATTGTGCGTTTAAAATGTTTTTAAGATATCTCATTTCAGTGTATAAAAAAATAAAGTTTTTGAACAATATTCTGATAGTGTTGAAAAGTGTTTCATTTTCTAGTCCTGTAGCATGATTTTTCTTTCTTGTGTGTGGATGTAAACAATTGCAATACTGAAAAAAAAATTTGCTTTAATTATTCAGACAGTTTAAATAGTGCAATTGTATTGTAATTAATTCCATGATTATTATCATCTTATTAAAGAGATTTAATTAGCGTAACAAATCTTTCTTATAGCAAAAATAACATAACAAACACAATTCTATTTTATTTACTTTGTGTTTAGGACCACTATTTAAATTTTCTTTTTCTCTATTTATTTAAAAAGCCTTACTATTTTCGTTTAATTACTAATTTTTATCTTCATAATGATTTTTAATTAAAAGTAAAAGAAAGATTTGATACGTTAATTAAATTGGTTTAATGAGTAGATGTATGATCGTGACATTAATTAAAAATTATACCATTAAAACTATTGGATAATTAAATTAAATATTTTTCACTATTACAACTCTTTACATCGATACACACGAAAGAAAAATCATGCAATAGGAATAGATGATGACATATTATTCGGTAATTCTTCTGTCCGGTTCTCTAAAGAATGTTAAATGTTACGTGCAAAATGCACTTTAGAGATAATATTATTGCGCACCTCAATAATGTATATCAAATTCATTTTGCCGTATAGCATCTAAAAAACACACTTTGAACTGTTTTCCTCTGTTGATGGTAAGATAATAGGATTCTTTTGTGTGTTGATTTTTTTAGGATTATTTTGTGTGTTATCTTTTGTTAAAATAACATTGTTGAGAAAATTTATCTTTATCATCAGCGAAAGGAATATGAATAAACAATTTAGAAAATGTATAGTGCAGTTGAATGTACACATATAGATATTATTGCCCATAGACTGCAATATATTATTCAGATTCTTGTAGGCAATCTTATTTATGATGTACAGCTTTTTATACAGACTGCATAATATACAAAAACTTTATTGAAATCGCACCACACAAATGAAAAATCACCTCCACTAAATTTCGATCATAGACGGTAATTTTTTTTTGAGACAGTAACGTAATAGGATTATTTTGCGTATCGCTGTAAAGGAACGGTAAATGGTACTCTTATCATTTCTTACAGAAAAAACTGCTGCAATGCATATAAATATGGTATATAGTTTTCCTAGTTTTAGAAATACTGTAACATCAGTAAAATGTATTAAAACTATTATCGACCATAAAGTATTCGAATTATTTTGTGCGATCCTGTAAACGAATAATAAATGCTACCCACTCCATCTTCGACAGGGCCCAATCTATGGTAAACGTCCTTAACATATATCGATTCCGTGAAAATCCAAGCATATTTAAAGAAGTTAGAGGACGGTCAGACAGATGGATAGTCAGGGGAAATGATAGGCAGACAAACAGATTGATTGACGAACCTAGCTGATAACTAAGTTCAAATATGTTGGAAAGCATTAATAACTATGCTCAAAAGTGTTAAAAATTAAATATGTGCTTAAAATACATCTATTAGTAGTCAACATGAGATGCATTCATAACAAAATGAAAATGATTTGCCTTAAGAAAGTGCCAAGCTGCAAGCTGGTAGACCACAAAATTCGAAAAATAAAAATTTTTAGTTTTAATTTGACACCAAGTTTATGCGTGAACTGGATGAGGTCGATTGGAACCTTAAAAATCAACCACTAAAATTTGGTCTGTCTGTGGTATCCACATCAAGATATGACGTGACAGATCAGTTGCGTTGTAATAGCTAATCGAGTTGTATTTAATGCAGGAATTTCATTCATAAACTAAGAGTTTACAATTGAGACTGAGGAGGACACGGAAATCACGCCCCCTCCCCCCCATACATAAAACGCACCAAATTAGGAGATGACAGACTATCGTACTTACTAAAAACACACTCTTACTAAAAAAAAAAAAAAAAAAAAATCGCGAACTTGATGAGATGGTGTTTCTGCAGCCGCCGCGCGCTCCGCCCGCTCTATTTGTCTAATTTTAGCTCTATGTCACCAAACAAGGCATGCGTTAGGCCATGCCCTTTGTTTTTCCAAAAGAGATCACTGTAACAACGTGATCAATTCAAAGAAATTCATTATAGAGACATAGACAAGCGTTGGCGTACCTATGGTGCACGTGTCCGGGATGTCCATGGTACGCGAAAACTTTAAATTTCATAATCATTGTATAGACAAAATTCTTTTTCTCTTCTTGCAACAATAAATAAATTTTGTTTAACAAATACAGACTATCAAAGATAAAGTAACTATTTTTAGCCTGAATCAACACATTTAGGAAATTTATTTTTCTATGATGCTATGCGACGTTTACGACATTTAACTATTTTGATTTTCTATATGAATTTAAAAGCTTTATTTCTTCAAATGAGTTTTATAAAGACACTCACAGGAATAAAGTGATAAGTAGACCCAACTTTTCTATGTATATAATATATATATATATATATATATATATACAAAATATCAAGTGTACATGAAAGCATTCTCCATCCAATGTGAAAAAATCTCATTATTAAATTATCAATAATTTTTTTTCATGCAACTTGGATTGTTATAATTTAGATGCTGCAATAATACTAAGTTGAAAATTACGAAAATAAAATTTCGTAATTTTCTTTTACGTATGGAATACTTTTACAATACATGTCATTTAAATGAATCCTACTAACTCAAAATTATACAGTGATGGAAAAAATTATAAAGCCGATAGAAAAAATTACAAAATTCAAAAAGTAATGGAATTGTTGATAACGCAAATTCTATTTTTATTTGCATGATCAACATTGCAATAATACACATAAACTTTATTTAGAAAAACGGAAGGGGGAACATAAATTATGCTAATTTCTTACAACCAATGAAAAACAACTTGGAAAAAAGTATAAAGCCGATGGTTCTAGCCTCATTTGGCATAATGCCAGACTTGAGAAAATAGGTCGCCATGAAAGATTAGGTAAATGTAAACACGTTACGTGCATTCATTTTGTATTTGGTTTGTTTAATACAATGCCAAGAGGAAAAAAGTTATCCGATGGTGAACAAATTAATATATTAACTTTAAATGAAGCTGAGCTGTCTGTTTCTAATATTGCAAGAAAAATAAGAAGGTCTAAGGCTGCAGTAAACAGTTTTCTTAGAAATCCCGAAGATTACGGCAGTAAGAAGCATACAGGAAGACCCAAATCCTTAACTGTAAGGCAATCAAGACAAATCTGGAAGCTAGTTTGCGGACAAAAAATGTCGTCTGCCCAAATTCAAGAACAGTTACAATTACCATGTACAAGCCGAACGGTAAGAAATGTTTTAAGTAACAATCCCATTGTTCAATTTGAAAATTTAAAGGAAAACCACCTCTTTTTAAGTACCACAAAAATGCTCGCTTAGACTTTGCACGAAAACATGTAACCGAAGGCACAAATTGGAGAGATGTTGTCTTTTCCGATGAAAAGAAATTTAATTTTGATGGACCCGACGGCTATAAATATTTTTGGCATGATTTACGACAGGAGCCTGATATTTTTTCAAAGCGTCAATTTGGAGGTGGCTCGGTAATGGTTTGGGCTGCATTTGCTGCCTGTGGAACTAGTCCAATTGTTTTCATGATAACAAAATGAATTCGGCCATATATCAAGAAATGTTAGGAGATAATTTATTACCCATTTGCTCCTTTTATAACTACATTAGACTGGACAGTTCAGCAGGACAACGCTTTTGTTCATGTTTCGAAGTCAACTAAATCTTGGCTGGAAGCGAATCAGGTGAAATGCCTTCAATGGCCATGTCATAGACCCGATCTGAATGTAATAGAAAATCATTGGGGAATTTTAGCTCGAAATGTTTACAAAAATGGACGAAAATTCAATTTAAAGTTAGATTTGATGAATGCTTTTAAAAACTGCTGGAACAATATTGATGCAAGTACTTTGTGTGGTCTGATTGATTCAATGCACAAAAGACTAGTCAAAGTCATCGAAAAAAATGGGTCTCACATCGATTATTGATGAAATACATGTATCGACTTTATAATTGTTTCCAACTTTCTTTGTACAGAAAATTTTCTTAAGTCTATTAATCTTTTCTTAATGTAGTTATTAATGAATTTATTTTGTTCTTTACTTCCTTGTAGCATATTATATATATGTATGAAATTTCATAAATGTTCTATGTTTTGTTTTTTAATTATATCATATTTTCAAGTGGCTTTATAATTTTTTCCACCACTGTATTAAATTAAAGGCTGATTTCAATGTAGAGAAAATCAAATTTTGATTTTTCTTTCTAGTTATTTAATGCATGAAAGCGATAGATTCCATTAACCACTGTTTCGTATAAGAAGCATATGCTTGGCATGTTACAATGTTGATACATATTTTCGGCACGCTTACTTAAAGAGGTTCGCCATTCTGGAACTAGATAAGATATGGGTTCATATTATTTCATATGAATATGAAATAACAATGAAGTTATACGCTAACAATTGTGTATAACTACATTATTGCTTCCTATTCATCATGGTTAGTATGTAACTGTGCTTTTTAAACTAATTTGTTACAATGACATCGGAGAAAGTGTTGTGATAGCCACAGCATACTAGTTTTTTTAACACTTTCCAACGTGGTTGAAAAGTGTTTATAATTCGGTTTGTATGTCTGCCGTCTGTCCGTGCTCCAACTCTTGTAAAAATACTCGGATTGCCATGAAATGTTTATATGTTATTTATCTTTACTATAGAATGTTTGATATTGAAATTAAAGTATTGTAGAATTTATAGCTTGTTTACAGGGACACACAAAAGAATTCTGTTATATTATGGTCTATGGGGCAAAATCGTTTCCGATGAACTTTAATGATGTTACAATAATTCAAACATAATAAACTTGATATGTATCACTAAGGTGGATCAAAGCATGCTCTCTCAGAAGTACAGAATAGGTAGCATTTATAGTTCGTTTACATGAACGCACAAAAGAATTCCATTATATTATGAAATATATGGGGAAAAATCGTTTGCGATACATTTTAATTATGTTATGGTACTTAACACAATGAAATTAAAAGGCTCACTGAGGTGCACTACAAAATGCTTTGTATAGATTAAGGAGAGCGTAGCAGTTATCTTCTTTCACAGAGACACACAAAAGAATTCGGTTACAGGACGGACTATGATCGATTTCATTGTGTGAAAAAAAATGAAATTTCTTAATAATATTCTTTTAGCTTTGGATAGTGTTTCATAATCTATGTCTGATGCATGATTTTTCGTTCTTGTTAAGTAGAAGAATTTGTTTCCCCAATAGTTAAAGTAAAAAAAAAAAAAAAAAAAAGAAGAAAGAAACTGATAAAACTTTACACAAATTACGTTCAGACATAACATCTGCAGAATTAGTAATCATCAAATATTACAAAAATGAATGTCTGGTACTTTAAAAGATAACATTTGTAACTTTATTTTGCAGAATAAAATCCAAGGTCTTACCGGATTGGTTCATTTTGATGGACAAGGTTTCCGATCGTCCTTTACACTAGATATTATGCAGCTTACAAATGTCGGAATCAAAAAGGTATGTTTCTAAAGTTTTGAGGTTTTCATTCTCACATGTAGATATTAGACTATTTCTTTTATTAAAGACACAGAAGCGTTTTTATAAAATTTAAAAAATGTTTCGGTAGATTAAAAAAAGTAATCAAAATACAAGATTTATCTTAAAAGATAAATCGTATGCAGCTATGCTTTGTTTCTATTTAATTTTTTTTTTGTATAGCTAGAAAGAGTTTATCTTAAACTATAATAAATAATTTGTTTTACAATGTATACAAACGTATATATATATTGCAACATTTAAAATTCCGCACTTTATTAAATTTATTCCATAAAAATTTTCCCTTCTTATTTCATCCTACCACCCTAGTTTATTAAATTATTTCCCATCTTAAACGATATACCATTTCTTTGCTTTATTTTAATCTCTTTTTATTTAAAATGCGTAATTTAATATTTTATTTCCTTTCAATATTCTAAAAGCACCGTAAGTATTTTCTTCAAAAACCTTTTTTATTTCCTCGTTCTAAAGCCGAATTTATTCTATGTAAAGTTATAATTTTATATCATTTTCTTATTCTTATTTTATTCCAAAAGCTCAAAACCGCGCATTTTCTCGCAAGGAACAAATTATGCCAATTTTCTGCGGCCATAATAAAGAGTTCGAACACAGCCAAGCGCTATGATTGGTTAATTCCTACCACCGCATGGGCGAAAAACCTACGCCTTGAAATATCAAACATGAAAACTTGAGTCCTGGAGCCAGATTTCTCTGATTTTGGTTTCTAAAATAAAATGCTGTGCTGGGAGCAAGAAAATAGAATATTTTGTAATTCTGATTCGAGTTTAACATCGAATATATTAAGTTTGAGAATATGAAAGAATGGCTATTGTTTTATTTCTGAAATATTCCTCGATCTAACAAATAATGGCGAATGTTCAATTTAATGTCACCTGATAAATAAATACTGTATGGTCAAAACAAAGCCACATCTTTTTTACAATATTAATAATAACAAACAAATATTGGTTATATTGTTTAAACTGGGACCCAATATTGCATTCATCAGAAATGCTTCCAATGAAATGCCAATATTAGTTAAATATTTATTTTACATTGGAAACATTTGCAGTGAAATGCTACTGTTACAGAAATACTAGCCTTACATCGAACAAATTGACGATTAAATGAAGAAAAAATTCTTGCAAATATTCATACATTATTGGCAAAATGTAAATACTCTAGTATTGCGGCAGTATTTATTGCCATTATTGGCGAAGATATAGCCAACACAAACAACATTCATTCAATGTTATTTTGCTACTAGAGATATGAACTCACTGTTAAATTATGAATACGTTAAAATTTACTCAGCAATCTAAATGTACATTATTTTTAAAATGCTGAAAAAAGTGCTTTTAGCCCATTTTCAATTTATTTTCTTTTAACACATGTTACATACACTGCAAACAAAAAGTGTTGATTTTACAGTATAACTGGCATCCCAGCTGCTAGTATTATACCGTAAAATTGACAGTAATAAACAGTAAAATAAACATTAATGCTCTGCCGCGCATGCACGGTATCGTATTACTGTTTATTTTACTGTTTATTACTGTTAATTTTACGGTATAATACTGGCAGCTGGGGTGCCAGTATTATACTAAAAAATCAACACTTTTTTTTTTTTTGCAGTGTAGGACATTATCGTAGAAATGTACAAAACGATGTCACAAAATTATTAAAAAAAATAATTGTAATAAATATGTGTTATAATGTAAATGTAGTATAATATAACTAAATTCTCAAAACATTTTTGTCAAATAACGTAAAAAGTACATATAGCAATTTTTCGGAATTTCCCTGTGACTGGAAGAGATTTTTTTTGTTATTTGAAGAAAGTTCCGTCTTTTGATCTGAGAATTTCGGAAACTTTTCTAAGCTTAGGTTTGCGAATTTCTATTGTTTTCAGGCACATACATAAAAATTCCATTTTTAATACGAAAAGGTAACAAACAGCACAGTTGTTGAACACGAACACCCCTACGATTTGACGAAAATGCCGGTTTAGAGTGAAGGATTTCAGGTAATTTTTACGTTAAATTGAGGAAATGTCTATATTCTGGAGGATAATGGGAAAACAAATCGAAATGTTTCGTGTTTCAACGAAATATAATCAATGAAAAAAATCATTCAACTGACGGATTTTTTTTTTTTTTTAAATAAGGTAATATTTTTTTAGAGTGCATACAAAGCATGTAAATAATTAAGTAATAAAAATTATTAGTTTTCATAGAAAGGAAATGTCCGCAGAATATGGCAAATCAGGTGTGTGACATGTCACAGCCCAGATTTTTACCAATTACTCGGTTTATAAAGTTGGTTAATTTTGTTTTAACATGATACATCATTCATTTTTAATTCCGTGCTTAATAAAGCTAATCTCATATTAAATTTCGAAGGCTAATCTCGTTGAAACGCAGCGAGACGAAAGCAAGCGGAGATTCCCATGTATCCACTCCGATTTTACAATGAAATGAAAACGATTTCTTGGCAGGACTCGAACAATTACAATATATCCAATGGTTGGAGTATCATAGTTGAGATTTTTTCCGACAGAGCGAAAATATGCCGGGACCAGGACTCGAGTGCTGGTCCCGGCATATTTTCGCTCTGTTGGAAAAAATCTCAACTATGATACTCCAACCATTGGATATAATTTACCTAGTTGAATATACTTTCCTCTACTAATTACAATATAATTTACCACAAACCTAGATCTTAGTAAGACAAAGGTAATCAAGGGGTCCAATTTTTGAAATTCGATACCTATGGACTGAATAATAAAAGGTCAAAGTTCCAATGCAAACCCTATGGACGATTCTATGTTTCTGGCATAAGTTATTCATCTTTCACAGACTTACATTTGATAAAGCAGTTTTGGACATTGGTAGAAACGAAGTCCCACTTGGACTAACATATGTTGGCTGCTCACGTGTAAGAAAACTAACTGATCTGTTATTAGACCTGTCCTTTAACACTGATCATTTTCTAAAAATTAACTCGAAGAAGTCATTTTTTCCAAAACACTTGTTTCAAATTTATAGTAAACTCTATATGATTTTTCAGAAAAATAAAACTTTAAGAATATCCATTGCGCACAGAATTCTTCGAAAATTTGAGTAGTATCTTATTTTTCTGCATTTTATATAATATTTTCTTTTAAATTCGTATTATCTTAAGAACTACTTTTAGAGATGGTGCGATAAATTCTCTGAATTTCATACACCCAAGCTAACGTGCTGTGCTTCAATTGAGAATCTTTTATTTAGCCTAGTTGTTTATATTTTCGTTTAATAGATAACTACCGGCCTATTGAATGGACACATATCCGTCGACAGAAAAATTAATAGTTGCTAAATAGCTCAACAGATAGCAGAAATAAAACCTTTACTGTGAAAGAGGAAATTGTTAGTCCTTTTAAACATATCAATACGTCACGTATGCTATCTAAAAATATTTTTTTCTCTTGAAATAACTGCAAAAATATCATGAACACAAAGATCACACCATCAGTTACCTGGTTTGGATAAATACATGTGCGAATTATAAAATAGTAAAATTAAATATAATGAATGCATTATTAAATTCACAAAACTTAATTCAGCAGCATTATTCAACTTTTTCTAATATTTAGAGTGTTGCAAATAATTTGTTAAAATACTTCAGGTGTGTGGACATCAGGGTTATGAACATAGCATCCAGGCAATGTAATAACGCAGATGTAAATAAAATATTTTACACAATATGGTATTGTATTAGATACATTCAAAGTAATATAAAAACACGTTTTTATACTCTTAATTTGCTAGTTAAAAAAATTTAAGACTGAAATGTACGTTTCTGGGAGAGTGACCTACATATGCCATTGAAAACATAGTGAAATTATAGCAATGTAAAAAATAGAAAATTAGATTGCACATTTGATATTTTTAGTTTTGCAATCTTTATAAAAAAATGGATGAAATAAAAAAATTGAAACCGCAAATTTTTGATAAAATAATTTATTAATTTCGATTTTTAAGCGTATAAAAAAGTATTTTCATTTTCACTTATTTAAGAAAATATTTCTTTTATGATATTGTAACTATTTATATATAATTTTTTCAATTGACATACAGGTGGGAACGCTTTTTCCAGGTAGATATATCAACATTACAGAAGCGATTCCTCCCGACGATATACCTGGTCATAATTTAGAGCACAAAAAGTACATTATTACAACTATTTTGGTAAGTTTTTATTTCTATATATACATTTATATACAGGGTGTTCAATAAATATACCGACAAACTGGGAAAGATGACAGTACACCATCAAACACCAATAATTTTTGTCTAGGAAACCTAGTAGCAATTCACTTATTAAGTCGAAAATACAGAAAGGTGAATCCAGATTTCCGTTCATAAATTTAACGATAATGAAGATATTGTGGCAAACTGCTCAACAGACTTTATCCGAAATCTGTTAACACCATAACATGTACTAGAAGCGAACTCCACTTGTGTACAAAATGCACTGAGCTGGACTCTCCTCATTTCTAAATGCTTTTGTGCATACAGTGTTATTGACCAAATTATTGTGGCCGTACATTAGGTCTTGCAATGCCATTATATGGCATATAAAAGAAGAAAATCTCTTAAAAATTTCTTTATGTTATCGTCATTAATATTAAAGTTATGGACGGAAATTCGAGAACGGTTTGGAGTGAAACACTGTGTGTTTTTGATTGAAGAAAATCTCTTAAAAATTTCTTTATGTTATCGTCATTAATATTAAAGTTATGGACGGAAATTTGAGAACGGTTTGGAGTGAAACACTGTGTGTTTTTGATTGAAGAAAATCTCTTAAAAATTTCTTTATGTTATCGTCATTAATATTAAAGTTATGGACGGAAATTCGAGAACGGTTTGGAGTGAAACACTGTGTGTTTTTCATTGAATGTATGAATTCCGACCCTGGTTTCCTATACAAAAGTAATTTATCTTGACGTGTGACATCATCTCTCGCAGTTTGTTATCATATTAACTGAAATTTCCAGCATATAGACTTTTTTCTTCTATATTATGATTTTAAAACCTTCTTTAGGCTTTTACGAACGCACACTTATATTTTGTCTAAAAGAGGTTGAGTCATAAAAATATTTCCTATCGGCATTTGAAATATATTTTTAAAGAAAGAACCTTGAATAAGACTAACATTTTACTTTTGAATCAACTACATCTTTTCTATTCGATGAAGTAAAGATTGAAATGTTATATGATATTTGGAAGGGAAAATATGTACAATCAAAGTGAAAGTGATAGAGAAATGTCGCAAATTATCTAATCTTACTTTTGAAATTGCTGATGCAAAACCGTTACTGAAGGCAATATTTGTGTTTTATAGTATTGATTGGTAAAAAAAAAATAACATTTAATATTCCATAAAAGTAAACTTATATTTATTCATTATTCTGTTTATTATCAACTATGATAAAATTGCATCCCATAGATACTGAAATATAGCTATCATGAAAAGCGTAAAAAATACAACACAGAAGCGCCACCTGTCGGGTTATATACGCCGAACTCTAATCAGCATCTTCTTATGTCAATCTTAAACTTAATATGAAGTTTGATGGAATTCCATCTCTTAGATGCTGAAGTATAGCTATGACGGAAATCATGCAAACACAGCATAGCAATGCCACCTATAGAGCAATACACACCAAAACCTAATCAGCATATATTCCTGTCAAGATCTAAAAGAATATGCAGTGTTATGAAATTCCGTACATTAGATCTTGAGATACAGCTATCACGGAAATCGGGAAATTTACATCATAGTAATGCCACCTGTTAGATGATATATACCCAAAACTAATTAGTACCAGTTTATATCAAAGTTCATATAAAAATATAAAGTTTTATGAAATTCCGTGCATTTGTTCTAGAGAGAGAGCGGCTATAAAAATTGTGTCACGCACAAACTGACATGACAGACAGACATTTTAAAAAATAGTCAAATCGTCTTCAAGAAATTCCAAAACATGTAAATCCATCAAAAAACGAAAGTCGAAATTTTTTGCCATTTCATTACTTTCTTCTTATGTATACAGAAGAAAGTAGAAAACGTATTTTACAGATATTTATATGATTCAAATAAAATAATCATGTTTATTTTATTTTCAGAATAACCCATTCGCAATGCTGAAAAATTCTCCCGTCACTCTGGCTGGTAATGACAGGTACGAAGGTTTCAGCATCGATCTCATAGAAGAGTTGTCAAAGCAGCTTCATTTCTCTTACGAAATACGGGAAGTGGCAGATAATAAATATGGTGTTGAAGTAGACAAGAAAAGAGGCATATGGAATGGAATGATCGGAGAAGTCTTAACAGGTGTAAGGAATTAATTATATACTAGTTGTAACTATTTCATGTAATAACGAATATATGAAAATCGGTACTTTTGGATTATAGCGGCTTCCGAGGATAAGTCGCCAAGAGACAAAGCTTTATCGCCAAATTAAAAAGCATATATGACATTACGATAATATATCCCGTATATAACATTACGTGACTCATATGGCCCAGTCCCAGTTATAGTCACATATGACGTATATATATGACATGTGTACAAGACGTATTATGAAGTATATATATGACATGTGTACAAGACGTATTATGAAGTATATATATGACATGTGTACAAGACGTATTATGAAGTATATATGGCATCTAAGACGTAAATAATATATATTTATATAATGACGTATATGGAACATATATGAGCGTTTGGAGTATATATATATGTATGTGTATATATATATATAATACATATATAAGTTTTACGATGATCTTGGCGAAATCGTAACTGTAATCTTGGCATAATCGTAACTGTGCGAGCCGCTATAACCCAAAATTACCTGAAAATCTTCTAAATACCGAGTGTTTATAAATAAACGGACACTACTCAGAATCAGTTGTAGTTCGATATAACTAGGCTAGATCATGTTGAGGCTATCAACTGTTAGGATTTTAGTATAGTTCCCTCACTGGTAAATATTTATTACCGCGTACAAACATACAAAAATACTGATCACAGTAAAACAAGCACAGATAAGGAACCCTCTGTGAGATCCCAGCCTGGCTATGGAAAAGGTATGGGGTAAGTGAGAGATCTCCCAAACCCTTGGTGAATTTTTGATCACCATCGAAATGTAATTGAGAACACTGTTCAGTTGTTAGATCTTGATCTAAAAACCGATATAGCACCATACGTTGTAGTGGGAATATCCTAATAACGACATGATGCAAATAATGATCCAATAATGATCAACATTTTTCAAATAATGAATCCAAATAACGACATGCGAAGGAGAAATCTTCGTAAAGCAATTTTAACTCCAAGATTTGTCGATAGGGAAACATACGTAGTGCTGTGCAATGTAAAAATGAGTTACAAAGGATAGGTAAGTAAATAATAAATACGGAATTGCAACGAAAACACTGCAGTGAAGATGCTGTAAACATTCTTAGTGACATGATAGTTCGACTATAGAGAACATTGTGCAGATGATGAAACGTGTGATCCACAGGAACAATGGTTACATTAAAAACAATTGATATCCTTGTCGGGGAAATAAAAGTGCTAATAAAGAGGGATGTTTTACTGTATATTTGTCTCTATTATTAATTTGTCTCTTCTTTGCATTTTGAATTGAACCGCGTCTGATTTTCTCTTATTGGGAAAGTTTGGAGATGGATTTTTTTTATGTCGTTTTTAGTTCCCATGTAAAGTATAGTGCTATTGCGGTTGTCAGATAGAACTAAAAATGTTTCTGAGAAGTGCCAATTTATTTACAAATTCCAGGAATATTAATTACTACATGTTTATGCACCCAGTTAATATTGCATTTTATTTTATAAATTAAATATATAATTTTTAGAAACAAAGGACAGAAAGATTAACAATTTTAAAAATCTTTTATACTAGGCTGCTGACATGGCAATAGCAGATGTCACTATCACCTCAACCAGAGAAAGAGTGCTGGATTTTACGTTACCTTTCATGAATACAGGCATAAGTATTTTATATAAGAAGCCCACGGAAAAAGTAAAGTCTCTCTTCTCGTTTCTATCTCCGTTCTCCAATGAAGTATGGGTATTTGTCATGGCTGCATTTCTTGGTGTCAGCTTTGTGTTATTCCTTGTCGGAAGACTGAGCCCGTATGAGTGGGAAAACGTGAATCCGTGTAGGCAGGATGAAAAGATGGAAGAGAATTGCTTCACTCTGTTAAACAGTATGTGGTTTACAATCGCTTCTGTGATGCAGCAAGGCTGCGAGGTTGCACCAAAGTACGAATAATACATGATAGAAATTTCAGTTTGTTTATGTGTAGTATTAGTTTTATAACAGATTTGTTTAATCCATTCCCTGCCGTAATAACTTTTTATTAAAAGTTTTCCTTCGTACTAATATTTTATGTTAAATAAGTCATACTAATGAAAAAACTGTAAAAAAAAGAGAAATGGCTTTATTAGTGTAAGAATTATAAAATGTTGCAAAAACACACCGTCAGAAGGAAACATAAAAAAAAATTAGATGCAATCATATATTGCTAAATAGAAAAGAAAAAGTATGAATTACATACATTTTTTCTAATGCGAAAAAAAAAATTGATGTAAATTCAAAGTTTAATTATTTATGAAATAGTTCAAATCACTTAGCATGTGCAGTCATGCTTTATTTTTTGCAAAGAGTCAAAATCTATACTTTCACATTTTTTTTTTAATGTAAAGACAAAAAAAGATAAATCGGTCAAGTGCGAGTATAACTAGCAATCAAAGGGTTCCGTACATTGAATTAATTAATTATTATTTATTAATTTATAAACTCCTACGATCCCTATTTTTTTTTTTTTTTATAATTTTAGTTTCAGTAGATTCGGAAATAGGAGAAGGGGGCATATTTTTCCAGTACTTTCGACGATATCTGTGAAAATATAATATCTAAAATTAAAGCAAATATATTTTTGAGTTCGATGTTACGAGATCTTTCGAACGATACCCCACACGATACATAAAAAGATTTTTTTAAAAAGTAACTTAAATAATATCTCGGCTAATTACCGACAATTTTTTATGAAAATCATTATCAAATATCTTTGGATGATTCTGCGTTGATAGATACGTCGAGCACCCATCAATTCCACGCCGACCGCTCGAAAAGTAATGTTTGTGTGTAACGGAAAAATGCGTTTTTGTCAAAAACTATGTTATTTTCCTTCAAGATTTAAATAAACTTCTATTACCCTTAATTATTCCTAATTTTAATTTCAGTAGATTCGGAAATAGAGGAGGGTGAGGAAACATAATTTCGCAGTGCGTTTTCGACGATATCTCTTAAAATATAATACATAAAATTAAAACAAATATATTTTTGAGTTCGGTATTATGAGATCTTTCACACAATACCCCACACGATATAAAAAAGACTACATTTTTTTTTCAAGTAACTTAATTTGATCTCTAAATTTTTCCTAAACGTATTCGTGAATGGCTAATAATTTGAAAACATGTGGGTAAAAAGGCTTTAACTTCACCAAGTTTGAACTTTACACGTTCCATAGTTTACGAGAAAAGGGCTCTGTAAAAGGGACGGTCAAACAGACATAGGAGTGATCTTATAATGGTTCCGTTTTTAGTTTTTAAGTTCGGAATCCTAAAAAAAATTAATCAGTTAAAACAAAATTCTAGTTAAATAATAATAATAATAATAATAATAATAATTATTCAAACATTTATTTTTATTAAGAAAAAAACCACTAAGAAAATAGTGCATTTTCGTACTATCAGCTGGGATTGGAATAATAAAATCACAAACTTAAAAATACAAGATTATATGGGATGATTCGGAACTCTTTATAAAACAAAATTTACAGGGATGTACGACGGGAGTACGACAATCACATAGGACATCTGTTGTCAAAAGTATGCAAAAAAAGCAACAACAAATTTTTTTTAAATTAAACTTGCAGAATTGTATCTATATAATTCCTACCATTTTATTAAATCCGTAACTATATATCAACCTATTATGTGACACGTTCTTAGAGAATGTTCTTAGATTTATTTTTATTTATTTATTTTTGTTACTTTTAAAACTAGGGTCTTACTATGAGACTATTGAAACTTTTTAAAAACTTTTTTCAAGAATTGAAACTTTTTTTCAAGGGCCACTAACTAGTTTTGTACCCTTGAAAATTGGTTGGCTGGTTGTAGTACGGATGCTGTGGTAATCTGTGCGCTCTTTATTAGGGTAAAAATTGTAAAATGTTGCAAAAACACACCGTCAGCATGAAATATATATAAAAAAATTAGATGCAATCATATATTGACAAATAGGAAGCGTCATAACGATTAAAAAAATACATTGGTATTCCTATAAATTGGTATTTTCTCTATTCTACGAATCTAAAAATTCAAATCAATATAAATTTAATTTTCTCCAAAGTTTATATGAAAATTTGCCTAGATATTCAATATCAAATATTGGACTACTTTAGGGGGTAGTCTCAAAAGTGAAATTCATTATAATAAAATTACCGATTTACTGAAACTTTTATTAATATTTTTTTAACAGAAAATACAAATACCGAAAGATTTAGAAAAACGCATAATAAACTATTTATTTCATCATATAATTAAGATCGGATTACATTTAATAATACTTTTTATGAAATTAATATACATAGTTTTTGATATAGTTTACATCAGTGCCGGTAATATTTGAAACATAACTCAACAGCTACTTGGCGGAATGAGTAGAGATTTTGTTTACGCATATTAGTAGCGTCTAGACATCGAATTATGTTGAAATATTCATACGTTCCACAATTTATTTGAATATTAACTCCATAATTCATATTTCACATCATAAAATTATGGAAATTACAACAACAAGATTTGAGTTCTTAAGAAGTGCGTACATACAAAATATCAACCATTTATTCTTTGGGGAAATGTAACGAAAAATAGTAAAATGAATTTAAACGGGAAAGTCAAAAATTTTAATAATGTCAAAACTTACGACACAAATGACTTGAAATTTAGGATATGATGATAAAATGTTGGCAAAATAGAGTGTTGTTATTTAAAATTTAAAAGTTAGTTTAAATTTTAATATGTAGATATCGCTCAGTGTTTAATTTATACACATCATTCAATAGTAGATGTTAAAGAATAATTTTCATACCATATTCGCGGCAGAAATAATGGTGGATATTTAGTTTTTTTTTTCTCCAAGGTCTGTACTTTATGCTAATGTTTCTTGTATCTTTTTATATTAATGTACCAATAAATATATATTTTATTTGTTTTACACCTTAATGTCTACAAAAATAATCAATTATCATTGTTTCAGTTCTGCATCTACAAGAACAGTTGCTGGCATATGGTATTTTTTTACTTTAATCATGATATCATCTTATACGGCAAACTTAGCAGCATTCCTCACAATTGAAAAAGTAGTATATCCGATAGAATCTGCGGAAGATTTAGCCAGACAGACAAAAATTAAATATGGATGTCTTGGAAGTGGATCTACTAGAACATTTTTTGAAGTAAGTACATGTTTTAACATTGTTTATGAAACTCAATATTTGAGGGAACATTTAAGCTCATTTTTAAAGATATAACAACAGTGTATTTTCTAGCTTGAAGACATGAAATGCAAAATGAGTTTATAAGAAACTATCATTACAAAACAAACAAGCAATCATTTAAGAAATAAAAATAAAAATGGTCTAGAATAAAATCAATTTTTTTCGTATTGAATTTGCTATTTCTTGACAGTCATTTTATAGCACATGATAGAAGTTGGTAAACCTTTCTGGTCCAAAGTCACGCAGTTATTTTTTGCTTAAAAACGGTATTTTCCACTATTTTCCGCATTTTTACCGAAAATTTGTTTTTGATAACAGTAAAAAAAAAAAAAAGATTTTACGGTATAATACTGGCAGCTGGGGTGCCATTATTATGCCGTAAAATTAACAGTAATAAACAGTAAAATAAGAAGTAATACAGTACATGCCAGACAGACAAAAATTAAATATGGATGTCTTGGAAGTGGATCTACTAGAACATTTTTTGAAGTAAGTACATGTTTTAACATTGTTTATGAAACTCAATATTTGAGCGAACATTTAAGCTCATTTTTAAAGATATAACAACAGTGTATTTTCTAGCTTGAAGACATGAAATGCAAAATGAGTTTATAAGAAACTATCATTACAAAACAAACAAGCAATCATTTAAGAAATAAAAATAAAAATGGTCTAGAATAAAATCAATTTTTTTCGTATTGAATTTGCTATTTCTTGACAGTCATTTTATAGCACATGATAGAAGTTGGTAAACCTTTCTGGTCCAAAGTCACGCAGTTATTTTTTGTTTAAAAACGGTATTTTCCACTATTTTCCGCATTTTTACCGAAAATTTGTTTTTAATAACAGTAAAAAAAAAAAAAAAAAAAAAAAGATTTTACGGTATAATACTGGCAGCTGGGGTGCCATTCTTATGCCGTAAAATTAACAGTAATAAACAGTAAAATAAGAAGTAATACGCTACCGCGCCTACGTAGTACCGTGCGCGTCCGTTTAGTGGTGCGCATCCCCCTTAGAGGAAAGATAACTAGAATTATTAGAAGGTCTATGGCATCCCCCCACAGACGTAATCCAATCAGATGCGTCTGTGGGGGAGTAGTAAAAGATTCCACCCAAGATTTTCGTACCCTCTTGGCATTTTTATTTTCAAATATGTCAAAATCGACTTCCGATTTTCTGCATTTAAGATACCTTCAATTATTTACTCTAAGAAAAAATTAAGGAAAAACAAATTGAACTAAAGAATTACTGTATGCTATCTTTTAGCTCACCTTATATTACCATCATTAGTAACTGCATGAAATTATTCCCTGAATTATGTTAGATATCGTACTTTCCTATTGAATACTGACTTTTTACTTTCTTCTATCTACAATAGAAGAAGGTATTATAATCGAAATTTTTTTCGACTACGGTTTTTGACGGATTTTCACATTTTAGGGGTCAGAGATTCCGAAAAACATGTTTTTACAAAATATCTTTGTGTACCCATTGTA
Source organism: Maratus michaelseni (assembly GCA_963931845.1). NCBI lineage: Eukaryota > Metazoa > Arthropoda > Arachnida > Araneae > Salticidae > Maratus > Maratus michaelseni. Next base: position 325,405,872 of record OZ007588.1, read on the forward strand.
TCATGGAAAAGTGTATGACGTTATGCACAGAATTGAACTAAATTTTTTTCTATATTTTTGGTTATGGGCAGCAGGTTCTTCTTGAATTTGGGCATATTCCGCTGGAAGGGGGAACTGTAACAGAGAATTTTTGTTCCATTTTCATTATTGTATCATCGAAAAGTGTATGAAATTACGCATAGAATTGAACCAAATTTTAAGTATATGTTTTTGACTATCGCCTGCAGGTCCCAGTTGAATTTGGGGATACTCCGCCGGCAGGGGTGCTGTGATAGCCGCTTAAAGATTTCATGTTCCATAAAATGTACAAAAAAATTAAAAATCCTAAAAATTTTTCCCATTTTATGTTCGGCTTTGATCCAAGGATTCCGGAGCAATTTTTTTTCTTGCCTCTATGTTAAAAAAATGGCTGAGATATAGCAGTTTGAAATTTTAGGGTTTCTGATACTTTGAAACAAGACAGCAGGATTCCCATATAAACGAGTTTAATTTATGTGTTTTAGTGAACGTGATTTCTGGCAAATTTTCTTTAATTGTTGTACCTATCGTTCAAACACTAGGTATTCATATTCGCCAGCGTCGAATTCACCACGCTTGGCAAAATATCGCCAAATTTGATGACAAAAATAGGTTGCCGTAAATGAAGCCAACTTCGCTATAACTGACTAATTTGGCGACATTTGTATTCAAATTCAATATTGACGAGAACTGGGAATTAATCTTCGGTAATCGGGTTCCACGCATTTTAACTATGTGTTTTCCAGTAAAATTGGTACAGGCCAGAAGTACTTTTCGTAGGTATGTTGTACACCGGCTTCTAGTGCAACGAAGGGTGCTTCGCATCCAGGCAACCTGACAAGTCGCAAGCAGCTGACGTGCAACAGACTGACGAAAAATATTGATTTTATTAGTGATGTGATAGCAAAATTTGAAGTATAAACATGTATGAGATAGAAGAAAACTTTGGGATTGGCACATCCGACTTTTTTAAAAATTTATTTAGCGATAATTAAACATAGATGGATAAGAATAGAATACGAACATCAGCAGATTTCATTTTATCATCAAAAGACAATTCTGTCTTTCCATAGCTGAATGTTTTTAGAAATATAAGTAAGTCAGTGTAGGTTAATTAGAAAGGAACCCAAAAAATTTTAACTGCACTCCAGGCACAAGAATTGATTGAGACAGTCCCGAGAAACCCTATTATATATTGATTTTTTTTTTCTGTTTTTAAAGTATTTTTATAATGTTTAGTTTAATCCTATTTGTAAATACATTCATTTATTCCAGACTTCAACCATTCCGACATACAGAAAAATGTGGCAATTTATGCAAAAACATCCAGAGGTTTTAATGGAAAACAATGAAAAAGGAAAAGAGATGGTTTACACAGGAAATTATGCATTCCTCATGGAATCAGCCTCGATCCAATTTATTACCGAAAGAGAGTGCAATTTAACACAAATTGGAGGCCTTCTGGATCACAAAGGCTATGGCATTGCAACAAAAAAAGGTGAGGAAAAAGAAGTTTTCTATGATTTTCACAATCGATTTAGACATAAGTCGTGTTAAAGAATATGAGCATGTTAAGTGTATTTATTGTATTTCACTGTAAAGAAATACGTCAAAAATTATAGCAAAATTTGCTGTAAGTGTATGCAACCAAATTGCAGCAAGTTTTGCTACAAATTTTGGCATGATTAAGGCGAAGAAAAAATAATTTTTCTATGATGGGCATTCTACAGTCGATTTAGACACAGCTCGTGTTAAAGTACATAAGAATGTTAAGTTTATTTATTGTATCTCACAGTAAACAAATACGCCAAAGATTATAGAAAATTTTGCTGTAAGTTTATGCACCCAAATTGCCAGCAATTTTTGTTGTAAAATTTGGCATGATTAAGGTAAGGAAAAAGAATGTTTCTATAACAAGCATTCTACATTCGATTTAGACAGCTCGTGGTTAAAGTACATAAGCGTGTTAAATATATTTATTGTATCTCACAGTAAACAAATACGCCAAAGATTATAGCAAATTTTGCTGTAAGTTTATGCACCCAAATTGCCAGCAATTTTTATTGTAAAATTTGGCATGATTAAAGTAAGGAAAAAGAATTTTTCTATGACAAGCATTCTACATTCGATTTAGACAGCTCGTGGTTAAAGTACATAAGCGTGTTAAATCTATTTATTGTATCTCACAGTAAACGAATACTCCAAAGATTATAGCAAATTTTGCTGTAAGTTTATGCACCCAAATTGCCAGCAATTTTTATTGTAAAATTTGGCATGTTTAAGGTAAGGAAAAAGAATTTTTCTATGACAAGCATTCTACATTCGATTTAGACAGCTCGTGATTAAAGTACATAAGCGTGTTAAATATATTTATTGTATCTCACAGTAAACAAATACGCCAAAGATTATAGCAAATTTTGCTGTAAGTTTATGCACCCAAATTGCCAGCAATTTTTGTTGTAAAATTTGGCATGATTAAGGTAAGGAAAAAGAATTTTTCTATGACAAGCATTCTACATTCGATTTAGACAGCTCGTGGTTAAAGTACATAAGCGTGTTAAATATATTTATTGTATCTCATTGTAAACAAATACGCCAAAAATTGTACCAAAAATTACAGCACCTTTGGCATTGATCATTACACTCTTTTATCTAACTTGTTTTTTGTATGTAAAAATGGAATTTTGTACTTAATTTTTCACTTACATTCTGGTATGCTAGAATTAAAAAAAATATATATATATGCACACAGAAGTGTTTTCAATTACAACACAACATTTTAATATTTTTAGAACTTAATTATAAATTAATAAATTAGTTTTAAGGCATCTGTACGTGAATCGGCCGCAGGTGAGAAATTGCCAAATATTCTTTATGGTTACAACTGTATACGAGTTTCAAAACCAGTGGAGTTAATGATGCGCCAAACAACGCTTTCTAAAATAGGACAACGGGCTTCGAAACTCCAACAACGAAATATTTTAAACACTAAAATGTAGAAAAAAAAAGAATATAATAATTTTTTAAAGTACACTCACTTTAATTTTTTAATAAAATTATGATCATACATTGAGAAAACAATTTAGAAATCCTAAAAAGATAGGTTAAATAATGTTTTTTTTTGTTGCCATATTTTAAAAAGAAAAAAAAACGTATAATATAAAAAAATAAATACACTAATTCGCCTTTCTACCAAGCGTATATAAAAGCGGTGAATTTTTCACAATCAGAACCAAATTAGCGCATTTTAACGGAATTTTTTTGTAACAACATAAACCGCAGTAAAAAAAGTAGGCGTAATTTTTAAGATAAACATTGAATGCTTATAAAAGAATGTTTTTTTTAATTACTTTTATACTTGCAGTAAAATTAGTATGATTGCAGCAATTTCCCCTGTAAAATTACAAAAATTAAGATATTTAAGACATATTTTACTGTTAATTTATAGAGAAATTATTTATTGCCATTTTCCCTTACAGTGTACAGGTTATTCCTAAAAGGATGTATGAACTTTAAAATTCAGTAATTGAGAGGTTCAGGTGTAAAACAATGTAACTAACAAAATGCAAGTTTTGAAATATTCATGATTGAAGTTTTCTGAAGAAAACTACAAACAAAACTATTATGATTATTATTTTTTTTAAAAGATGATTTGTTCAGACCTTCCGCTATCTTATGTGCAATATTTTTTTGTCTGATATATTTTATTTTAATGGACTTAAGTGAGTGAGTTTTCGTTATTAAAAACCACATCTAAAATTTAACTTTGATTATCTTGGCAGACATTGAGTAAAAAATAAATCTTGTCTTTTGAAAAGGTTCTCAGGATTCAATTGAACAATTTTACACAAAAATCAGAAAAAATAAAATAAAAATAAAAATGTCAGTTATCATTTTTTACACGTGAGCTTTTCAATTCATCAACTATAATAAATATAAAGATGAAATAATTGGCATGTTTATATGTTTATCAGGTAACTCAGGAATATTGTCTACAGTTGTTTACAAAAAAATTCAAATTCTGCACTTAAAAAAGACAAAAAAAAAAACTGTTAATTTTACAGTATAATACTGACTTCCCAGCTGCTAGTATTATACCGTAAAATTAACAGTAATAAACAGTAAAATAAGCAGTAATACGCTGTCGTGCATACTGTAAAATCAACAATTTTTTTTGCAGTGTAATCAATAGATGGCTGCACTGTGTCAACGAGTAAAAAGGCTGAAAATAACTTATTAACTTAATGCTTATAATAATAACATAACCCCCCCCCCCTTTTTTTCACGTTTCAAAAATAAAACAGAATGAAGAGTAATAACAGAGTAACTGTTGACACGTTATTTTGAGCATTCTTAGAGGCCCACTCAGCAAATGCCTTATACTGACGAAAATTTGAACTATTTTTATTTTCTTCAGTCTATAATAGAAGAAAGTATTGTAATCGAAAATTTTTTCGACATCCATTTTCCGACAAAATTTACACGTTTTAGGGGGTCATAGATTCCGAAAAATATGTTTGTACAAAAGATCTGTATGACCGTTTGTGTATGTGTGTCCTCTTTTTATCATCGGAAAGTGTATGAAATTATGGATAGAAGTGAACTAAACTTCAGATAGTATAAGTTTTTGACAGATAGTATATGTTTTTGACTATGGGTGTTCGGTCCCAGTTAAAATTGGGGATATTCCCCCAGAAGGTGCGGTGTGATAATGTTGTGGTTTTGGGGTTCTTTCTAGAATAATTTATTTAAATTTAAAAAGCACATTTATTACTCAATCTTCACTTGACAATTAAATATTTAAAAAAAAATAAGTATACCCTGATTAGCTCCACTGAAATCTGTTGCCATGGAAAAGGGAGCAAATTATATTAAGCTAATCAAAATATCAAAACTTAAGAATCCGCACAGGTTAATACAACAATGATAATTTTGAACTCATTATTTTAAGACAGTATTAAATGTAGTAAGGGGCAACAGATTTCTAAATCAAGTAGTATACTGGATTGCATAAAGAACACCCAACTCCACTCCAACCCGATCAAGCTCAAATCTCCATACACATTAAATTAACAAAAGTGTAATCATCATATAATTTGGAAAAATGCAGACAACCTGAAATTCCTCCAATATGAGGACCAAAAGGGGAAAGAGTTAAATCCGTTAATAGAGTAGGGATATGATGATGTACTAAATTTTAGAACAACTATGGAGATTGTGAACAAGATCAGATCGGTTAACCAAGGATCGTATAGTGGCTATATAATAACTGAAAACTTTTTTTTTTTTTTTTTTTTTTTTTTTTACTTTGTTAAAAAACAACCATTTTGTTGTTTGTTTTGAATAATACTTCAAAGAAAGGATAATTAAAAATTAAATTAATCAATTAGACTTAATTTTACTTTAGCATCAATTATCAGTATATCCATTACTGAGATAGGAACAATAATTACATCTAATAACCTTGCGTAAACCTCAATTAATTTTCAAATAAATTATTACCATGAATTAAAAATTTAAGAAAAAAAAAAAAAATATATCAATTTAGTAAGATCATAGCCTTCATAACCTTACTCACAGTAATTGAGAGGTTAAGCCTTTCTTATAGGATTGCTGTAGATATAAGAATACTAATTAAAGATCATATAAAGAAGAACATACCATATTTAAGAATGAACAAAAAAAAACAATCTTTATTTGAATACTTGAAATTTATAAAAAGCAATGTAATTCCCAAAAAAAATTTACTATAACAACACCAGATAAAAGTTGGTTAATATTGATTATTAAATGTCTTTAAATCAAATATTAAAATTCTCAAGATTAACATAACAACATAAATTAAAGGATGATCAACTTTTCTGAGATAAGTCATTAATTACCTTTCAAATACGCATTGTAATGCTTAACATATTATAATATTAATGTATATATATATGAATTTACAAATTATTTTTGCTTATTTTACATCTTACTCTCCAACTCTAAATCACACAAATATATATATATATATTCCCTCATCAGGGAGACATGTAAATAAAAACTATGTAAATTTTACTTACAGGGTATGAAGAATTCAATGGTTGAATCAGTGGGCAGGTTTTTATTATACCTCCCTTTCCTCTTTTAATGTTGCAGCCGATTGCATAACATATTTTTTTTTTCTCTTTGTTTTGAGAGAAAAACTATTAATATATACCAGCAGGCGAGCTGACAGGTTTCTTTTCGTTCTTGGCTTACACTATAATAGGAGATGATAAGTCACCTAATTTCAACGGGTTGGTTAGCCTCCGTACATTTAGTTGCCTTCTAATAACGAACAATACTTGGAATCCCTCGTCTTAATAAGGACAGAATAGTCTCATGATGAGGACTTTTGAAGTCTGATTTTTGGAGCAGGACTATTAATTTTCTCAGCTTTTAACAATATTTCCTTCGCCCTTCACACTGGAGACTATAGGGTATTAGCAGTGGTCCTGGTAAGAGACTCATCTCTATTCTAAGACAACGATCATTCTCTTTAAGCAAAATGCCGATCACAAACTCGAGTATTCATGGCTCTAGACCTTTACCATGTCTCTGCTAATGTTACTTCAACTCAGTAACACAGAATACATCATTTCGAGCGCCGCTACGCAACACCTACTAAATTTACGAACCAAATCATGACTGTCTCAACGAAGCACCAGCAACAAGTCCGTTTTCGAGCCAAGTGATAATTCGTAAACATTCTCTCTCCCGCGCTGCTCACAAAAACTGGCCGGAACCACTCTGTCAAAGGGGGTACGGGAATGGAAACAAAAGGGAAAATGGATTCTCCTTGAAGGCACCAGCCTGTCGCTCCACTCTGCTAGCCGCTTCATGGGGGAAGGCAGCCATGTTTCACCCCCATGGCGTGTGCTGAAGGGGGTCCTGTGAGCCTCTGTTTACCTGGGCGCCAGCTATCCGCCTGATAGCAGAGCCCATTGAAGCCTGTCGTAAGCTTACAAAGCCTAATTGCGTATATAGTACACTCATAAGATAACGTAATTCCTATACAGGGCGGACGGTCTTTCTTTTAACCAAAACTAGACTAGGTGACTACAACACATGACTCAAGGGTATGGGAGAAAACGTACACGACTGCCCAATACAATATGTGTGGTCTTTTACTGAGAAACCTCCCTCCCTGCTACCTTATCTTTCGTATTTGACAACAGGAAGCTATGCTAGACTAAAAACGTTGAATTTACTTTGCAAAAAGAAAGAAGAAAAAATAAAAACTGATTTTATTATTATTATTACAATTACTTTTATTTATTTAAATTTTTTATTAGAAACAGAAAAAAAAAGAGTGCTTTTAAATAAATGTAGAGAAAGTGATTTAAATAATTAATGTAGATTAAAAAAAAATTGGTTGAAACCAACCGTAACAATAACGATTCTTGCTCGGTTTTTGCGATTTTTCGTAGTTGTGTTGTACATTGGCTGCTCAGGCAGCGAAGGTGCTTCGCATCTATAGGTAGCCCGGCGATTCTCAAGCAGCTGACGTAGAACAGAATGACGAAAAATATTGATTTTATTGAAAAATATGTTCGAGATTAACTCGTATTTACTCCGATTAATAAAATGAAGCAGACATTTAAGATGAAAATCAAAGTCGGTGTAGTTGTGTTTTGAACTGCATGCTCGTGCAGCAACGCATACTTATGCATCTTGTTTGTTTCTAAAATGCGTAATTAAAAGAGAAAAAAAAAGGTCTTTAAAGTATTAACATGTATGAGACAGAAGAAAGTTTTGGGATAGGCACATCCGACTAGTTTTAATTACGGTGTACAAAATTATGAGTTAGCTTATATTACAAACACGTCGCTTATTTCTGATTTATATTTATTGTACTTAATGAACTATTGAATCTTAAAGTTCGGGCATCCTCTTTGAGAAACCATGTAAATGTAATGGCATACAACGCACTATACAGGGTATTTAGTAAAAGATGGGAGAGATTTCAGAAATATGATCTCCAAGAGATCTTACGCTTTTGAGCTTTACTGTGATTAGGAACAAGTAATAGTAATGAAGATACCTTTTACACTCACTCGAAAACACCAGCTCGCTAAGGTTAATTTTATAGGACAGTTCTTTTAAAATATCTCATTTGCATTTCAATATTTTTAAACGACTTTTTTTGTATTGGATAGCTGATGTCAATCACCGTTTTTTACTTTTCGATTTTGTTTGCGGGATTTTTTTATGAGGATACTTTTACCTTCGGAATTGGTTTCGAAAAAGCAATATCTCCATAAAAATAAATAAATAAATAAATAAATAAATAAATAAATAATAAAATAAGCCCGCAAACAAAATCTAAAAAGTAGAAAACGTCGAAAAACATCAGCTATTCAATTAAATTAAAAAAAATATATATATTGAAATGCAAATGAGATATTTTAAAAGAACTGTCCCATAGGATTAACCTTAGCGAGCGGGTGTTTTCCTCGTGAGTGAAGTAGACCTCTTAACAGTAATGAAGATACTGAATGATATTTCTACAGACTTACTTTGTTTTATGTGAAACGAGAGGCGAGGACAGCAGGAAATGGCCACAATCTGCGCCCAAACAACACTACGCTGCATAATTTCCTGAATTACAATTCATTTCCATCACTCTTTTCTTGCTCAAAAGAAAGAGATATCTGGAAATACAGCTTCAAAAACAGTGAAAATCATAATAAAAGGAACACCTTTTTATGATAGAAAAGCAAAACTTTTATTTTCTTATGAATTATTTCTAACGTAGCAGGACCGCCCATAAGGGAAAGGAGGGAGAACTTTGAAAGGGCCGTGAAAGAAATTAAAAACAAAAAATCATTTAGTTGTACATTTTTTTGTCAAGTTTGAAATTTACGGCGAACTGTCTGTGGTACGTGGTTATGACGAACGGAATAGGGAAATTTTCCCGGCTGGCCCGTGTAATTGCTCGTATTTCATAGGCAGGCCCGTTCGTACAAAAATCAATTCACTCTGGTTTGACCCGGATCGATTTCATACAAAAAAATGTCGATAGTTCGTATCCTATAAATAAAATTATTATAAGACTATTATCAAATCCAAAGTCCTATTTTTTGACACATTTTTAAAATAATTTTCATTCGTAAATTTCGCTCGTAAATTTCATTCGTAAATTTCGTAAATTTCATTCAATTCGTAAATTTCGATTTGCAATTTTTTGTGTATTCAGATAACAATTAATCCAACAGCGTATTTCACTTTCCTATAAAAGTAACTAATCTTTCAGAAAATGTCGTACATTTTGGCATTTTGAACCAATGTTTGGGATATCGGAATGGTGGTCGTGGAAGAGCAATTAGCTAAAACTCAAGATGTATTGAATTTCTAGTAAAGCTAAAAACAATATTCAATTCTTAGGTTTCTGATACCTGAAATTTTCAGACCAGTACGATGGAAAATGAGATTGTGAATGAATCAATGAATTAAAGCGATTTCAACTTTTGAGCGTAGAACAATAAAGATATGAAAACACCCTTAAGGGTGTATTCAAATCCAAACTGCTTATTTTGAGACACATTCGTAAATTCATTTTTGCTCTAAAATGTATCCAATTGGCAGGTTCTCTTATTCAGAAACTTTATAATGTCCCCACTGTCTCGATTGTTTGATAAAGGCAGAATATATTTTAAAAAAATGTTGTCAAAGTGGACATCTTGAACTGAATTTCGAGAAGCGATAGCGCTGGAAACAAAAAAAAAAAAAGATCGTACTGTGAAAATAATTGTCTGTAAATCAATTTCTAATTAATTGAACGAAAAATAAAAACATGGGGCCCTTATAAATGTCTTTATGAATCACGCCACCAAGTTTCCTGTTGTTACTTTTAAAAATGAGTCTGGGAATGTGTCTCAAAATTTTGAGTTGTTGAGCGTGGAAAAATATTCTTTTTGAATACCGCCTTAAAAGAAGAATATTGCTTACATATTTGTGCAACACATTTATACAGATGTTTTCATATTATATTTCCGAAATAAACAATAAAAATGGTTACATAATAATGGGAATTACATACATGTGGACGTATTAAAAAGTATAATGTAGTTTTAGAACGAAAGAAAAAGATGGTTAAAGAAAATCGCTATTTCAAAGCTCTATAAAGAAAGAAGAAATATTTTGAAAAATATTTCTCCGTAATTTATTAAAATAAATTAAAATTGAGATAATTTTTTTTTTTGTTAAACAAATGTATGTATAATAATATTATTATTATTAAAAAAATTGCAAGAGAGAGTAAAGGACTCTTACTGTAAATTTTTCTGGTAAGAAAAATCTAGGGGGCGGCCCTGAAGTCTTGAACCTAGGGAATATTGACAGTGTGAATATTTGGAAATCCTGTTGCATTTCACAGCAGTATCACATTTTCCTTAACATTGCAATAAGTGTGCAGTATGTTTTCAGTTGTTCAGTTATCCAAACGGGACCTGTTCCGACCCGACAGATTCGGATAATTGGCGCTTAAAGTAAAGCTAAGAAGCATTGATTATGCGATAATGAAAAAAATGTTTTGCTTATCAATTAAAAAATATCGAAAGTTATTATTGAAAGGTAGGTATTTTTTTCTTTTAACATTCCTAACTCGTTTTTCGGTATGTATTATTTTATCTTGCATTAGAAGAAAAACACTTATTTTGATAAGAGTTGGAATTTTTAAACTCGTTAGTGCTGCCATCTTCCGTTTATGTTTCGAACATTCTGTATATTAATTAATATTTTCTATACTATTTTTCTGCCTTCGTATTACACGAAAATTATTTAAATAAAGACAATAATAATAAACATAACAAGTTGGAAATTGTACGTCAAACGTTACAAACGAGGTGCGTTCGTACGCACGTTTTAGAATTAAATTCATGATATCCCGTGCGTAGAACGGGTTAAACAGCTAGTTAAGTATATATTTTATGACACTGTTCATACAAATATCTTAACTAGTTATATAAATATTCAGATATATATGTATCAGCTAGTTATATAAATATTCAGATCTTGATGATTTTTAATTCTGTGAAATGAATTATATCGTCTGCAGATTAATTTCTGTCATAAAATAAGTATCTCGGTCGCTTGACGATTTAACATCCATCAGAAGCTCATATAACAAAAAAGCACCGATTTAAAAAAAAAAATCAAATTTCTTAATAAATATTTTTATTAATATCTCCTAAAGTTTTGATTCGATTTTGATAAAATTTGAAATGTCTCGACAAATTTATGCAAAGATAATATATTTCAAATTGCAAACCATTTGGTTGGGTAGTTTTTGCGTTGTTATATGCGGACAGACAGACAGACGGACGGACAGACAGACAGACGGACGGACAGACGGACGGACCAAACGACGACTATAGGTGCTACGTATTTATATAATTACGAACGCACCTAAAAAGTTTACATTGTACAGAATAAAAGCAGTATTTACAAGAATATGTAACTGGGCTAGAGAAAAGGGCGCAGACCTTGGATTTTGAGAGGGCGCAAATATTTTAATGAACTCAATGGAACAATGCACCCGCTTGAGTAGTATATGACTCTAGAAGGTTTGCTTTACACATTCGCGTAACACAAACTATGAAAATGGCTTAGTATTAATTCTCTAAGTTTGGATAGGGGACTCCGCTACATTCCACGTGCATGACTGACGCTTCATCAAGTTCATTTGCTACACAATTTTCAATAACATGTCATGTGGCATTCAAAAACTCTAGAAAGTTGAACAGAGATCACCTTGTGATATATTGATAGATACCAATGCTACGACTTCCTGTTTTACTGTTTTTTTTCATTAATATAATAATTTTAGAATTAATGATGCTTCTAGAATTATTGATTAAAATTCCTTATAATTTGATTTAGTTAGTTAAAAAAATGTTTCATCCTTTATTGTTTGTATTTTAACAAATATCTCTAAAACTATTATGTAAAGAAAATTTACTTTTAAAACTGTTAAGACGGAAGAATATGAGTGCTAAAAATTCTAAACTCTTGGAAAAAAAAAAAACCCCGCACTGTTTTAACTTAATATGAAATAATTATTATGTGAGTTATAAACGTGATTGATGCAATTTCTGTTCACATCTAACAGATAACTGCTGTTTGTTTATTACAGGATTTTAAAAAGAAATAAACCCCGATTATCCGAATCCTGGTTATCCGAAAATCAGCTTAACCGAAAAGCCTTAAAACTCTTTTTTTTTAAATATGAAAAATTTTATTTTTAAACATGCATACTGTTTATGAAATAAATAAACAGCGTCAACTTACTTATTTAGACTATTGCGTAAATGCAGGAATTTTATTGCATAGCCACATGCAACATTTCATTTCTTTACAAAATATGTTGTGATTTTTTTTTTTGCTTTTCAACTTCGCATTGCTTCAATGCTGCCTTACTACGCCACCTTTTAAACAATAACAGATCTGACACTGTTGCATCTTCCTGCACTTCAATATATTGAGGTGCCAATATCAACTTTTTGAACGCGTTGAGCTCTTCATGCTTATAAAAACCCGTTTGTATTTTAAAATATTACTCATGGTAAATAAAGTTTTAAGGAAATTAAAACACGTGTAAACAGGAAGGGGAAATCGAATAGAATACGGACTCTTGCAGCACCTGCAAGCACTAACGCTGTGGGGAAGTGAGAAGGGTGAGTAGTGTCATCTGGTAGAATAAAATTAGGAAGCCTCCCGGTTATCCGAAAATTTCTGTGGAACCCCGGTTAACCGAAAATCTTTTGGTCCCATGCTTTTCGGATAACCGGGGTTTTACTGTATAACATCTTTAAATTTGGTCTCAGTAAAGGTCTCACTCACAATATACACAAGAAATTAGGTATGAAAACTTTCTTCCAAAAAAATTTATATCATTTATAATAAAAATATTGTAGGGAAATAGAAATGTGGAAAACTAAAGCTCATGCTTGCTTATTATTTATTTATTTATTTTGCAACAATACCATATAATATAGGGGTAATTGTATGTTTATGTGAAAGTGACACTTGTTTGTGAAAGTAATACTTATTAAACTTGCATCTTTTGGAATAAGGAGAGTCGGGAGGGAAAGAAGTATTTTGGCTACGTAGTAAAAATGACGTTATTTATTATCACAGCGCTGAATTGATATTGCATAATAAAAGGTTTCTACAGAAAAAATACAATTAAAATAGTCGCTTTAGTAGTCTAATATCACTAAAATAATTGAGTAAATTTACTCGTCTCAGCATTTTTTTCATATGATTTCCAAAGTTCTTATTACAATTACAGAGCAACAGAAATATTTTTAAGTTTCCATAACTGAGAGAAGTGTCATCAAGATTGTAGACACATTTTACTTACCCATCATACGTAGTATAGGCTAAGTCTTGTAATCGTTTTGAAAATCGAAAAAATTTTTTTGACGGATTTACACGTTTCAGAAACTGGAGATTCCGAAAAGCATATTTTTAGAAAAAAAAAAAAAAAAAAAGAATTGCCGTCCGTCTGTGTGTCTGTAAACGCTCTATCGTCCGAAAAAATTGAGATAGAAACTTGAAATTTGGAATGTACTTAGTATGTAATAATGGGAAGAAGCCTATTGAATTTCAGTAACCTCGATTAACCGGAACTATTTTTTTCGGATTCTCGAAATATCCATTCTGATAAAAGGTATATAAAAATTTTCAAAATTGTTTATTTTAAGGAGTGATTATAAAAGACAATAAAAAACATAAATTTTGCATAAAGCATGAAGTCGATCGGATAATGACTTGCCGAGATATTTGGAATCCCATTTTCCACACTCTTCGATTTTTCATGACCCTGTATTTCATCCAAATTTCAATTCAAAGATATATTTTAATTGGAAATGAGATGCTTAATCAGATGCAATAAACCGCTAGTTAATAGGATTATTGTTTTTTGGAGTTATAAGGATGTTTCTTTTATGCAATTCAGTAATCGAGCCTTTAAAGTTTGTGACGTCATCAAGCCACGATTTTATTCGAATTGCAATGCATGTTATAAGTAGTTTACACATTTTTTATTTTCATATTTTACATTATGCATATCCATGATGGGTAAGCATTACGGTGGCCCCCCAACGACTAGTTTCTTTTTGAGGAAATACTTTGAAAAGCAAGATGATGTTTTCCAATCAACAACAAAATCCACACAAAACATTTTGACTCCCCGTGTTTCGTTCTTTTTTTCCCCAAGTTGTTTTTCCAAAAGCATGGTATCAAATCATAGGCGCATGTTTTCTCGATTAATCGTTTGCAAAGGTTTCCACTTTGGCTTCGGAACTTGCAAATTCTTTCAGGGTTACGTTCGAGGAAAACCTCGCGAATGTCAAATCCGCGAATGTTGAGTCTATCTCTCTGCGTTAAAAAAGGAGTTAAGTTCTATAAAATTTTAATTAGAGTGGCCCAGCATTTCAAAGAACAAAAAGATATATGTATTTAACAATGCGTTATGTATAAGATATACAAGGTGTCCGAAAAGTCTGGAAACGCTCGAATAACTCGAGAAATATACATCGGATTGAAAAACGGAAAAATACGTGTTCTATATTTTAGGAAAAGGGCAACAAAAAGATTTTTCTAAAATATTGAACACGTATTTTCCCTTTTTTCAATCCGATGTACATTTCTCGAGTTTTTCGAGCGTTTCCAGACTTTTCAATGGAAACGATTCTTATTGCATTTTACTCGATTACAGCTCCATCTACGGTTTTTCGAAGAAAATGTTAAATACAAAAGTTACGTATTTTTTCCATAAAATCCGAATCTGCATTATAAAAAAAAAAGGGGGGGGGGAGTTATCCTTTAAGAATTCAAAGTTTCCCCCTTTTCCCCCTAGGGGACAGACATGGAGGGGAAACTTTGACACCCCTAAATAGAATTTTCAAAACTATTGAACATGCATTTTTTCGTTTTCAATCCGATGTATATTTCTCAAGTTATTCAACCTTTGCTAGACTTTTCGACACCCTGTATATAGAAGGCGAATGTATGCACATGTTCATAAATAGGAAATTTATTTATTGAAGATAATTCAAATTAACTGACTGGAGAAATAAATACAGCTAAAAAAGCGTAGGTTTTGCATAAAGTAATTTCGACTCTCTCTATTCGCAAAGAGATGATAATATATTAGTGGGTCAGCATGCGATACAATATTAAAATACGATATTTAAATACATCTAAATGCTTTGATTTTCTATCTAAGTGCAGCTTCAGCTCTATCTCTACGAGAACCTGCACATTTGAAGTTAATAGATTGAAGATGCCGTTACCTTACCACTTCTAATATCCCCTTTGAATGAGTATTCTTCTGCTATTATTTTGCTTTCATACAACACTCCTTCTTTTTACTTACCCATCATACGTAGTATAGGGTAAGTCTTGTAATCGTTTTGAAAATCGAAAAATTTTTTTTGACAGATTTACACGTTTCAGACACTGGAGATTCCGAAAAACATATTTTTAGAAAAAAAAATTTGCCGTCCGTCTGTGTGTCTGTAAACGCTCTATCTCCCGAAAAAATTGAGATAGAGACTTGCAATTTGGTATGTACTTAGTATGTAATAATGGGAAGAAGCCTATTTCATTTCAATAACTTCGATTAACCGGAACTATTTTTTTCGGACTCTCGAAATATTCGTTCTGATAAAAGGTACATAAACATTTTCGAAATTGGTTATTTTAAGAAATGAATATAAAAGACAATAAAAAAACATAAATTTTGCATAAAGCATGAAGTCGATCGGATAATTAGTTGCCGAGATATTTGGAATCCTAATTACCACACTCTTCGATTTTTCATGACCCTGTATTTCATCCAAATTTCACTTCAAAGATATATTTTAATTGGACATTTGACGCTTAATCAGATGCAATAAACCGCTAGTTACTAGGATTATTATTTTTGGAGTTATAAGGATGTTTCTTTCAAGCAATTTAGTAATCGAGCCTTTAAAGCGAGGCTAACGAAAAATACAGGCTACCGCGGTGCTTTACGCGTATCTTTTTTTACAGACCGCGGGAGTCACGTGGTGGTCGAATCCACCAATGCAGGTGTACGAAAAGAGCATCACGTCACTCTGGCGGTCTGTAAAAAAAGATAAGTGAAATGAACCGCGGTAGCCTGTCTTTTTCGTTAGCCTCGCTTTAAAGTTTGTGACGTCATCAAGCCTCGATTTTATTTGAATTGCAATGCATTTTATAAGTAGTTTACACATTTATTATTTTAATATTTTACATTATGCATATCCATGATGGGTAAGTATTACGGTGGCCCCCAACGACTAGTTTCAATTGGCAACTGAAAATTGATTTGAAAAAATAAATGCTAAGTAAACACAGAGGAAATAATTTTTAACCACTATAAATTCTGAAAAAGAAAGAGATAACAGTAATAATAAAAAAAAAAATCGCGAATAATCAAGTCAGATTCCTGCGACTGTTGTTTTTTCGCATTTTCATATTCGCGAATAATCAAAACTCGCGAATGTTGAGGGATTATTGGATCTTCAATTTCTTTGTGATAATAAATTTTTTTTGTGCTATCTGTCTATTAATTGATAGCGATACAGAAACGGAATTTAGTATCATTCTCAAAATTTAGTACAAAAATCACAATGTTTTACACTAAGAAAAAATATATACAGCTAATCGTATAGCTAAGAAAAAAATATATTGGATCGGTTTAGGGGCTCGAAAGTTTCACTGAACGAGGGCGCATCGGACCACGGGCCGATGGGCCGGTTCGAGAATGGATTACATTTAGATACATATAAGGATACATTGATCTCAAAGCAACCGCAATGAATAAAAAAGGGTAAAGATTTTAAAAATAAATTATATTGACAGCGTTTATGGAAAGTGAACAATTTTAAATTCTTGTAGTGCTGCCATCTGTCGACCAAAAGATCACTTTCGTATTTGATAAATACGTCGTAAGCCCGGTGTCACTAATCTTTCTGACCTCTCGCAGGAGACTCCAAAGTTGATTTTTCTTTAGACTTGACAAAATTATGGACCCCCCCCCCCCCCGCCTTAATATAATGTAAAACATTTTGAAATTGAAAACAAATCCAGTTTTCGACAACTTTCTGTCGTAGCAGCTATTTCTTCTATTGGTGCCATGAATATTTTCCAATTAAGACAGGTTCCATTTTTACAGGTTTTACAGCAAGACACTTTCTGGTTAAACGGACACATTTGGAAACCACCAATAGTTGATTTGGAAATTTTACCCCCCCCCCCCTCCCCCCCTCCTCCCAATAATCAGTCATAGCGTCATAGCTCATAGCGTCAATATCAGTCATAGCTCTAACCTTTAAACGCATAATTTTACAGTCTGCTTTACCAATAAAATTAATTTTGTGAAAATGTAAATATATTTCTATAATAATGTTCATAGAACTTCTATATTTTATGAATCTGAAATGTACCTATTAATGTAACAAATCTATAATTGCTCATTTAATTATAAATAAATCGCAATTGTGTATTTAATCAAAACAACAACAACAACAAATTAAATATTAATAATTTTGTTAGAATTAAACAAACAGTTTCATTGTAACGATGAATGAAGTTAAAATGAGTTTCTTGGATTTTTGGCATCGAAGGCGTTACTGCAAGAGAGTCCTTTTTATTTGGATGATAAAACAGGCTGAAAATTAACGATTTTGGTTGGTTGGATGCAAAATGGAGGATTGTGGTCACATGATTTAAACTGATGTTTAGGTAAACAAGAACGAAATATCATGCATACGGCATAGCTTTTGAAACATTTTCCAACAATAACAGAATATTATTATGAAACTTCACCTTTTTCATAAAATGAAATAGATCATATTGCGTCATGTAACTTAATTCTTTTGTGCATCTCTGTAAATGAACGATGAATGCTACGCACTCCATAATCTACAGAAAATATATTGTAGTGCACCTCATTGATACTTTTTAATTTCATTATGTTAGAAGTATCATGGCATTCTTAAAATGAATCGGAAACGATTTTTCCTCATAGATCATAATGTAATGGGATTCTTTCGTACGTCCCCTGTAAACGAGCTATAAATGCTACGTATTCTATGCTCCCGAGAAAGCACGTTTTAGTACATCTCATCGATGCATATCAATTTCATTATGTTTGAAGTATTGTAAAATCATTGAAATGCATCGAAAAGGATGTTTCCCCTTATAGACCATAATGTAACAGAAATCTTTTGTGTGTCTCTGTAAACGAACTATAAATGCTACACAGTTTATGACACTTAATAACACTTTACAATACCGACCATTATATAGTAAAATCAGTAACATATAAAAATTACATGGCAATCCGAGTATATTTAGGAGAGTTGGATCACGGACAGACAGACAGAAAAAACAAATTCATAAACACTTTTCAACTATGTCAGAAAATGTAAAAAATTGTAATAGTAACAGGAAAGATAATGGTTAAAATAATAGGTAGAATAAGAAAAATTAAAAAATAACTAGATGGTACCCGTCAAAACTTGACGGAAAAAATTACAATAACAATATTAGTAAAATAAGCTTCTTTATTACATAAGTATAGGTGCTTATGAAACAATCTTTCAAATATTTTATTTAACAAAAATTTTCCCCCAGTGAATTACATTATTATTTCCGATCCAAACTCCAAACAAACAATCAGTAAACAAAATGCAAATCAGTTTGACATTACCGCCCTATTCCTCACGGCAAGAAAGAAAATTTCCTGAACCTATGAAGTATCATACAAATAGTATATCCCTACGTTCGTCTCATATTCAGTCAATAAAAGAACATATTAAATAAGGCCCCCCCCCCCCTCTGTGATAATGCAACCGAATGAGCTTCTATGCGCATGTGTATTGCATTTCCCCAAACGCACCGTTGGAATTCGACGTTAAAAAAAAGTTTTAAAATGTTTTGATAAAAAATTTTAAAATGTCTTCTTTAATCATTGGTCGTTCCAAATCCATATCTTCTGAAACGCATCCATTGTTTTAAGCTAATCAATTTTTATGTAAAGATGAAGAATTTTTTTTATAATAATAAATCAATCTGCAGATAAAGAAGATTTTTAATGTTTTCAAGTGTAGTTTATTTGTATGGTTTCTTCATTCCTTTACATAATCAGGATGATTATTCCTTTTCCCTAATTAAGGGAAATAATGTAAATAAATAAATATCCAAGATTATTTTTTATTCTGTTTTCATTAATATATTGTAAATTTTATTGTTAAAAGTTACTGATAAATGATACTTTAGTAAATGAGGCTTTTCTTAATTATTTTATTATTATTATTATTTTTTTTTTAGATTTAATGGCAACATTCTTCCATTTGTTTATTGGGCGCTACAATTTGGCGAATTACTTGAGGTACTTTTCGGTTAGCAGGGCGCCAATGAAGTATATATATATATATATATATATATATATATATATATATATATATATATATATATATATAGTATATACATACATATATACAAATATATAATGTATATAGTTTTGTTTTTCTAGAATTGAATTTATGTGGTTTATAGATTTTAGTTAGCTTTTGTGATAATGGTTCTGCAAGTAATTTTCAATTGGAGTTTATTATTATATATATATATATATTTATATTTATATTTTACTGGTGCCGGCTAACCGAAAAATACCTAATTTCCATATAGTTTTTTTTTCTTAATGGGACGACGGGATAATGAATATTTTTGATGGTACCAGAATATTTTTCTGTATTTTATAGTTATATTAAGAAACTAGCTGTTACCCGTGACTTCGTTCACGCAACATTAAAAGAAGAATAAATACATTAATTAAGCAAAATATTTCACTCCCAATAATTAAAAACGTTAATAATTAAATAACTATTTATCACATTTCATAGGAGACAATACGGCATTTATTATTATAGGGACCTTGACATAACTCAGTCTTAAAAAAGTGAAATTTTGTGCCAAATAATCGCGAAAATGAAATTGCAGCCAATGCAAAAAGGAGGGCCAAATAAAATCGTGGAAATAGACGAATTGGGTAAAAACAAATATCAATTTTACCTGATAAACAATTTTACTTTTAACGCCTTTGTAAAACGTTTTAACAGCCATCCTTAAAAAGAAACACATTAATTAGAAATAGTATATGCTTTTTCTTTAAATTCAATTCTGCCTCCTTGGTTTAATATATAGTTGAAACAAATCTTGTTTTCTAAATGACAGTATATTGGCAGGCAATTTTTGTTCTCCAGAATAAATTGATTCATGAAGTTTGAATATGTGAAAATATGTTTGTATTTTTCGGATAATTTACTGAAATCAAGATTTTGTTTTCACCATCTATTCAAAGTGAAAAATAAATTCTGTTTTTCAGTTTTAATGAGGAAATGGTGTAAAAAATATACTGATCTGTTTTATTTCTCCTTTTTTATGCACAAATATGGAGTAAGTTACTTTTCGTTTTTAGAGAAACTTCGTTTAAAAAAAATGGCATTTAATTTAATTTTTTTTAATTCTGTGAGTTTGTGTGACATCCTCGGATCAATTATAACCGGTATTCACTAAACCGGTAGTAAATCGCGTTGCGTTTGATAGTCTATGAGTAGTTGCGAAATACAAACACACGGTCAGATTTTAATATAATAGATTCGTGTTCAAGTTTAACTTTTCTTAAAATTATGATGTGATTTTTAGCAGAAAACTCGGATACTCATGGGGAACGAAATAACGAAATAACGGATACTCATGCTTAATAATCAGTATAGATAACAAAACATTAAAATTTTTCGTTATAAATATGGCGTGAAACTCATCTACTTTCTATACTTATTGATCCTTGTATTATTAATGTAAGGAATTGATTCACACTCATTTTAAAATATATTGGAAAATTCCCGTTTTATTTCAAATAGGACGTCTCCTTTTTCCCCAGAGAAATCCCTTTTTAATGACATAATTCTTGTTAATTTTATTTTCCAGGCAATTAATTTCAATACTGGCATAGGGAAAATTATGTTACTTTAACGAAATAATATTAAATCTTTAGGTTTTATCCACAAAAAGGGAACTATTAACATTCGTCATTTTTTTTTAGGTAATCTAGTTATTTCTTTTAGTTTTAAGAATGAAAAATCACTATTTCTCACGATCCATGACATCATTTATGACATGGATAATTTTGCGGAGCATATTATTGACATTTGCTAACCATTTTATTTTGAAACTTCTTTTTACTTTTTAAAAATTTAAATAAAAAATACGGTATAGTTAGTTATATTAGCCGTATGCAGACGGTGAAACGGCAAGTACCATACAAAAGAAAAAAAAGAGAAAAAGTGAAGAAAAAACCCAAGATCATTTTATTTCACCAATTAAAGCATATCCGCTTTATTTTCAATAAATGACGTCATATTCGCCTGTTTCCTATGGTTACGCATATTGAAACTTTGTATTATTATCAAAAACTAAAAAAAGTACGTTTTATTTCTAATAATATTATTTAATCTTCTTAATTCTTTAATTTTTTTAATTTCATTTTCATTTTTCCCGTGAAATTTTTTCAATTGAAACTAAATTGTTGAGTAAGAATTATTTTTTCGGGTTTTGAATTAGTTTTCGCAACGATAAAGTATTAGCAACGGTAAAGTAAATTTAACCATTTTAAAATGCTATACGAAAAAATGTCCATTTATTCTCAATGAAAATAACGAAATTTTGAATTATTAAGAAAAATATTTGAATAAAATAAACAAAACGCAGCCTATGTTCATATGAGGGTTATAATCAGCCTATATGCAAAGATACAGGATCATTAAATGCTCCATTTTGACACTGGCTTCAGCCTAACATTTGCACACAATCAGATTTATAATATGATTAGGATACATATTTTTATGATTTGCTGAATCACTTATTTGTTTACTTTTTCATGCATTATATTATTGAAGGTTGTTAGTTCTCTTATTCGTTTAAATATACCCTACTTATATAAAAATAGCGCGTGTTCTCTGTGCTGTTTCGCATAAACGTTGTAAAATTCAGGTTATTAGATTTTATCTAACTTTGCTGTCATAACAGCTGATGAAGCAGCCATTTTCGGCGATTTTTTATTTACCTGTAAAATGTTTGTTTCTGGTATAGCCCGAACTAAGAAAAATTTGAGTACTTTTCACATTATACGGACACCATTGTCGCCAAGCATATATTTACATGTATGGCATGGTTTCGGTATAACGGAAAAGAACCAAAATTTGCGATCGATCAAATAATTGAATTTCGTTAAACATTAAATTTTCTGGTACTTTTCTATTATCCGGTCGACCACTTTTCATAACAAAAAACTATCGCCAAACTGTAAAATTAAACACCAAAAATGCAGTTCGATTTACTTGATGTCAGAAGCATTATACGTGTTTGTTACGTCATCAAGTAGTTTTGAATTCGACATTTGCGTCTATTTTTCATTATGTTTTACTGATTTATTAGTTATTTCGGTACTACTCTATTATTCCGTCGACCACTTTTCATAACAAAAAACTATCGCCAAACTGTAACGCCAAATAAACGGGAGAACGTTGCCATTGGAATATCAAAATAAATAAATAAATAAAATATAAGAATTTAAAGACACAATTTTTATTTTAATTAATGAAATAACTAATAAATCAGTAAAACACAATGAAAAATACAGGCAAATGTCGAATTAAAAACCACTTGATGACATAACAAACACGTATAATGCTTCTGACATCAAGTAAATGAGACTGCATTTTTGGCGTTTAATCTTACAGTTTGGCGATAGTTTTTTGTTATGAAAAGTGGTCGACGGGATAATAGAGTAGTACCGTTATTTCACTAATTAAAATAACAGTTGTGTCCTTAAATTCATGTATTTTATTTATTTATTTATTTTGATATTCCAATGGCAACGTTCTCCCGTTTATTTGGCGTTACAGTTTGGCGATAGTTTTTTGTTATGAAAAGTGGTCGACGGGATAATAGAGAAGTACCAATTTTCTTATTTTTAATCTGAGAAAGAAACAATAATAATGGATTTAATTAATTTTGCAATATGCAGTGCAACCAAAACAATTTTGATTAAATCGGTACATATATCGCAGACGCACCTGGGTTATTTTTTGGCGCCTAAATGACGATTTTTGCTTTGTATGGCAACCTGGTGTTTTATAATAAATTTGAATATGTGTGTAAATAAATAAAATAAAATAGGTACTTTTATGTTAGCTGGGCGTCAAGGATAACTCTCCAAATCTTGTTTCAATTGGAATCATTTAAATTGCAACATTTTACGTGAGATTTGTTATTCATATTGATATGTTTACGTTTAGATATTTTATTATGATTATATTCTAGCTAATTAAGTTTTTTTTAAAGATTTTATACCACAATGTTAAAATATTACCTAGTTGATATTAGCTAATGTCAAAAGATTGGCGAACCACGGAGTTCAGAGAATAAACTCTATGTCCTCAAAAGTGGGAGTTGCCGTCTTTATGACGTCATAAGCAGAAGTAAATGTTTAATTGAAAATTACAGCTAATTAATTAAATTTTCGAACAAACGAATGCACAATAACAAATCTGTGTCCAAATATCTTTCATTTAAAAAAAGAATGGTGTAATTTGATGCAGTAGTTTGTTCTCACGGATTGTCGAAAGAAATCGCTTAGCGTTTTAAATATATAGATTTTAGACTAAGATCAAGACAAGATTAGGAAATATAGTACATGCTCCATTTGCTACTAGGACTTCCCTCAAAGGGATTAGTCTGAGTGATATTGCTGAGAACATAAAGTTAACAATTACGATATAAAGAAGATATCAACAAGAATATAAGTGAATATACAGCATATGATAGACAAGAGATAGATAAAGATACAACATATGAAAAATAGCAAATTAAATGATATAATTACAAAATATCATATATAAATTCATATACTGTTATGTTTTCATATGCATTTTTTTTATAACATTTGGCAAATAATCTCATTTTCTTAAGCGGGAATTTCTCAAACCTTAAAAAAAAAAAAACCGCCGGATCTTTTAAAACGATATTTTTAAAGTCACATAATCAGATTTGCAGCCAATAGCGTATTTTAGCAAGCGTAGTTTAACGCAAATTTAATTTAGTTTTTGCAACATTTTCTTTGTGACAAATATCTAAATAAAATATTAAAAAATAAAATATTAAATATTGAAATATTAAATCAAATATTTAATATTTGAATTAAAAAAATTTCCTTTGTTTATTTGTATAACTATTTATAGAAACTCGTATACTTCAAACCACATTGATAACATACTTTGCTACAAACGTGTCTACCAGTCTAACTACTCGTAAGTCTTAGCTGTGTCTCTCTCCGAACTCATCTGTCTACTGTCTCTCTACTCTTCTGTATACCCGTCTCAGTATCCGTCTGTCTTTCTATCCGACTCTTTAATCGTGTCTCTACCTGTGTCGCTTCCCGTTACACTACTCGTCTATCAACACGTCTGTCTGTCTATATACCCCTCTCTCTACCCGTCTGTCAAGTCGTCTCTGTACTCGTCTCTCTATCCACCACGCTACCCGTCTCCCTACCCATCTCACTACCCCTCTGTCAACCCTTTTTTGCACCTGCCTCGCTACCCGTCTGTCTATTCGTTTCGCTACCCGTTAGCTTATCTCTGTCGCTATCCGTCTCTCTACCCGTCTGTCTACTCGTTTGTTTACACGTCTATCTATCTCTCGCCAACTCTTCCCAATATTTAAACAATTTAGTAAACGGAAGCCGTTTATCTGTTATTAAATGCAAACAGGAGTAATTTATCTAAAGAGTGTAATCAGATGCAATTTTTTTAAATACATACATAAACCAGCATAATAATTCACCAGTTTTATTTTCATAGTAGTTTATGTCATTTGACAGTAAATCTCAACTTCTTCAACCCGAACTGCGTCAAGCTTTTTAAAAAAGCCCCAAGGTCCGTATAACTGGGAAGGGGAATTGTCCTCAGGGCTATTAGATACATGTTATTAAGTTAAGTGAAAGTTTCGTAATCGGGTTCGCAGCCAATTTCTTATGTCAGAAAGGGTGGCTTCACGCCATTTTAAATTCATTTCTGTAACTTTCTTTTTCTTTTTTTGGTGGGTGGTTGGGTGGGGGGGGGGAGGGTTCCAAATATATACACTTAAATTCAAACTTTTGCCCCCATGTTAATATTAGTGTTGTTTGTATTATCAATTAATACTTTGTTGATCGAGCTTCATTCGAAACAAATGTAAAAGACTTCTACAGTTTTTTTTTCTAGGAGAAAGTTCCGTAATCGGGCCCTAAGCTAATCGGGGAATTTAATATCATTATTGTTTCTAACTCTTATAGAGTTAAAACAATATTGTTGCTAGCATTACTCTTGCTTGTGACCAACCTCTTCTGTGTATCTGAATAGGGAAAAGTTCCGTATCATGTACTGGTTGGTGCCAAAGGCAGTTGTAGAATCTTACAAATTTTTCTAGAGAGCGGAAAAACATGTTTTTTAAAATATTTACAAATATACGTTTATTAAACCATGTTTTTGAGCCATTTTAAAAAATTAAGTACGGTGCTAAAATAAAATTTTATTGCCATTTTCGATATTTTAATAAGAAATGAAAATACATAACAAACAAATTTAACAAAACTAAGCCATTTTTGGGTACTTCTCTATTATCCCGTCGACCACTTTTCATAACAAAAAACTATCGCCAAACTAAGATTAAACGCCAAAAATGCAGTCCCATTTACTTGATGCCAGAAGCATTATACGTATTTGTTATGCCATCAAGTGGTTTTTAATTCGACATTTGCGTGTATTTTTCATTATGTTTTACTGATTTATTAGTTATTTCATTCATTAAAGTAACAATTGTGTCCTTAAATTCTTATATTTTATTTATTTTGATATTTCAATGGCAACGTTCTCCCGTTTATTTAGCGCTACAGTTTGGCGATAGTTTTTTGTTATGAGAAGTGGTCGACGGGATAATAGAGAAGTACCCATTTTTTGTGATAAATAATTGTTATTGCCAGGGGGGAAAATTGTAAACAATTAATAAGCGAACTAAAAAAATTACCGGAAAAAACGTGGGAATCTCAAGAAAGAAATATCTGATATAAATAGCATTTAAAATCTTAAAATGGAGAAGTGGTCCGTATAAAAATGCAAAACATTATACACCTGATATAAGAATTTTTTAATTTTTTTATATTTCCGAAAGCACAGATAAAAGGGTAAAAATCCCGGCACAGATGCCATATACTCACCACGTTGGCGCGATTTTTCCCCCGCCCCTTTGGCGAAAACTGTTTGTTGTGTTTGTTTACTTTTATTTTTTATTTTAATTCTATAGATTATTTTTATATGTATATCAATATTAATTTAGGCACAGATGTCATATACGCACCAGATTGGCGCGATTTTTCCCACGCCAATTTGGCGAAAACTTTGTTTTTGAATATTAGTTACAAATACCATACAATAATAGCATGTAATTTTTTATTTCAATATAAAAATAAAATAACGTAATAAATGAAATAGCTCCTATTATTCAAAAATGGGAAATAAAAAGAAATAAATGATAGTTTGATATAAATAAATATTGATATATATAATAAAAACAATTTATAGAATTAAAATAAAAAATAAAAGCTAATAAACAACAATTGAAACAAAATAACCGGGTTACCATGTGGCATAAAATTTCCATTTTGTTGCAATCGCGCCAATGTGGTGCGTATATGACATCCGCGCCTTTATTTATATCAAACTATTATTTATTTATTTTTATTTCCTTTTTTTAAAATAATAGAAGCTGTTTCATTTATTACGTTATTTTATTTTTATATTGAAATAAAAAATCACGTGTACTATTTGTCACACTATTTGTAACTAATATTCAAAAACAAAGTTTTGCCCAAGCTGGTGGATGGAAAAATCGCACCAACGTATTGCGTATATGACATCTGTGCCTGGTTTCATTTCACATAGAGGTACTGCTCTATTATCCCGTCGACCACTTTTCATAACAAAAAACTATCGCCAAACTGTTAGATTAAACGCCAAAAATGCAGTCCCATTTACTTGATATCAGAAGCATTATACGTGTTTGTTACGTCATCAAGTGGTTTTTAACGCGACATTTGCGTGTATTTTTCATTATGTTTTACTGATATATTAGTTATTTCATTCATTAAAATAACAATTGTGTCCTTAAATTCTTATATTTTATTTATTTATGTATTTTGATATTTCAATGACAACGTTCTCCCGTTTATTTGGCGATAGTTTTTTGTTATGAAAAGTGGTCGACGGGATAATAGAGAAGTACCCACATATGTATTGGTACTTTTATGTTAACTTGGCGCAGTTGATAAATCGCCAAATATTTTTCTCATAACATCTTCATATTGCATTCATTTCATTTAAATATAAATCTTTCACTGATTTCATTTGAAATACATACATTAAAAATACACGTCTTTCACTCATTTAATTTAAAATACACGCCTTTCACTAATTCCATTTAAAATACTAAAAAGGAAAAGAAAATAAGAAATAATGCCACAAATCGAAACCTTTTATTTAAACATCAAAGAATTGTTCCTAACATACACACGCGAAATAAAAAAGCTGCTAATGGTGTGATTTACGCCAAATCTCTAATACTAATACTACTCTTACTAATCTCTAATACTTTTCAAACAGAAAAAATTCCAGATTAACTTTCCATTTTATTAAATTGAAATATATTTTATTGTGCTGAATATTAGTGCTTGCATATTTTTTTGCTCCATGTATTCCATGAACTTTTCAATTCCGATTGTCTACGAAAATCTCCCGCCGGTGAAAATGACGTACGCACAAAATTTAGTGACGTATGTACTTTAATTGTGCTTTTTTATCTATTTTTTTAATATAACTTCCAAACGGTTTGACACTTATTCTTGGTAATAAATAGACGACGTTGTTACCTTTATAGGTACCTGCTGTAAAAATTTGAACGAAATCCGTTAAATATTTTTTGAGTTATGCTTGACGAAAGGTTTTAATATCCATCGTAGCTATATATGGGGCAAAGTAATACTGCGCTGTGTATGAGTCTTCGTTGCACTCAGACAATTATGAATTTTGTTTTAATTACTAGGCAATGGATCCCTCAGCATGTGGCTGTCTGGTGGTATTCTTCGCCTTCAAGAGGAAGGTGTACTCCACACTCTACAAGAACGCTGGTGGAAGCAGAAACGAGGCGGCGGACAGTGCATCGAAAAATCCTCAGGGAGCGTTAGAGAATTAGGATTGAGCAACGTCGGAGGTGTATTTGTTGTGCTGTTGTGTGGCGTCGTGATTGCTTCTGGAGTGGCCATTTTGGAGTTCTTATGGAATTTTTGGAAAATTTCAGATACAAAAGTATGTTTTCTTTTAATATAAGATTATATGTATAGTAAAACAACAATAACTTAACCCCTTATGTTTCGACTGGAATTTAAATCTTAGTAGCCACGGATGTCGGCAAATGGGGACAGGGGAGGACCATTGTTCTTCCCTAGATTTTAAAAATTCTTTTTTCTAAAGATTTTGAAAAAGAAAATTGTTCTTTCTAAGTGATTTAAAATAATTAAACTCTAAGAGAAAGACGAACAAAGATTGTTTTCGTCAGGGAACTCTATTCTCTGAGCCACCCCCTCCCTTCCCAAGGAAGTCAAATTATACTTTTGTAAAATATTGTTTTAAATATTTTACAAAAAGGTATAGCTACCGACATAAGATGTCAATTTTAATGAATAAATTCTTTGTAAATTTCATATTATTTTCAGCTAAATTTTCTTTTAAATTTATCTTCAGATATTAAAGAAGTCAATTACTGCAGAGGTGAAATTTCTTTTAGCTAACACACTGTTAAAATTTCTGTTCAACAATTCACCAAAACATGATGTCAGAAAAGTTGCAGACATAAGATAATGAAAGTTTGTTTCAACATTTGGTCTTCAGGTTGCATATAAACTGGTACAATGTTGAATCCCGATCTGGATTTTGAACTATAAAGAAGTTACATTAACTATTCGTAAACAAGGGCTACTTACAGCGGTACCTCTGTTAAAAGCGAAATCCGATATAGTATGGGCATTCAAGCCTGGACCTAAATTTGAATGTGTCGCATCTTGATTTGTAGATACACTGTAAAAAAGACAAATGTTTCTTAATCTACGAAAATACAGTATAACAACAAACGAAAATATACATGCGAAAAGCTTTCTTTATCTTAAGCAAACGCAGAAACCAATACATTTTCTAGATTTAAAGAATCATTTATAAAACAAAACAGTTTCTTTTGATGCCACTGATTTTCCGAAACGTTTCCAAGTAGTTTTTATTGCGCATTAGTAAGTTTTCTCAAACAGGAATGTCGGTGTATAGCATGCTATCAATTTTCAAGTAAACATTTTCATGTTCAGCAAGCATCTTTTACAGACAAACATCTCTCTATATAAAAGCCGTTCTTCGTATTTGTGTGTGTATGTTCCTTATACAAATCTACAGTCTTTATCCGATTTGAACAAAACTTTATGTACATACGTTTTAGAACCAAGTAAAATTACTGTCAACATTAAAACATTTTCAGACCATTCTTTACCCTTTTTTTCAAACATATACCATAGTTTATCATAACAGAAATCTATTGACTTTTCAATTTCTGATGCAATTTCTTTCCCGTTGCCATAAAAAGAAACTGCGTATGGACAATATTTTTATAAACCAATAAAAACTCAGATTCTCTCACTATAATTTGAAATCTGAAACTGACGTCATTTTGGGAATATAATGTGATTTGTTTTCGCATATTACAGTGATTACTATAAGTACAGCGCCTAGAATACATAGTGTGGAAACCGGCTACAAAATAGTACTAAAAAATTGTATCCAATAAATGTACAACGTTGCTGAAAATATTAGGATGGGTTCGCAGCGCCATCTGCTAGCTCTTGACATTGTATTAGAATGTTTCGGCTGGTGGTAAGTATTTTAAATACTTAAATTATATCATTTTCTCCTCTGACTTAGTGATTTTTATAAGTTTTTTTTTAAATTATGAAAGCATGGCTAAAAAACGTGATACGCATTTTTTTTGTCTCTGGTTGCAACATTATCGTAGGCTTCGTAGGAGCACCGTTGCACATTTATAGGCTACAACTTTTTAGCACTTTTTAAAGCATTACACCATTTGCCGGTTTCCACACTATGTATTCTAGGCGCTGTACTATAAGTGCGTTTAAACGACATGGTGCATTTATTTAAATGTGTTTGGAGGTAAGAAGTAAATAACTTAGCTCCTAATTTTACAAAGCTAAATTGTTGTTTGTTAATATTAAAGTAAATTTTTCAAGCAATAAAAACATATTTTTGCGTATTCAAACTTTATCATTCAATTTATTCTACATAATCAAAAAATCGTCTGTCAAATATTGACATTTAGAAATCATTACACTGTAACTTTTTTCAGCTTGAGCTTCAACCAAGGAGACAAGGAGGCTCCTTGGATTTAGGTGGACAATAATTGCCCACTATTAATAAAAAATGGATTTAAAGAAAACAATACAGTATTTTCCATTAATAATTCTTTAAAGTTGGGTGTTAAAACAAACGGGATTAAAAGTAAAATGGTTTATCAAAAAAATTACGTAATTGTTTTAAATGCAAAACATTCATTTTAATTTTAAAAAACTAATATATATTTTTTGAGTTCGACAAAGATATTTTTGAAAAATAATGTTTTGCATCAAAAATCACATAATTTCAAAACGCAATTTTAGTAAATTCCGTTTAAATTACATTGTAAATATAATTTCTGAGTTAAATTTAGTATTTAATAATATTAATTAAAAAAAATTTCTATGAATACTATGAGTACCATGAGTTTCTATGAGTATTATTGGATTTTTTAAAACGTTTTCATGTTTTAAATAGATAATGTGCATGTGACGTCACACACTCAGGTAAAGGCGTTTTTCCCAACTAATTGTAGGCGAAAAGTAACAATTCTTGTAGAGTAAGTAATTCATAACGTATTATTTCATACACATAATATAATGTATTCTAACTACTTGGAAATTATGAGAAACTTAGCGAAACTTTAAGCAATTTAGCTCAATGTTTTAAGTTGACAAACATGCACATTATCTAAAAATATAAATGCGTATTTGTACATGATTCATGAAGTGAAAGAATTTTTTTTAACTAGACAAGTATTGGTTCATACGAAAATCTATCCCCAGTGAAAGTGTCGTCATATTTTAAATCATGTGCCGGTTTTCATTCAGAAAATATTAGTATTTTATAGCAATTACACAAAGTAGTGTAATTACCACAGAATGTATTGGTTGCCAAAGCATAAGTTTAACATCCTTTTACCATACAATCTTCCAGAATATTAAATTTTGATAAAATTTAATAAATATATTAAAGTCGATGTAAAAGTTGTTAGAATATGCAATTTTCATTGGTGAATAGAATTTACATTTGATACCGTTCACGTGAAATTTAAAGAAGAGTCAACGCCACTAATTAAAGAAGAAAATTTCCCTCCTATTTTTAAAGGCACCATTATTATGGAAAAGTGCAAGAGAACAGTTATCTTTCTCTGATACTTATATAATTCCTCATAATTTTAAAATATCTAACTTGATAGTTAAAAATATCTCTGCAGGGTAATTTTTGCCCCTCATTGGTATACATTCCTGTCAAATTTAAAATCTCCCACAATCCTAGACTACAACACAACAATCAATATGACAATGCTCCGTAATTGAGGTGATCTTTTCAGATTGTTTTCGCCATTCAAATAAATAAGCAACTATATTGCTTAACAAATAGGCATTTAGGCTTTGCAAGTTTTTGGAGCGTAATAAACATTTTGATTTTATTAGTAGATCTACAGCTGTTAAAAGTGTGGCACTGTGAAATAAAAATACCATAAATATATGAGGGTTAAAGGCATTTTTCTACTTATTTTATTTATTTTTAAACTTTTATGCTGCACAACGTTTTATTTATTTATTTTAAACATCACATAACTTTAAATATCATATAATAATATCATATCATAAACTGTTTTGGAAAAGAAATATAATTAATGTTGATTTTTAGATTATTCTAATCAAATAAAAATCATATCAAAAATGACATTTCAATTAACAAATTTCTTCAAAAATATTTACTAATATAATCACTTTGAAAAATATTCTTTGACACGAAAACTTAAATTAAATCAATTTCCATGAACGGCATAAATGTAAAATAGAATAAATAGAAATGCTAAAATAGAATAACAAAGAAAAAAAATGTCTTCCACATTTAATCTTAGTGAAAGAGTATGAAATTTCAAGCTCATGAAAGAAATTTAAATGATCATATATATAAAGCAAAAATACGTGATTACCACAAGTATTATCTACTATAAAATATGATAAAGAGTTTGTTAATTGTATATGTTGTTTAATTAATGCATTAATCTTCTTTAAATGTTACGTGAACGAAGTCAAGGGCAACAGCTAGTTATAAATAAATAACATTAACATTGACATCTTGGAAAGATTTCTGCGTAGTTTTTATAGTGCATTAAATAAGTTTTCTCAAACCCGAATACCAGTTTTTTGGACGCTAGATGCTATCGATTCTCAATTATACATTTTTAGCTGTGTAATTGAACTTATACATGCAAGAGTAACAAAATAATACTAATTTTAATATTAATGTTAATGTTGATGCTGTTAATTTATCTTTTTTGTCTGTAAAACATGTTTGTTGAGCTTGAAGATGTATACTTGAGAATTAATAGCATCCGAAAAATCTATATCCCGGGTTGAGAAAACGGATTAATTCGCCATAAAAACTACTCGGAAACATTTCCGAAAATCAGTGGCAGCAAAAGACTGTTTTTTTTTTTTATAAATGGTTTTTTAAATCTCGAAAATATATTGGTTCTGGAGGTTTCTAAAGTTAAAGAATGCTTTTCGGGATCATGGGTAACTCGGGAGAGGTTATTGCATATTTCCGTTCGTGGTTATATTATATATTCTTAGATTAAGAAACATTTGCCGTATTTTTACAGCACAGTGTTCTAATTACCAAACAAGATGCCGTATATAATCATGCTCTATAGTAGATTATTGAGATAACATAGAATTATTTATTGTGATTGACTGTTACATATGGGGAAATGTTGAACCATTGTTGAAGTTTTACTATAATTTAGAAGTATTGAAAAATCAAGTGAACCAAGTTTTGGTGCTTATGCTGTTTTTGCAAGATCAAATGATTCAACATTGAACAAAAATTTCTTACAGTATAATTTGGAACATAAAGGGTTAAGAGAGAGAGAGGTTCTCTAAATAACAGGGTTGCCTTCACAGATCGTGAAGTAACATTTTGAATAATGGTTAAATTTCATCACTGGATTACTCAATACCCCTCATGCACTTTTCAGAGTTTGATTTTCACCATCAGAAAAACTGGTAACTGATAACTACAATTACTTTAAAAAAATAATTACGTTTTTATCGCATTACATTTTAAAAAATTGTCTCCTTAATTTATTTTTGGTGTATTAAAAAGTATAATACATTTTATTTAGTTTAAAAAAAATTTATTTTAAAAAGAGTAAAATTTACGAAAATAGTTTTTGAAATAAAATATAATGTCGGTATCGGACGTGAAATTTCTGATGCTAAAAAAAAAGAAAAAGAAAAAGAAAAAAATATATGAATTAAAAAGTAAATCTGTAACGGAAGTTTTCTATAAATTATCTTGAAATTTTACGATCTATGAGGTGTCAATTTATTGAAAAGAATCATAAGACTGAGTTACGTGAGTGTTATCCTACGCGCAGTGTATAAATTCTTGGAAAAAAAAGCTAATAATTTAATACTAAAATTTAAATATATTTAATTTATTGAAGAACAGAATTAAAAAAAAAAAGTTTTTTAAATAATCCTCGGAAATTTTCTACAAATGGATCTAATAATTTTTAAGATAACAAATTTTAAAACTTTCGTCAATTTTAGGTCTTTTAAAAGCATTTGGCCCCTTAAATAGGTATAAAAAATACAATAAAAATTCAGAATACTTATTAATGTGTAAAAATACGTTCCTTCATATAAGATTTACAAGTGTCGACATAAAAGCAATGCAGACGCAAATATATGCTGAGTTTTCTTCCTCAAATATAAAACATTTACAGGAAAGTCATCTCTAATGAAATCAAATATTTGTTTTCTCCTCCAAGTTATTATATTGGCAAACAAATTGTGAAAGATCGTCGTGTCCTCTGTGTCGTAAAAATAAACAGTAGGGTTGTCCAATAAATTGTTTTAGCTCTTATTTTCCCTTTAACTCTCGGTAGAACAGACAGAATGTGTTTATACAGAACAAATGGATTTGTTTTTGTCGTATATATTATTCTCTTTGTAAGTGAGTTCTGATACAGAGATCATAACTTGTTCTCAGAAAGAGGAAAAGTTGCATCTGTTTTTTCCACTTTTATTGGGAATTATTTTGTATTGCGAGATAAATTTATCTATGAAATTAAGAATGGGCTATTTGTTTTCTTTTCTTTCCGAAATACTGTTTAGTAGTCGATATGTTGTGTATTTTTATAGTTATTTATTTATTAAAAGAAATACTTTTAACGAAATATTTGATTAGTAGAGTTTCAAGTTCTTTCTTTCTTTTTAGGGTTTCGTTCATCTCACGAAACCCTATTACTCCCGCTTCGTTGTCTCTCTAACACAGAGCCGGTTCTCAGAAACTATATAACTTACAAGCATGAAATTTTGTGTACTTATAGCTGAATAGCTACTATGAAGCTCAAAATCATAAAATTTGAAAAAATCGTATTATTTTTATATATATAGATAAAAAACCAAATATCTAACAGCCTTTTCCTATTAAATTTAAACATTTTTCGTTATAGCAGTTGCCAACAATTAAAATTCCACAGTAAAATTCTTTATACAGTAATTAATTTTTTATTGAAAGATTTCCACGTGAAAAATGAAAATGAAATAAAAAGTTTCACCAAATGAAAAAAAGATTAATATGACGTCATATTGGTAATAAAACGGAAATTTTCAAATATTTCTCAATAATACAAGGAGTATGAGTATGTGTAAATAGAGAAAGCAGCTTAATATGACGTCATTAGAGAATTAAAATGAAAATTAATCTGACGTCATATTAGAAGTTTAACGGATTTTTCAAATGTTTGAGAATAGAAATTGAGTATCAATATGAGTTATAGAGAATCCTAATAATATTATAAATCCGATTGTGTGTAAATGTTAGGCTGAAGCCAGCGTCAAAATGGAGAATTTAATGACCCTGTATCTTTGCATATATGTTGATTATAACCCGTAAACGAACATAGTCTGGTTTTTATTTATTTTATTCAAATACTTTTCTTAAATCAAAATTTCATTATTTTCCTCATTCATTATTTCCATTTTGTCATATAAAAATTTAAAATGGTTAAATTTATTTTACCATTGCTAATGCTTTATCGTTGCCAATACAAAACAAAACATGGAATAATAATTTTTACTCAACAATTTAGTTTCAATTGAAAAAATTTCACATGAAAAATAAAAATACATGAAAAATGAAAATGAAATTAAAAAATTAATAATAATAATAAAAAAAAAAAGATTAAATAACATTATTAGAAATAATACGTAGTTTTTTCTTTTTTTTTCTTTTTTTTTTTTTTTTTTTTTGATAATACTACAAGGTTTTAATATGCGTAACTATGGGAAACAGGCGAATATGATGTCATACATCGAAAATAATGTGGATATGCTTTGATGTTTGATGTTGAAATAAATTGATCTTGGGTTTTTTCTTTCGTATGGTTACAATACTTGTAGTAAATATATGAGTTTGAGGAACGTATTGAATCATTATAAAAACCCAATTACGGAAATATTGGCATATTTTAACATTTTGATGGTCTCTATACAACATGTTTAGTTATGAAATTTGTTTTTTTCTTTAAAGTATCGCATTTAGTCTATATGACAGATATTATCATGACAGAGTGTAATAGCGGGCTTCGCCCGCTATCGGACCGGTTCATATTTTCGAAAAAACGAGAAAAATAGACCGGTAATTTTTTACTTTATAAAAAAACATTACTTTTTTTTTTTGTTGCTAAATGATTTTTTTTTTTTTTTTTTTTTTTTTGAAAATGAAATTTATATGGATTTATTAAAAAAAGGATAAAATGTTTTGAAATGAATATTAAACGAAACCCTTTCTGCCTTCTTTCGATCACTTTCTTTCTTTTTTTTTTTTTTTTTTCCATTTCTTCTAAATAACTCACAATTTTTTATATTAAAACAAGGGCTGTAAAAATATAACAAAAATAAAGATCATATCATAAATGTTATTGCTTTTTCCCCGTTTAAATAACTTCTGTAAGACTATAATAAAACTTTAGATAACAAAAATAATTTCATACAGTAACGTTAAAACAAACGAAACTATTGGTTATACTACCAAAAGCTTTTCGCCACAATGTGATTTTGTTGCAATATGATCATCCTTAAAAAAAAAAAAAAAAATAAGGATCATGGTATGGAAATGTAAAAGTTTCATTGTAATGATATTTTCGTTGTATCGGATTTCGCTCGAACGTAACTCAACAATTTCAATCTGTTATCCTTTTAAGTAAATAATATAAGACTACACAGAAAAATCAGAATACTGATTAATGTGTAAAAATATGTTTCTTCTTATAAAATTTACAAGTGTGGACATAAAAGTAATGCAGACGTAAATAAATGCTGAGTTTTCTCCCTCAAATATCAAACAATTGCCGGAAAGTCATCTCTAATGAAATCAAATATTTATTTTCTCCTTCAAGTTATTACAGTGGCAAATTGTGAAAGATTCTCCTGACCTCTGTGTCGTAAAAACAAACTGAATGGTTGTCCAGTAAATTGTTTTAGCTCTTATTTTCCCTTTTATTCTCGGTAGAACAGACAGAACGTGTTTATAAAAAAAAAACAAATGGATTTGTTTTTCTCGTATATATTATTCTCTTATTAAGTGAGATCTAATACGCAGATCATAACTTTTTCTCAGAAAGAGGAAAATCACATATTTTTTCCTTTTCTATTAAAGAGACATAAGAATTATTGTGTATCGGGAGATACATTTATCTATGCAATTAAGAATGGGTTATTTGTTTTCTTTTGTTTCCGAAATGCTGTTTAGTAGTCGCTATGTTCTTTTTAAAAAAAATAGTTATTTATTTATTAACAGGAATACTTTTAACGAAATACTTGCTTAGAAGAGTTTCAAGTTCTTTCATGATGTTTTTTTAATTCTTCCGAATAACCCACATCTTTTTGTATTAAAATAAAGGCTATAAAAATATAAGGAAAAAAAAAGATCATATCATAAATGTTATTATTGCTTTCTTCTCGCTTAAATAACTACTGCAAAATTATAGTAAAACTTTAGGTAACAAAATAATTTCATATAGTAACACTGAAACAAACGAAACTATTCGTTATAGTGCCAAAATCTATCCGTAATAATGCGATTTTGTTGCAATGTAATCATCCTTAAAAAAAAAAAATAAGGATCATGGTATGGAAATGTAAAAGTTTCATTGTAATGGATTGTAGTGTATTGTTTGCATTTCATTGTAATTCATTGTTTCATTTTCGTTCTATCGGATTTTGCTCAAATGTAACTCAACTATTTCGTTTCAATTTGTTATCCTTTTAAGTAAATATTATATGACTACACAGAAAAATCAGAATACTGATTAATGTGTAAAACTATGTTTCTTTTTATAAAATTTACACGTG
The DNA here is from genome assembly GCA_963931845.1 of Maratus michaelseni. Classification (NCBI taxonomy): domain Eukaryota; kingdom Metazoa; phylum Arthropoda; class Arachnida; order Araneae; family Salticidae; genus Maratus; species Maratus michaelseni. The sequence goes on from OZ007588.1 coordinate 325,443,853, forward strand.
TCCACATAAAAGTGATGCAGACGTTATATAAATTCTGAATTTTCTTCCTCGAACGGGAAAGTTAACTCTAAGGAAATCAAATATTCGTTTTCCTTTCAAAATTATTGTATCGGTAAACAAACTGTGAAAAATCTTCTTGTCTTCTGTGTTGAAAAATAAACAGCAGGGTTGTGCAGTAAATTGTTTCAGCTCTTATTTTCCTTTACATTCTCGATGGATTTATACACAACATCTCATATGTGTATCTTGTATTTATACACAACAAATGTATTTGTTTTTTCTTATACTTTATTCTCTCCTTAAGTTAGATCTGATACGCAGATCACAACTTTTTCTTAGAAAGAGGAAAAATTGCATTCATTTTCTACTTTTTTATTAAAGAGTCATGGGCAGGGCTTGACAAATGCGAGCGCCCGGTCGCCACTGGCAACCAAGATTTTTCATCTGGCGACTAAGTTATTTATGTTGCAAACTTTGAAATAATAAAATCAGAATTATTTGAGCGACTTCGAAAGGAAAATGGGCAAAAAAATGTTTTCCTGCTTTACTATTCCATCGAAAGCATTCAGAAATTAGCATTTCCCGAATAAGCCCCGATTGATCAAGCCTTTACATTATTTCTATATATTTTTTAGAGATGCATAATTTTGATAAGTTTCATTAGAAAACTTAGTTACATTATCTTTCTAAATTATGTACTAGTCTAAACTATGCAGCTATTTATTCAAAACAATGCTAGTTATTTTTTTTTCGTTTACTAATTCATAAAAATTGCGCTTTTTAAAAATCGATGACGGGAGAGGAGACTAGAATAGTTTGCTGGCTACCAGATTTTATCAAATTTGTAAAGCCCTGATGGGAATTATTTTCTATCGCGAGATAAATTTATCTTTGGAATTAAAAATGGACTATTTTTATTTTATTATTTTTTTTTCGGAAAAACTGTTTAGTACTCAATGTGTTCCGTACATTTTTAGTTTTTATTTACAAAAAATAATTCTTTTTACAAACTATTTTTTTTGTAGAATTTTAATTTCTTTATTTTTTCTTACTTTCTCTTTTTTTAGTTCTTTCCCTATCTCGAATCCTTTCAACATTATAATAAAGACTGTTAAAAAAATATATCATAAATGTTATTGCTATTTCTCCCCGGCTTAAATGAGTACTGGAAGACTGCAATAAAATTTTAGTTAACAAAATAATTTTATATCATAGCGTTAAAATAAACCGAACCTAAGCTATAATGCCAAAATCTATTCGCTAAAATGAAATTTTGTTACGATGTAATTATATATTTTTAATAAGGATCACGGTATAGAAATCTAAAAGTTTCATTGTAGCAGAATTTTCGTCATTGTCGCCCTATTATATGTCGTCCTATTAGGATGGATCAAATGTAAACGGAACAGGAGCCACATAATGAAATGACATGGTTTATTTAAAACAAAATCTCCAAATCTAGATAAGCACTTATCTCACTGTTTCACCAAGTGGTGAATACCTTGCTCATAGAAGTCCTTTGGCTGAAATCAAACCAGTTTCAAACATTGTCCATGATTTCACGGTCCGAGTAGAAACGGCGACCCTTCAATGCCTTTTTCAGCGAACCAAAGATTGGATAGTCATATGTTGAAAGATCCGGGCTATACGGTGGGTATTCCAAGACTGTCCACCAAAATTTCATCAGTTTCTCTTTCGGAAGTGCTTGTGTCCGTCCTGCACACGAGTCAATGACAATGCATGTTCTCCGTACACTGCCTTCATTCGCCGCAATGCGGTTCACGAAAACAAAGTTCTTCTATCACTAAATAACGAATAACACTCTCGGTTGCTCTTTTTTACTCGCAAACACTCCGCAGACGCAGATGAATAAAAACAACCGATTGCCTGACGGACGAAACTCTTGGTCCGATCGCCAGAGCATATCACGTGCTTATACGTGACTACCTGAGCAAGTTCATTTCCACAGTAGGAGTTACCTTTCTTACATACCCACTTTACCCTGAACATAAAGTTCACCACACTCATACAAAAATAAACCAAATTATAACCAATGTTCCGTTTGCATTTATCCACCCTTGTATATGATGTGACTCAACTACTTCAGTCTTTACCCTTTTAACACTTTGTTGAGCGGTGACGGGTATACTCGTCACTAATTTAGAGCATTTTTTAAATTCAAAACATCCAACTGAATTTTTAAGTAATAATCTTTGTTTTATTTAATCCTGCAATATCTGTGTATGATAATAGTTCTAACAATGCTCTCAAACAGTTGCCCACTAACTGTATTCTCTACATCACAAAATTGACTAATTCTATCTTAAAATTCTGCTACTTTCGAAAACCACGGAAAATATCTATCATCTTCTCCATTCCTAATACTGCTTCTGATAATAACTTTCAACCTATTAGCCTTCTTTTAACATTAAGTTAACTTGTTTAAAATGTCATCCAGTTTTAACTCCATGACTTTCTACACAATGAAACATTTTAATGCCTGAACAATTTGGCTACAAAGCTAAACATTCCCCATGTCACTATCTGCTTCATGTTGTGGAATTCTTAACAAAGAACTTCAATACGAAGAAAACAGTTGCTGCTACATTCTTACATATCGCCTAGGCTTTTGACAAACTTTGGAATGAAGGCTTCATTTACAAATTATTTCGATAAATATCGTGTTCGAACTCATATATTTCATACACACTTACCTTGGCGATCGTACATTTTACGTTCGCATTAATAGCACATTATCTACACTCCAATTTATCATTTCAGGCGTCCTGCAGGGTTCAGTTCTTGGCCCGACTCCTTTCATTTTAATTTTTAACGACATACCTCCTAAAGTGTTAACTTATCTTGCTAAAGCATGATAAGTTAACACTGTACGAGGTATATGCGGTCGATACCCCTATTTACGCCTCAGCAGACTACCCTTATATTTATACAGAAACTTAGAAAGACACCTTGACATATTCATGGACCATTGGCGCGTTAAAATTAATTAATCCAAAATTTCTGCTATTTACTTTTCTAGAACTTTCTCCTACCATAATAGACTAACCCTTAACAATACTACACTCCCTTAGAAATATGACACCAAATACCTTGGGGTATCTTCGTTAAAAGACCCCAATGCGCCACCATGCGAACCCCCCATGAGAACCCCCATGCGTCTTCAGAAAACACAATACTAACATAAGAGGTAAGAGCTAAAGCTTCCAAATCTCTTGAACACCTCCTTAAAAATCCCACTCTCTCTATTCACGATAAAACACATAAACAAGTTGGAAATTGTACGTTAAACGTGGCAAATGACCTAGTTTTACAATGTAAAAAAATGATTGTTGTTATTTCAGTGAAATGAATTATATCGTCTTTTTTGAGCGAAATGAGCATGCCTTAATTTGCTTATTACGCATGCCACGTTTACAGATGTGGATTTTTTTTCGACACCAGATACCGCTGCAAAATTCACCAAGGAGATCTTGCTTTGAGAATAATTACCTCCATGGATTAATATTTCTATGACTCACGATGAATGAATCTCTTTTGTTTTTTTACTTTAATGGATTGAGATATTCGGCTGTTAACCTAATTTCCATTGAAGTTATCTCAGAATTTATACATTTTTGAATGTAACTATCTCTCAAGCAAACAATTTTTTTGAACGATCTTTCTAAAAATGTAACTTTATGCAGTTTTTTTCGAAAAAGAAATTTTTGAATAAAAATGGCTACTTGGGATATGAAAAAAGATGTGGTTAGCCCGTATTTGTTTTCCTCAGTCACATGACTTGCGTTTTTATTACATAGATTACGTATGATAGGATTTAATAGAATAAAGAAAACTTTTATGAATATATTTTTAAGTTTTGATTCGATTTTCATAAAATTTGAAATGACTCGACAAAATTCTGCAACGATTATATATATTAAATTTCAAACCATTCGGTTGGGTAGTTTTTGTGTTGTTATATGCGGTTGGACGGACCGGACGACGACTATAGGTGCTACGTATTTATATAATTACGAATGCACCAAAAAACATGTATCCTCTCTATTATGACTTATGCCTCTCTTATCTGGTGTTTCATATGCAAATCTAGTATGGAATACATGTCTAAAATATATAATAGAAATTTAAGAACCACCAGAAGTGGTTGCAGATACCTCCGTACGACAATTATCAGATGCTATTTAAATATTAGCTCCTTTATTTGACGGGCAAAACACTTTCTAAAAGTTTTTACAAAAATATCTATAATATTCCCATTGATATTGTTGCTGAACTGCCGGACTACAATGTCTCTGACATCAGCAATAGGAAAAGACCATGTTATTGAATATTGATTGAAGATATGATTTTTTTTTGCTGTTTTCTTGTTTTTTACCTTTTGTTTAAGAAATATTTAATTACACTTCTTACATATGCATTCTTTTTTATAAAATATATAAATATATAAAATTATTATACTTTATTTTTCATTTTTATATCCATACTGTTACTCCTAACAATGAAAAAAAATATTTGGCTATCATTGAAAAGTGCTCTATTGGCTTTTTTCTCATTGATTTCGACAGTTTTGAACAATTGCACATTTTATCATTTTACTTTCAATGTAATTACAACATATGTTTTTTAAATTGAATTGTATTTTTCATTTTTAATCCCATCCTAAACTCTTTTTTATTTTTTAACTTTAAACTCCTTAAGTTTTAAAAATACAGCTATTCCTAGACATTGCGTAAAGTTGGAAGCCCAAGAAATGGCAACTAGGAATCCCAAGAAATGCCTAAACTGTTTTAACTGTTCAATTGTCATTAAATGAAACGAAAATTACTGCCCGAACGTTTTGGTAAATATATTGAAAAGAAAATGCGCTAAATTGGCAATATTACCGGTCAACCATGTGTTAAGTAAGCATTAAAATACTATAAAGAAAAATCCGAATATTGAAATACATTTAAAAACATGTTCATTTTTAGAAACTTCGCAAATATTAACATGAAAAGAATGCCGACGTAAACAAATGCTGAGTTTTCTCCCTCACACATCAAACATTTACAGGGAAGTCAACTCTAAGGAAATCAAATATTTGTTTTCCTTTCGAAGTTATTGTATCGGCAAACAAATTGTGAAAGATCCTTTTGTCGGAAAAATAAACTGAAGGGTTGTGTAGTAAATTGGTTTAGCTCTTATTTTGCCTTTCATTCTCGGCGGAACATAACGTGTTTACGTGAAGGAAATTGATTTATTTTTCTCGTATATATTATTCTCTATGTAAATGAAATTTGATACACAGATCATAATTTTTTTCTTAGAAAGAGGAAAGTTGCACGCAAACAGGTATATATATACATATATATTTGTTTGTTTATTAAAGAGACAAAGTAATTATTTTCTGTCACGAGTTTTGCAAATTTATCAGTGGAATTAAGAATAGGTATTTTTTCTTCATCTTTTTTTTTAAAGTAATATTTTATACTCGATATGTTGTGCATGTATTATTAATTTATTAAAAAATATTTTTATTAGTTTAAATTTATAAATTCAATAAAATATTTTCTTAAAGTATGCATTTATGTTAGAAATACTCTCCCCACGTTTTCTTTTTTTTTCTTCCTTTTCTTTTCTTTTTCTTTTTTTCTTTCTTTCTTTCTTTCTTTTTTTTTTTTTTTAAATAAAGCAAAAATGAGTATAATGCTGATAGTTAAAAATAAATTAGTGTATAAAAAGATGATTTCATTTGTTAAATAAATCATTTTGAAGAAATTTTTAATTTTTTGCGTTTTTAATGAAAAACAACGCACTTTTTGATATTTAACAAAAATGTCCCCACGCCAAAAAAATAATAATTTACTAATTTTTTCCATAAATGTACAATTTAAGTAACTAAAAATTTAATGAGCTATAAGCTAAATCATAAAATGAAAACTTCCAGAGATACAGCCATTAAAATTATCATTTAGGCAAATTTTCGTATACTTTTTATATGCTATATTATAAAAAAGTCCTTCCGGCCTGTACCGGGAGGAAAAGGTATCTTTCCTACATCTTCGTTTTAAAATTTCAGCTAATGTTACACGAAAACAGCAAGTTAAAATGCAAAGAAACGTTTACAAAAGATTCGTTAATACTGAATTTGAATAAGAAATTCGCCAAATTATTGAGCAATAGCCAAATTGGCTTCATTTATGAAGACTTATTTTGTCACCAATTTTGCCAATTTTGTCACCAATTTTGGCGCTAACGGATATGAATATATAGTTTTATGCGTATGATTGGGAAAATTATTACAACAATGAAAGAAAATAATATGCGAGTAATCGCGTTAATGTGCTGTTTTGTTTCAAAATGTCAGCCACACTAGAATTTCAAACTGCTCTATCTCAGCCATTTTTTAAGATAGAGGTAAACCAAAAAAAGCTCTGGAATCTTTGTATCAAGGCCTAACACGTAATTAAAAAAAATAAATTTGAATTTTTAATTTTTTTGTATATTTATTTTAGTTTTAAATTTTTAAATGGCCGCCATCTTGAATCAAAATGGCGGACCAAGCTGGCCAACGAACTCGGTCGAGACATTGGTGACCTTAATACACACAATTAGTTTCATCAAAATCGATTTATAAATACGAGCGTTATCGTATGACATAGGTCAGATATATATATATATATATATATATATATATATATATATATATATATATATATATATATATATATATATATATATATATATATATGGATATATCTCTATATATAAATCAACATTTGAGCGGAGGGTGGTTTTGGGGTCTGGGGGTCATGATCGGTGAAAATATATCGAAATTTTCCCGAACTGCTTTCCTCCGAACGGCTGCAATAGGTAGCTTTATACTTTTTAGTATTGAAAGCTACCTAATACAGCTGTAAAACTTCAGGAAATTCTCGGCTATTTCAACTGAAAATTCATGACACTCACAACATTACACCAAACCGGGCTTCCCGGACTACAGAATGTACTGCCCGTTGTACAGAACATACGTGAAAATCATATGAGTTTAATTTACCAACTTAGTAAAAATCTGTCAAGCTAGGATTCGAACCAGGGACCTTTAAGCTTACGGGGTTTAAGCTGCCAAAGCTCTGGCAGCTGAGCTACCCTGGACGAATCTGGTAGACCTAATTCACCCAGTCCACCGTATTGATCATAGCATCTGGTCTGTTATTTGAAACATCTCAACAGAATAAATCGCAAGTAATGGAACTCCAGATACGTAATTATTTTTTAACACAATTATTGTAATTGGTAAATAAATCTTATGAGTTAACTTATAGGATTTATTTAACGGAACTCCAGTAACTCTGTTGAGCTGTTTCAAATTACAGAGCAGATGCTATTATCAATATGGTTGGCTGGGTGAATTAGATTCATCAGATACGTCCAGGATAGCTCAGTTGGCGGAGCATTGGCAGCTTAAGTCAAGTGGTCTCTAGTTCGAATCCTGGCCTGAACACTTTTTCACTCAATTGGAAAATTACAACTCATATGATTTATTACCAATTGGAATAATTATGTTAAAAATTATTCATAGGTGAAAACCGTTTTTAATTGAAATATTTAATATGTTTTTTACATTTAATACATTTTTACTTACCCATCATACGTAGTATAGGGTAAGTCTTGCCTCTTTTATTATATTTTCTACAGTATAATACTGGAACCCCAGCTGCCAGTATTATACCGTAAAATTAACAGTAATAAACAGTAAAATAAGCAATAAATCACTACCGCGCATGCTCGGTAGTGTATTACTGCTTATTTTACTGTTTATTACTGTTAATTTTACGGTATAATACTGGCAGCTGGGATGTCAGTATTATACTGTAAAATCAACACTTTTTTTTTTGCAGTGTATCTTTATACATAAGTTTATGAATGAATTTATAAATAAATCTATTGTAACCAGTAGCATTTTTCATGATTTGTATTGTTTTCACTTTCAGGAGGAAATTGGAAAAGCGATGGTTAAAGATATAAAATTTGCGTTTACTTGCAGCAGTTCCGTAAAAGAGGTGGCAAGATCTAAAAAGAAATTTAGAAACAGCGAGTCAACGATGTCAGATGTTAATGAAATCCGATACGGAATCTACAGTCAATGACATCAGAACCTTTTCTTTTTTAATAAGAAAACGAAATAAGAGTCACGAATAAGAAAAAAACATGGTTTAAAAGGAGTGACAGTCGATCTCAATCAACAACATTTTTAGTAAAAGGAATATTGTTCTTTGAAGTGATTGCATCGGCACCGGCAAGGAAGGACAGCGCAGGGCCAATGCCCCTCCCTGGATTTTTAAATTTAATTAAATAATTATCTTTATATCTCAGAAAATTATCTTTATACCTCAAAAATAACTTTACATTGAAAAAATAAAGTAAAATATAGTCTTTCCAAGTGACTTAAAATAATTAAAAATTAAAAGAAAATGAACTAACATGGGAGGTCTCCTTAAAGCGCATACTCGGAATATTTTGAAAAAATTGCTAATGAAACTACTCATTTGCGTAATAAACGTTCAGTCAAATTTAGCTGCGGAATCCCAGTGGAAAACTTATAAAAAAATAAAATATTTTCGAGTATTTGGCGCAAAAAGCACGATTTGGCAAACACTTTTTCCTCGCCAAATGCAAGTGTTTTAATGAATTTGAAAATTCTTGTTAAATAAGTGTTTAGCTGCGCAATAGCTTATTATTTTTTCTATAAGCTTATATAATACATACAAGTTACATGTTGCTGGAGTTATTTAATTTTACATGGTTTCACAGGCTGAATAAGTTTTAAGTGTATATTTTAAAAGTAACTACCCGATTAAGAATGGTCTCATTGTATATTTCGATATTGAATAAGTCATTGTTTCCATGGCAACAGTGCTTTTCTCTTGTCTTCGTCTGTAACAATATCGAAGTCAAATTGACAATGCTCAGAATCGACAAAAATGTTTAGCTTGAAGCATTTTTAATCAATTTAAATTTTGTTGTAAACCGTAGAATACGGTTGTTCATTTTCTTTATATATACACATAAATGTATACGGTAAAACCGTAGTTATAAAAGTGTATTTATTTACGTTAAACTTACTTAAACTAGTTCAGTAGGAAGAGTAGGAAAAGGTTTTACTAAAAAACTGTTTATCATAAAAGCGCATTTTTATTTCATTATGTCGCCAACCAGCGATAAATCGCTAAAAACACGTAATTTTCATAATTTTTTACGGACGTTATGTCGAGGTTCCGCAGCAATTATTTTTATAAACACATGTGTCCTTATGAGAAGAATATTCTGTAATTTTTTCAAATGTTTCTGAGTATGCGCCTATGGAGACCTTCCTTGGAAAAATTTTTCTTCAGGAGTGGTGGGAGGAGGGAAGGTGCTTTGTTCGCCTGAAAGCAAAAAAAAAAAAAAAAAAAAAATTAGTTCTTTTTTTGTGCTTTCGTGTTTAATAATTATTTGAAACGAGAGATTAAAAAGGCATATCAATTACTGGCAAAAATAGAAAGAGTTAATGTCTAAGATTCAATTCTATTCTAATCCACCATTTCGAAAAAAAGGTCTGTAGAATTTTACTTTTCGACTTTAACTGTTTCATCTCAGTATTGCTTTTTATGTTTACATATGTAAAAGTTGTCTTGCAGGGAAAGTTCTGATAAAGAAGTCTTGGTTCAGCGTATTTCTTGTTTATATTCTCCATAAAAAAAGAAAAAAGAAACCGTAGTTTAGGCTGCGGATCACAGTCACATACATCTGTTCCAAAATTCGGAATCATCTGCGGCCTTTCCACCGATTTCGTTCTGCCGGTGCCTATTAGTGATTTGATACAGAAGTCAGTTTTTTGAACATGATCTCTATTTTTTCCGATCATACTTTTCATAATCATTTGTTATTACGATTTTTTTAAATGTAAAATGTCAATAAAAATATTTCTATAAACTTTCATGCTTCATTTTTGTCATTTATTCGGTGGCGTGATAGAGCGGGAGTTGGAAGTATGTTGTTTAAATTTTGATATAGAAGGGCGTTTTATTAAGAATGACAAAATTTCACTGTACACCAGGTTTTGTACTGAAACTTGTCAACTAAACATCATATTATCGGTTTTTCTTTAAAAATATTTTTAACCTTAAGAAATAAAATATGTGATTCAAGAACTAAAAAGAAATTTAAAGACAGCCAGTTAACGATATCGGATGCCAATGAAAATCGATGCATAATCTACAATCAATGACATCACCCTTTTCTTTCATAATGTATTAAGAACAGGAACTTTGAATAAAAAATGCGACAGCCGTTCTCAATAAAGACCATATTTACTATAGATTTATCTGAAGTGGTTGTATGGACGCCGGCAAGGCGGGGCAGAGAATGAGCCATTGTTTCTCTCTGAATTTATAAATTAAATTAACTAAATTTTCTTTCTCTTCTGAAAAACAGCGAAATTTGCTCTTTACAAATAACTAAAAATAATTAAACACTAAGATAAAAAAGAAACAAAGAATCTTTCGTCAGGGGGAGTTCTGCTTCCTAAACCCCCTGTGAAACAAAATTTTTAGTTCTTCTGATTTTACGCTGATGTGTTTAAAATTAGTTAAAATGGGGTGAGGGGGGGAGGGGAGTGTTCAATGAGGCAGAGTTCCACTGGCGAAAAAAAAAGAAGTTCCAGTTCTGTTTAAATTCTTCATACAGAAAGAAAAAAAATCTGTATTGCATTTCATCTTTATATGTTTAAAATTATTTTGCACAGAGGGCTCTTACAAAGAATTCTTCCTTTAGCTTATTTCATGTTTGTTGTTGTTGTTGTTGGCGTGCCAGAGAAAGTGCAAGGCACTTCTCTGAAAGAAGGGGTGCAGAGCCTCAGGAGAGGTTGGACTTCAAGAGCTGGTCTCCTAATTTTGAACCAATTCCAGATGAGAGACCTGCACCTGGATTGGCACCCCCAGATGTAACGCTTATATTAAACTTGGAGGACATTGGACAGATTTTACGTGCACCAGCTCCCATTAACGTACACGGTCCCACAGCAGCGGCAGTCGAGAGAGGTTGTCACCCTCCCAAACAGTGACCTTGGTCGATGCTGCTTAGCTTTCGATGATCTTACGAGAATCGAGCTTATCCGTCCGCGCCACTGCGGGACAATATTTCATGTTTATAATATATATATTAAAAAATGCGACTTAAGCTGCCGACCTCAGTCACATATGTTCTAAAATCATGCTCCTCTCTGGATTTCGTTCTGCCGGCGCCCACGGGTGATTGACTAAAGAAGTCAGTTTTTTGAAGATGATCTCTTTTCTGCGATCAAACTTTGATATCATGATTTTTTTGAAAAATAAAAATGACAATAAAATTTTTTCGATATATTTTTATACTCTATTTTTGTCGTTTATTGAGTAAGGTAAAGCGGAGGGAATTGGGAGTATGTTTTAAAAAATTTGATTTTAATATAGACGCCGGTGTCAGGCGTATTTAATAAAAATGACAAAATTTGACTATGCACCAGGTTTTGTTTTGAAAGTTGTCAGCTAAACATCATTCTTATTTTAAAATTTATTTTTAATCTTAAAAAATAAAATATATATTTCAAGATCTAAAAAGAAATTTAGAAACAGCCAGTCAACGATGTCAGATGTTAATGAAATCCGATACGGAATCTACACTCAATCAATTCTTTCATAATGTATGAAGACGATAAAGTTTGAACAAAAGAATGGCAGTCAATCTCAACCGACATCATATTTAGTCAGTATCTGAAGTATTCTTCGCTAAAGTGATTGGCTGAGGATTTTTTTTTGAACAAGATTTCTTTATTTTGCGATAGCATTTTTCCTCATCATTTGTTATATCAGGCATATTTTAACGCAACATGGCAAAAAATGTTTTTATAAACTCTCATCCTTTACTTTTATCATTTATTGATTAGCTGTTTTCAGAGAAATAGATTCAGATTTTAATACTATATTTTTTCTCACAATATTTATTCACATGTATTAATCATTTTAATGCATAAAAATTATAAAGAGAATACTTAATACTAATTTATTTAAACTTAATTAGTCTAATTAACTTATACTTAATACTACTTAATTTAAAAAAAGAATGCAACTGATTCTGATTAAGCAGCAGAGTTGCTTGTTGCTTTCAATAGCTGAATCGCAAAATCTCTTTCTGTTCAAAAGTTATTCAATTTTGTCATTATTAGTTTCTTACGAACAATTTACTTTTGTGTTTGTTGAATTATGTTATAAGAATCAATAATGATAAAACATGTATCTATATTTCAATCAATTCCATTGAAGCCATTTACTATATTTTATGTCTCGATTAAATAAACTAGTAGAAGTACTCCATACTGAATCTCTAATTTCTAGTGTAGATGTAATTTAAATCTAAATGTCTAGTCTAGGGTACTAAAATAGTTTATAAATGACTAATACTTTATTTATTACTGAAAAAAATTAGTAAATTGTACACAGAAAATATCACGTATTTACTAATAAAATAGAGAATTTACTTTTATGCTCGACGGGCATATTATAGGAATCATCAAACCGTTATCTAAGCCTTCACACAAAAGAAAATCTTATACAGTAACCGGAAAAAATTATCGAATTTTCTTTTGTAAAAGATGAATTTATATTTAAAAAGTCTGTAAGAGTAGCTTTTCTTGTGCTAATGCTTTTTGTTTTTGTCTTTAAAATTATAAAATTATATAAATGTATTTCCTATCCTATTTCTTAAACTAACTGTAATTTAAACTTTATTTTTATGTGCTAGCTGTTTAACCCGTTCTACGCACGGGAGTTCATGAATTTAATTCTAAAACCAAACTAAAAATTAAAAATGACAACAAACAACATTAAAATATCTAAATAACAAATATTAATTCCCCTGTCAAAGTGTTGAGTTGTTCAACTATTCGATTTAGAAAAATATTTTTCTACTATTGTGCATTTTTTTAAATGAAATTTAATTTAACATGTTGCTATGGCAACAGATGATAAAACGATATCTTGGGAATAAATAGAATAAAAAGTTTTGTTGATGTTTGTGATAAAATGTTTTTCTTTATTTTTTAAAAAAGATAATAATTAAGCGCAATTAAATAATCTCTAATTTACATGCGAAGTAAAAGAATTATCCTAATACCCGCTACAGCTTCTTAATACTGCAGCATGGCGTACGTAATATGTTATCTCATATTGCAGTAAACATTTAGAACTGGTTAGAACTCGCGCGATTACGGGTTGAACATAAAAAAGGCAAAAATTCGTCAAAAACATTAAAAAAAAAAAAAAATCTAATTCTTTGCCTCAATTGTTCATGGGCCCCCTACCAGCAACCCGTGTGCCAAATTTCGTAGCCCTGCGCCCTGTGGTTTCCGAGTTTTTGAGGTTAAATAGATAGATACGTGCACGGATTTTAATGGGGGCAGATGGCAATGTAAACTGCCTTTTTTTTTAAGATGTAGATTTACGCTCTTTTTCTTGCTTTTTCCTTGCCTTTTATTAGCGATTCTCCAATGTAAACAGCTAAAAAAAATTCTCTTCACTGTTCACTCCTTTTTCTAATTAATTTTTAAATTTTTAATGCTCTTTTACTCATTTTTCTATAATCTTCTCTTCCTGACAAACTGTCAGCGAAGCCCCGCCTCCTCTTCGGTCAGTTGAATTTGAATGGTTGGCTACTCTCTCCTGATTGGACGATCAAGTTATCCCTACACTCCTTTAGTGTAAAAGTCCAATCCTTTAGTGTAAATTTAATTTTATAGCTTTTTTTGTAATTCTTTTTATTATTTTATCTGAAAAAATTGTTATTATTCTTATAAATACCCACTTTTTTAAATTTCCCCATAACTGTTTCTCTTTATTTAATGCTAGTTAAATTTGATTGGCTGGCTACTCTCTCCTGATTGGCTGATGTAGTTATCAGTCCAATCCTTTATTTTTCTTTTTCATTGTAGTAGAAATGTGCTACAGCTTCCATGGCTCCTCTATGATGTGATATACATTTACTCATCTACAGAGAGTGGGGTTGATTTGCAACTGGAAATCCCAATGAAACACTCAACTGTTAACTACACTGGTGTGCAAAACTTAACACAAAATGCTAATTTCTGAACACGTGAGTACTCAAAAGGAAATTGTATGAAGAGCAAGTGTAGAAAAGAGGTACTACCCTAACAGCACGGCCAGTCAATGTGAAGTCCCCTTGACGTCACACATGGTTAGAAGTGTCCTCTCAAATGATTGTTAACACTGAAAAGTCACCCTGACTGCCGCTTTGTGATGGGTCACCAGGTGACATTACAATGAAGTCACCTTGTGATTCTCAAGTCACTGTCAGTTGAAGACTGAACTTTGAAGTCATTGTGAGAATTACATTGTGATGAGTCACCAAATAATGTCACAATGAAGTCGCATGGTGACTTTCCAGTGATCGACACTCTATTGTGAAGTCATCATTGCACTCCTTTGTGAAAAGTCACCAGACGATTTCATTTTCTGTCACTTGGGAACTCGTCACAGAACAGCTATCATAATGACTTTACAATGTGCAAAGTCACATGAGAGTCACAAGATGACTTCATTGTAAAGTCCCCTGGTGACTCGTCAAAGAGCAGCAGTCATGGTGACTGTTCAGTGGAGTGACCAAATGAGAGTAAAAATGAGACAATGAAAGATATCACATTTCTGTTCATTGTAGTGACTGTGACAATTGTGACCATTTGTGATGTCAAGAACACTTCACATCGACTGTCTGTGCTGTTAGGGTAGTACCTATTTTCTACACTTGCTGTTTATAGAATTTTCTTTTGAGTACTCATGTGTTCAGAAATTAGCTTGCTTGTTTGTTGCTTAAGTTTTGCACACTAGTGTATTTATTGTTAAAGATCCGTATATATTTTCTTGTAACAAAATGTGTGTCTCAGATACTTTTCATTTTAAGATCGTAATTTTATTTTTCGAAGTTTATGTATATACTCCGAACACATTTTCTCTTGTAATTCTATGAAGATTTAAGAAAAAGTATTATACCATTTTCCTGGCTGCTTTGATCCACCCAACTCAAATAAATTGTCAAAAGTAGTTGGTATTATTTAAAAAAAAATTTAGTTGGTGCATTTTTTAATACATAATCGACCTCGATTTCACAAATTTCATTCATATTCGGAGGATAGGCACAATTCCTAGTCTAACGGTTCCTTTCACATCTCTCTGCGACATCTTGGTGATGAAGATATCATAGGTTGTTTCTTTTTTCTGTATACAGATTTGAAGCTAACTAGCTAAAATGTGTCGGACAAAATTGCCTTATTAAGATCACGGGTATATTATAAGGTAAAGACAACTTTACAAAATCAATAATAAAAAAGGTTCTTTGTTTATTTTTTTTAACTGAGTTATAAATACACTGATATTTTATTTTTCCGAAAAGAAAATCGTATTATAAAGGAGAGTGTAGTGTTAAATATATGAGAAATCACCCTGTAATGCCAATTTAACTTTACGCATGCATTATTATGAATAGCATCAATCAAAATCAATAAATCTTAAGAATATACATGAAAAGTTTAAAGCAATTTATTCAAAAAAGTATTATCATTAAATGAAATTCTGTAACCGGGTATAAAACCAGGCAATTAACAAAATGCAAGTTTCGAGATAATCAGTATTCAAGTTTTCTAAAGAAATCTACAACCAAAACTATCTGTTGCTTCCTCTAAAACAGCTGATTTGTTAATTTTAAACCTTCAAATGTGCAACATTTTTTGTCTGAAAGATTTTATTATATAGGTCTTCTTGAATTTTAATAGCCCAAAAACTCTTCGCACTTACCAAAAGTTTATCTTTGATTATGATGACATTTATTCATTAAAATGCAAGACTTGTAGTTTTAAAAGGATCTCAGGATTTAATTACATAGATTTACATGAAAATCAGAAAACAATCATCAGTTACTACGTTTTACTGCTAAGAACTTCCAATAACAGCTTACCATATATGTTTTAATTTTTTATAATTTACATTTAATGGCTCTTATGCACGTGATGTCACACGCCAGACCTGGCGGTATCGTGATCCGATATTTTTGCAACTGTACCACCAGAATGCCAATATGCGCAGAAGCAAACATCGCCAGCAGAAGATATTTAGCCTCGATTGAAATTGCGTGCATAAAGTTTAACCAAAATTTTGAAAATTGAACGAATATTATTGGATACAGAACAACATTTTGAATTTATATTACAATATATTAATTATCTACAACAATGAATTGTTTTGCGGCATTTTTAACAAAAGAACATTAATAATACATACGCTATAGAACGCTATGCTAATATTCAAAAGTAAATCCCACCAGCAGACGAATTTTAGCCTCGAACTCAGGTCGCGTGCATAAGGTCCGTTAAATTTTCAGAATGAAACGCTATTTTTACACTCTTTTATTTAACTTAACTTATTAACTTTCCGAACGAAACGATGGAAATTCGACGGAATGTAATGGTTCGATGGAATGTAATGTAAAATAATGGAATGTAATCTATTTTTCACTAGCTTTCTCATATGCTAGAATTTAAAAAAATATTCACACGTGTGATGACAATACAATGACAATACGCCGTTACGATGACAATACAATATTTCAGCATTTTTAGATCTTAATTACAAATTAATACGTTAATCTTAACATAGTATAAAACAAAGTCGCTTTTTCTGTCCCTATATCCCTATGTACGCTTAAATCTTTAAAAATACGCAACGGATTTTGATGCGGTTTTTTTTAATAGATAGAGTGATTCAAGAGGAAGGTTTATATGTATAATAACATCCATTAAATAGTGGAGAAATACTGTTATTTTTTAGGTTTAAGTCGCTTTTTCTGTCCCTATATCCCTATGTACGCTTAAATCTTTAAAACTACGCAACGGATTTTGATGCGTTTTTTTTTAATAGATAGAGTGATTCAAGAGGAAGGTTTATATGTATAATAACATCCATTAAATAGTGGAGAAATACTGTTATTTTTGAGGTTTTTAATGTGATGTCGTAAATAATTTCATTTTTTCCGCTTATACATTGCAAACGCAGGCTGAACCCTACAAGATTTATCAAAATAATGTACTAATTATTGTATACACATTAAAAAGGTCTACAGAAAACACAAAGAGATGAAGGTTTTCAAGGTTAACCCGAAGCAAAGCGAGGGAGGGCCGCTAGTTTAAAAATAAAATATAAATAAAAAATTAACGTGTAATAATTAAAAAATAGGTGTTTATAAATTAATAGATTCATATTAATTAAATTATGATTATACGTTAAGAAATACATTTAGAAATTCTAAAAAGATTGTTTAATAATGTTTGCTTTTCTTTTCTGTTAGCCACATTTTAAAATAAAACAGAATAAAAATCATACATTTTTAAAATAAATTCGCGAGCTAGCTCTTTTTATCAAACGTTAATCAAAACGGTGAATTTTCATGTTTGGAATCATATTCACGTATTTTATCGAAAATATTTTGGCAAAATCATGAATTGCGTTAAAAATTTAGGCGTTGATTTTCAAGATAAACATTTAATGCTTATAAAAGAGTGTTTTAGGTTAGCTTTCAATACAAAAAAATATAAAGCTATCTATTGCAGCCGTTCGGAGGAAAGTAATTCTGGAAAATTTCGGTATATTTACACCGATCATGACCCCCAGACCCCAAAACTACCCTCCGTTCAAATGTTGATTTATATATATATATATATATATATATAAACCACCCTCCGTTCAAATGTTGATTTATATATATATATATCTGATCTATGTCATACGATAACACTTGTGTTTATAAATATTTTTGGATGAAACTAATTGTGTGCATTAAACTCACCAATGTCTCGACCGAGTTCGTTGGCCAGTTTGGTCCGCCATTTTGAAAAAACGATTTTGAAGAAGATTTAAAACTAAAATAAGCATTAAAAAAAGTTAAAAATTCTAATTTCTTTTTTGCTTAAGTGTAAGGCCTTGATACAAGAATTCCGGAGCATTTTTTGTTTTACCTCTATCTTAAAAAATGACTGAGATACAGCTGTTTGAAATTCTAGGGTGGCAGACATTTTGAAACAAGATAGCACATTACAAAAATCCAACGATTAATTTATGAGTTTTAGTGAACGCGATTTCTCGCAAATTATTATTTTTCATTGTTGTAATCATTTTCCCAATCATACGCATAAAACTATATATTCATATCCGTTAGCGCCAAATTCTCGCCAAACTTGGCGACACTTGGCGGAATATCGCCAATTTTGGTGACCAAAAATAAGTCTTCATAAATGAAGCCAACTTGGCTATATTTGACTAATTTGGCAAATTTCTTATTTAAATTCAGTATTAACGAATCTTACACTGTTAAAAATTTGCAGCAAACTGTCTAGTCATTTGACCGTTTTTGTAGAAAACAGTATATAACCGTAATTTAACTATATTCTGACCATAAAATGAGCAATAATACGATCAGAATATAGTTAAATTACAGTTATGTAACCGTTTTATACAAAAACGGTCAAATGACTGGACAGTTTGCTGCAAATTTTTAACTGTGTATGTAATCTGGTTCTTTGCATATCAGATTGCTGTTTCGAGTAACATTAGCTAAAATTTTAATACGAAGATATAGGAAAGCTACCTTTTCCTCCCGGTACAGGCCGGAAGGACTTTTTTAAAGCTCTTTTTACTTTTATAGTTATTTTAGGGTTCCGTAGCTCAAAAGGAAACAACGGAATCCTTATAGGAACACTGTGTTCCCCGTCTGTCTGTCAAGACCACTTTGTTCAGGAATGGCTGAAGATATCAAGTTGCAATTAATATAAAATAATAAGGTTTACAGCCCCATTGTTTTGTGAAAATTTCGTCCTTCTAACTCAATGCAATAAAAAGTACGCACTTGAAACAACGTTTCTTAATACAAATTCACTCTCAAAACCTATTGGGTACTTTCCGTTGACCAAGAATGTTAACATTTTGCAAGAAGGAAGATCTTATAGCATTAAAGCGATATATTATACATCTTAAATGAGGGCGTGGACCTCGGGCGCATCAAGGGAGAAAATCATCACAAACAAAACAAATCTCGTTAAAATTTAATAGATAATTAAATAAGTTACAGCTTTATGATACAACAATTAGAAGAAGCATCAGCTATAAATAGGCAGTTCTTATTAGGTAGCTTTCATTACAAAAAGCTACCTATTGCAGCCGTTCGGAGGATAGCAGTTCCAAAACATTTTGGCATTTTTTCACCGATCATGACTCCCAGACCCCTAAACCACCCTCCGTTCAAATGTTGATTTATGTATATCCATATATATCTGACGTATGTCATGCTGTAACTCTCTTATTTATGAACCGATTCGGATGTGACTGAGTATGTGTATAGAACATATCAAGGTCTCGACCGAATTCATTGTCCAGCTTCATCCTTCATCTTGTTTCAAAATGGCGGCCAGTTAAAAATTTTTAATTTTTTAAAAATTCAAAATGATATACAAAAAAATTATAAATTGAAAAAAATGTTTCTTTTAAGTGTTAGAACGTGTTATAAGGATTCTGGAACATTTTTGTTTTGGCTATATCTAAAAAAATGGCTGAGATATGGCCAGAGCAACACTATATACCGGGCTTGCTCATTCATTCTCATGACGTCACAAACAGTTGCTAACCGCGACCAGCAATTGGTGCAAAGCGACGCGCCCATCGTTTTGAGCCAATCGCTGTATGTCTTTCGTCGCGGACAGCCACCATCTGTGACGTCATGAGAATGAATGAACAAGCCCGGTATCTAGTGTAGCCCTGATATGGCAGTTTGAAATTCTCAGGTGGCTGAGATTTTGAAACAATCTGATATTTGTTATTCTGTAACTCTCGTATTTATGAACCGATATGAATGTGACTGATCATGTGTACAGAACATACCAAAGTCTCGACCGAGTTCGTTGGACAGCTTCATTCGCCATCTTGTTTCAAAATGGTGGCCAGTTAAAAAAATTAAATTTTTTAAAAATTCAAAATAACATACAAAAAAATTATAAATTGAATTTTTTTTGTTAGTAATAGAACGTGTTACAAGGATTCTGGAACATTTTTTGTTTTGGCTATATCCTAAAAAATGGCTGAGATATGGCAGTTTGAAATTCTCAGGTGGCTGAGATTTTGAAATAATCTGATATTTGTTATTCTGTAACTCTCGCATTTATGAACCGATATGAATGTGACTAATCATGTGTACAGAACATACCAAAGTCTCGACCAAGTTCGTTTGACAGCTTCATGCGCCATTTTTTTTCAAAATGGCGGCAAGTTAAATGTTTTAAATTTTTTTAAAATTCAAAAAGATGTATAAAAAATAATAAATCGAAAAAAGTTGTTTCTGTTAAGTGTTAGACTGTTACACAAGGATTCCAGAGCATTTTTTTGTTTTTGCTTTATCTTAAAAAATGGCAGAGATATAGCTGTTTGAAATTCTAGGTCGGCTGGCATTTTGAAACAGTCTGATTTTTGTTATGCTGTAACTCTCATGCTTAAATTTGCATTCAAATTCAGTTTTAACGAAAACAGGGATTGAATTTTCTATAATCGGGTTCTAAGCATTTTAGCTTCGGGTGTTTGAGTAAAATGAATTGAATTTTTAAAAGCATGAACTATGAAAGCTACCTTTTGCTCCCGGTACAGGCAGGAAGGACCTTTCTTCTATTTATAATAGAAGGAAGTATTGTAATCGAAATTTTTTTCTACTTCCAGTTTTCGACGGATTTACACGTTTTAGGAGTCAGAGATTCTGAAAAATATGTTTTTAGAAAATGTCTGTCTATTCCTGTGTCCGTGTGTGTGCCCTCTTTTTTCATCGAAAAGTGTATGAAGTTATGCATAGAATTCAACCAAATTTCATTTATAGGTTGAATATGTGGCTATGGCCAGCAGGTCTCTCTTGAATTTGAGGATATTTCGCCGGATGGGGGCTCTGTGATAGCGATTTTTGTTCCATTTTCATTATTGTATCATCGAAAAGTGTATGACGTTATGCATAGAATTGAACCAACTGTTTTGTATAGTTTTTTTACTATGGCTTGAAGGTTTCAGTTGAATTTCGGGATATTCCGGCGGAAGGGGGTGCTGTGATAGCCACTTAAAGATTTCAAATTCAAAAAGATGTGCAAATTCAAAAAAATTAGAAATCCTAAAACTTGTTTTCGTTAAATGTTCCGCCTTGATCCGGAGCAATTTTTGTTTTGCCTCTATCTTAAAAATTGGCTGAGATATAGCAGTTTGAAATTTTAGGGTGGCTGACATTTTGAAACAAGACAGCAGGATTACTCCATAAAGGAGTTTAATTTATGTTTTAGTAAACATGCTTTCCGCAAATTTACTTTCATTGTTGTAACCATCATTCTTACTCTGATATGCTAACACCGTATGGCCATATTCGCCAACGTCAAATTCTCTCCAAGTTTGGTGACACTTTGCGAAAAATTGCCAAATCTGGCGACAAAAATATATTGCCCTAAATAAGTGCTTCACGTACCCCTTGAATGGGCTATTCCTTTCGGAGTACCTCCTTTTATCTGAAACACGCCCCAACCCCTTCCCCTCACTCATATAACGCCAATATGCTTTTTTAAAATTAGTAATATACTCATTACTAAACATTCATTAAAAAGAAGGAAGCTTTCCTATTAATATAGGAAAGCTTATTATATAGGCGTGCTATTTAATATAGGAAAGCTTATTATATAGGCGTGCTATTTAATATAGGAAAGCTTATTATATAGCTTATTATATAAAGCTATTTTAATTTTAATTTTAATGCCTGAGGAAGACCACTCGGCTGAGGGCGAACCCAGCCGTTGAGCGTTTAATGTCTTCCCCGGCTAGCTCCCCGGCACGCAGGGATTAAACGTGGCAGTACAAGCTTCGCCAATGGCTGGTCCTGCCGGGCAAAACCCCACGCGACAGGTGGCGCGATTTTACAAACCATCACGCGTATAGCGATTGTAGGCGGTGTCGAATGATGATTGGCTAAAAGATGGTTACGTAGTTGGTGAGGGGAGGAGTTAAAGCGTATTAAATGAATAAGTGTAATAAAAGCAAATATTCTTGTGTCAGATCTTGTATAGTGGTTAAAGCACCAGGCTCGTAGTTTTGATGTATCGAATTGTGTCCTTTCCAATTTTTTTAGAGTTTTGCTTTTATCTTTATTGAATTAGTTAATAAAGAATATTTATTAGCAGTGCTTCTTAAGCATTGATGTAAAGATCAGTTGATCTTTATCAATTGCTCTGCAATATTTTATTGTCAATTAGATAATTAAATTTTAATTATAATTAAGTTAAACAATGTTAAATTATAATTAAGGTAAAAAAAATAAAAAAAATTATTACATACAATGAAATTTAATATCAGATAATTTCAAGAATTAAATTTTAATTCATATAAGCTATTTTTTAATAACTATACGAACATTTATTAAAATGCAATAACTCCTAAACTTTCATTAAATTTTTTTTATTAGAACTTTAGTAACAGATGATTATCAAATTAGCAGAATTAATTAATTAAAGTTTTCAACTTTTAAACTTAAGCATTATTCTTAAAAATCTCTATTAATTTACTAAAATTCTTTTTACCAATTACTGGTTGATCTGTAGTGATAAAGTTCTGGAAGATTACCATATTTAAAGTTTTTTTTTCTATTATTTAAAATTTTAATTATTATTTTTATTTAAATAAGTATAATTAATATTAATTAATATTTTTATTTAAATATATTCAATTAATATATTATATAAGTATAATTATTTAAACGTATAATTAATATAAATAAATGTTATTATTTAAATATATAATTAATATAAATAAATATTATTATTTAAATATATAATTAATATTATTATTAAAATATATAATTAATATTATTATTATATAATTAATATTTTTGCGTAAAGGTTTGTTATACATTCTCTTGTGATTAATTAGCAAGATATAAACTATGAGAAAAATAAACCAATCTATGTTAAAGAGAAGCTTGGGTTTTGTAGACATAGCTTGAAATATGATCTTATGTTTCGGTTGATACATTTTGTACAAACCCAAACATTACATGTATGTTAATGTTATTTGTTATTAATAATGTGTAATAGAAACAAAACGTTTTTGGTAACTATTAAAATCCGGAAGCTAGGACTTTTTTGTTTTTATTTCTGTTTCTGCTTCTTCTTCTTTTTATTTATTTATTTATTTATTTTTATTTTTTTGTATATGTCGTCTACATCAGTAATCTATTTATTTAAAAAAAAAAATGTATATGTCGTCTACATCAGTAATATATATTTTAATGTCATCACGATCCCAAGAATTTTGTGAAAATTGGAATAGCAGAAAATCATATACAGGGATTGTATTGATTTCATGATTTTACATGTTAATTTTGGTACATTTAGGCTAAAAACAATAACAACCAAACAAAATTATTATAAATAGATTAAATAAAGCAAACAATGGCATCATTTCATAACGGTATTACAAATAATAATAGTGAAAGTAAAGAAGATAAATCTATCTAACACTAGTAATAATAAATATAGTTATCATTATTTTTATTTTGCGAAAAAAAAAGGTTGAATGATTATTTGCTTATTTTACGAACAGATGGCGCCACTACACATTTTGTGACCATTATTATTACATGTTGGAGGATTTATGTGTGTTTTGTAATAAACCATTTAAATTATTTAAATAAAAAAATAAATTTACATGTGTATGTGTATTTTTAACGGCTTAGAAGTTGCATGGATTTTAGGTGTTTAAGTGTAATTTGTATAGTTTTTTAAATTATTTAAATACTGAATGATTTTTTTTTTCAGTTAAATTTTGGCAGTGGATACATGCAATGTTTGCAAGCTTTTAATTGTAAAAAGAAAAAAATAATTCCAAAATTAAATGAATTTGTATGAAAATTTTGTATTTTACGCTGTCTTGACTTAAAGATATGAAGGAAATAGTTTGTTTAATAAACCTTTAAGTTCAGTAAAAATTTTAAAACTAGTATATATAAATTCGAAATCTTCATTTCTTAAGTATATATTGATTTTATGAAATAAATAACTATATAAAAATCTGTAAACTGCATTGCTTAAGTATATGTTGATTTTATAAAATAGCACAGTTCAAAAAGTTTTTAACAACCTAGTAATTTTATTTTCGTTTATTAATTCAATTATGATTATTAAAAAAATAATAATAAACATTCAGAAAGCTAACATTTATTTGCTGTGCTTTCAGTTTATTCTTGTGAAATAATGTTTAATATGTTTTTCTTTGTTTCATTCTAGCTAATTGTACTTAGTATTTACTATAAATAAAATTTAAAATAAAAATTACAAAAAAAAAAAAAAAATGTAAACATGTAATCTTTATTTGAAAATTGGAAGTTATAGATTATAGATATTAAAGAATATTGTTATGAATTTTGTATATACCTGTAAATATTCCATTTGTTTAAATTTATTTTATTTTATTATTGTGAAAATTGCAGTATTATTAATGTATTTCCTATTGAGCATCACGTAACTCAATGCTAAAGGCCTCAGATGGTTTGCAAGGAAAACAACATTACAGCATCGGTTTTTATAATGAGTTCTATTGGAAAATCGCCAAGGAATGGGTTTATCGCCAAGTTGGCGATGGTTTTGGCGACTTATTTTTGTCGCCAAATGTCGCCAAGTTGGCGACGGATTTGGCGACTTTTTGTGCAACCCCCCTTATACATTTACATTGGGATCCTTTCACGTTTGGAGTACTCTATCGAGAGTTGAAGGACCTTCTGGTAATTTCTAGCATTAGAAAGCCCGGGAATAATCTGGAAAGATCTCTCAAGTCTATATAAGGGACCTCCACCAGTTCAGTGAGTTAGTTGTCTGTCAACTGCGATTGAATTCATACGAGAGGCTTTGCATTGAGAACTGTGTTTCTCGGATCGATTTTGTCGTTGATACGTCGTATTGAACGCATTGTTTCTGTGTGGAATTTTGCTTAGCTTTTATTGGATTTGAAGATTACTGAATATCTTGTAATTTTCAGAAGATATTTGTGATCGTATTGCACTGTTTATAGTGAATAAAGCCTTTTTATTGTTCTTATATATTGGCATCAGTCCTTTCGAACCCCGAGCTCACAACATTTGGTGTCAGAAGTGGGATTGAATGCCGATTACCAGAGCAATGGAAGCGCAACTGACTAAATTATTGGAGAAATTAGGAGAGATGGATGAGAAAATGACTGCGAATCAGGCTGAAATGAAGAAGGATATGTCAGCGATGGATGAGAAAATGACTGCGAATCAGGCTGAAATGAAGAAGGATATGTCAGCGATGGATGAGAAAATGACTGCCAACCTTGGCGAGTTAAAAGATGAAATGAAGAAGGATATGTAAACCAACCTTGGAGAGTTGAAAGACTTAATAGCGGATAAAATAACATCTTTAAATGACAGAATTGACGGCGTGGAAAACAAAGTTGAAGGAAGATTTCAACAAATAGAAGGAAAAGTAGAAGAAATTCAAAGGACAGCCAATACCGTAGAAGAAAGAGTAGAAGAAAAAGTTCAAAAGATCGCCGAGACCGTTGAAGAAAGAGTAGAAGAAAAAGTTCAAAAGATCGCCAAGACCGTCGAAGAAAGGATTGAGAGTGTAGAAAAGGAGTTGGAAAATGTGAAGAAACAAAAGATAACTGCCGAAAACTATCCCGAAGATGTCAAGTATCAAGCTATGCTTCCTCGGGCCTCTATTAAACTCTCGACCTATGACGGAAAATCCTCATGGCCAGTTTTTAAGACACAATTTGGGATCGTAGAGGACGCCAATGGATGGGATTCCCAGACAAAGGCTTGCCAGTTAGCTGCTTCTCTACGAGCTGATGCTGCCGACGTCCTACAGACTTTGCCTGCAAATGAACCGCTGGATTTTGAAACGCTCGTCAGTGCCTTAGAATTACGCTTTGGCGAGAAATGCATGAAGGAATATAGCAGACTCCAGCTCAAATCTCGACAGCAGAAATCCACTGAATCCCTGCAAGAGCTTGCTACGGATGTCGAGAGACTTTCCCACCTTGCTTATCCTGGCTGTCCGACTGAAATTAGAGAAAGTTTAGCTCTGCAACATTTTATCGATGGTGTGCGTGACTCTGAGATCCAGATAGCACTCCGGATTGCAGATCTCAATGATCTAAAAGGGGCTTTGGTTTACGCTCTGAAATTCGAGGCAGCCCAGCAAGCTACTAGGAAAGATCGACACTTTGTGCGAGCAGCCAACCTGCCTGAGACGTCGGATAGAGCTGTGGAGCGCTTACAGCAGCAGATGAAGGACATAATGAGACAGATGAACTCCTTAATGGCCAACAAGCCTTACAGGAAGATCAAGTGCTGGAAATGCGGTGGAGAAGGCCGTATCCAAATCGACTGCCCAAGACGACCCATCACTGAAGGTAATAGCTCACCCGCGAACGGAGGAGCAGGAAAACTGATTAATGGTCATCTCACGGGGTGGAGGTTGCCAGATCTTAAGAAGCCTCATTTTCAAGTATGTGAAATTTCTGCAAGAAGTTGCGGCGAAAACGGAGTTTTTCTAGTCGGAAGTGTGAATGATTTGCCCTGTAATATGATCATCGATACAGGAGCCAATGTGACCATCATTCGGAAAGATCTAGCTCAGCGGCTGAAAGAAAAACTCTCCTGGACCCCGCCACGTGTTATCCTTCAAACTGTGACCGGAGATAAGATCGACATATTTGGAAGAATGACACTGGAAATAAAGTTTGGGAACGCCGCTTACCATCATACAGTCTATGTGGCCGATATTTCAGATCCTTTCATACTCGGACTGGACTTTTTAAAAGAGCATGGATTTACACTGGATTTTAAGAATAATGAGTTACGCTCTGCTCAAAAAGATGTCACTATTTTTAAACTTGGAAATGAGTCCGGGTCCATTCAACGGATCACAGCCAAGGCAGATGTTATCATCCCTCCTCGAACCGAAATGATGATACCTGGAGTAACTGGAAACGAAAGAATTTTCCAGTATGGCTTGACTGGATATCCTGAGAAGAGCCCAAAGGGAGTGCTAATAGCATCAGCGCTGGTAGATCTGTCGAGAGATGTGATACCCGTGAGAATTGCAAACGTAAGTGAAAAGTCTAGAATTATCCAGAAGGGTGAAGTGCTTGCAACCTGTGCTCCAGTCACCTGTGTATGCAAAGACCCGAGCTTGATGTTGTCGGAGCCGCCTACAAGTTTAACACCTGAAATTGGACGAAATGAAAATTTATCTCCTGAACAGAGACATGCCTCAGAAAGACTGTTCCAGGAATTTAAGGATGTGTTTTCTCAAAACGAGAGTGATATTGGTCGCACTTCACTGACACGGCATAGAATTGATACTGCCGACCATCCACCGATTAAACAGCATCCCAGACGTTTGCCGTTCGCTAAACAAGAAGAGGTTTCTAAGCTCTTACAACAGATGCAGGATAGTGACATCATCGAACCGTCATCAAGTCCGTGGGCCTCTCCCATCGTGTTGGTCCGAAAGAAAGATGGCTCCACAAGATTTTGTGTGGATTATCGTAAACTTAACGATATCACGAAGAAGGACAGCTATCCTCTACCAAGAATAGACGACACGCTAGATACTCTTTCAGGACATAAATGGTTTTCCACGCTGGATTTGAAGAGTGGATATTGGCAAGTAGAGATCCATCCTGATGACAAAGAGAAGACCGCATTTACTACTGGACAAGGACTTTGGCAATTTAAAGTTATGCCGTTCGGGCTGTGCAATGCTCCAGCAACGTTCGAGCGCCTCATGGAGACAGTGTTAAAAGGTCTGACTTTTGAAGCTTGTCTCATCTACCTAGATGACGTCATCATTGGTGGCCGCACGTTTGAAGAACATCTAGAGAATATTCGAAAAGTGTTAACGAAACTAAGAGCGGCGAATTTAAAGCTGAACCCTTTGAAATGCAAGTTCTTCCAACGAGAAGTAAACTATTTAGGACACATCATCTCAGCTGAAGGTGTTCGAACAGATCCTGAAAAAGTGTCTGCAGTAAAGCACTGGAAACGTCCGGAAAATGTCCATCAGTTGCGAAGCTTTCTGGGACTATGCACTTATTACAGAAAGTTTGTACAGGGGTTCTCCAACATCGCAAGACCCTTGCATAGGCTCACTGAAAGCAAACAGAAGTTTCTATGGACACAAGAATGCGACAATTCATTCCAGCGGCTGAAAGAAGCTCTCACATCCTCTCCAGTCCTTACCTATCCAGACCCCGACAAACAATTCATTGTGGACACGGATGCCAGTCAGGAAAGTGTCGGCGCTGTACTTTCCCAAGAAATAGATGGCCAAGAACGAGTCGTAGCATACTGGAGCAAATGTTTGTCGAAACCAGAGCGGAATTATTGCGTCACTCGTAAGGAGTTATTAGCTATAGTGAAAGCCATAGAACACTTCCATCACTATCTCTATGGCAGGAAATTTCTCCTTCGCACTGATCACGCATCCCTAACATGGCTGATGAATTTTAAGAACCCAGAGGGCCAAGTAGCCAGATGGATACAACGACTCCAAGAATACGACTTTGACATCAGGCATCGTAAAGGCTCATCGCATGGAAACGCCGATGCCCTATCAAGAAGACCGTGTCCTGAAAGTTGTCGCTATTGTTCCAGAGCTGAGAGCAAGTATAATCCCGAATATGTCATACGCCAGACGAAGACTTCACAATCAACGCCACCAGATCCCTGGAGTGATGAGAAGATCCGAGAAGATCAAATGGCAGATTCTGACATCAAACCAATCTTGGAGTTATTAGAATCTTCTAGCACAAAGCCCAGTTGGAAAGACATCTCGACTTACAGTCCTACGACGAAGCAATATTGGCTCTTTGGAACTCCCTCCACGTCAGGAATGGTGTCCTGTTCCGAAAATTCGAATCGGAAGATGGGAAGACATCTCGGTGGCAGTTGGTTCTTCCTCGATCCCGAATCCCCGAGGTCCTCAAGGAATTACATGACAGTTCTACCGGAGGCCATTTTGGAATCATGAAAACATTACACAGAGTCCGAGAGCGCTTCTTCTGGGGAAAAGCCAGAGCTGACGTCGAACAATGGTGCAAATCGTGCGATGCATGTGCAGCTCGGAAAGGACCCAAGAAACGTAGCCGAGGAAAACTACATCTCTACAATGTAGGAGCACCTTTCGAACGCATCGCCCTTGACATCCTAGGTCCTCTGCCAAGAAATGCTGATGGCAACAAATACCTTCTTGTTGTCATGGACTATTTCACGAAATGGCCTGAAGTTTATGCCATCCCTGATCAAGAAGCTTCTACGGTTGCGGATGCCTTGGTACACCAGTGGATATCAAGGTATGGAGTCCCCCTTCAAATGCATTCGGACCAGGGGAGAAATTTCATCTCTGCTGTGATTGAGGGTCTCTGTCAACTTCTCGGAATGGACAAAACTAGGACGACGCCTTTACATCCACAGTCGGATGGCATGGTTGAGAGGTTTAATCGTACCATCCTCAACAACCTCTCACTGCTAGTTTCAAGAAACCAACAAGACTGGGACCAAAAACTTCCCTTGTTTCTCCTCGCCTATCGCAGCGCCGTCCATGAAACGACCGGCTATTCCGCGTCTCAGATGCTTTTCGGTCGTGATCTTCGTCTATCTTGTGATCTGCTTTTTGGTCGCCCTCCAGATGCGCCTTCATCGCCAGAGGGATACGTTCAGAATCTCCAGGCACGATCTGAAGACGTCCACAACTTGGCTCGAGAGCGGATCAATATACAAACGGAGAAGATGAAGACCAGGTACGACACGAAAGCCACGGGACATCAATTCAAAGAAGGTGACAAGGTTTGGTTTTATAATCCGACTCGACGTAAAGGACTTTCTCCCAAACTGCAATCGCACTGGGACGGTCCTTATACAGTCCTAAACAGACTGAACGATGTCGTAATTCGGATCCGAAAGTCACCAAGTTCGAAGCCTAGGGTCGTTCATTACGACAGGCTGGCTCCATACTATGGCATAGTACTTAGTTCATTGATTGTAAATAGTGTAATCTAAATAATGTAAATTAGTATGACCATGGTTTTGTATATAAATTAATGTAATAATTTCTTTTGCTTAGCATTATCATTATTAATGTTATTATTTAAATACTTGTATAATTCAGCATTATGAATGTGTTTAATTGTTATTTTCCATGTTTGCTTTAAGTGTTTCGAATGGTATAGCATTTGTTGGTAACAGGTTTGCTTCCGATCAAAGGTTGTACTGCCCGGGACGTGCAGTCCTTGAGAGGGGGGCAATGTTATGAATTTTGTATATACCTGTAAATATTCCATTTGTTTAAATTTATTTTATTTTATTATTGTGAAAATTGCAGTATTATTAATGTATTTCCTATTGAGCATCACGTAACTCAATGCTAAAGGCCTCAGATGGTTTGCAAGGAAAACAACATTACAGCATCGGTTTTTATAATGAGTTCTATTGGAAAATCGCCAAGGAATGGGTTTATCGCCAAGTTGGCGATGGTTTTGGCGACTTATTTTTGTCGCCAAATTTGGCGATATATCGCCAAATGTCGCCAAGTTGGCGACGGATTTGGCGACTTTTTGTGCAACCCCCCCTTATACATTTACATTGGGATCCTTTCACGTTTGGAGTACTCTATCGAGAGTTGAAGGACCTTCTGGTAATTTCTAGCATTAGTAAGCCCGGGAATAATCTGAAAAGATCTCTGAAGTCTATATAAGGGACCTCCACCAGTTCAGTGAGTTAGTTGTCTGTCAACTGCGATTGAATTCATACGAGAGGCTTTGCATTGAGAACTGTGTTTCTCGGATCGATTTTGTCGTTGATACGTCGTATTGAACGCATTGTTTCTGTGTGGAATTTTGCTTAGCTTTTATTGGATTTGAAGATTACTGAATATCTTGTAATTTTCAGAAGATATTTGTGATCGTATTGCACTGTTTATAGTGAATAAAGCCTTTTTATTGTTCTTATATATTAGCATCAGTCCTTTCGAACCCCGAGCTCACAACAATATAATAATTTATAAATTAAATATGTTTAACTTTACGTAAGGTTTGTTATGTATCAATAAATTATGCTGGACGTAAAGTTTTTTCCCTTAAAAAATGCACACAAGCTACTACAAATTTAAATTAGTTTTCACCAACCTTTAAAATTAAAATATGTTTTATTTTTCTTTAAAAAAAAAAACAAAAAAAGAAAAAAACAAGAGTTGAATGAGATAATGACCTCTGAAAATACAAGGGCTAGAAGTATTTGATTTGCTGTTTCAAATTATACTTGTACATATGGATTGTTTTCTTTTAATTGGATTAAGTTAATAATTTTTTGTTAGACACGTTTAATATGTCCTAAGCATCATTAAAAATAAAGCAAACATGAATATGCAAAATGCAAGATCAGACTTTCTTATGAATCTTGAACGAAATGAAAAATATCCTCTTCAAACGCATTAAGCTCCTCCTACCTCGTCTCGGGCAGTCGACCAATCACCATTCGACATCGTCTCCAATCGTTCTACGCGTGACGGTTTGTAAAATCGCACAGGTGGCAGGAACTAAAGACATAAAAAAAAAAAAAAATTACAGGGTCTGCCGCTGGAACCAGCGTTCCTACGCGACAAGGAGCGACAGACAGGGTGAACGAGGTCCACAGGTGCGCCTGCACCAGTTGTACAGTCCGCTAATTTAGTAGAAGGGTGCAGTTCTTAGATAAGACTGTACCAATTGTACAGTTCGTAAATGACGGCACTTGAGATGTGGAGGTGCCAGTGTGAGATTCCCACGCGACAAGGAGCGCCACACAATTGCGCTGGAACCCTCACACTGGATGGAGGCTGGATGCACTTCGTGTTAGAGGTGACGATACGTTACTTGCTGACCAAACTTGCGGTTCCCGATAAGAATAAATTAATTAATGGGGACTCAGCCCCTGCAAGGAAGAGAACAATACTTGCGGATGAGAGAAACTATTAAGCTGCAAAATAGCTAAATGGAGAAAGCTAAACAGATAAAAAATGACGGAATGATTACGTTAATGACTAAAATAAGCAAGTTATTATTATTAATTTATGGAGAAAGAAAACTGCTTTGAATGATTAGGTTATGTTAGATAGGTGTGTTAGTAATTTGTAAATTTCTGAAAGTTTATGAGTTAAGATGGGACGCGTAATTATGTTCAGCAGCCAAGAAGGAGGTGGGTTAGAAGGAGCAGGCCTAAGATGCCAAGCAACAGTCAGTGGGCAGGAGAAGTAATAATGCATGGGGGTACCACTATCGCCGCACTCGCACACATCGGTTCGTGAAATTTTAAATTTGAAGAGGTAATTTTTAAACGGGCCATGCCCGGATAAGAAGGCACTTGTATAAGGAGTGAGGTTAAGTAGCTCTCTGGAAACTTTTGGAATTAGGTTGTAAGTGTGTCTACCTTTTGTGGAGGTGTCCCAGTAGATTTGCCAGTTGGGGAGTATTTTAGATTTGAGTTTTCTGCGAATAGAAGATGGGGGTACCGGAAGAGAGAAGTCTATTGATTGGCGTTTGGTGGCTTCTTTTGCAAGGCTGTCCGCCAGCTCATTGCCTGCGATACCAATGTGTGCAGTGACGTGGCCAAGGGTAACTTTTTTGTACAGTTGGTGAAGTTTGATTTTAATTTCCAGTATGAGAGGGTGTTTGAAGTCCAGACAGACTATCACTGAAAATTTTAAAATTTTCCTGCGTGGGGGAGGCAGCAATCCATTCCAAAGCCTTCAGAATTGCAAACAGTTCAGCTTGATATACTGAGTTATCGTCTCCAATTCTGGAGGCCCACTCATAGGTCGGCACTCCATTTACCATGGCGCAGAAGGCTGCGGCCACGCCAGTTTCGGTGCGCGACCCATCAGTGTAGATGGTTGGATGCTGCGAGGGTCTGTGACTGTTCTTGGCGATGCATACCTGTAATTGTGATGTCTCCTCCGCGGGGTGCAGGTGCCAACTTGGAACTTTTCTCTGTATTATTGTTTTTGGGAAGTGTAGCGTAGTAGTTGGTTCATGTTCTAGGTGTTGGATTCTGTTTTTCTGGTGCTCGTATTCTAGTGATATTAGGATTGGAGGGATCCCCGTTAGTACTGTGAGTGCGTCCGTTGAGATTGTCCTATACCCTCTCACCATTTGCAGCAAGAACATCCTTTGGATCGAAACCAACTTTTCCTTGACTGCCTTGGTGAGATTTCCTCCCCAGACGCCCACACAGTAAAAGAGGATCCGTTCTATGATTGCGTGTACCAGATTTTTAACATTGCAGGTTTAATTCCCCAAGACTTAGAAGTTAATCTGCGTGCATTGTGTTGATACTTAGCTAGTTTTGTCTTGAGGGTGTTGATGTGTTCCGTCCAGCTCCTGTGTTCGTCTATGACGATTCCTAGTAATTTAAGGTGTGTGACATGTGAAACGCTTTTCCCATAAATTCTCATTATGGGTTTGCGCTTAAGCTTCTTGGGTTTTGAGAATGTTAGGGATTGTGTTTTGTCTGTAGAGAGCTGGAGGTGGAGACGTTCCAGGAGTTGACAAAAGACCGGGAGAGCTCGAGCTGCCGAGTTTTCCAGGTCCAAACGCCTACGGCCCGAGAATACAAAACTGAAGTCATCTGCAAATGCATATAGAATGAAGCCTAATCTTTCTAGTTCTAAAAGGATGACATTTGCAATAATTAGCCAGAGAACTGGCCCAAGGCAAGACCCCTGTGGACATCCTTTCTGTATATTGTGGGATGAGGAGTCTGCTCCCCAATTTATTAAAATGCTTCTATCGCTGAGGTAGGAGGCGATGATTCCAGCTATGTTGCTCGGGCAATGAATATCAATTAGTTGAAGTAAGATGTCCCGCCACTCCACGTTATCAAAAGCACCTTTGATATCGAGGGAGACGAGTGAGGTATAGTTGCCTTCCTCTATACTTTGTGTGCATGTGGAAAGAATGTCAAATAGGGCCTTGTCACAAGACCGACCCTCTCTGAACCCATACTGTCTGTGATGGAGTAGATTATTGCTCTCCAGAAAATGAACCAATCGGGTGACTATTAGTTTCTCTAGGAGTTTACCTATAGTCGGGAGCAAGCAAATTGGACGGTAAGATGTGGGTTCAGAGGCATCCTTTCCCTGTTTGAGGAAGTATACCACTTCACCCTGTCTCAAAGTGTGCGGGAAGTAGTTGTGCTGTAAGCACATATTGGCCCAACTGGTGAATACCCCGGGAATAATTTTGTGTGTTAGTTTTAGAATTTTGAAATCTACGCAGTCTGGGCCGGGGGCTTTCTTATCGTTTAATGTTCTTAGCGCATGTGCTATTTCTGATTTGGAAAAAGGTTTGTCTGGTGGTGAGTCAAAATGAAGATCTGAGTTATCTACATTTAGATATTGTGAAGGGCCGAAAAGGGTTGTTGTGAGGTGCTCCATATTATGCTGTCTGGATGATCTGTTTGGCGGCAGTTCGAGCTTGATTTCATCAGGCGTGAAAAACTTGCCTGTGCAGAATTTTTGAGCTGTGCCGAAAGGGTCTGTTTGGTTGCTACAGAATTTCCTCCAGGCCGTGTTCCTTGCATCTAATACACTGCGTTTAAATTTAGCCGAAAGATGTCTGTAATTGGCACTGAGGGTGCGATAGTATTCTGTGTCCTGATCAGTGTTTCTAAGATTTCGAAGTTTCTTCCTTAGTGCCGTGAGATGATTACGTTTAGTTTTTAGTTCGGAGGTCCAAAATGAGAAGATTGGTGTTCTCCGAGTGTTCTTTAGTCTAAAGGACGCGCGCGCTGCATTTTGGATTGTTTCAATTAATTTTGTTGTGAATACATTGAGTTGTGTTTTGTTTGTTACGTCCCTTAGAAGGCTGGTTAGGAGTGATTTCTGTGATTTGATTATGTTGTTGAACTTTTTGAAGTTGCCTCGGGTTGTGTTAAATCTTCTCTGTGTTGTATAGAGTGGTGAAATTTCAAAGCCGAATTCTATGTATTTGTGGTCCGAGGCAGAGTGAACATCTGATACATGCCAGTTCCGAATCTGTTGGAGTGCTTTTGTGTTCGCCAGGGTATGATCTGGAAAACCCTGGGCGATGACATCTCCTCGAGAATTTGTTTTGGCAAAAGTGTGTGTGGAATTGGCTATGTTAGCAATGGAGAGTTTATGGACTGTCAGATGTTCGATGAGGGAATCCCCGCGGAGGCTTTCATGATCATAGCCCCATAAGGTGGAGCTAGCATTAAAGTCACCTCCGCAGATAAAGAATTGCCTCTGTGTGATAAGGTGGCTCCACTCCCCGAGGGAATCCTCAAAATTTGTTTTTGGTGCTGCATAGGTTGAGCCAATGATTAGTTGACCTTCCTTTGCAGTGATTGTGGCAAATGCACAATGTGTGCCTGTGTAGAGATGTGCGTATTGCAGTGCTGTGTTTGAGATCACTAGATGTGCACTATTGGCTTTTGACTGGAAGATGGCCCAGGAAGATGGCAAACTCCCAATAGTGCCGTCCGGCCCGCAGTATGCATCCTGTAGCACGGCTAAATCTATTTTATTTTCAATTATATGTGCCTTAAGGGCTTCATTTGCTGCTCTGCAGTGGTTTAAATTAATCTGAAGAATTTTGAGGTGGCCGAAAGGGGGGGGGGGTTCCTCCTGTGTCTTGGAGGAGGCTGGAGAAGACATTAAACTAGTAATTTAAGCTATATAAAACTAAAAAGATTACTAAAAGGATAATTTAAGTGTACTTACAATTGGCTGTGAATACCTGTCTTACCAGTGGCTGCGGGAACCGCCCTGCTGGTCAGGTGGAGGTCTAAAATAGTTCGTCATCCTTTGTTCTCGGTAGTATGGGTGGTGAAAGGGGGACCAGTAGTTATACCAGTCCTCTTGGTGTGGTGTAGGTAGTGGGAGCATGCCGTCTTGTGTTCTGCTGACGGTGTCTGGGTGGCGTTGGCCTCTATGTCTTGAATATGTTGGGGCTCTTTCTGGTTGTGTTGACTGTTGGTGTTGTGGCGACGGGCGTTGTTGTGATGTGGTGGTTGGGCGGTCTGTACGTGTGGTTGAATTCCTCGTCCAGCCGTCTTCTGGTTTCTCGATATAGTTTTCTATATGTGCTGCAGAGCGGGTCGGATGCCTGCTGATGTGTGTTGAAGTCTGTGTCTTCTTGTTCATTATGAAATTTGCAGTTAACGCAGCGTGGTGACTTTTTGCAGTTAGGGTCTGTGTGTTCTTGGACACAATTGACGCAGGAAGGCACTTCACGCTGGCAGTGTCTTTCCACGTGCGTGAGTGCCTGGCATTTACGGCATCTTGGAACTGTAGTGTGTGGGCGTAGGATGTGTGTGGATAGTCCAATTGTGAGACCACCATCCTCTATTATTGAGTGTCCGAGTGCCTTGGGCATCAGAAGGATGAAGTCAGATTTTTCTTCGGCCCTGCGGTTTGGAAGTGTTTTGAGGATGGTGATTTCATGTGCGTTAACTTCATAATGTGTGGTGATTGATGTCTTGAGTTGTTCTTCTGTTGTGTGGGATGGGACTTGCAGGAGGATCATCTTTTGTTGTGGGAATGCTTTTGGGACCGCGCTGAGTTCCTTGTTAAGGGCTTGGTGGTGGTGAATGTCGTTCTTGAGTATGTTTAGGTCGTTTGCTGATTTGCATATGATTTCTATTTGGTTTCTTCTTCGGGTGATCTGCTGTGGTTGAATAGGTGCTGCATATTTGTTTTGTTGTAGGGTCTTGTCTATGTCGGTGCTTGTGATGGTGTCAACTCCCTTGATGATGAGTGTGTTCCTCTCTGTGTGATTTGATAGTTTCTTTCTTCTTACTTGTTGTGTGACTGCTTGGATGTAGATGCTGTTTGTGTCGTTGCTGGAGTGTGTGGCTTGTGCTGCGTCAGTTGTGGATGTTACTGTGGGTAGGGGTGTTTTTGCAAGTGCTTGCTGTACTGCTTCGGCGATATCTGTTTTGTTGGGGATCTGTTGTAGGAGTTGTTGATAGTGATTTCTGTGTTCGTGTATATGTTCCTCCAAGCAATTGACCCGTTCTGATAGTATTAGGTTTCTGTTGATGAGGTCCTTCATTTCATTATGCCTGGCTTGGTCAAGTTCAGCAATTTGTTGGAGTGCGGTGCGTATTGTCTTGATTGGCTGTTTCCCAGGATTAATATTTTCGTCCAGTTTTTCTTCCAACTTTTTGAGGATAGCTTTTACTCTTTTTGTGTTTACTTCAATTCTAGTAATCGATTCTCGGTTGCAGGTGGCATCATTGGATGCCAGTGAGCAGATGCTCGTTGAGCGTTGCATCGGCGTGGCTGGAATAAGAAAGCCTTCTTCCTTTGCAGTTTCTTCCTTGGTGTTAACCATGCTATTTAGGAGGCTACGAAGAGGTTCTGGGAGATAGCGGGGCTTACAAAAAATTATGCTAAAAACAAATGGAATTAACTAATACTTAATAAAAAAGAACTAACAAACCCTTGGGCTCAGGCAACACTCCTCCTGTCCAAAATGTCTCCAGAGGCTTGCAGCATGTTTCTAATGAGAGAAGGTGATTGAAGAGAATTTTGGGTGTTTGCCATGCATTGCTAATGGGAAAGATGGGGTCACGGGAAGCCGAAAAGGCAACACTGAAGGGGTGAGAAAGAAAGGAGGGGGAGGGAAACAAGGGCCAGCACCAGTGAGGCCCATGCCCGCAGAGAGACCGCTCGAAAGGAGTTGAGAAGGGGAGGAGGTACTTGGGATGTGTTCCATTTAAGAAAATTCAAAATTTGGAAAAAGTGTGAAAATATGGCATTATTTAAAATGGGTTCTAAAAAGGTAGAAATATTCTATGTCCAAAGTCGATGAAAAACTCGAA
Organism: Maratus michaelseni; assembly: GCA_963931845.1. Taxonomy (NCBI): domain Eukaryota; kingdom Metazoa; phylum Arthropoda; class Arachnida; order Araneae; family Salticidae; genus Maratus; species Maratus michaelseni. The sequence continues at coordinate 325,481,893 of OZ007588.1, forward strand.
GTATTGGAATTAAAGTGGAAAGTTGGGAACATTGAAAAAGTTAAAGTACCTTCATTAGATAATTTAAATTAATTAGTAATTACTTAATTCAATCAAGCGGACCTCTACTTTGGTCTTGGCCAACATCGTCGGCCATTGTTCCAGCTCCAACTGAAGTTACTGCAGACTTAAACTTAACACTTGGCCTCTCTAACCCGTGATGCCAAGAAGGCAGACCCCAAGGATGACTGTACGAAAAAGTAAGTATATATATCTTAATATATATCCCCAGAGCCCCAATAGATGCAATTTTGAGAGGTACCATGTGGGCAAGAAAAAATAAAAAAACTTTAATAAATGGCAAAATAATTAAAATAGAATCTTAAGTTTAACATCAGCGGATAGAAAAAAATATTTGAACAATATTAAAACTTAGAAAACAAAGTTACATTATAATTAATCAAATTAGAGGCAGAAAAGAAAAGATACAATTAAAATGCATGGCAAACAGAATAAGTACAGTAATGAGCGATTTTAATAATTGCTCATAAAACAATTACTAAGTGGGCTAGAAACATGCTGCTTACCAAAAACAATAGCTGAGACATTCATGAACTGGATTCCAGCGAGTGCGCCCGGCCCTCAGGTCTTTGAAGGGCGCTTAGCCTTGCATTTACGGGAGCCCCTGCAACACACAACCTCTCCACTCGCGTCTCCTCTATATAAAGCCATTAATATAGGCGTGTTTTAGGTAAAAGGGGTACTCCGAAAGGAATATCCCATTCAAGGGGTACGTAAAGGAAAAAAGTTGGGAAGCGCTGGTTTAGTACATAGTACTAATACCATAGTACCTTTGTTTAGTACATGTTTTGTCTGTGCAATTGGCTACGGTTTTTATTTCTTCTTTTATAAGTTAGTGACATAACCCCGCCTATTCGAAAACGAAAATAAGGATCGGCTTTTCAACGCGTTTCAAAATAAAGCATTAAGGATAGAAGCTCTGACGTACTTAAGGCTTTCTGCAATTATTATTAAAAACGGAACAATAAGATAAATGTGGTGAGAAAGTAATATTGTATAATGATCATTGGCAGTTTTCGCGAAGATGGGGGTAAATATATAAGTACTCATGCAGTATGATTATCGGTGGGCGGAGGTAGTGACGTTGAATTATTAATGAATTATTATGTCTAGTGGGCCTTTCCCCTCATTTTGAGTGTAACATATTGGAATTACACATGAGACAAACTTTGTAATGCAAAAAGTATCAACTTTCAGTGAAATTATTTTTGTGATTTCTGCCATTACCGATATTATTTTTACGTATCCCCTGAAGACCCTCCACGTACTCCCGGTTGGGAACCGATACCCTAAATGAATCCAACTTGGCTATAGCTGACTAATTTGTTGTGTTTTGTATTTTTTTATGTATCACATAGTAAAAATACAAAGATTTAAACTGAATTATGTTAACTGCCATAGTCTATATTAGCAACCATAGTTTATATTAGTATTCAGAACTTTCATAAATGTACTCCCCTCATGCTTTTCAGTGTGAATGCGGACCGGAAGTATAAGTGGCACGTACAAGCCTTTTTCCCCCTTTCCTTATTCGACAACGTACCCAGAAACACATAGTTAATAACATGAACATAGATCTAAAGAAGGACTTATAACGAAATTGCCTTTCCAAGAAGAAAATCATTCCTGGAAAAATGTCTCAAATAGGTGGCGCATGTGTAGCACAGCTTCTCCATACGTCACCAGTTCGTCTGCTTCTTCAAACTGTCTGTCGTCTGGTGGGTATCTGATATACCGTTTCGGTTTAATGTTGTAGGTGGCGCTGGCTTAGCAGGGATTCTCGCCGGCTGCGCAGAACCGTGCGCGTAGCTGTGCATCTGCCATTTCGTTCCAAAGTCGCGACACGATATTAACACTATTTCGTTAGAAGTCCTTTAGTTCTATGTTCATGGTTAATAACAATTTATAATCGGCCAACACAGTAACAAAAGTGATTCTCACCAAATAGCGTTGCATCCAATGACGGCCAAGGAGCTAGTCAGGTAGATCTCCGCTATGAGGAGATTAGACGAGTTTTGCCCCGCGGCGAGGTACACAAACTCATTAAGCTAGGCATAATGCCCCACAGATAGGAGCCTGGTTTGCGGTTTAATAATAATAATAATAATAACAATACTTTTCTGAGGGTATATACCCGCAGAGGCGTCGCTGTTGCCACACATGGGCAATGTCCATTGAAAGTGTTAGGCGATAATATTATTTAAATAATGACGTAATGACGTAGTGACATTTTAAATAATGACGTAATTTTACTCATATAATGCTTTTCGGACGTAATAATTTAATTATTTTAAAGTTTTCTTTCTTTTTTAATAATCACGAGTAACTATATTTGTTAATTGAAAGGCAATATTATTATTTGTTCTTTTTTAAAATCTGACAATTATAAGTAAATAAATGACTTCCGAAATATGGAAATAAATCTCTATTCAAATAATGAAATTTTGAATTAAAAATTGAAAAAAAAACTTAAAAAGTTAGACAAATTAAAAAAAAAAGTTATTGAACATTGTACACTGCAATCTAGTCAATTTTGTGCCTGAAAAAGGTGGTTAAATTAGTGTGCATAGTTTTTCATCCTATAAAACAGGGTCGGCGAACCTATGGCACGCGTGCCGTAGCTGGCACACGAGAGGCTATTTTTGGCACACCGTTGATTTAAGTTCTAAATCAAAATTCAGTCAAACTTCATTGGCAGTGCAATTAAAGAGAAAAATAAACTGTCGACATCTGTAATTAAATATGTCAACAAGGATCCTCAAACTACTGTCGCAAGTTTCTCGGCTGCGAATGTCATTGCACTGAATGGTAAACTTTTGTGCGATGGAGAGTTTTGGAAGAAAACCTGGTTAAAATACACCCCACCACTTCTTGACAAATTTAAAAATAAAGAAAATAATTCAACGAATTAAAGATATTCTTTTATCAAGGAATACAGTCAAAGATAGAATCCTAAAAATGGCAGAAAATGTAAGAGAACAACAAAAATCTGTTATCAACAGCAACAAAAATCTGATATAGTCTCCTTTTATCTCATTATGCCTTGACGAAAGTACAGATGTAACCAAATCTGCTCGTTTAGCAGTTTGTATGACATTTTGTTTAAAATGACATTAAGGAGGAATTATTCTCGCTATTATTATTATCAACTACAAGCTATGGTGCAGATATTTAAACAGCAGTTATAAATTCACTTATTGAAAATGAAATATATTTGTCTAAAATAGTTTCTGTTACAACTGACGGGGGCCCTACTAAGGTGGATAACATAAATGTTTTTTTTCAGTTTATTTCCAACTTGCATTAGACATATTATTCTTGGATTTCACTTCATCATACATCAACAAGTCCTGCGTGAAAAGGCTAGTTTCGAATCTCTTGGTGATATTATAGTTGTAGTCACAAAAACAGTTTATCTCATATAGTCACAGGCTTTAAATAAACGAAAGTTTGACGCTGTGTTAGATGAAGTCAACTCTGTGTACAGTGTATTACTGATGTATAACAATGTTCGTTGGTTAAGTCGCGGCAAAGTGCTACAAAGATTCGTTGATTGTTTGGAAGAAATCCGGCTTATCTTACATGAAGGAAGTAAAATTGAGAAATATACGCAATGGATGGATGTTAAATGGATTGCAAAATTAATGCAATTTACGTATTTGTACCAACATTTAAAATACTTAAATTTAAAGCTCCTAGGAACAAATAATACTGTTATCATCATGATAGATATGATTCGGGGTTTTGAAGCGAAACTGCAAATATTCAGAAAAAACATTGTCTACAAAAACTGTAAGTATTTCCCAGACTTAAAAAAATCTCACTGATCAAGTCTCACTGAAGATATTATTTCGTTAATAAATGCATTAATCGAAGAGTTCGCATCCAGATTTTGTGAACTCAAAAGTTTTTCGGGAACATTTCAACTTATTTTCTGCCCAGATGTCTTTCCAATTAATAAACTGAACTTGATTGTATTCGATTAGTTGGAAATTTCAGAAATTGAAATGGAACTTATCGACTTCCGATCCAGCTCAATATGGACTCAGAAATTTGTCAGATTGGGAGAGAATTTGGAGATGATCGAAAAAAAAAAGATTATCAGGCATCATAAAGAAAAATTATTCTAATAAAATTAAGTCCACTCAGAATTCAATTCCAGTCACTTATAGTTGTTTAAAAAAGTCAGTATTTGCCATGTTGACAATCTTTCCCTCTACTCATGATTGTGAATAATTATTTTCAGAGAAGAACAATATTAAAAATTCAAATCGAATCAACTTGTCAGATGAGTCCAGTTCATTTTATTAAAAATAACGAATTATGAGCCCGATATCAATCATTTATCATCCAAGATGCCACATCAGAAATCACATTAATTTTTTTCAGTACTTTACTTTCTTCTTTTTTTAATTATTTCAAAAATATAACTACAGTAAAACATTGTTAAACCGTCACTCGCTTAAAGCATCACTCGGCATATTATGCCAGTTTCTTAAAGTACCAAGCAAAGAGATAAGGAAATAGCGGTAAAAAATCGTAATAAATCTTGACTCGGAATATATGCGATGTGTTAAACCGCCATTTTCGGCTTATGATTTACTTTTTTTTCTACAAACGACTGCTGTAAATTGAAAGAAAAAACAAACATTTGTGACAATGAGTTAAATGAGAGTAATAACGAACACGGTAAAGATAAACTAACACCCAAATTCCAAAACGCTGCGGCTGCATTACGTATCTTCCAAAATTTTTAATTTTCTTCTGAAAAAAAAGATTTTGCAATGCTTATGAAATTAGAAAATAAAATTGAATCAAAGAAAACCAAAGAGAAAACTGATTTCTTTGCAGATATTTTAGGTAATGTTTTTTATATTTGCTAATTTCTTCTTATGCATTGAGATATATTTTAAAAGTAATAATTTTCCGTTTAATAGCAGTTGTAAAACAAATATTTTGCAGATATGATTCGTAAATTGTTTTATTTAAAGTGTCTTTTCTCATTCTCTATTTTAAAATAAAATTACTTCATCTATAAAACCACCACCCTGTTATGTATTATCATAATCATTACAATCATTGTTTTGATTTAAATTTTCCATATTTTTTACAATTAATATAATTATTCCTTATATATTATCTTCTTTCTATAATTATTACTATAATTAATTAATCTTTTCATGTGAAAAGTGGTTTTACTTTTCAATATTATACATTATTTAATTGAATGTGTATATTGATATTACCTGCAGGTATGTTATCCATATTTATCTTAATCTAATAATAATAAAAGTAATTCTATTCATTATTTTTATAGTTTTTTTGGTGCGGGTTAAGGGGAGGGGAGGGGGGAGGGGGTGCTGTTGGCACGCCATGGTCCCTTGAAATTTTTTTTGAAACAAATTGGATGAGAAAAGGTTCGCTGACCCTGCTATAAAACCTTTTTAACCGAACTATTTGACCAACTTCAACATTAAATAGCACTTAAAGTAATTCTTCGAAATTGTCTGCTCAACATGTTTATTCTATATTTCTTTAAAAATCTACCTGTTTTCATATTTTTATATGCAATAGGTTTTGCAAGAGTAATTTAAGCCGAGAAAGAGCGCCCCGGTCACAATAAATTCAATTACGTCTGCGGCAGCGTTAGTAATTTTTTTTTAGAATAAAGAGATTTTTATTCAACTATATAAGGCAACTTAAATAAAAAGGTCAGTCGAATGTAAGAAAAATTCAGAAGGAATTTGCCGATATAGCCCTCCCTGGAGAAATGCACGCTGTATTCTAAAAAATTAGAAGAATAACCAGTTGAAGAATATCAATGCATGAAATTGAGTTTAATGAGACAGTTTTAAAAAATTAGTTTCCTGGAATCTTTAGAAAATCTTATAAGCTTATCTCTTGTTTCAAGAAATGACACCAGGCATTTTCGATTTTAGACGTTTTGTCGAATATCTAGAGTTTACTTGACGAATTTTTCTGGGACTATATCTGCATAAATATAAGGACTTTTTTTTACACATATGAACACAAGAGTTGTACAGAAGACACACAGTCGTGTGCTATATCTACCGATCATTTCGAGCATTCTATTTTACAGGGTGATAGCAAATATTATTTTTATTATGCAATTTTTGTTTGTGCCCTGTTCGTACCCGTGATCAGACCTTCACAGAAAAATATGAGGTCGAACATGTTCTTTATGATCCCTAAGTTCTAGAAGGGTGTGTCAAATATTTCTCTAGTTTTTCGAGAAAACGTGTAAAATTGAAAGTGTCCCGTGACTTTTGGCCAAGTAATGCATATATAATTAATATAATAAGAAAAAAATAATTTACTTGCAGATTGTAGGATATTACTTATTATATGAAGTGATATCAAAATATCACTACACATAATAAGTCCATACATTGCGCAGAAAATATAACTACTTAATTACTTCAAAAATAATTCATTTATTTTTGTTCATTAATGAATTATGTTTCAGGAATCAAGAGTGTGGAAACTATACAATATTTTCAAAAAACATTATTTTAGCCGGTCGAAGTGCAGTCATTTATTATTGTCGGAGCAAAGCTCCGGCTTCCCATGAAAAATTACACTTTTGTGTACACGATAGCGGCCAAAATATTTGCCGCATTGATACCAAAATCGGACTGGAAGTCGGTATTGGCAAAATCTCGCCGGGGATTGAAAAACAAAAATATTCGTCAACTCTAACGCCCGGAATCGTCTGCTCTAGAATTTTCCATTTCCCCATAGAGATAACATTGCGATTGTTTGAATTAAATAAAAAGAAAATTGAAATAATTTATATTGTTGCCATTTTTTATCATGAAAAACTTTTGAATTAAATAAAAAGAAAATTGAAATAATTTATATTGTTGCCATTTTTTATCATGAGAAACTTATTTAAATAACAAAATATACTCGGAAACAACCTTTTAGTAAAAGCTCTTAATCTCGGTCCCATATATTTTACTTTTATATATTTTACATATATTTTACTTTTCTGAAATAAGGACCCCATACATTTTTATCTTAAAACACGTGCAATGAAGTTTAAATCGTATTAAGTACATGAATTTAGTTTTTTTTTAAATCGAACTCAGCAATTGGTGTAATTAAACTTTTTGTTTCCATTTCAAAATATTTTTTTTTCTTTTCATTCAAGCTTATTGTGTAAAAGAAGTATGAGAGTAAATCTGTTTATTTTGATATAGTCCAGCCAATCCAGGATAAAAAAAAATATATATATTAAGAAACATTTTATATATGAACGGACTATATGTTTTTATTATATAGAATTTGCAAGGATGCCAGTTAAGTGAAAGCAATCAGCTGAAATGAGAAGAATTGCGAATCGTAATTCAATGCGGAGAAGTCGCACAAGTCAGTTACCTTCAGATTTTTTGCCGAGTACCGGTATACTGACAACTCGAATGAAGCAATCAGGTTTGATAGAGAGGTATCACAGACCACCTATGTGTCCTGTAATACGTGTCACAGAGCTTTCCCTGATATCATATTAAATACTGCTGGGCTCTGCCAGACATGCAAGTGTAGAGACGGTGCTTTCAAGTTTTCTGCCACTAATTCGATGGACCCATCAGGTCCAGTTCCTATTTGTCTCAAAGATCTGAGCTACATTGAACAAATGATGATCGCTCAAATACATCCAGTGGTTTCTCTTTACCGTATACGCGGCTCACAGTATGGATACAGCGGAAATGTAATCAGCTTTAAACAAAATATTGAGAGTTTTATTTCGCGCCTGCCTGTCAATCCTTCAGATATGACTTCAACTGTGTTAGTGACAAAAGATACTTTATCAGGATGTGCGAGATTTTTCTGTTCGCTCACAACGCCTTCTAGAAGCACTCAGATGGCTTAAAGCTCACAATCCTTATTATTCAAATATCACAATTGATGAAGATTTGATCGCTACATTACCTGAGAATGGTGACGTATCTCAAATGTTACCAACAGCAACCGATATTACTGAGGATATTGATACTTTGAACGAGGAAATAAGGCGCGAGTCATTTAGAACACTACTTGAACCGGTAGATCAAAACAACTTAATAAATGACGCAATTCGTGTGCCTCACCCTTCATTAAATTCACAGCCTATCAACGAATTTCAAGAAGAGGGTTACATAGCACGTGCTTTTCCTCATCTTTTTCACACATGGTACAGCTGACTTACGACAACCTCGTCAAAAAGCAGTCTCTCCTGGTGAGTATTTTAAGTTCCTAATGAAGTATGAAGATAGGCGATTTGCTAAAGACCCCCGATTTCGCTACTTTGTCATGAATTCAATTCTTCGGTGGCAGTCTTTGGCTAAAGGGCGTTTTTTCGTTCAGCGAAATAGGTTCAGCAATAAGACGGTAGATCAGATGCGTGATATTCTGAATAGGCAACCAGAAATGGCAAAACACATTATGATTTATGCTAGCAAATTAAGATCCACAAAAGGATACTGGCGTGCACGTTGTGGGGAACTCCTTTCCATGGTAGGACAAATTGGAGCACCAACAATTTTTTTTACACTGTCTGCAGCTGATTATCACTGGTCTGATCTTTTCAGACTTTTAGAGCCTAACAGAGATCCAAATGAGCTGACTGATACAGAACGCAGACAATTAATGCACGACAACCCTCTGTTGACTGGTTGGCTCTTTCAAAAACGTTGTGATATATTTTTGAGAAAAATCTGGACGCCGTTGTTTGTAATAGACGACTACTGGGTTCTTTTCGAATGGCAGTGGCGTGGAAGTCCTCACATGCATGGATTGTTGTGGTTAAGAGGGGCGCCAAAAATGGAAACATGAGTAACGCTGAAAATGTAGCAGCCGTAACAGCATATTTTGAAAAACTATGCAGTGCTGTTAATCCTGACAAGGACGTCCTCGTAAATGATGTCGAGTTCGCGTTTCAGACATTTCCAGTGAAGATCATGAAAAAGATCTCGCTCAGCTCTTAAATCAAGTCCAACGACATGGAGATTATTGCCTAAGGAAAAAAAGAGGTACAAATAGTTATAGCTGCAGATTTGGTTTTCAAAAGTCCTTCCGGCCTGTACCGGCAGGAAAAGGTAGCTTTCCTACATCTTCGTTTTAAAATTTTAGCTAATGTTACACGGAAACAGCAAACTACAATGCAAAGATACGTTTACAAAAGATTCGTTAATACTGAATTTGAATAAGAAATTCCCCAAATTATTGAGCAATAGCCAAATTGGCTTCATTTATGAAGACTTATTTTGATCGCCAAATTTGGCGATATTTCGCCAAATGTCGCCCAATTTTGCCAATGTCGCCCATTTTGGCGTTAACGGATATGAATATATAGTTTTATGCGTATGATTGGGAAAATTATTACAACAATGAAAGAAAATAATTTGCGAGTAATCGCGTTAATGTGCTGTTTTGTTTCAAAATGTCAGCCACCCTAGAATTTCAAACTGCTCTATCTCAGCCATTTTTTAAGATAGAGGTAAACCAAAAAAAGCTCTGGAATCCTTGTATCAAGGCCTAACACGTAATTAAAAAATAAATTTGAATTTTTAAATTTTTTGTATATTTATTTTAGATTTTAAGTTATTTTACATCTTTAAATGGCCGCCATCTTGAAACAAGATGGCGGACCAAGCTGGCCAACGAACTCGGTCGAGACATTAGTGACCTTAATACACACAATTAGTTTCATCAAAATCGATTCATAATTACGGGCGTTATCGTATGACATAGGTCAGATATATATATATATATATATATGGATATATCTATATATATAAATCAACATTTGGACGGAGGGTGGTTTTGGGGTCTGGGGGTCATGATCGGTTAAAATATATCGAAATTTTCCGGAACTGCTTTCCTCCGAACAGCTGCAATAGGTAGCTTTATACTTTTTTGTATTGAAAGCTACCTAAAAAGCAGAGTGCGACTCTCCAAAGCTTCAAGTAGAAAATGGCATAATTAGCTTTTTGCCAAAAAGAAACGATTCTGAAATGAATACCTACAATTGCTTCGTGTCACAAGTTTGGAGAGCTAATACTACGTTCAGATCGGATAGTTAAGATATCTTAGACCGCTGAACTCACTGAGTGAGTTCCAGAAACTCACTTAGTGAGTTCGAACTTTCCATTGCTAGATACAGTCAGCACCGCTCACTCTGATTGGCTCTAGAGGCCGATTGGCTGTTGAGTTTGCTTTTAATATATGCGCATGCGCACTGGACACGGTGATGTTGAGTGAGTTATCTTAAATGCGTTTGGCGGTGTGGACAGGTATTCAATTCCGGGGAGGTACCACCTCAAAAATGGCGGTCTAAGTTATCTTAAATGTCCGATGTGAACAGGGTATAACACGGATTTCAGTCCTATTACATCAAAGGATGCGGTTTTGCATTACATTGCCAAATATGCCTCAAAATCAGAAACAGCTTCTGTTCCTTACAAGGAATTGTTATCTGAGATTTTAAATAAGATGAACGAAACAAAGCCAGCGGTTCAAGCAGTCCAAAAACTTATTTTGTCTTCTGTTTCTGAAAGGGATTACTCAGCCCAAGAGGTAGTACACATATTAACGGGATGGCCAATGTATCACAGTAGTCGGGAAGTAGTTACAATACGGCTTCATGATAAGAACTGGGAAGAAATCAACTTTTCAAGCGACGAACTCCATCAAAAAGCATGCTTCAGAAATATTGCGCGCGGCCGGAGAAACTTATTTCCTGCACGCTTCTTAAGTTTGCAAAATCTTTCTCAGTAAGAGGAGTCGATTATCACCAAAGAAGAAAAGATGCAGTTGTCAGAGTTTTTCCTCTTACATCACTCAACCACGACCCAACTCTAGCCGAAGAATACTATAGGCAACAAGTATTACTCAATTATCCTTGGAGAGGTAATTCTGACTCTTTATTGCAAGAAGACCTGCCGTCTGCGTATCACTCATGGGAGGAAGCATTCAATGATCTAAATATTGATGCACACAAAGAAATAAATTTTCCTGCTGTTAGCAGTACACATGAGACAGAAATCCTGCAAGAAGAATACCGCGAGATTGATCCATATATGGCAGCAGCTGCCATAGTTCCTGTGCAGACAAACGAGGATACTTTGGGGCAACGCGTGATTGATCATCCATGTGAGTGGAAAAGTGAGAGTTACAAGTACCCTGATCGCAATTTTACTTCATTTTTAAATTACTGTAAGGAACAAAAACTTACAGTGCATCAAAATTACGATACGTCTGAGATCAGATTTACAGATGAGCAGCAAAAAATACTTCACTTATGCACGCAACAGCTTTCGTCTTTGCAATCAAGATTTATAAATTGCCCTAAACGTACTTTTATTATTGGGAAAGCCGGAGCTGGAAAAAGTACGGTAATAAAAGAAATTCGTAAAAGAGTTACCGAGCAGTTAGGACCGGAAGCTATTATGGTTTTGGCTCCAACAGGTGCTGCTGTAATTAATGTCGAGGGCAAAACAATTCACTCTGCACTAAAAGTACCAACATGTTTTAAATCGGTTGCTGATTTAGGATGTGAAGCAGCAAGAAATCTACAGCTCAGCATGAATCCAGTTTCATTTCTCATTATTGACGAATTTTCAATGATCGGATGCCGTCTGATGGCTGCACTTGAGCAAAGATGTCGCGAAGGTAAACCAGACAGCATTGAACCTTTTGGAGGCTTATTTGTTTACCTGATTGGATATATTAGGCAGCTACAGACTGTAAAAGACACACCTCTATATAGGAGACATTCTATAAAAGACATTTTGGCTTTACGTGGACAAACAGTTCTTAAGATGTTTGAAAAATGTTTCACCTTAACAAAGTCAATGAGACAAAGCGACGATCAGCAAATACAGTTTAGAGAGACTCTTGATTCGCTTTCCGTAGGCGAAGTTACAGGCGACCAATACGCATCCTTATGCAACGACGTAAAGCTATATAGCCTCCGACTGAACTTGAAAGATTTCAAGATGCCATACGCCTTTTTCCCACAAACAAGCAAGCTGAAGAACATAATCAAGAAGTACTTCGTAAATCAAAATGGCCAGTGGCAAGAATATTAGCAGATCACAATAATCAAGTAGCAAGATGCAGTGAAGATGAGCACGCGTCTGGACTTCAGGCTGAACTTTTTTTAGCAATTGGATGCAGAATTATGTTGCGTACCAATCTGTGGACAGAGGGAGGATTGGTCAACGGTGCACTTGGTACGGTAAAAGATATTGTCTACGGACCAGGATTACGCCCTCCAGGCTTGCCACAGGCAGTAATGGTTCATTTTGATGATTATCGGGGACCATTTCTCACTGAAAGACTTTTTCCTGTCACACCTATTACAAAGTCTTGGAAAGAAAACAATGTCTCATGCTCCCGTACTCAGTTACCTTTAACAGTTTCATACGCTGTCACCATACACAAATGTCAACTTTGTCAAAAATAGCTGTGGACATTGGTGAAAAGGAGTTGTCACTTGGAGCAACTTATGTCGCGTTTAGCAGGGTTCGACGTTTAGAGGATGTTCTGATTGAAGTGCCTTTCGCAAAGGATAGGCTAGACCAAATTAGAAGAATGGGGGCACTTGCTGATAGATTAGCATTTGAGCAGTATCTGAGGCAACTGTTGACCGAATAAACACTTGAAGATTCAACAGCTGTTATTGTAATTTTTCTTTTATACTATTAAACAGTAAATATAAAAATAAAAAATATATATTATATATTGTTAATGTTATATTTTATGTTTATCCCACTCAATGCTCCGACATTTCGGCCTGACGGATTCTAGTATTTTATGCCGTGATTAAAGAAATTGTAAGAAATTAATTTCTCCATGCTCAAATTTATGGTCTACAAATCTCGGGCTTGGTGTACTTATTTCTTTTTGAGTTTGATTTATATCTCTTGTTTCAAGAAGTCATTTCATTCCTTGTTTACTGTTTGCAATGATTTTTATCACCCTTGAGATTATTTTTCTTGTTCAGGGAGCTATAAAAAAAGTCAAATACGGCACCAAAAAACTGCAATACAACATTTTGGCATCGTCATAAAATGTTTTTTCTATACTAATGAGCTAATCAATCACATCAGAAAAAAGAGGGAGCTCATATGTTAACGCATTCACAGAAATGTGTCGAACGTATTAATATATTTTATATGAAATGCGAATAGCTACATTTTATGCTCAAGTTTCGAAAATAGTTGTACAATGATTTTGAGTTGAAAATAAAGCTTTTAATATTTAAACTATTTGCTACTATATAGTTAACCCTTACAAAAATTTCTTATAGAATTCTATAAAAAATATTTCTAGAAAAAGCATTATAGAATCCTATAGAATTATGGCCCGTTTTTCTATAAGCTTGTTTAACCAAAAGCTATAGAAATATCTGTAGAAGTTCAACAGAAATGTCTGTAGAAGTTCAAGAGAATTGTCTGTAGAGCTTCTATAACCCTCTAAGCGTGTGGAACGTAATATTCCGTTCACTAAGCTCCAGGTTTCACTGCAATATATGCAATGTTTAAGATAATATAATTCTATAGATTAAATGAATTTTTAAAACATTGAAGAATAATTAATACTCTCAAGGGTTGCATTCATATTTGTAATTAAGTTTTATTTATAATGCTGAAAGAATCATATTTTTTTAGCATTTAAAACAAATGCAACGAAAACAACATTACAATTTTACCCTTTTTCAAAACGCTCAGAGGGATAAAAATATCTATAGAAACAAATATAGAGCTTCTATAAAAATATGTATAGAATTTTATATAGAACCCAGGTTCTCACCCTCCCAAATTCAAACTACACTTGATGCTGTTTGACTTCAGTGATCGGACGAAGAACCAGTACTTTCAGCATGATATAACCATTGACAGTTTCAAAACTCTTATTACACGATTTCAACTTTATTTCTTTTGTGATTTGCATTTCCAATCGCACATAGTCTTGTAAAAATATTTAAAAGTCTAATAAATTATCATTTGTTAAAACTGAAACAATTGTTTAAACATTTATACTTCAGCTTAAAATATTTAAATAAAAATTACAATATTATTAAAGTTAATAAAGTATTAAATCAATGGATAATTTTATAAATTTAACAGCAAATTAATAAATGATTGTAAAATTAACTAATAAATTAATGAATTATACACAAATTAATTAATCATAATTTAATTCAGTAGTTTGACTGATATATTATTAGATCGACAATTGAATCACAATGTATTAGGATTGAATTAAATTAAATATATATATATATATATATATATAATCATATTAAATCTATGGAGTACTATTATATATTAAACTGATGTATTACACAATTAATTATCTTTTTTTTAAGTTTTAATATATAGTTATAAATAAATTACTACACACATAAATTTTAAAAGACCAAGAAATATTTTTTATATAAACAAACAAACAAACAAAAAAATCTATAGAATCATTAGTCTATAGAACTTAATTCTATAAGATTTTTAGTACTCTATAGAAAAACTGTTCTATAGAAAAAAATTCTACAGAACTTCTAAGATTTCTGTAGAAACATTTTCTTTAGAAAAAATATTCTATAGAACTCTTCAAAACTCCATAGAAATAGTATTCTATAGAATGGGTATTCTATAGAACTTGTAAAGAATTCTATAGAGTTCTATACAGCTCTATGAACTATTTTCGTAAGGTAATCTTCGATATTTTGTGGTTATTATATGAGAGAAGTAGATTTAGTCATTAACATTATAGTTTCTTTTACAATGTTTATTCAAATGTATAGTCGTTAAAAAAAAGGATTGCCCTCTTACAAACTCTGCCGCAAATCATTGTCTATAAATATCACTAGTACTAACCGATTACTAATAACGCCTATTAATTAACACATTGACGGACAGTAGGAACAAGTGAAGTTCGAAAATTGACCCTATATGTTTTTGTAATTTTTAGAATATTAGAAGTATAGTTTTACTCTTTCTGCTTAAATAAACTTAATTTTGATTAATTCAGCACCTTTAATTAGGTTGCACTACTCCCTTCACAACCACATCAGGGTGGCTAGTGGTCAGGGAAAAATACAGTCAAAAAAAGTGATAAACACCAGTATATTCTTATAGAAAAATTTATGTTGATTATTCGATCAAATAATCAATTTGAATTTTTCTATAAGAATATACTGGTAAGTATTATTTTTTTTTCTGTATTTTTCCCTGACCACTAGCACGTGCATACTGAAGCTGCAACTCGTATAACAGGTGGAAAACGAATTTCAACCTAAAAAATTGTTTCCAAAACATGACACTGGACTTCTACTTGTACGCCGGTAAATGCACATTTGTGCTGCTATAGCCGTAGTGTCTAAAAACGACCGTTTCGTTTTGTGCGGCTATTGCCGTCATGCCACATAGTGAACTTCGCTTTGGCGGCTATAGCCGCAAGTGTCCGTCAAGATGTTAATACTATATTTAAATTATGCTTCGGTTGTTTTCTACATATTGAAAATGTAAAAAAAACTTTAAAATTTACAACACTAACATCTAATTTTGACTTCATACTTGGATTCTTCGGTAAATTTTATCTTTGGAAAGCCAACGGGAAGTCATTCGATAAGTAGTTTATATTTTTATGCAAGTTTGTAGATTAAACTCTTAATGTTAAATTAATTTTTTAATCGTTGCAAAACAGATTGAAATGCAGATAGTTTTTAAAGTAAAACTCAGAAACTTTTCGGAGGAATGAGCTGTAATTTTAGATTTGCCTAATTGAAGCTTTTAGAAATCGATTTATGTGAATAGATTTAATGCACATATTTTTCGAATATTAATTAAAAAATATATAAATAATGATTTTAATATTCGGAAAAATACAAATTGTAATCTGTAAAAAAATTAACAGAAATCAATTACTAAAAGCTTCAAACATGCGATTCTAAAACAACAGTTTAATACGTCAAGTATCTTTTGAGTAATACTACTTAAAACAAAATCCCCAAATTGCAATCTAAGGATTATTGTAAGGATTAAAAATGAATTTAACATTAGATGTCCAAAATTTGACATCTGCATAATTTCTATACAACTTGATCAAATTATTTCCCGTTTGGTATTCCAGGGTAAAATTTATCGGAGAATACAAACATGATATAAAAATTAGATGTTAATATGGAAAATTTTAAAGTTTTTATAATTGAAAAAACGCTTAGAATAAAAAAGTAAAGTAGAAGTTATTACCAGTCGGATGGACCAGTTAAATTTTTATACGATGATTTGTGGCAGACTTAGCAATATTTTTTTTCCACGACTGTACAGTAACCAATTTAATGAATAAACAAGAAAGAAAAAAATGATGCGTCAAGCATAGATTATGAAACACTTTCCAACATATTTAGAGTATTATACCTTCAAAAAACTTCACCATTTAATAAGGTGAAAGATGATGCCTAAGTAAACAAGGTCAAGGTCAAACCGGGTGGGGAGGCCTATCTTTCGGCTTAAGCTCAACTAACTCCGCCCATGCCTAAGTAAACAATTTGGAAAACGCATAACACATTTGAAAATCCAATTACTGGAATTACCATCGGTAGTCAGAAAAATATATGAATTATTTTGTGCAGCCCTGTATATGATATATAGATTTGTATATATGCTACATGGTATGTAAAACTTGGTTCAATTAGGAAACAAATAACATAGTTGAAAATTCCTTTTCAGGCATTTCCGACAACAAGCGGTAATGTATGCAGTTCTTTTGTGCTGCCCTGTATACAATTTATAGAATTTATTCACACCAAGTAATATGCAAAAAACTAGTTTTAAAACACACTTCCAATAATTGTTGCTCATTAGACAATACTGTAACCGAATTATTTTGTAATTAATTTTTGTAAATGAACGATAAATGCTATTCACATCATATTCTATAGTAAACATCTTGTAGTGCACCTCAGTGATGTATATCAATTTCAATATATTTGAAATACTGTAACATCATTAAAATACATTTCAAACATTTTTTCCCATAGACCATAATGTAACGAGATTATTTTCAGTGCCACTGTAAACGAACTATAATTTCTACACACTTCATTTTCGACACCGAACATGTCATAATAAATCTCAATAACATATATCAATTACATGGCAATCCGAGGATATTTACGCGAGCACGGCTAGCAGACGGCCAGACAAACCAAATTCATCAACACTTTTCAACTGTGTTGGAAAGTGTTTTAAAATTGCACCAGAAACATTTAATATTTCATTTAGAAAAAATTATACGTTTTGTTTTTTCTTAACAGAGTTGGTTATTGTTTTCTATTGCCGAATAAGGAAGAAATTCTGTTAAAAAACTTTCCGAAAAAAATATTCATTTTTTTTAATTATGTTGTCTCTGTAGCATCTAATTTATAAATTACTTCTATAACTGACGAATCATGTTTCAGGAATCAATAAGACTAAAAAAAAAATGTGCTTATTGCCTATTCAGTTTGATTAATATCTCTTGTTTCCAGAAGTAATTCCGTTTCTTGTTTACAATTTTCCACGTAGTATATCATTCTTGAGATTATTTTTCTTATTTATGGAGCTATAAGAAAATCAAATACGGAACCGAAAAACTGCAAACCAATGTTTCTCCGTCGTCATAAGATTTTTTCTTTTTCTGTATGAATAGGTTAAAATATGGAATCAGAAACAAGATGGAGATCATATGTTACGCGTCCACAGGAATATTATGAATGTGGATATATTTTCCGCGAAATTTGAGTTTCATTTTATGCTCAATCATCGAAAACAGTTATAAAAGGGTTTTGAGTTGAAATGAATAAATTTAATTTTATTATTATTACTTTTTTTGTTATAGGACAAATCTTCGATATATTTTTTATTTAATGAGTAGCTCTTATTTGTGAGAAGTAGATTTAGATTGAAATATTATGTTATTTTAATAATATTTATTTAAATCTGTATTAACTATTTAATCTGCAGATCAGGAGCCTCAACGTCAGCTCTGAAAGTCATTGTTTTTTAATCTTACTTTTCATATTATTTAGCTTCTTACAATCCGCAATTTAATTTTTTTATATTACATACATATTTATAGGCATATAAAATACTTCGGAGGTTTCAGAAATTCGAAGCGTTCAATTAAACATGATTTATGCAATGATATTCTGAAAATCTTATGAAATTCTTATTCATGTAATTTTTTAGATAAAAAAATGCATTTCTTATTTTGGTATTCTTTAAAATATGGTTGCTAAGCAACTAACAAAATAAAGCGGGAAGAAAAAGAAATGCATTTTAAAATTTGTAAAAAATAGGAAAATAAAATGTTTTATATTTGCTGAACAGTTGCAAAAAATATCCAATAATTTAAACAGTTAATTTATAAATTGTAATCGATGTATCGGCAAATTTTTAAAGCTATTGCATATATTTAAAACCTCATATCGAAAATTTAGTATCCGTAATTTTACGTTTAAATCCATTATTCAAATAAACGATTTTCATTTCAGTTAAAAATGAGATGTGAAAATCGTCTACATTCCCATAGGAATGCATTATGACCTACAAAGAAATGTTCTATATTTTTCAAACGAATGAACCAAATGTAACCAAAAACTATACAGCTAATTTCGGGTATCTCACCTACATACCCACCAAAAATCAACCTAATCGAATGATTTTTACGGCAGTTATCGCGGAAGAGATAGACAGACAGACAGACCGACAAACAAACAAACAAACGGAAATTAAAAACTTTGCCACAAACTTAAAAGTGAGCCACAACTGACGTTTCGGCAATTAATTTAATGCATTAAGCATGTATCAGAAATGTTTAATAGTGAATTAAAAAAAATCAATGCAAATGTTTTTTTTAACCGACAGAATTACTTGTTATTTTCTATCGTCCAGTCAAAAAATCTTTTTCATTTCAAAAACTGCTCAAATCTTCATTATCAAATTCCTGTGACCAACCTGTATATAAATTACTTTTGCATTTGACGTGCCATGATATAATAAAAAAACTAGTCGGATGTGCCAATCCCAAAACTTTCTTCTATCTCAGTCATGTTAATACTGAGTTAAAATCTATATATTTAAAACGCTAAGCGATTTCTTTCGACAATCCGTGAGAACAAACTACTGCATCAAATTACATCATTCTTTTTTTAAATGAAAGGTATTTGGACACAGATTTGTTATCATCAATTCGTTTGTTCGAAAATTTAATTAATTAACCGTAATTTTCAATTAAACTTTTACTTCTGCTAATGACGTCATAATCGGATAACGCCTACTGTTGCGAAGCACAGAGTTTATTCTCTAAACTCTGTGGTTGAATAAAAGAGAAATAATAAATATTAAAAGCACGCGGTTTTAAAGCCGAATTTGTTAATTTGCAAGTTAAATTTCGGTAAAAATACTTATCCGCGTGTTTTACAACAGAATAAAAATTCATATTTATTGTGACGTCACGGGAATATTGTCCATTGGGTTTATTTTATCATTATGCATTATAACTTTGTTGATGCCATTTTTTCATTAAAATTAAATACAAAATATATTTATTTGTGTGCATGGTGTTTAAGCATTAATGTAAGGTATATGAAGTACGTGTGAAAAGTTTGCGTCGGTGAAAATGACGTTATGCTTAGCTTGAAATGCATTTTAACATTGATAAAACTAAAGAAAAAAATGTATATGATTGTGTTAACATGACATAATTTTACTGATTTTTGCATTCATAATTATAAAGATTAGAATTGGAGCCGCCATTGATTTCTTCATCTTGATTGCACACCTTCATTTCATGTTACCAATTGCTTTTTTTTTAATTATAGGATAGAAGATTTCCTTTTTTAATAAAAAAAAATCATAATAAATAAAGTAAAGGATTTCAGGAAATTTAAAGTTATTAAAAATAGTGTTATGGTAGAAAAAAATCTTGAAATAATGATTGTATTTTTAGCTAGAATAAACAATGTAAGACTTATATTTCATAGGAACCAGAGGGCCCGTGCGAGGATTTCGCACTGAAATCTAATATTTTTTAGGTACTTCTCTATTATCCCGTCAACCACTTTTCATAACAAAAAACTAGCGCCAAACTGTAAGATTAAACGCCAAAAATGCAGTCCTATTTACTTGATGTCAGAAGCATTATACGTGTTTGTTACGTCAAGTGGTTTTTAATTAGACATTTGCGTGTATTTTTCATTATGTTTTACTGATTTATTAGTTACTTTATTAATTAAAATAAGAATTGTGTCCTTAAATTCTTATATTTTATTTATTTATTTATTTTGCTATTCCAATGGCAATGTTCTCCCGTTTATTTGGCGATAGTTTTTTGTTATGAAAAGTGGTCGACGGGATAATAGAGAAGTACCATTTTTTATCAATATGTAATATTTATTAGATGCAGGTTTAAACTTCTAAAGAAAAAGTAAGGATAAAAATATCTGCAAACAACATTTAGTTTTTAGTCAATCCAAAATATTATCTAATTTATTCCATCAAAGTTAGAGTAAAAACTGATCCAAGATTGCAAAAGGCACGCTAGAGAAAAAAAAAATTAACAATCATATTTTGACTGCATTAGAGGATGACGTCATCCGCTTCGGGAAAAACATGGGACATAGAAATATAAATCTAAACATTTCAATTTCAATGTCGCTTTTTAATCATAAATATAAAATAAACCCGTGCGGTGTTTTTTATAAAAATTGCTGAGCATCCTATAATGTAGTTTTTTTTTTTTTTTTGCAACAATAATTTGAGGAAAACCTTTCATTTCTTTTAAGAAAACAATGCCGATTTAATTTTTAATTTTCAGCAAATTTTAATCAAAAACATGTTTTAACGAAACGTTAAGTGTGCTATGTCAGAAGCCTGTTAAAAATCCTTTCATATGCTATCTCATTCGTCGTTCTGCGTTTCGTATTTTCTGCGAAAAAGGGATGTTGACAGGAGAAATATATATATGATTATTTTGGTAGGTTTGTTATAAGTTCATTTAACAGTTCCTTATTAGCGCAAAGTCCTATTTCTTTCACTGTGAATTTCTCTTTCGATGTCAAAAAATGTTTTTCTACTTTTGGACGCCAGCCAAAATACAGTGGCAATTTTTAAAAAAGTACAACAGTTGTGACAACAAAGGCGCTATCGCTTTAGTTTTCATCGCGCTTACATCAATTCGAAATACTACAAATTTCAATTTTTTACTACATTTTACAATTTTAATTCTTACATCATCAATTAGAAAAAAAATTAGCTTTCGATTGAAATTTATTTGAAAACTGCCGCTTAATTTAACGACTTTTTAAATATTTTTCAAGCATGAAAATTTTTTCAATTCTATCTTATCGATGACCACCAGTTTACTTCAATAATATAAAATAGCCCCTGGGAAAGTTGCCACAATTGAAAATAGATTTCCCTAACCATCATAAAAAGTGAATAATAATTTTTAAAAAAAAGTGATAAATCATAAGATCAGATTATCCATAAGATAGAACATTTTGGCGCTAAACAACAATCTGTTAGGAAAAAAAAAAGAAAAAAATACTATTTTTAGTTTATATTGAACATAAAATTGATATGTTGAATTCGTTGATGAATATGTTCCATCAGATATCAGGATATGCTAGGAATTGCATTTTATTTTTTGCATTTGCCAACTGTATAAGAGGAAAAATATCCGCGACTGTGATGGAAAAGGGATAATCATCCTGATTATGTCAAGGAACCGAAGAAACCATATAAATAAATTACACTTGAAAACATTAAAAATCTGCATCTGCAGATAGATTTATTACTGTAAAAAACTTCTTAATCTTTGCATAAAAATTGATTATCTTAAAACAATGGATGCGTTTTAGAAGATATGGATATGAAACGAACAATGATTAAAGAGGACATTTTAAAACTTTTATTTTAATCATTTTAAAACTTTTTTAACGTCCAATTTTGACGGTGCTTTTGGGCAGATGCAATGCACATGCGCTCATTCGGTTGCATTATCACAGGGGGGGGGGGGAGATGTGTGCATTATTTACTATGTTCTGTTATTTACTGAATATGATATGAACTGAATATAACTGAATACGAACGTAGGAATATACTATTTGTATATGCTTCATAGGTCCATGATTTTTTTTTTCTTGCCGTGGGGAATATGGTGGTAATGTCAAACTGATTTGCATTACACAGTTATTTAAGGATTTTTTGTTTGGAGTTTGCATCGGAAATAGTACTGTATTTGCCTGGGAAAAAAATATTTGAAAGACTGTTTTATACGCAACCCTTCATAAATAATAAAGAAGCTTATTTTACTGATACTGTTATAGTATTTTTGCGTCAAGTTTTGACGGGTTCCATCTAGTTGTTGTTAAAATTCGCTATCACATCGCCAATAAAATTAATATTTTTCGTCATTCTGTTGTACATCAGCTGCTTGCGAATCGTCGGGTTACAGGGATGCGAACAACCGATGTATACTAAACTACGAAAAGTCCTTCTGGCTTGAACCGAAAGGTACAGATAGCCTCCCTATTCCTTGGTTTTACGATTTTAGCTAATTTTACTGGAAAACACGAAGGTAAAATGCGTGGAACCTAAATAAAGAAGATTCAATCCCAGTTCTCGTCAACAGTGAATTTGAATGAGAATATCGCCTAATTAGTCCTCTACAGCCAAGTTGGCTTCATTTATGGCAACTTATTTTGGTCGCCGAATTTGGCGATATTCCGCCAACTGTCGCCAAGTTTGGCGAGAACTTGACTTTGGCGAATATAAATATATAGTGATAAGCATATAATAGGATTAATGGTTACAACAATGAAAGAAAATTTGCCGAAACCATGTTAACTAAAAATGAATTTTGCTGTCTTGTTTGAAAATGTCAGCCACCCTAAAATTTCAAACCGCTATATCTCAGCCATTTTTTAAGATAGAGGTAAAACAAAAATTGCTCCAGATTTTCCGGATCAAGGCCGAACATTTAACGAAAAAAAGTCTTAGGATTTCTAATTTTTTTGAATTTGCACATCTTTTTGAATGTGAAATCTCTAAATGGCTATCACAGCGCCCCCTTTCGTCGAAATATCCCCAAATTCTAATAGAATCTGCTTGCCATAGCCAAAAACATAGAAAAAAATGAGGTTCAATTTGAAGCATAACTTCATACACTTTTAGATGGTACAATAGTGAAAATGGAACAAAAATATCGATCACAGCGCCCCCTTTCGTCGAAATATCCCCAAATTCTGATAGAACCTGCTTGCCATAGCCAAAAAGATAGAAAAAAAATTAGGTTCAATTTGAAGCATAACTTCATACACTTTTCGATGATACAATGAAGACCCACAGACGGAGAGACGGACAGACGGACAGACAGACAATTTGTAAAAACATGTTTTTCGGAATCTCTGACCCCTAAAACGTGTAAATCCGTCGAAAGCCGGAAGTCGAAAAAAATTTCGATTCCAATACTTTCTTCTATTATAGATAGAAGAAAGTAAAATATGGCACTCCGGGAGTGCCGACAGAAGTGAAAACTTGAACAATTACGTGTGTATTTTTTGAATCGTCAGGAAACGTTTTATGGTGCAGGAAATACTTTTAAATGAAGTGTTTTTTTTATTCATTATTATAACCTACTACCACAAAAATTATATTACAATTTTCCTTTAATGCGCTATTGTATATTATAATATTATATTATAAACTAGCTGTAACCCGTGACTTCGTTCACGTAACATTAAAAAAAGAATAAATGCATTAACTTAGTAAAACATTTCACTTGATAATTAACAACATATATAATTAACCAAAGCTTTATCACATTTTATAGGAGACCATACGGTATTTATTTGCTATAGGGGCCTTGACATAACCCAGTCTTAAAAAAGTGAAATTTCATGCCAAATAATATATACAATCGCGAAAATGAAACTGCAACTAATGCAAAAAGGAGATCGACGAATCGCTCTTCGTAAAACGAAAAACAACACTGGCAGAATTCTTCTATACAACAGTGCATTTTAGGTGGTATTTGGTGTACAATTTGTATATGTGTGCATTGCTAAATGGGCATTATTATATTGTTTATTTGCAAAGACATATGTTATATATTTCTTACTACATTATCTTGATATGTATCTATTAAATTAAGTGCTTCACGCTAAGTGGTGTAAATAGTGAACAAACTGCTTGTGGATTTTATAAATTGATAGATATTTCACAAAGATATAACAATCTGATGCGATTCTAAAATGTAAATAAAGGTTGCTAGAAAGTACTTTAAATTCTGCCCAATTTAACCTCGATATTTTCTCTATCGCGTCAAGAACACTATAAGCAAATAAATAAAGACGACAGAAATCTGATAATCTAAATTTACATATTTTTGTTAGCATATATAGGACTAGGACTTCCCTCAAAGGGATTAGTCTGAGTGATATTGCTGAGAACATAGGGATAACAATTACAATATAAAGAAGATATCAACAAGAATCTAAGTGAATATACAGCATATGATAGACAAGAGATAGATAAAGATACAACATATGAAAAATAGCAAATTAAATGATATAATTACAAAATATCATATATAAATTCATATACTGTTATGTTTTCATATGCATTTTTTTATAACATTTGGCAAATAATCTCATTTTCTTAAGCGGGAATTGCTCAAAACTTAAAAAAAAAAACCGCCGGATCTTTTAAAACGATATTTTTAAAGTCACATAATCAGATTTGCAGCCAATAGCGTATTTTAGCAAGCGTAGTTTAACGCAAATTTAATTTAATTTTTGCAACATTTTCTTTGTGACAAATATCTAAATAAAATATTAAAAAATAAAATATTAAATATTGAAATATTAAATCAAATATTTAATATTTGAATTAAAAAAATTTCCTTTGTTTATTTGTATAACTATTTATAGAAACTCGTATACTTCAAACCACATTGATAACATGCTTTGCTACAAACGTGTCTACCAGTCTAACTACTCGTATGTCTTAGCTGTGTCTCTCTCCGAACTCATCTGTCTACTGTCTCTCTACTTTTCTGTATACCCGTCTCAGTATCCGTCTGTCTTTCTACCCGACTCTTTAATCGTGTCTCTACCTGTCTCGCTTCCCGTTACACTACTCGTCTATCAAAACGTCTGTCTGTCTATATACCCCTCTCTCTACCCGTCTGTCAAGTCGTCTCTGTACTCGTCTCTCTATCCACCACGCTACCCATCTCCCTACCCATCTCACTACCCCTCTGTCAACCCTTTTTTGCACCTGTCTCGCTACCCGTCTGTCTATTCGTTTCGCTACCCGTTAGCTTATCTCTGTCGCTATCCGTCTCTCTACCCGTCTGTCTACTCGTTTGTTTACACGTCTATCTATCTCTCGCCAACTCTTCCCAATATTTAAACAATTTAGTAAACGGAAGCCGTTTATCTGTTATTAAATGCAAACAGGAGTAATGTATCTAAAGAGTGTAATCAGATGCAATTTTTTTAAATACATACATAAACCAGCATAATAATTCACCAGTTTTATTTTCATAGTAGTTTATGTCATTTGACAGTAAATCTCAACTTCTTCAACCCGAACTGCGTCAAGCTTTTTAAAAAAGCCCCAAGGTCCGTATAACTGGGAGAAGAATTGTCCTCAGGGCTATTAGATACATGTTATTAAGTTAAGTGAAAGTTTCGTAATCGGGTTCGCAGCCAATTTCTTATGTCAGAAAGGGTGGCTTCACGCCATTTTAAATTCATTTCTGTAACTTTATTTTTCTTTTTTTGGTGGGTGGTTGGGGGGGGGAGGGTTCCAAATATATACACTTAAATTCAAACTTTTGCCCCCATGTTAATATTAGTGTTGTTTGTATTATCAATTAATACTTTGTTGATCGAGCTTCATTCGAAACAAATGTAAAAGACTTCTACAGTTTTTTTTTCTAGGAGAAAGTTCCGTAATCGGGCCCTAAGCTAATCGGGGAATTTAATATCATTATTGTTTCTAACTCTTATAGAGTTAAAACAATATTGTTGCTAGCATTACTCTTGTTTGTGACCAACCTCTTCTGTGTATCTGAATAGGGAAAAGTTCCGTATCATGTACTGGTTGGTGCCAAAGGCAGTTGTAGAATCTTACAAATTTTTCTAGAGAGCGGAAAAACATGTTTTTTAAAATATTTACAAATATACGTTTATTAAACCATGTTTTTGAGCCATTTTAAAAAATTAAGTACGGTGCTAAAATAAAATTTTATTGCCATTTTCGATATTTTAATAAGAAATGAAAATACATAACAAACAAATTTAACAAAACTAAGCCATTTTTGGGTACTTCTCTATTATCTCGTCGACCACTTTTCATAACAAAAAACTATCGCCAAACTAAGATTAAACGCCAAAAATGCAGTCCCATTTACTTGATGCCAGAAGCATTATACGTATTTGTTATGCCATCAAGTGGTTTTTAATTCGATATTTGCGTGTATTTTTCATTATGTTTTACTGATTTATTAGTTATTTCATTCATTAAAGTAACAATTGTGTCCTTAAATTCTTATATTTTATTTATTTTGATATTTCAATGGCAACGTTCTCCCGTTTATTTAGCGTTACAGTTTGGCGATAGTTTTTTGTTATGAGAAGTGGTCGACGGGATAATAGAGAAGTACCCATTTTTTGTGATAAATAATTGTTATTGCCAGGGGGGCAAATTGTAAACAATTAATAAGCGAACTAAAAAAATTACAGGAAAAAATTTGTGGGAATCTCAAGAAAGAAATATCTGATATAAATAGCATTTAAAATCTTAAAATGGAGAAGTGGTCCGTATAAAAATGCAAAACATTATACACCTGATATAAGAATTTTTTAATTTTTTTATATTTCCGAAAGCACAGATAAAAGGGTAAAAATCCCGGCACAGATGCCATATACTCACCACGTTGGCGCGATTTTTCCCCCGCCCCTTTGGCGAAAACTGTTTGTTGTGTTTGTTTACTTTTATTTTTTATTTTAATTCTATAGATTATTTTTATATGTATATCAATATTAATTTAGGCACAGATGTCATATACGCACCAGATTGGCGCGATTTTCCCCCCGCCAATTTGGCGAAAACTTTGTTTTTGAATATTAGTTACAAATACCATACAATAATAGCATGTAATTTTTTATTTCAATATAAAAATAAAATAACGTAATAAATGAAATAGCTCCTATTATTCAAAAATGGGAAATAAAAATAAATAAATGATAGTTTGATATAAATAAATATTGATATATATAATAAAAACAATTTATAGAATTAAAATAAAAAATAAAAGTTAATAAACAACAATTGAAACAAAATAACCGGGTTACCATGTGAGGCATAAAATTGCCATTTTGTTGCAATCGCGCCAATGTGGTGCGTATATGACATCCGCGCCTTTATTTATATCAAACTATTATTTATTTATTTTTATTTCCTTTTTTAAAATAATAGAAGCTGTTTCATTTATTACGTTATTTTATTTTTATATTGAAATAAAAAATCACGTGTACTATTTGTCACACTATTTGTAACTAATATTCAAAAACAAAGTTTTCCCCAAGCTGGTGGAGGGAAAAATCGCGCCAACGTGGTGCGTATATGACATCTGTGGCTTGTTTCATTTCACATAGAGGTACTGCTCTATTATCCCGTCGACCACTTTTCATAACAAAAAACTATCGCCAAACTGTTAGATTAAACGCCAAAAATGCAGTCCCATTTACTTGATATCAGAAGCATTATACGTGTTTGTTACGTCATCAAGTGGTTTTTAACGCGACATTTGCGTGTATTTTTCATTATGTTTTACTGATTTATTAGTTATTTCATTCATTAAAATAACAATTGTGTCCTTAAATTCTTATATTTTATTTATTTATGTATTTTGATATTTCAATGACAACGTTCTCCCGTTTATTTGGCGATAGTTTTTTGCTATGAAAAGTGGTCGACGGGATAATAGAGAAGTACCCACATATGTATTGGTACTTTTATGTTAACTTGGCGCAGTTGATAAATCGCCAAATATTTTTCTCATAACGTCTTCATACTGCATTCATTTCATTTAAATATAAATCTTTCACTGATTTCATTTGAAATACATACATTAAAAATACGCGTCTTTCACTCATTTAATTTAAAATACACGCCTTTCACTAATTCCATTTAAAATACTAAAAAGGAAAAGAAAATAAGAAATAATGCCACAAATCGAAACCTTTTATTTAAACATCAAAGAATTGTTCCTAACATACACACGCGAAATAAAAAAGCTGCTCATGGTGTGATTTACGCCAAATCTCTAATACAAATACTACTCTTACTAATCTCTAATACTTTTCAAACAGAAAAAATTCCAGATTAACTTTCCATTTTTATTAAATTGAAATATATTTTATTGTGCTGAATATTAGTGCTTTTGCATATTTTTTTGCTCCATGTATTCCATGAACTTTTCAATTCCGATTGTCTACGAAAATCTCCCGCCGATGAAAATGACGTACGCACAAAATTTAGTGACGTATGTACTTTAATTGTGCTTTTTTATCTATTTTTTTAATATAACTTCCAAACGGTTTGACACTTATTCTTGGTAATAAATAGACGACGTTGTCACCTTTATAGGTACCTGCTGTAAAAATTTGAACGAAATCCGTTAAATATTTTTTGAGTTATGCTTGACGAAAGGTTTTAATATCCATCGTAGCTATATATGGGGCAAAGTAATACTGCGCTGTGTATGAGTCTTCGTTGCACTCAGACAATTATTTTGATTTATTTCATGCGCTTGAAATTTTTTACGCTTTCTATAGGGTTAGGTGTCGAATAAATGTACTTTCTTGTTATTTTATTTTGCCATTTCTATTTATTCTATTTTCCATTCATTCCATTTATGGATATTGATTTCATTTACATATTCGTGTCAAAGAATATTCTTTAAAGTTATTATCAGGATTAGGATAGGATACGATTAGGGTTAGGATAAGGAATAAAAATTGAACGACAATGGCATGACCGATTCAGGTTTAAAGTATGAACCAGGAAGTCTATTTACATCATGAAGCAATAAGAAAATTAGAAAATTATCGGCTAATATTTTTTAATATGTTTTACAGGCATAGTTGGCGTGAAAGGTGAGCGGGGAAATGATCATCTAAATACCATTAAGTGTTTACCAAAAACAAATCTGGTTACAACAATGTATTTAATTTTGCGCCAAATTTCACTTGATAAAAAAAAAATCAAATTGACTATGGACCTAATTACAGACCCCTAACCTTCCTATTCACAGAAATGTTCTACCTATATGTAAAAAAATTCTACTGTATAGAACGCGCTTTCACGTTTATAATGTTATGAATTGGCACGATCGGCTTGTTCAAGTTTACACAATTCGGCTGGAAGAAAAGATTAATTACTTTTTTATTTATTCTTTGCTTTTGCATTACGCGAATTTGTTGGTAAAATTGATTTTCTTTTCGATAACATTGTTGTTTTTTAAGTTTAAAAAATATTGTAATTTTACTTAAACATTGCTTTAAAATCTATGCAATTTTTATTATCCTGCAAGACTTTACAAAAATCTATTATGAAACAACTTTAAAAAAAGCTATATTTAAAAAAGACAACAAAGTTTTTCCTATTTTAAAACTAAAAGAAATGTAAAATTAAATTCCGGTTCGAAACGACGATTTACAAATGTGTTTTCGATTGTGGGAAAATGATAGAGGAAAAATGCTGTTACTTCGACACAATCATATTAAACCTTTAGCTTTTATGAGAAAAGCAACTTTCTTTTTAAAAATATAGTTATTTTTATTAAGATTTTCTGATTTTCGATACGGATAATTTTGCGATGCATATCATTGACATTTGCCATCCAATTTTTTCTTTTTTTTTTCTTTTTACTTTTTAAAATTTAAATTAAAAATATGGTATCTTTATGTTAGCCGTGTGCAGACGATAAATCGCCAACCTATCCCATCATTCGTATTGAATTCATTAAAAATATAAATCTTTCACTCATTTCATTTAAATCACAGAACTTTAATTTACAACACATACATTTAAAATACATATATTACGTACATTTAAAATAATTCCTTTCATGTGAAAAAGAAAAAAAAAAGAGAAATTAATCACAAATAATTTGATAACCCAAGATCATTTTATTTCAACATCAAAACAAATTTGTTTTATTTTTCTACATATCACATCATATTCGCTTGCTTTCCATACTTACTCGTATTTATGCACTTTGTATTATTATCAAATATTTCAAAATGCACGTTTTATTTCTAATATGACATCATTTCATATTCTGTTTAATTCTTAAATAATTCATTTCCTTTTCATTTTTCACGTGGAAAATTTTCACTTGAAAATAAATTGTTGATTAAAAATTATTACTCAGGGGTTTTATTTTATATTGGCAACGATGAAGTATTAGCAACGGTAAAATAAATTTAAAGATTTTAAAAAAAGTTGCAAAACCGGACCCTTTGGGACAAACCAACCAAACCAACCAACCATTGTAAAATATACGAAAAAATGTCTATTTATTCTGTATGAAAATAATGAAAATTTTAATTTTTAAGAGAAATATTGAAATAAAATAAAGAAAACCAGCCTATATTCATTTGAGGGTTATAATCAACTTATATGCAAATATACAGGATCATTAAATGCTTCATTTTGACGCTGGCTTCAGCCTAACATTTGCACACAATCAGATTTATAATATTATTAGGATTGAAATATTTCATTATTTTCATTTTTTCTTTTTATATTACTTCTATTTTTTTTCTCGTGCTCGTTAAATTATAATATTTTCCGTGTTTTGTTATTTCATTTTCATCTTTTGATTTGGTCTCGCGAGTTGAGTCACTTTTATCTGTTTTCACCGCGAGTGCTAAATTTATCTTGAAATAATTTTCTGAATTATTTTTATTCATAACACCAATCATTTCGTTTTCTGCACGTGAACTATTTCCTTTTGATACTTTCGCTTCATTGTATGAATTCGCAACAAAATTTAATTTTTTATCGGAATTATTTACAACTTTAAGGCAACCTACTTGAAAAGTATTGCGCCCGCCAACAATTATAATTCCCTCTTCATCTATCGCCAACTTTAGTTTGCTGATCACGTCTTGCCCTATTACAATATCGTATGCGAGAGATTTTGAAACATAAAATTTCGTTGATATAAGAAACCCATCGACACGTATTTCATACACAAAATATCCAATTAGATTTACAGTTTCTCCGCCAATGTCAGTTAATAAGATATCAACAGAAGACAAATTTGGCGACCCAATATGACATAACATTCGTAACTGAATAAAGAAATATAGCTGTCTGTATCAAACAATAGATTTGCTTCTTTGCCTTTGATATTAATTATTTTACCCATTCCATTAGGTTTAGACTTATTTCTGATTCGAATTGTAGCAATGTTAGCTTTTTCCTGTATATTGGCATTAAGATTGTGATTTTGGCGATTATAATTTCGATAGTTTTCGGTAGAGTCTTGATTGAACTCATTAGTTTGACCGTTATTGCTATTATTACACTGAGACGCTATGTGGCCTTGAGAGTTACATCTATCTAAAATACCTAATTTGAGATTTATTTCTTTTGTTTTGGTATTGGGTATGAAAGAAAGATTGTGAATTTTCATTTTTACTTACTTCGGGTTTTCTATCTTCAAAGTGGTGTGAAATTCTATTCATGGTTTTAACATTACGTCTCGCCGCATCATAATCGTCTAGTTTACTTACTAATACGTCTACATTTTTAATTTTTGGAAGATCATCAATAAAATGTTCTTTCATTTCTATAGGTAACCTTTTCTTAATTTGATCTACTACTATTTATTCTTTTAAGGATTCAAAATCAGATACTTTAAGACCGCTAATCCATTCTTCCAAATGATTTCTTAATTCAAATGCTAAATCGCGCCAA
This sequence comes from Maratus michaelseni, assembly GCA_963931845.1. NCBI lineage: Eukaryota > Metazoa > Arthropoda > Arachnida > Araneae > Salticidae > Maratus > Maratus michaelseni. The sequence goes on from OZ007588.1 coordinate 325,514,007, forward strand.
GTGGCTGAAGATTCTTTTTTATGTGACATTAATTTCTGCCTAAATTCTTCTGGCGTCATTTTGAAGCGTTTAAGGAGTAAATCTTTTACATAATCGTAATTGTTCGCCAATGTTTCTGGCTCTCTAGCTATAATATTGGCGATTTCTAACGGAATTAAACTTAACAAATGTGTGACCCAATTTTCATTTATTATATTCCTTTGAGAAATTTGTCTTTCAAATAATGCTAAATAGAGACTAATATCACTTTTGCTGTCAAAGTGAGATATTCATTTAAGCAAATCTATGGTTGCTTACCTGAACCAGCTATTGCAGAATCGTCGGCAAACATACAGAGGTGTCGGTAACAGTAACGGTAACGGTGTCGCGAATTCAATGGTTTTTTCCCATCTCAAAAAATGCCCAATGCGCCTAAAGAAGTTTTCACTTCAATAAATCACGATAAAAAAATCTCTTTAAACGGTAGCGGTAAAGTCATTCACTACTCTTACTCTCTTGATTAAAGAAACTGGAGGAAGTAAATGTGTCCACGCTGCATCTGAAATGCATTCTACGAATTTCAGGCTCCGTGTGTTTATTGGCTGTTTCGTTTGATTAATATCTCTTATTTCAAGAAGTAATTTCCTTCTTTGTTTACGATTTGCCATGATTTTTATCACTCTTGAGACTATCTTTCTTGTTAATGGAGCTATAAAAAAAATTAAATACGGCACCGAAAAATTCTGCAATGCAATATTTCTCCGCCGTCGTAAAAATTTTTTTTTCTTTTTCTTTTTCTTTTTTTTTTTTTTTTTTTTTTTGGTGCGTGTGTGACGGCGATTCATTAACGATAATGGGTTAATCAATAAAATCAGAATCAAGAGGCATACTCATATATTATGTATCTACAGAAGTATTTCGAATGTATTAATATATTATATATGAAAACTTTCGGATAGCTTCATTTTATGCCCAGTCTTCGAAAATAGTGGTAAAACGGTTTTGAGTTGAAATGAAAAATTTTTAATATTTACAATTTTTGTTATATCACGAATCTTCGATATCTTCTTATTTATGCAGTAGCTCTTATATGCATTATATGCATTATATAAAGCATTTCTTATATACATTAACAATATATATATTTTTTACAATATATATTAAACAATTTGGTACTTGCTTGTTATAGCGGCCACCGAGAAAGAATCGCCAAGTGAAAATGGTGTGTCGTCGTCAAATTATAAGAAATATTTGACATTATAATCATATGTAACGTATATGATATTTCATGACGTATATGAGCAAGTTATATATGACGCATATATAACGTATATATATGACATGTGTATAGGACGTTTATGACGTATGTATGACATATAAGACGCAAATAATACATATATAGACGTATATTTCTCATATATGACCGTTTGGATATGCGTATATATGATGCATATATAGGCTTGGCGAGGATGTTGGCGAAACCGTAACTGCTACCTTGGCAAAATCGTAAATGTGGGGCCCTCTATAACAAACAAGTATCAACAATTTAATGGATAAAATATGTTCCAGAAAAATGAATACTCAATTTAAAAAATCAATGCAATTCTTTGTTTCTTAACACACAGAGTTGCTGGTTGCTTTCTATCACCAGATCTGAAATGTTTTCTCAGTTCAAAAGTTAGTAATTTTTTTATTATCGTGTCCCTGCTAATCACATAGTATATAATTTACTTTTCTGTTTGACGAATCATGTTAAAAGAATCAACAATTCCAAAAAAAAAGATATATTCTCCTAAAAAACATTATTTCAACCAGTCATAGTGAAGACATTTATTACATTTTATGTCTTGGTTAAAGAAGCTGGAGAAAGTAAATGGCTACATATTGCATCTCAAATACATTATACGAATTTCAGGCTCCGTGTGGTTATTTATTGTTTCGTTTGATTAATCTATCTTGTTTACAGAAATAATTTTATTGCTTGATTGCCATGATTTTTATCATTTTTGAGATTATTTGTCTTGTTTATGGAGCTATAAGAAAATTAAATTCGGCACCAAAAAACTGCAAAGCACTATTTCTTCACCGTCACAAGATATGTTTTTTTTGTACTAATAAGTTAATCAATAGAACCAGAAGCAAGATGGAGCTCTTATGTTATGTATTTTTTCATGAATTTCAAATAGAATTTATTGATACAAATATCAATGATAATGGGTTATTTTGTTCGATGACCTTTTTCCATTTTCTAGTTAGCTGCATAATTCCGCGTTCAAAAAAAGTATGGTTTTTAGAAGCAAAAACAGAATCAACTAATTTTTGATAACCTTATCTGAAACGAATGTTTTTTTTTCATTTAAATGGCTTTGGATTTGAATTGAAAGAAAGAACAATGTGGTGGTTTCAAGGTCAGGACTATACCTTGAATTAGACATCGATTACCAGCCGATCTCCAATATTTTTGGTAAGTGGTCAAATATGTGTGTGGTCTTACGTTGTTCTAATGGAAAAAAACACCATCACGATTTGCCAATTATAGGCGTTTTTCTTTGATTACTTCGTTCAATTTGATTAGTTGTTGACAGAAGACATCCGAGTTAATCATTTGGTTCTTTGGAAGTAGCTCAAAATAAAGAATACCTTTGTAATCTTACCAAACAGACAGCATCACCTTCCTTTGATGAATATCTGCTTTTGAAGTGCGTTGTGCTGCTTCATCTCCCTTCTTTCGCGATCTTTTGCATTTGACGTTATTGTAGATAATACATTTTCCATCGCCATTTACCACTTGCTTTAAAAATGGGTTGGTTTTGTTACGTTTTATTAGCAATGAATCGCAATCGCAGATGTTGATTCGTTTGATGAGATGAATTTCCTTCAATTCGTGAGGAACGTAAATATCGAGTATGCTGACATAACCAAGTTGTTTTAAATGCTTTTCTGCGATACATCAAGCGTATCTGCAAACGCCTGTGTTGAAAATGAACCGGTTAGCTTCGATCATTACTTTTATTGTTTTGTTATCAACTTCAATTGGACGTCCAGAGCGTTGTGCATCTTCGAGAGCAAAATCTCGAGAACGACAACGAGCGAACTAACGCTGACACTAACGTTCAGTTAAACACTCCTAACCACAAACATCACACATTTTGTTTTATAGCTTGTACTACATTTTTATCTTTTCGGACGTAAAAGAGTAAAATATGACGAAATTGACCGCCTGGAATCTCCTTTTTCAAATAAATGTAAAACAATGAATACACAACCAAATTTGATACTTTTTTTCACAAAATGATCTTGTAATGTCACTTTTCAAACATGTTCTAGTTTGGCTTGATTGGATTAGAATTACCAGAGACATTCAACAATAACGCCATGTATCGAAAAAATACGACATAACTTTTTACTCAACCCAATATTTTGAACGCGAATATATCTTACACGAAATTTGAGTTACACTTTATGCTCAATCATAATCATGGAAGATAGTTAAAAAAATGGTTTTGAGTTGAAATGAATAAATCTAACATTTAATTGCTTTTTTGTTATAGAACGAATTTTTGTTATATATTTTTTTACGTATTGAATAATTATTATTTGAGAGAAGTAGATTTATATTTTAATAATATGTTCTTTTAATAATATTTATTCAAATGCATATTAATTAATTTTATGGATTAAACATGTAGCAGAAATATTTAATTGTAAAATTAAAAAAAAAATCAATGCAAATGTTTTTTCTTATCTGACAAAATTACTTGTTGTTTTCTATCGTCGAGTTTAAAAGTATTTTCCTGTTCAAAATATAATTACATTCTTCACTATCAAGTTCCTGTGAAACCTCTAGTATATAAATTACTTCTGCGTTTGACGAATCCTGTTATAGGAATAAATCATGCTAAAAAAGTCTTTAAAAAAATCATTATTGCAACCAGTCGCGACAAAGCCATTCACTATTTTTTTTATATCTTGTTTAAAGAAACAGGAGGAAGTAAATGGGTCCACACTGAATCTTAAGTACATACTACGAATTTCGGGCTCCGTGTGTTTATTGCCTGTTACGCTTGATTAATATCTCTTATTTCAAGAAGTAATTCCGTTCCTTGTTTACGATTTGCCGTGATTTTTATCACTCGAGGCAATTTTTCTTGTTAATAGAGCTATTAGAAAATCAAATACGACACTGAAAAACTGCAATGCAACACTTCTCCACTGTTACAAAATGCTTTTTTTTTTTTTTTGTGATGGTGATGTGATTTTTTACCGATAATAGGTTAATCAGTGAAATAAGAATCAAGAGGTATACTCATGCATTACGCATCTACGGAAGTATTTTGTGTGTTGTAACATATTATATATGAAATTATTTGGATAGCTACATTTTATGTTCAATTTTCAAAAATAGTGGTAAAATGGTTTGGAGTTGAAATATATATTTTTTTAATCTTTAAAGACTTTTTTTTGCTATACCACGAATCTTCGATATTTTCTTATTTATGGATTAGCTTTTACATGATAGAAGTAGATTTATACATTAATAATAATAATAATAATATATATATATTAAACAACTAGTGTAAATGCCCGTCTTAGTACGGTTGGTAGAAATCATGGTTTTCACTTAAAATTTGCAATCTATATATTTAAAACGCTAAGCGATTTCTTTCGACAATCCGTGAGAACAAACTACTGCATCAAATTACACCATTCTTTTTTTAAATGAAAGATATTTGGACACAGATTTGTTATCGTGCATTCGTTTGTTCGAAAATTTAATTAATTAGCCGTAATTTTCAATTAAACTTTTACTTCTGCTTATGACATCATAAAGTCGGTAACTCCCACTGTTGCGAAGAATAGAGTTTATTCTCTGAACTCCGTGGTTCGCCAATCTTTTGACATTAGCTAATATCAACTAAGTAATATTTAAACATTGAAATGTAAAATTTAAAAAAAACGTACTTAAAATTAGCTAGAATTTAATAATAATAAAATATCTAAACATAAACATATCAATATGAATAACAAATCTCACGTAAAATGTTGCAATTTAAATTATTCCAATTGAAGCAAGATTCGGAGAGTTATCCCTGACGCCCAGCTAACATAAAAGTACCTATTTTATTTTATTTACTTACACAAAAATTCAATTTTATTATAAAACACCAGGTTGCCATACAAAGCAAAAATCGTCATTTAGGCGCCAAAAATGAAACCCGGTGCGTCTGCGATAATCAAAATTGTTTTGGTTGCACCGCCTATTTTAAAATTAATTAAATCCATGATTATTGTTTCTTTCTCAGATTAAAAATAAGAAAATTTGTACTTCTCTATTATCCCGTCGAACACTTTTCATAACAAATAACTATCGCCAAACTGTAATGCCAAATAAACGGGAGAACGTTGCCATTGAAATATCAAAATAAATAAATAAATAAAATATAAGAATTTATGGACACGATTGTTATTTTAATTAATGAAATAACTAATAAATCAGTAAAACATATTGCAAAATAGACGCAAATGTCGAATTAAAAACCATTTGATGACGTAACAAATACGTATAAGGCTTCTGACAGGGCTACACTACATACCGGGCTTGCTCATTCATTATGATGACGTCACAAAAGGTGGCTGACTAAGAGGAAAGACATACAGCGATTGGCACAAAACGATGGGCGCGTTGCTTTGGACCAATCGCTGGTCGCGATCAGCCACCATTTGTGACGTTTTGAGAGTGAATGAGCAAGCCCGGTATCTAGTGTTGCCTTGCTTCTGACATAAAGTAAATCGGACTGCATTTTTGGCGATAGTTTTTTGTTATGAAAAGTGGTCGACCGGATAATAGAGAAGTAATCAGAAAATTTAATGCTTAACGAAATTCAATTATTTGATCGATCGCAAGATATAGCAAGAATATAATCGCAGAATGGAAATTAAGAAATCTGGAAACAATAATCATAAACGAACACAAAACTAAAATCAGGCTATGGCTTAGATATGTAGACGACATATTTATTATCACAAATAAACGAATTAATCTAGATAACCTCCTTGACAAAGTAAATTCGTATGATAAGAATATCCAGTTTACAATAGAAAAAGAAATAAAGAATTCGATCAACTATTTAGATGTAAAAATAACTCATGATATAACTAAAATAAATACTACAGTATATAGAAAACCCACAGCAAACTTAAATATAATCTCCTATAAAGCCGATACTCCACTACCATACAGATTACCAGCCATGAATACATATATAAATAGAGCTCTACATGTTTGTTCAACAGAAAAATCACTAAAGGAAGAATTAAAAATCATTGAAAACATTTAAAGGCAGGACATCCGAGAAAAACTATGCTTAAACTAATTGAAAGAGTAAGAGAAAGAATTGATCATATACAACCAGCACAGAGGAATCTAACATACACTCCCCCTATTCCATATATAAAAGGTGTATCTTTGAAAATAAAACGAGAATTAGAAAAAATAGTCCCACTAACCCCCAATCCATCCCTCTTCAAATCAATAACAAATGAAATAGAAAAATATGAGGAAATACAAACAGCAGGAATATACAGAATAAATTGTCTAAAGAGCAGAAATGAAAAGGTTACTTACATAGGAATGACAAAGAGAAAAATAGAAGAAAGAATGAAAGAACATATCCGAGATATAAAACTAAATAAACAGTCAACAGCTCTTGCAAGATTAAACACTAAAACCCCAATAAAACTTGAAACACTACAAATACAGAAAATAGCTAACTAAGAAAATTTACATAACGCTTTAATAAGAGAATCAATAGAAATCAATGCATTCAAAGTCGCATGCAATGACATGATACACTCATTACTTGATTGCCGCTGGAAAAAAATGTTGGAAGAGGGGGAAAGAGAGAGAGAGAGAGAATATTGAATGCCGATAGGGGGAGCTCTTCAACCAGCAGTCATATATATAATGGAGAGGAAGGAAGTTGAAGATCACAACTGATGTTGCCCTAGCGGGGGGGGGGAGTGAAAGCGCTATTGTCAAGTGGTAGAGATTTTTATTGGAGACTGTGTTTACATTTTTTTAAATGGGGAACGTTTTTAGTAAGAATTTTTAACCATGCTTTTTAAAAATAATGTCTGAAAGAAAAATTTGTAAAATGTACAAATAGTAAATTGTTATTGTAATTTTTTCCGTCAAGTTTTGACGGGTTCCATCTAGTAATTGATAAAAATATTCAGATACTATTCATCGACAATAAGAAAAACCGATCTGAAACGTTAAGTACAGGGCCTGATTAATGCATGGGTCTCTGTGTTTTAACAACAAATTTGTAATCTGATGTAAATAAGATGACAAAACAAAGAAGAAATTATAGATCTAAGTAAAAGGAAACATATATAGATTTAATTCAACATCAGTACAAATAGCTTTTATTGACTTTTACTGTTAGAAATACAACAATATTCATATACTATTTGTTGAAGCAAGCGTTTCGCAATTATAAGTTTATATTTCATGTTTGTTTATTCTCTTTTGTATTTTAGCAACAAGTCAATTTTAATTCTTTATGTAACTAAACAACTCAGCAAAAAGAGAGTTCTGTTTATCTCGGCCTGCGAGAGGTCGATTTTTGTGTTTGTGATAATAAAAATGAGTACGTACTGATGTAGTATCGAAGATTCTTTATGTAGTTTAATATTCTATATTAAAATTGAGTTATACCGCATTATAGAAATTTAAGCTTGCGAGAATATGTATAATATCTTCGAGAAAGACTCTTTAAAGTAATGTGTTACTGAAGACTTGTGGACTGTAGATCCATAGGTCGCTGGTTCGTCTCCGGCTCGACGGACCAAGTCTTCAGTAACACATTACTTTAAAGAGTCTTTCTCGAAGATATTATACACTATTCGTATTTATGTTCTAATAAACACGCTATTAACATTTACAATACTTCTGGGTAAAGCACATTTTTTGTAAAATTTCGACTGTCATCTAGTAGCTCTCCTTTAATTCTCAGTTAGACTTATAAATACTTTAGCTTTTCTTTCATTTTTGCACCACAATAAAGCAACATATAACATACATGACTGAAAACAGGCTCTTCCAGATAAATACCTACAGAATCAAAGTTTGACATTGTGATTTGCATATTGTAATTGCAAATGCCATTATCACAGGAAGCTGTGTTTGTTTAAGTAGGAATGGAAGTGATATGTCTCACTTGGTGCCAAATCGATCCTGGAAATAAATACTCTATCTCCTTTGTTAGTCCCTGTCAAAACTTTGACATCTAGAAAATGTGTGTATGGAGGTTTTCTATAATTAGACGTGTTACATTACACAATCCTTGTTTGGATTAAAATTCCTGATAAGCATTATTTCTGCACCCATTTTCAATGTAATTTTATGCGGGATCATTCCTGATAGTGTCTGAGCATGTAGAAACTAATGTGGATAATTTATTTGATTTTCTATATCATCTGATACTACAGAGTCAACACTGTAATGTGCTTTTGATCCGCCTGGAAGTAGACTAAAATTTCATTATTGATGTTCATTGCATGTGTATTTTTTGTTGTTAGTTGCAAAATTTTGAACTGTTTCAATATTCAGCTGATTTCCATAAATTTCGGATATTTAAAACGCTAAGCGTTTTCTTTCGACAATTCGACAAATTGCATCATTCTTTTTTTAAATGAAAGATATTTGGACACAGATTTGTTATCGTGCATTCGTTTGTTGGAAAATTTAATTAATTAGCCGTAATTTTTAATTAAACTTTTACTTCTGCTAATGACGTCATAAAGTCGGCAATTTAGATAACGCCCACTGTTGCGAAGCACAGAGTTTATTTTCTGAACTCTGTGAGTAGATAATATTTGACAGTTCTGCATCAGCGCAGTTCGCGCAGTCGACCTTCTGTGCTCTGTGAAGGTCACCGGAAGGAACAGGTGTGGACACCGGAAGTCGCAGGTGGGGATAACAGGCATGTTGAGACAGGAAGTGAACAGGAAGTATGATCGGAAACGCGAAAGGAAATTTAACAGGAAATGCGACAGGAAGTGAATGCGATAAGGGAGAGAGAGGGGGAGGGCTTATTTTTGTGGGGGGGCTTAATTTTTTTTGTTGGTTTTAATCCTTCTAGTCGAGTGGAGTTGAGTTGTAGGAATCCTGCTATCAGAATGAATTTAGTTTGAAAGTAATATTAGCAAAATGTTCGATTTTTTTTTTCTCACCTGAAATAAAAATTTTATTTGCTAACTAACATCTAATATAAAAATGGAAATCTTTCTGACTTGGTTTTACTTTATAAAAGTTAGCATGAAATTTATTTTAAGATTGGAAACGCAATAGGAAGCAAGACCGGAAACGGGATTAGACATGTTTATTTATTTATTTATTTTCAAAAAAGGTTTTCAAGAAGCAGGATGTTTGGGAGCGTGTTGCAACAGGAAAGGTAGTTTAAAAGACCGGAAGTGATTAAGCGATAAGAAAAGTACAGGAATATACACGTAGATTTTGTTCTTCGTAGAGGGTGAAATTTTATTGTATTTTTTATTTAAAGAGTTTTCTTTTTTTTTCTTTTTTTATTTAATGCGTTTCAAATTATTTTTTATATTATTATTTTTTTTTGTAGTGGTTTACGTATTATTTTAATTTTTAGTGATGTTAGAACCTGCAATGTTCTGTATCACACATGTCTTATCTAATAGGTTACTAAGGGTGTGTGTATTGTTATCTCTTTAAATGCGAGAGATGGGGACTTCAGACCTGCGTTTAATTATCTTTATCATAGTTTTAATGAACTGCAGGAAATTGTCTTTAGCTATTGAGTAATTCGCGAGTTTTGGTTTAATATAACTGCTTTTACATCTGTTACAACACATTTCTCTTACAACATTCTGTCAACACAGCATTTCCACATTCGAAATAATAATTTAGAAGGAAAATTTTTATATGAAAATACTATGAAATGTTATTTATAGAGATTGACGGAAACAGTATGCCTGATTCTTTCTTGTATTAACATTATATTCGAAATAGGTTTCTAGTTTTGTTATGAAAAATAACGTGTTTACATATTTTAAAAATGAAAGCAAAGTGATTTTTACCAACGTAACTATAAGCTATACACCCACGCATTTATGTTATTGAATTGAATTTCAATGCTTAATATTGTATTCACCGTAATATTTTCCTACAAAAGCTGTTTCACAAACTTGTACACTGAAATTAATGTAACATTTTTAGGGGGAAAAAATAATTCAAGTTTTTGAGACTAATCTTTTATAGGAAAAAAAGATTAGCATGCTTGATTCTTTCTTGTATTAACCTTATAATCATTTATTTTAGAAATATAGGTTTATAGTTTTGTTACGAAAAATAACGTGTTTATACATTTTAAAAACGAAAGCAAAGTGATTTTTACCAATGTAACTGTAAGCTATACACCCACGCATTTATGTTATTGAATTAAATTACAATGCTTAATATTGTATTCACCGTACTATTTTCCTGCAAAAGCCGTTTCACAAACTTGTATACTGAAATTAATGTATCATTTTTAGGGAAAAAATTAATTCAAGTCTTTGAGACTAATCTTTCATAGGAAAAAAAGATTTGTCATACTTTCTGTTACATTATATCTTCCGTTTTTTAAGTTTACAATATATTTTTTTTTATTATTATATATTTGTTTTAATTGACTTGTAATAGCTAACATTTTTCTTAAAAGACTACTAGAGAATAACTTATGTCACAATTACTACACCCTTCTTTAGTTAAATATGTTTCACTTAAGACATGACAGTCTTAGAAACATTTCATTTTGGAATTAAGTGATTAAACAGACTAGTGGCTGAGAGGCTCTACTTTCAAAGCTGGTATACGGAAGGTTTAAACACCTCTCACGCTCGTTGACCTAACCGTTTGGAGTTTTTATCGAATCTTGTGTCAATACGGGTTAGAACACCTTAGAAAGACCTCCCACAGAGACTTATATACCATACGTAGATAATCGATTGTAACAAATCACCAACCAACCACAACGTATAAGACATTTTAGATCATTCCATTTAGTCAAGAAATGATTTGACATGCAAAATTTGATTTAGAAAAACATACAATATGATATAAACAATACCATACGATATAAACGAACAACATTACATACAATTTGAACGATTTTTTCCCTTTCATATGAAATATTTTTAGCGACTATTTAACTTATTAAAGAGAGCGAGTATTTTGTTTAGAGTTATACGATTAAAATAAATTTTTATTATATTTGACTTTATACAAGCAACATTTAAAAAAAAAGAGAATGGAATCTAGTTTTATAAATTAACATATTTCAATTTTACAAATACTTCACACCCCTCTTTCCCCCCCCCTCTTTTGGTAGACTTTATACACATAAGACATGAAAAGCATTTTAGAATACATCATTTAGAAATTAAGTGATTTGATAAGTAAAATATTATTTATAAAAGCAATAGATACGAAAGTAATAAAGATTTTTACTTACAAATGTACGAACTTCTGATAGGTAAGACTTTCTCAGTCATTGTGCAAGAATTAAGTGGTTATTGAACTTATAACGTTATAGGATGAAATATTCACCAGGCGTATTTTTAAACCAATAAAATGTCAGTATTTTTAAACCAATAAAAAGTTAATATTTTTACAAGAGCGCCCTCTATCATTATATAAATTTCAATGAAACGAGTTGATATTATTATACTGTGCCCTGAAATTGCTGTAATAGGTTGTATTTTTCGTTAAGTTAGTTTTCATTTAAGTTATTATGGAACGAGTTATGAATTCTTATGTTGGTGATGTAACCAACTTGGAGTGTCAACACTCATCACCAAAGTTAAATAATCAAGAGATGGATTATACACTTTTACCCAAAGAAGCACCCGTTTCGAATTATGAAGTGAAACCCAACTCATCAGGACTAAAGTTACCCTTTGTGTGCACTACTTGCAACAAAGCTTTTTCCCGAAAGTTTGTCTTAATTAGACACATGAAATTTCACCTGGAGAAAAAACCTTTTGTGTGTGACATCTGCGAAAAACAATTTGTTCAAAAGAGTGATTTATTAAATCATGTGAAGATTCATTCAAAGAGCCCAGTGATTTATAATTGTGATCTATGTGCTGAAGTTTTTTCAAAAAAGAGTGACTTACTTCAACATAGCAAAATTCACAAATCTGTCAAACAACATAAGTGTATTGAATGCAATGAACTGTTTTCGAGAAAGTACGACTTATTGAAACATAAGAGGATGAATAAGCCCCGAAAGCAGTATGAATGCATCCAGTGTAGTGGAATATTTAATCGAAAATATGATTTATCACGTCATATAGACACTGCACACAAAGTACTACCCAAAGTTGTCAAATCGTCATCATTAAAAGATTCGTTATATGAAAAAGTGAAACATTTTAAAAGACAAAATGCTTTAAATGTATTTACTAAAACTGTAATAAATTCTAATGAGGAGAATGATCAAGACTTTCACACATTTTTTAACAGTATTCGGTCGGACGTTTTGAATGAATTAAATTATCACATAGAAGTAAAAAGGTCAATGAAATGGTATGCAACTGCAAAAGTTGTTGTAAGTCGCCAAACACCGGACGGTGATATAGATACTATCACCCCATATTTTCATTCAAGAACTGTACTGGAATTGACGAATCAAAACATACCTGTACATGTTGAGGATGCCTTTACGAAAATTATTAACTCTTTTGAGAAATTCACTCAACAAGGATTTAATTGGACATTGCAACAAATATTAAATCTAGAACTGTCTATACAGCTAAATATAGAATGGTTTAAAATGTGTGGACTGTTTTTGAAACATGTATATTCATGTTTTTGCTATTGTAGTTATTTAAAATGATAAATAAATAGCCTATGACTAAAAAATCTTAAAGAGTTTTTTATTATTTTCATGGTAACTATTTTATATAAATTACTTATAACAGTTTACAATGCTACATAAACTACTGTTTAACATTTTGAATGTCTTAGACAAAATGAGAATGAATTTGTTGAAATTATGAAAAACATGATGAAATAAATGCGATGTATTTATTATATGTTACTTAAATTACAAGAGAAATTATTGGAAATGTGTTATTTTAAATCTATGGTACTTTTAATAACTAACAAGGTAAGACGTGACGTTATGAATCATCGATGGGTTTTCCTTTGAATATGTATTAATCTTACTTATTGATAAGAAAGTTAGAAAAATAGACTTAACACATTGTTAGAGCTTTTGGAAAAATATATACTTGGTTAAAAATTTTAGAAAATTTAACATAAAGTAACAAATTTTAGAAAATAAACATTTCGATAAATGAAAAAAATTAAATTTTGGTAAACTTTACACTTAGACAATATTTCAAACTAGGAAAAAATAATAACTTTACACTGAGACATTATTTAAAACTAAGGAAAAATTAGACTTAACGCATTGTTGCAGTTTCTTTGAAAAATATCTAGTTGGTTATAAATTTTAGAAAATTCGACCTAACGAAATTAACACACTTAAAAATATCTAGGTTATACATTTTATAAAATAAGCAACAAATAAACATTTCGATACATTGACAAAAGAAAATAATTAAGTTTAAGTAAACTTTACACTTAGACAATATTTCAAACTAAAAAAAATAATAAATTTACACTTATACAATATTTTAAACTAAGAAAAATAATAACTTTACACTTATACAATATTTTAAACTAAGGAAAATTAATAACTTTAAACATCAGACTTAACACATTGTTAAAGTTTTTTGAAAATAACACGACATTTTGAAAGCAGTGGAAATAGTATACCTGCAAAAAATTCAACTTAGTGGAATTTAATATTGAAATTTTTTAACCTCACTCATTTAAAAAATAAAACTTTATAAAATTCACTTTTTTAAATAAGCAACTGTTAAACATTTTGAATGTCTTAGACAAAGTGTGAATAAATTTGTTGAAATTATATAAAACATGAAAAATTTCATAACTTTTAAAGGAAATTTTATTTTTTGTGAAATAAACTCGAGGTATTTATTATATGTAACTTTAACTACTAGAGAATTGATTGAAAATGTGTTACTTTTAAGCACTCACAAGATAAGACACGATGTTAGGAATTATAGATGTGTTTTCCCCCCACAATTGACGTCACTTGTAACATATTTACTGACCAAGTCATGAAATCATAGTTCAGGGTATGTTTATGAGCACGGCGTTTAGTCTAGATTTAAGATATTTGAGAAATATAAACTACAACTTTGACTACTTTTTGAAATTTCCCCCTACATAAGAAAAAGGACATAGGAAAATAAAATGAAAAGTTGTCTTTGAATGGAATCGAACCATTATTCTTTCACTTAACAGCTGAATGCGTTGGCAATTACATCACAAAGGCACTGATAACAACTGGTTGAATATATTGGGTTTCTTTTTTAAGGTTAAATTCATTTAATATTCAAGTTATTTCTTAATGATACACTTAAAAACAATAAATTTAATTAGCATTCAAAAAACAAACGATCACATTATTGTGTAAAACAATCAAATGTTTTGAAAGTCACGAGTTAAAATTTTGGAGGGTGCGATAACTTGGAAGTGCACTGCAGAAGGGGAGTTAAATTTTTGAAGAAGTTTAATCTTAGAAGACGAGAGTAAAATTTGAAATGACTTAGAGTTTAATTAGAATTTAGATGTGAACCTTTTAAAATGAAATAATAGTTTTTTTTGTATCGCCCTCTATCGGTGGGTAATGGAATTAAGAGATAATTAAAAGTTTTAACTTGGATTCGAACCCACAACAAAAATTATTTTACGGTTTGATAATTTAGGGTAGGTTTAACTGAGCAAACCATGATATTATAGTATTTAGAGATGTTTTAAGATATTCGATAAAGGAAATCATCTAAATTTTCAATTTAATTGAATGGTTTACTGCTTAAAGTACTACAAAATGAATAGAACACGATACATAGTTTTTTTTAATTAATTATATTTTTCGAAAGGTTAAATTGACTTATTGATAAACTTAGGATTTATGTTTAAAGTGAATAAATTTGATATGTTAGGTTTACTTAATAACAGAGGGTTGAATAAGTTATTTTTTTTAATTAAAATTTCATAAAAATAAAGTTTACTAAAAGTTTTTAAAGTTAAAAAAATTGTAAGTTACGTTAAAAAAGTTAACAAAAATATAGTTTAAAAAAATTAAAAGTTTACAAAAAGATTAAAAATCTTTAAATTAATTAAAATTAACTTTTTTATTTTAACTATTGAGAGACTATAATTTAATTGTTAATCCTTGTAACCAACTGGTGCATATCAACTATCTGCACATGTGCAGAAAAAACATACACTTTTACACTAACTTGAGTTTGATTTTAAATTATTTGCTAATTTTTATACAACTCGATTACCTTTCAGAAACAAAATAGAATTAAATACTTACCGAAAAACACGTCCACTTCTTGTGCTTTCTTTCACTAGACTAACCTTTCTCCCTTATCTTTGTTAGGGGGCGCTGCAATTGACGTAGAGGCGCTACCAGTCTTCCGGTTTGTGACGTCATTTCCGGTTTGAGATAAGAATAAACTTTAAATACAAACTACACTCGATCGGTCATTCTTCCTCCACTCTTACTTGACAGCAGTTGTTAGTTTCTTATTTTGACGTGTTGAATGACGTCATCACGTGTTTGTCTAAACTTGTCCAGTCTTGTTTCTGTGCTGCAAGTCTGTTTTGCTAACTCATCTCTTACTCGTTTAGACTTGTTTCGTCTGCTTTGATGATTCATGTTTTGCTTTAACCGTTTGGCCTTGCTGGTGTCAACCACCTCATGTCTTTTGTCCTAGCTTGAATATACTTTACACCAATCACTTAAACATAAAAGTCTTGTCACAACTTACTTAAACTTTGATAAAAATATTAATTATTCATAAATTTTATCAAATTCTTATACATTTACTAAGTCACTTTCATTCAAAAATATGGTAAAGTCCGATTTTAAATTGAAGTCTAAGATAAATTCCCCAAATTTGTAACATTTTAACACTAATAATAAGTATCGTAAACACCCTGTACATACAAGTTTTGTAAAAATAATATTACTTATAGCTAACTCGTTCAGTCTCATGATAAATAATATAAGAAAAAGTTAGAATAGTTCACATATTTTTGTAATTAAAAAAATGTATGCACAAACACACACACAATAGCTTACAAGGTTACAACACTCAACACACAGTTCACCATACTTAAATAAACGATTCACGATAAATTTATAAATTTAAATTTAAATATTTGAAAAATACTGAAGTATTTTTATTTATAATTGTTCATTTATAAATAAAATATTTAAATTTAAATTTATAAATTTATCGTGAATCGTTTTTTTAAGTATGGTGAACTGTGTGTTGAGTATTGTAACCTTGTAAGCTATTGTGTGTGTGTTTGTGCATACATTTTTTTTAATTACAAAAATATGTGAACTATTCTATCTTTTTCTTATATTATTTATCATGAGACTGAACGAGTTAGCTATAAGTAATATTATTTTTACAAAACTTGTATGTACAGGGTGTTTACGATACTTATTATTAGTGTTAAAATGTTACAAATTTGGGGAATTTATCTTAGACTTCAATTTAAAATCGGACTTTACCATATTTTTGAATGAAAGTGACTTAGTAAATGTATAAGAATTTGATAAAATTTATGAATAATTAATATTTTTATCAAAGTTTAAGTAAGTTGTGACAAGACTTTTATATTTAAGTGATTGGTGTAAAGTATATTCAACCTAGGACAAAAGACATGAGGTGGTTAACACCAGCAAGGCCAAACAGTTAAAGCAAAACATGAATCATCAAAGCAGACGAAACAAGTCTAAACGAGTAAGAGATGAGTTAGCAAAACAGACGTGCAGCACAGAAACAAGACTGGACAAGTTTAGACAAACACGTGATGACGTCATTCAACACGTCAAAATAAGAAACTAACAACTGCTGTCAAGTAAGAGTGGAGGAAGAATGACCGAGCGAGATTAGTTTGTATTTAAAGTTTATTCTTATCTCAAACCGGAAATGACGTCACAAACCGGAAGACTGGTAGCGCCTCTACGTCGATTGCAGCGCCCCCTAACAAAGATAAGGGAGAAAGGTTAGTCTAGTGAAAGAAAGCACAAGAAGTGGACGTGTTTTTCGGTAAGTATTTAATTCTATTTTGTTTCTGAAAGGTAATCGAGTTGTATAAAAATTAGCAAATAATTTAAAATCAAACTCAAGTTAGTGTAAAAGTGTATGTTTTTTCTGCACATGTGCAGATAGTTGATATGCACCAGTTGGTTACAAGGATTAACAATTAAATTATAGTCTCTCAATAGTTAAAATAAAAAAGTTAATTTTAATTAATTTAAAGATTTTTAATCTTTTTGTAAACTTTTAATTTTTTTAAACAATATTTTTGTTAACTTTTTTAACGTAACTTACAATTTTTTTAACTTTAAAAACTTTTAGTAAACTTTATTTTTATGAAATTTTAATTAAAAAAAATAACTTATTCAACCCTCTGTTATTAAGTAAACCTAACATATCAAATTTATTCACTTTAAACATAAATCCTAAGTTTATCAATAAGTCAATTTAACCTTTCGAAAAATATAATTAATTAAAAAAAACTATGTATCGTGTTCTATTCATTTTGTAGTACTTTAAGCAGTAAACCATTCAATTAAATTGAAAATTTAGATGATTTCCTTTATCGAATATCTTAAAACATCTCTAAATACTGTAATATCATAGTTTGCTCAGTTAAACCTACCCTAAATTATCAAACCGTAAAATAATTTTTGTTGTGGGTTCGAATCCAAGTTAAAACTTTTAATTATCTCTTAATTCCATTACCCACCGATAGAGGGCGATACAAAAAAAACTATTATTTCATTTTAAAAGGTTCACATCTAAATTCTAATTAAACTCTAAGTCATTTCAAATTTTACTCTCGTCTTCTAAGATTAAACTTCTTCAAAAATTTAACTCCCCTTCTGCAGTGCACTTCCAAGTTATCGCACCCTCCAAAATTTTAACTCGTGACTTTCAAAACATTTGATTGTTTTACACAATAATGTGATCGTTTGTTTTTTGAATGCTAATTAAATTTATTGTTTTTAAGTGTATCATTAAGAAATAACTTGAATATTAAATGAATTTAACCTTAAAAAAGAAACCCAATATATTCAACCAGTTGTTATCAGTGCCTTTGTGATGTAATTGCCAACGCATTCAGCTGTTAAGTGAAAGGATAATGGTTCGATTCCATTCAAAGACAACTTTTCATTTTATTTTCCTATGTCCTTTTTCTTATGTAGGGGGAAATTTCAAAAAGTAGTCAAAGTTGTAGTTTATATTTCTCAAATATCTTAAATCTAGACTAAACGCCGTGCTCATAAACATACCCTGAACTATGATTTCATGACTTGGTCAGTAAATATGTTACAAGTGACGTCAATTGTGGGGGGAAAACACATCTATAATTCCTAACATCGTGTCTTATCTTGTGAGTGCTTAAAAGTAACACATTTTCAATCAATTCTCTAGTAGTTAAAGTTACATATAATAAATACCTCGAGTTTATTTCACAAAAAATAAAATTTCCTTTAAAAGTTATGAAATTTTTCATGTTTTATATAATTTCAACAAATTTATTCACACTTTGTCTAAGACATTCAAAATGTTTAACAGTTGCTTATTTAAAAAAGTGAATTTTATAAAGTTTTATTTTTTAAATGAGTGAGGTTAAAAAATTTCAATATTAAATTCCACTAAGTTGAATTTTTTGCAGGTATACTATTTCCACTGCTTTCAAAATGTCGTGTTATTTTCAAAAAACTTTAACAATGTGTTAAGTCTGATGTTTAAAGTTATTAATTTTCCTTAGTTTAAAATATTGTATAAGTGTAAAGTTATTATTTTTCTTAGTTTAAAATATTGTATAAGTGTAAATTTATTATTTTTTTTAGTTTGAAATATTGTCTAAGTGTAAAGTTTACTTAAACTTAATTATTTTCTTTTGTCAATGTATCGAAATGTTTATTTGTTGCTTATTTTATAAAATGTATAACCTAGATATTTTTAAGTGTGTTAATTTCGTTAGGTCGAATTTTCTAAAATTTATAACCAACTAGATATTTTTCAAAGAAACTGCAACAATGCGTTAAGTCTAATTTTTCCTTAGTTTTAAATAATGTCTCAGTGTAAAGTTATTATTTTTTCCTAGTTTGAAATATTGTCTAAGTGTAAAGTTTACCAAAATTTAATTTTTTTCATTTATCGAAATGTTTATTTTCTAAAATTTGTTACTTTATGTTAAATTTTCTAAAATTTTTAACCAAGTATATATTTTTCCAAAAGCTCTAACAATGTGTTAAGTCTATTTTTCTAACTTTCTTATCAATAAGTAAGATTAATACATATTCAAAGGAAAACCCATCGATGATTCATAACGTCACGTCTTACCTTGTTAGTTATTAAAAGTACCATAGATTTAAAATAACACATTTCCAATAATTTCTCTTGTAATTTAAGTAACATATAATAAATACATCGCATTTATTTCATCATGTTTTTCATAATTTCAACAAATTCATTCTCATTTTGTCTAAGACATTCAAAATGTTAAACAGTAGTTTATGTAGCATTGTAAACTGTTATAAGTAATTTATATAAAATAGTTACCATGAAAATAATAAAAAACTCTTTAAGATTTTTTAGTCATAGGCTATTTATTTATCATTTTAAATAACTACAATAGCAAAAACATGAATATACATGTTTCAAAAACAGTCCACACATTTTAAACCATTCTATATTTAGCTGTATAGACAGTTCTAGATTTAATATTTGTTGCAATGTCCAATTAAATCCTTGTTGAGTGAATTTCTCAAAAGAGTTAATAATTTTCGTAAAGGCATCCTCAACATGTACAGGTATGTTTTGATTCGTCAATTCCAGTACAGTTCTTGAATGAAAATATGGGGTGATAGTATCTATATCACCGTCCGGTGTTTGGCGACTTACAACAACTTTTGCAGTTGCATACCATTTCATTGACCTTTTTACTTCTATGTGATAATTTAATTCATTCAAAACGTCCGACCGAATACTGTTAAAAAATGTGTGAAAGTCTTGATCATTCTCCTCATTAGAATTTATTACAGTTTTAGTAAATACATTTAAAGCATTTTGTCTTTTAAAATGTTTCACTTTTTCATATAACGAATCTTTTAATGATGACGATTTGACAACTTTGGGTAGTACTTTGTGTGCAGTGTCTATATGACGTGATAAATCATATTTTCGATTAAATATTCCACTACACTGGATGCATTCATACTGCTTTCGGGGCTTATTCATCCTCTTATGTTTCAATAAGTCGTACTTTCTCGAAAACAGTTCATTGCATTCAATACACTTATGTTGTTTGACAGATTTGTGAATTTTGCTATGTTGAAGTAAGTCACTCTTTTTTGAAAAAACTTCAGCACATAGATCACAATTATAAATCACTGGGCTCTTTGAATGAATCTTCACATGATTTAATAAATCACTCTTTTGAACAAATTGTTTTTCGCAGATGTCACACACAAAAGGTTTTTTCTCCAGGTGAAATTTCATGTGTCTAATTAAGACAAACTTTCGGGAAAAAGCTTTGTTGCAAGTAGTGCACACAAAGGGTAACTTTAGTCCTGATGAGTTGGGTTTCACTTCATAATTCGAAACGGGTGCTTCTTTGGGTAAAAGTGTAGAATCCATCTCTTGATTATTTAACTTTGGTGATGAGTGTTGACACTCCAAGTTGGTTACATCACCAACATAAGAATTCATAACTCGTTCCATAATAACTTAAATGAAAACTAACTTAACGAAAAATACAACCTATTACAGCAATTTCAGGGCACAGTATAATAATATCAACTCGTTTCATTGAAATTTATATAATGATAGAGGGCGCTCTTGTAAAAATATTAACTTTTTATTGGTTTAAAAATACTGACATTTTATTGGTTTAAAAATACGCCTGGTGAATATTTCATCCTATAACGTTATAAGTTCAATAACCACTTAATTCTTGCACAATGACTGAGAAAGTCTTACCTATCAGAAGTTCGTACATTTGTAAGTAAAAATCTTTATTACTTTCGTATCTATTGCTTTTATAAATAATATTTTACTTATCAAATCACTTAATTTCTAAATGATGTATTCTAAAATGCTTTTCATGTCTTATGTGTATAAAGTCTACCAAAAGAGGGGGGGGGGGGAAAGAGGGGTGTGAAGTATTTGTAAAATTGAAATATGTTAATTTATAAAACTAGATTCCATTCTCTTTTTTTTTAAATGTTGCTTGTATAAAGTCAAATATAATAAAAATTTATTTTAATCGTATAACTCTAAACAAAATACTCGCTCTCTTTAATAAGTTAAATAGTCGCTAAAAATATTTCATATGAAAGGGAAAAAATCGTTCAAATTGTATGTAATGTTGTTCGTTTATATCGTATGGTATTGTTTATATCATATTGTATGTTTTTCTAAATCAAATTTTGCATGTCAAATCATTTCTTGACTAAATGGAATGATCTAAAATGTCTTATACGTTGTGGTTGGTTGGTGATTTGTTACAATCGATTATCTACGTATGGTATATAAGTCTCTGTGGGAGGTCTTTCTAAGGTGTTCTAACCCGTATTGACACAAGATTCGATAAAAACTCCAAACGGTTAGGTCAACGAGCGTGAGAGGTGTTTAAACCTTCCGTATACCAGCTTTGAAAGTAGAGCCTCTCAGCCACTAGTCTGTTTAATCACTTAATTCCAAAATGAAATGTTTCTAAGACTGTCATGTCTTAAGTGAAACATATTTAACTAAAGAAGGGTGTAGTAATTGTGACATAAGTTATTCTCTAGTAGTCTTTTAAGAAAAATGTTAGCTATTACAAGTCAATTAAAACAAATATATAATAATAAAAAAAAATATATTGTAAACTTAAAAAACGGAAGATATAATGTAACAGAAAGTATGACAAATCTTTTTTTCCTATGAAAGATTAGTCTCAAAGACTTGAATTAATTTTTTCCCTAAAAATGATACATTAATTTCAGTATACAAGTTTGTGAAACGGCTTTTGCAGGAAAATAGTACGGTGAATACAATATTAAGCATTGTAATTTAATTCAATAACATAAATGCGTGGGTGTATAGCTTACAGTTACATTGGTAAAAATCACTTTGCTTTCGTTTTTAAAATGTATAAACACGTTATTTTTCGTAACAAAACTATAAACCTATATTTCTAAAATAAATGATTATAAGGTTAATACAAGAAAGAATCAAGCATGCTAATCTTTTTTTCCTATAAAAGATTAGTCTCAAAAACTTGAATTATTTTTTCCCCCTAAAAATGTTACATTAATTTCAGTGTACAAGTTTGTGAAACAGCTTTTGTAGGAAAATATTACGGTGAATACAATATTAAGCATTGAAATTCAATTCAATAACATAAATGCGTGGGTGTATAGCTTATAGTTACGTTGGTAAAAATCACTTTGCTTTCATTTTTAAAATATGTAAACACGTTATTTTTCATAACAAAACTAGAAACCTATTTCGAATATAATGTTAATACAAGAAAGAATCAGGCATACTGTTTCCGTCAATCTCTATAAATAACATTTCATAGTATTTTCATATAAAAATTTTCCTTCTAAATTATTATTTCGAATGTGGAAATGCTGTGTTGACAGAATGTTGTAAGAGAAATGTGTTGTAACAGATGTAAAAGCAGTTATATTAAACCAAAACTCGCGAATTACTCAATAGCTAAAGACAATTTCCTGCAGTTCATTAAAACTATGATAAAGATAATTAAACGCAGGTCTGAAGTCCCCATCTCTCGCATTTAAAGAGATAACAATACACACACCCTTAGTAACCTATTAGATAAGACATGTGTGATACAGAACATTGCAGGTTCTAACATCACTAAAAATTAAAATAATACGTAAACCACTACAAAAAAAAATAATAATATAAAAAATAATTTGAAACGCATTAAATAAAAAAAGAAAAAAAAAGAAAACTCTTTAAATAAAAAATACAATAAAATTTCACCCTCTACGAAGAACAAAATCTACGTGTATATTCCTGTACTTTTCTTATCGCTTAATCACTTCCGGTCTTTTAAACTACCTTTCCTGTTGCAACACGCTCCCAAACATCCTGCTTCTTGAAAACCTTTTTTGAAAATAAATAAATAAATAAACATGTCTAATCCCGTTTCCGGTCTTGCTTCCTATTGCGTTTCCAATCTTAAAATAAATTTCATGCTAACTTTTATAAAGTAAAACCAAGTCAGAAAGATTTCCATTTTTATATTAGATGTTAGTTAGCAAATAAAATTTTTATTTCAGGTGAGAAAAAAAAAATCGAACATTTTGCTAATATTACTTTCAAACTAAATTCATTCTGATAGCAGGATTCCTACAACTCAACTCCACTCGACTAGAAGGATTAAAACCAACAAAAAAAATTAAGCCCCCCCACAAAAATAAGCCCTCCCCCTCTCTCTCCCTTATCGCATTCACTTCCTGTCGCATTTCCTGTTAAATTTCCTTTCGCGTTTCCGATCATACTTCCTGTTCACTTCCTGTCTCAACATGCCTGTTATCCCCACCTGCGACTTCCGGTGTCCACACCTGTTCCTTCCGGTGACCTTCACAGAGCACAGAAGGTCGACTGCGCGAACTGCGCTGATGCAGAACTGTCAAATATTATCTACTTCTGTGGTTGCTATAGGATAAAAGAGAAATAATAATTATTAAAAGAACGTGGCTTTTAGGCCAAATTTTTTAATTTGCAAGTTAAATTTCTGTAAAAATATTTATTCGCGTGTTTTATAAGCGAATAAAAATTCATATTTATTGTGACGTCACGGGAATATTGTCCATTGGGTTTATTTTATCATTATGCATTATAACTTTGTTGATGCCATTTTTTCATTACAATTAAATACAAAATATATTTTTATTTGTATACATGGTGCTTAAGCATTAAAGTAACGTATGTAAAGTACGTGTAAAAAGTTTGCGTCGGTGAAAATGACGTTATGTTTAGTTTGAAATGCATTTTTACATCGATAAAACGATAAAACTAAAGAGAAAATGTATATAATTGTGTCAACATAACGTAATTTTAGCTGATTTTTCCATTCTTAATTATAAAGATTAGAATTGGAGCCGTCATTGATTGCTTCATCTTGATTGCACACCTTGATTGCATGTTACCAATTACTTTTTTTTAAATTATAGGTTTGAAGATTTCCTTTTATAATAAACTAGTCGGATGTGCCAATCCTAAAACTTTCTTCTATCTCAATCATGTTAATACTTCTAATTTCGTCCTCACATCGCCAATAAAATCAATATTTTTCGTCATTCTGTTGTACGTCAGCTGCTTGCGAATCATCGGGTTACCGGGATGCAATCTACTGATGTATACTAAACTACGAAAAGTTCTTTTGGCCTGTACCGACCGGAACACATAGCCTCCCTATTCCTTGGTTTTACGATTTTAGTTAATTTTACAGGTAAACACGAAGCTGAAATGCGTGGAACCCAATTAAAGAAGATTCATTCCCAGTTCTCGTCAACATTGAATTTGAATGAGAATATCGCCAAATTAGTCTTCAATAGCCAAGTTGGCTTCATGTGGGGCAACCTATTTTTGTCGCCAAATCTGGCGTTATTTCGTCAATTGCCGCCAAGCTTGGCGAGAATTTGACGTTGGCGAATATAAATATATAGTGTTAAGCATCTCTATAATAAAACCGTAAGTCATGTGAGTGTCATCAACAGTTCGGGGATGCCCGCTTCACTTTTTCATATGCCAGGCGGCCATTTTTATTCAAAATTATTTTTTCGAATAAAACTGCATAAAAGTTACATTTTTAGAAAGATCGTTCAAAATAAATTAATATTTGAGAGATGACTTACGTTCAATTATGTATACATTCTGCAATAACTTCAGTTTAAATTAGATTCACATAGTTCAAATTCTCTATCCATGAAAGTAAACAAAAAAAAAAAAACAGATTCATTCGTTGTGAACGTTTAAAATATTAAACCATGAATTTTTGGACCGCTGCCTGGTGTAAAAAAAAAAAAAAAAAAAAAAAAAAACCCGCACTTGTGAGACAGTCAAAGTTTACCATGATTCTGTTCTATACAACTGAACTTCCTTCCGGATCTTTTCTTGACGTAAGTTGAGCTCATGTAATAATATTTAATGGATCAAATTTCGAAACGAATTGTCAGCTTTTATTTTTCGCGTGTGCAAATTAGAAACGATACTTTAATTTTGAAATCAAATGTTTTGATTTATGATATTATTTCTTATTTATCTATTTTCTATTTTAAAGAAAAATGTGAACGTCATGTATTTTAAATTGGAACAGCTGTCACGGACGCACCGTGGTTGGCGCGATTTTTGTTTTGCACCATTTTGGCGAGAAAATCCAATTTTCAGGTACCTATTAGAGATTAACTAAAACAGCATGTACTTTTATTTTATTATGAAATAGTTTATTTTATATTAAAAAACACACAATTTTATTATAAAACACACACAATGATTAATTTATTATAAAGTGGGTTAAGTGGTTTTTGTCAAGAAAGATGAAATACATAACAACAATAAATATGCGAAATGCTACCACGATCGCAAAAGCTCTTGATTTGTCCATTAGATTTTTCCGGTTTGGTGAAGGATTAAGGAAAAAAATAAATTATGAATAAAAATAATTTGTTACAATGCTTAACATACATTTAAGGGCGACCAAACTGGTCGCCAGTGGCGGCTAGTTTAAGAATAGGAACAATGGTTACAACAATGAAAGAAAATTTGCTAAAACCCTGTTAACTAAAACTCATAAGTTAAACCCGTATATGGATGAATTCTGCTGTCTTGTTTGATAATGTCAACCACCCTAAAATTTCAAACCGCTATATCTCCGCCATTTTTTAATATAGAGACAAAACAAAAACTGCTCCGGATTCTCCGGATCAAGGCCGAACATTTAACGGAAAAATCTTTTAGGATTTCTAATTTTTTATACATCATTTTGAATTTGAAATCTTTAAATGGCTATCACAGCGCCCCCTTCCGGCGGAATATCCCCACATTCTAGTAGGACCTGCTGGCTACAGCCAAAAACATATTACAAAATTTTGGTTTAATTATCTGCATAACATCATACACTTTTCGATGATACAATAGTGAAAATCGAACAAAAATCGCGATGGCAGCTCCCTCTTTCGTCGAAATATCCCCGAATTCAACCTGGACCTGCAGGCTATGGTCAAAAACAAAAAAAAAATTGGTTCAATTATCTGCATAACTTCATACCCTTTTCGATGATACAATAGTGAAAATGGAACAAAAATATCGATCACAGCGCCCCCTTTCGTCGAAATATTCCCAAATTCTGATAGAATCTGCTTGCCATAGCCAAAAACATAGAAAAAAAATTTGATTCAATTTGAAGCATAACTTAATACACTTTTAAATGGTACAATAGTGAAAATGGAACAAAAATATCGATCACAGCGCCCTCTTTCGTCGAAATATCCCCGAATTCTGATAGAATCTGCTTGCCATAGCCAAAAACATAGAAAGCAAATTTGGTTCAATTTGAAGCATAACTTCATACACTTTTAGATGGTACAATAGTGAAAATGGAACAAAAATATCGATCACAGCGCCCCCTTTCGTCGAAATATCCCCAAATTCTGATAGAATCTGCTTGCCATAGCCAAAAACATAGAAAAAAAAATTAGGTTCAATTTGAAGCATAACTTCATACACTTTTAGATGATACAATGAAGACACACAGACGGACAGACGGACAGACAGACATTTCGTAAAAACGTGTTTTTCGGAATCTCTGACCCCGAAAACGTGTAAATCCGTCGAAAACCGGAAGTCGAAAAAAATTTCGATTACAATACTTTCTTCTATTATAGATAGAAGAAAGTAAAAAATACAAAAGTGAAGGATTTCAGGAAATTTAAAATTATTAAAAATAGTGTTATGGTAGAAAAAAAAACTTGAAATAATGATTGTATTTTTAGCTAGAATAAACAATGTAAGACTAATATTTCATAGGAATTATTTTGGTAGGTTTATTATAAGTTCATTTACCATTTCCTTATTAGCACAAAGTCCTATTTCTTTCACTGTGAATCTCTCTTTCGATGTCAAAAAATGGTTTTCTACTTTTTAACGCCAGCTAAAAGACAATGGCAATTCTTAGAAATGTACAACGGTTGTGACAACAAACGGCGCTATCGCTTTAGCTTTCATCGCGCTTTCATCACTTCTAAATACTACAAATTTCTATTTTTTACTACATTTTACTATATTTTACAATTTCAATTCATCAATTGGAAAAAAAATTAGCATTCGATTGAAATTTATTTGAAAACTGCCGCTTAATTTAACGAATTTTTAAATAATTTTTAAGCATGAAAATTTTTTAATTCTATCTTATCAATGACCACCAGTTTGCTTCAATAATGTAAAATAGCCCCGCGAAAGTTGCCACAATTGAAAATAGATTTCCCTAACCATCATAAAAAGTGAATAATAATAATAATAATAATAATAATAATTATAATAAAAACAGTGATAAATCATAAGATCAGATTATCCATAAGATAGAGCATTTTGGCGCTAAACGAAAATCTGTAAAAAAAAAAAAAAACTATTTTCAGTTTATGTTGAACATAAAATTGATATGTTGAATTCGTTGATGTATATGTTCCATCAGATATCAGATTATGCTAGGAATGGTATTTTTTTGTTTTTTAAAGATCCATTTGCCAACTGTATAAGAGAAAAAATTTCCCCGACTGTGATAGAAAAGGGACAATCATCCTGATTATGTCAAGGAACCGAAGAAACCAAACAAATAAATTACATTTAAAAACATTAAAAATCCCCCTCATCTGCAGATTGATTTACTACTGTAAAAAAATTCTTCATCTTTATATAAAAATTTATTAGTTTAAAACTTGGATGTGTTTTAGAAGATATGAATTTGAAACGAACAATGATTAAAGAGGACAATTTAAAACTTTTAATTTAAACATTTTAAAACTTTTTTAACGTCGAATTTCGACGGTGCTTTTGGGCAGATGCAATGCACATGTGCATAGGAACTCATTCGGTGGCATAATCACAGGGGGGGGATGTGTGCTTTATTTACTATGTTCTTTTATTTACCGAATATGAAATGGACGTAGGAATATACTATTTGTATACTTCATAGGTCCATGAAATTTTTTTCTTGCCGAGGGGAATATGACGCTAATGTCAAACTGATTTGCATTACACAGTTTACAGATTGTTTGGTTGGAGTTTGCATCGGAAATAGTACTGTATTTGATTGGGGGAAAAACTTTTTAAATAAAATATTTGAAAGACTGTTTCATACGCACCCCATCTTAAATAATAAAGAAGCTTATTTTGCTAATACAAGTAGGACTGACTTGACGGAAATCTCCACCCAATAAGATTATTTTATTCATTTATTATTATTTATTTATTTGTAATTACTCAATCTATATTATAAATAACAAATATGTGCTTCAATAACATTGACGTCATAACGATGCAAACAATAATGAGGTTAAACTGCATAAAGTACAACAATGGAGTTAATGTTTTAATTTAATAACAAAATGGCGCGTTTCTTGGTTTGATTTCGCACTTTGTTTTCTTTCTTTTTTAGAAAGTAGCTAGTTTTTTAAAAATAAATAAGAAAAATTGCTGGCCAATTTTTACAAAAATTGTATTTTCGGATGCAAAAAAATTTTCTACAGATGTGTGGTGACTTTTAAATCGATACCTCAAATACTTTTCTTAATATTCGCAAATTAGCGAAAACAAACCTCTCGTTGCCATCGGCAAATGATAAATAATCGCGATTTCTGTGCCACGTACGATAGCGTAATATATTTATAGATTGTTATAGTTTTTTTCCGTCAAGTTTTGACGGGTTTCATCTAGTATTTTTTGAAAATCATTGATTGGGGAATTTCAATTGTATCTTGTACCAAATTACGAATAACAGGAGCTTTACCCTCGCCTATATTAAGAAGCCATCTATTAAAATTATTTTGTCTATCAGATCTCATATTTTCATATAGTTGCAATTGAGCAAAAGTTTTCCAAAGAGGATTTCAAGCATGTTTCTACAATTTTAATCCTATTTCCTCTGGGTACAATTGGCAACGTTTGTCTCAAATCTCCTCCCAGTAAAATTATTTTTCCTCCGAAAGGCGATTCATTACACATTATTTCGCGCAATAAATTATCAATGCAGAGAAAAGCTTGACTTGGCAACATTGTAGCTTCATAAATAATTATTAATTTTGTTATTCGAAGAACACTTTCTTCTGGCGGTGAAATTTTCATTGATGATGTAGATGTTTCTGTAATTGGCACAGGTAATTTAAATCCACTATGTACTGTTCGACAGTAAAAATGATGAAATTAAAGTGGTTGCATAAGGCAAAACAATTTGACTTTGCCCTCTAACTAAACACATTATTTTAGTATATATAAAAGTTTTTCCTGAACCACCAAAGACCATCAAGATAAAAGCAACGCTGCATTATCAATGGGCTCTCTAGTGCAGCACGTACTTTGGGGAATGCTTATCTTTGCAGGGAGTTTTGTGTAGCTATATTTCAAGTGGCTTCTGAAGCTTCAGTAATGGGATCAAAGGCTGGAATGAAAATGCTATATTGTTGTATAGTTTGAGGATTTGGTAAAAGAAAATCACTGCAACTTTTACGATGCAACATTAAAATATCTCGTGTTTCTTAGTGGGCTATATTGATAGCTTCTTCATTAGAAAAATTAATCTGAAATATGATGGTAATTTTCACATGTTGGCAAGAAAAAATTCCCATAGAGCAAAAGACACAAATGAACGCAATTGTTAGCCGAAGCTGTCTTGGCATTTGAATTGTGGCTGCTTCTTCCAAAGATCTTTCCCATTCTCGATCATCAGCCAATAATTGACGTGCTCGGGCAGCTTCTTGAAATGTTGGATATATAACACATATGTATTATGGGTTAGTAAATATTCAAAGCTGTTTACGCCAGGAATAGGAAGTAATAACAGTCGAATTGAAAAACGTTCAATATCAGTTGCTCTTACAGTATAAAACCTAGGAATTATATTTCCCTTTCTTTGCTTCCATCTGCACCAAGTCCCATTTCTGTATACATAATGATAGGGAATTTCATGATAAAAGTATTGCTTAGTCTGTACATGAATTACGCACAACTTACACCATGCTGTGAAAAGCGTATCACTGGTACGTTGCACTGAATTATTTTCATGACCACCCTGAAAATAAACAATTTGTCTGCAGGGCAAGGCGAATGAATTTATGCGATTTACTGTGCATTCTGAAATCCAAAAGCCGCCACATTGCTTGGGGAGCACTAACATATCGAGCATCAATATGGTTAGCGATTTCCTTATGAACAAAAACATTTTGTAGATCGTTGTTATTTTTAATTTCTAAATTTTCACAGTCGTATCCTTTGTAGATATACTTATATATATATATATATATATATATATATATATATATATATATATATATATATATATATATATATATATATATACATATATATATATATATATATATATATATAACTGATTTTATTGAGGTGAAAACTTCAACATTGATGTGTGCATCATATTTTTGCAACAAAAAGTGATTATATGAACAACATAATGATTATCAACAGGCTTCCCTCTCATCAAAACATTAGACGTTTTCCGTCTCCGATACAATAGGTAGTATCCATTAACATCACCTTGTGTAATTTGTTGAAACTGTTTTGGAAAATCTTTTGAATATTTGACATCCATCATGCAGGGTGATCTAGGATTTAAATTGCGACATGGGCCGTGAATCATGCTCTGCTTTAATCAATCGATCCACTTGAGATATTCACGAAATTTGTGGGTCTCATCTAAAATTTCAAGAAAATGGGCATGTGATAATCCTCTTTTTTGAATTTTTATAATGTGCACCTAACGAAGCATTTTGCTAAAATTTTCTCCGTCAGTGATGTCTTTTATTAATGCATTCAGTTTGATGTGGAATACCCTTGCGACTAAGTCTGGTCTGTCGCTTGAAGCTTGACCAGGATTCAAGTTTTCAGTTATTTACCACCACTTTAGACTACATGTGAAAGTACAAAATATGTCAGGTTTTCCAAGTATAGCTACAATTTCCATTGCATCTTTGTATCGTTTTCTCATGTTTCGTGGCGTTCCTTGAAATGTAGATGGTAAAATAACTGCTCTTCCAGCTTGAACTTCTACTTTTGTATCACCTCGTTCAACAAAATCAAGTAAACCACTATATTTTTTAGCTCGAAGCTTTACTTGGTTGTAGCGAAGATAATTGAGATTGTTGGCCTTCACTTGTAAATATGAATCTACTGCATATTTTTGAGTTAATTTTCCTCAATGTAAAATCGGATTGAATTCATCTTCGTGAACTACAAATAATGCACTCTTATCTCGAAGCATACTACATTTTGATCTAGACTGAACTGAAGCTACCGGATATGAGTTATATAATAATTGTGGTTGCCATCCTGGTTCACCATTTGTGAAATAGATATGTCATAGGATCAAGATTAAAACTTAGTATATTTAGATTCAAATATGGTCGTTCACTGTTTTGGGGATATACTTTTATATCGCGTTCAAAAGGTGGTTCCCCATCATCATTTTGAAACACCATAGCTGCTTCATTACATGTTGGCAAATTGCATCAGTGTTGGTCCGAGTGACGATCCCGACGTAAAACCATATTCACTCGAGGCAATAGAATATTTTATCGTCTAGCATGCTACTGCTACTCACGTATTTTATATGCTTGTTTTATATGCATTATTTTTATATGCATTTATTTTACATGCATTTTATATGCTTGTGCAAAAGGATTGTGTCTCACCATTTCATCTAATTCACGTAAAATGTGCGGTAAACAATTTTCATTGTGGTCAATGTTAAGTCGTTCCTGTACAGCTTGTATTGTATCTAATACATACAATTGTGTGTATTTTTTCTGACGACCTTCTTCTGGATGCAAATGCTAAGTGCGATGGTAAAATTGTCCCTGTACTTTAAAACAATAAGGTCCAGGTGCAGGTGAGTTTCCAGCAATTTCAGCTACCAGTGAAGCAAAAGAAATTGAGCTGTTACATTGGCTGATGTTTTCTTTAAAATTTTTGTAATCTGGATCGCGTGGATTACCTATTTTGCTCTGTAAAGAGGCAGAGAATCATTGTCGAAGCATTAATTTCAAACGTTCTTTATGACAACAAAAGTTAAACATATCATCTGTTGGTTTTTCGACTTCGAAATGCAATGCTTAGCAAAAGAGACATTTTATATTCATAGGACCAGAGTAATGATGCTCAGCATTATGTGCAACGGCATACCCATTCGCAGCAGCTACTTGTTGCCTAGTGGTATTCAATCTTTCATCTCTGATCCTACTTCTCTGACGTCGCATGCTGTCTCTATTTAAACGGCGTCTGCTTTCAAGATGTGTCTCAACGTCTGCCATGTACTATTAATAGAAAAAATTGCGCAAAAAGCGAAATTTCTCTGCACGCTATAAAAAACAAAATTTAGCTAAAGCATACATTTTTTGACATTTGAAGGAGTGATGCTTTGAGACCTATAGATTCAAAGACTGTTGTCTCGAATGATCCATATATATATATATTTTAATTCACAGAAACACATACATGACTTCGACAATTACATAAATCTTGACGAGATAGCACAAGGAAATTTACAACACCAGAGAGTTACAACTGGAAGCTCCACAAAGTGCGTGCAATGGAGCTGTCGGAAATCGAACCCACCGGCCTGACTCCTACGCTCTCAAGCGATTAGAGGAATGGTGTCTTAACCACTCGGCCACGGAGGCCTCAGCTAAAGCATACAAAACATTGAAAAACATTTCAAAATAAACTAATATATGATTGTTGCCGTTGCCAGATCACTTCAAACAAACTTTAATGAATCTAAAAAATGAATGACTTAAAACACAGCACATTCTTTATTCACCGCAAATTTAACCACGAGGATTTGATACGAACTATTAAATTTCACAAAAATTAAATATTAATACTTCTGGAGTTAAAATATTAAATGCGCGAAAGTTAAACAAGAATCACTCACCACACATCTCATTGTTTGTTTACAATTGTTTAAATTAACAACATTAAACACGATGATTTGGATATGAACTATTAAAATACACAAAATTTAAATATTAATACTACAAGAGTTAAAATATTCATAGCGCGAATGTTTTTTTTTAATTTTATGAATGAATCTAAAAAATGAATGACTCCCTACACAGCTTATTGTTTACGTAACCAAAATTTAACTCGATATCTGAAATGGTTTGTCGGTTGCGCAAATCATTGACATTTTGTTAGTTTAAACCCAATAGCCAATATTCTCGTGACGTCACAGTAAATGGAATTTTTTATTTACCTATAAAAATAAAGCACACGTAAAGAAATCTGCAAATTAAAAAATATACGCCCAAAAAACCACGCGTCTGAATATTTTTCATTATTTCTTTTTTCTAACTCTTTGAATCTATTTTTGTAATATGGGGATAAGTTCGCACGGGAATCAACACACTGTGTTTTATTATATTTAGATTAGGATGTATGTACATGCATAGATTTGAACGAATTCACCGATTATGGTAACTCTTTTTTTCTTTTTTCGTTTGAAAGGGCAGGTTTAGGTGGTGGTCCCGTTTTAATTTCTCCAGGATCTAAAAATGATATGTTTGTCTCTCAGATTGCTTTTTGTCTTTTTTCGACTTGTTTTTCGAGCCTGTAACTTTCCTAAAAATTGACCAATTTTTACAAAATTGGAATATGTTTTTAACATACACAGAAATACTGTATATTTTTAAAATACTCATTTTATCGTGTATAATATTTTACGAAGACACGTTAATAACTTTAATATAAGATCCTCAATTACGCGCTAGAATGAAAGATATTGGCAACCAAGTGACTAACAATGAATGTGAACAACAATAAAGGTTTGGCACAAATACAATGTTGTGCCAAATCACTTTCGTTAAATAAAAACTACTACTAATAAGTGGGTAAGTGTGATCGAAGATCGCACAAAGGGTTTCGTTTAATATTCCTTTCAAAACATTTTATCCTTTCTTTAATAAATCCAAATAAATTTCATTTTCCAAAAAAAAAAAAGAAAAAAAAAAGGCATGTTTTTTATAAAGTAAAAATTTACCGGTCTATTTTTCTCGTTTTTTCGAATATCTGAACCGTCCCGATAGCGGGCAAAGCCCGCTATTATACTCTGTCATAATAATATCTTTCATGTGGACTAAATGCGATATTGAAAAAACTCAATTTCAAATTTAAACATGTTATATAGAGACCTTCAAAATGTTAAAATATGCCAATATTTCCATAGTCGGGTTTTTATCATGATTCAATACATTTTTCAAACCGAGGCTAACGAAAAAGACAGGCTACCGCGGTGCATTCCACTTATCTTTTTCTACAGACCGCTAGAGTGACGTATTGCTTTTTTCGTACATCTGTATTGGTGCATTCGAGCATCACGTGACTCCCGCGGTCTGTAAAAAAAGATTTGCGTAAAGCACCGCGGTAGCCAGCAACTCATATGACGTTATAATCACTTGCTGATGTCATATCTACTTGCTTTCTCTATTACTCATATTGATACTCTCTTTGTATTATTCTCAAATATTTGAAAAAGTTCGTTAAACTTCCAATATGACGTCAGACTAATTTTCTTTTTAATTCTCTAATGACGTCATATTAAGCTGCTTTCTGTATTTACACATACTCATACTCCTTGTATTATTGAGAAATGTTTGAAAATTTCCGTTTTAATACCAGTATGACGTCGTATTAATCTTTTTTTCAGCTGCTGAAATTTTTTATTTCATTTTAATTTTTCACGTGGAAATCTTTCAATAGAAAATTAATTATTGTAGAAAGAATTTTATTGTGGATTTTTAATTGTTGGCAACTGCTATAACGATAAATGTTTAAATTCAATAGGAAAAGGCTGTTAGATTTTTGGTTTTTTATCTCTCTATATTAAAATAACACGATTTTTTCAATATTTTATGATTTACAGCGTTGAAGTAGGTATTCAGCTGTAAGTAAAATTTCAAGTCTGTAAGTTATACAGTTTCTGAGAACCGGCTCTGTGACGGACAGACAGAAAAGCGAGACGAATAGGGTTTCGTGATATTAACGAAACCCTAATAAAAAAACATTATTTAAAAAAAAATACTCTTGTTAAAATATGCCAATTTGCGTGTAATAAGGATATATTACTGTAACAAGTTAAAGATTAATTAATGTAAATTGGTATTTTTTTTTCATAAAAAGATACTTTTTTCTCTGTATTTTAAGAAAAGTATTTAATCCTGTTGCTGCCATATTTGAATTTTTAGTGATCTTTTTACTTTTCCGGTTTATTTTGCAAGAATTATTGCATAGAAAAAAAAAAATGAAAATTGGTACTTTTAAAGAGAAATGTAGGATAAACATGTTGAAGCAGACAGTTTTTTAATTGCAGAATTATTTTAAGCGCTATTTAATATTGAAACCTTTCAAGATAGTTCGGTTACGTAAATTTTATAGGATCAAAAACTATGCATAGCAATTTAACCATCTTTTGCAGTCTTCCATACTTGATTAGATGGTGGCGTGCAATGTCAAATATTATGAATTTATCTAAAATTTTAAGTTTATTTTCCACAATCTGTTATTTAAATTTTCATTATCTGAATAGAGATTTAATGCATAGTTTGAAATAGCAGTTTTTATCTACTGTTACCAGATTTTTAAAAGCCCAAATACTATTATCAAACACATTTTAAATGAAAAAGATATTTACACGTGAATATTAAAAGAGAAAGAAAACTTTAAAATAATTAAATTATTACGTGAAAAAAAAAATTAATGGTGAAATCTATGTCATATTTAAAATGATACATTTAAAACGTCATATTTAAAACGATTTTCTTATAGCATCTGAAAGAAACCTTTTCTTGTAGATGTTACAAAAGTCTTGGAGGCAGCGGCATTTTTTACTTAACCATTTTAGACAAGCTTATTTTCAAATGTGTAATTGATCTTAGTTAATAAATGACGAAAACAACCGTCAGCTGTCGCGATGGCAGTGGATGCGGCCGTAAGAGTCGGAAATATCCCAGTTAAATGTAAATGACTCGCAACCCGATTACGGAAGATTGCCACTGATCGTGATAATATCATTCAATCTTCGGTAATCGGGTAATATTTTTATAACAGAGCAAATTAGCGTGTTTTTAGAGCCTGTCGTGGTTTGGACGGGGGTTGGAAAGCGGAGCTTGTATCGAGCAGAGACCTCTAGTTCTGAAAAGGTATATAGAAACAAAGGTCAATCAACTTTCTGGAATTGACAGTTTTTTCTGTGCAAAATATTTATTATTAACGAACAACATTGCATTTAAACAAATAAACTTAATTACTTTTTTCAATCTGATTTTTTCAACTGTTAACTAAAATTATTTTTTCCTCATTTCATTCTAATCCACTGAAATACGTAATCAATAAGGAATCGATATCAGTGAGAGGGCGTGAAAATGTAAAAAGTCGTATAAATGAGAAACGTACAAGTGACGCCCAATTGTAAAATATTTTGTTTTCTAAAAATATGTAACAAAAATAAAGTTAAATCAACTTTTTTTTTTCTTTCTAGCTGACATACTTTTCCCCCATACAGAATACTTACTGTTAACAAACAAAATTGAGTGGGAGAAAAAAAAATAGTACTCGGCATAGATTCTACATTCTCTTTTTCCGTAAATTTTTAAACGATGTTAAACATGACTGTTCACAAGCATTCAAAAAGAGAGTCTTTTGGATTATTTACAGCATTTAAGTAATCGCATCGCACAATGCTGCCTCTCGCACAGTGTAAGACGGCACTTCCAGTGTTAAATTAAAAATAAACCTACAAACCCTTCCCGAAAACCCACTCCAGCTGGGCGTAGGAGGTTTTTTTTGTATTGCTTTTTATTTTTTATTTTTTAAAGTGGGGATTGTGGGATAGTTTTTGGCACACGGCTTGTATTCATGACACAGTCTTTGGATGGATAACACGGAGGTAAGACGTTTGTGGAAGGTTAATGGATTGTGAGCATGCTTAGAGGATTATTTCTTGTTCTTGCCATACTTCTGGTGGTAGAGACAGAGGCATTGCCTAAGGTTATTAAAATAGGTGAGTACATGATTTTAATAATGTATTTTATACTATTCAGGTTAAGGGTGGTGGTCAGTGAGATATGAAATTCCCCTCGCTAACCTTAAATCTATGAACGTGGAATGCATTCATACACTGCAAAAAAAAAGGTGTTGATTTTACAGTATAATACTGGCATCCCAGCTGCCAGTATTATACTGCAAAATCAACCCTTTTTTTTGCAGTGTATTTTTAGGGTTTTGTTCATCTCACGAAACCCTAGTACTCCCGCTTCGTTGTCTGTCCGTCACAGAGCCGATTCCCAGAAATTATGTAACTTACAGTCATGAAATTTTGTGTACTTATAAGTAAATACCTATTATGAAGCTCAAAATCATAAAATTTGAAAAAAAAATCGTATTATTTTAATATATAGAGATAAAAAACCAAAAATCTAACAGCCTTTTCCTATTAAATTTAAGCATTTTTTGTTATAGCATTTATACATTTTTCGTTATATGTTCCGTATATAAAAGTCCACAATAAAATTCTTTCTACAATAATTAATTTTCTATTGAAAGATTTCCATGTGAAAAATGAAAATGAAATAAATGTTTCACCAATTGAAAAAAAGATTAATATTGGTAATAAAACGGAAATTTTAAAAGATTTCTCAATAATACAAGGAGTATGAGTATGTGTAAATACATAAAGCAGTTTAATATGACGTCATTAGGTAATTAAAAGAAAATTAATCTGACGTCTAACATTTTGAAGATCTCTATACAACATGTTTAATTTTGAAATTGATTTGTTTAATATAGCATTTAGTCCACATGACAGATATAATTATGACAGAGTATAATAGCGGACTTCTCCCGCTATCGAACCGGTTCAGATTTTCGAAAAAACAAGAAAAATAGACCGGTAAATTTTTACTTTATAAAAAACATATTTTTTTTCGAAAATGAAATTAATTTGGATTTGTTAAAGAAAGGATTAAGTGTTTTGAAAGGAATATTAAACGAAACCTTTTGTGCTTTGTTTTCTGTTTTCGTTTATGTGATAAAATATTATTTTAATCGGAGGGTTCAGGGGTCTCCCACCTCCCTCCCCGCTG
This sequence comes from Maratus michaelseni, assembly GCA_963931845.1. Lineage (NCBI taxonomy): Eukaryota > Metazoa > Arthropoda > Arachnida > Araneae > Salticidae > Maratus > Maratus michaelseni. Next base: position 325,552,586 of record OZ007588.1, read on the forward strand.
ATGAAAAAGAAAAACATTTTGAAAAAAGTCAAGGGGATTGGTTTAAGGGATACGCACTTGGTTTAAATATCTATTTGATATAAACGGTTTTTTTTAATATCGCATTTAGTCCTCATGACAGATATTATTATGATAGAGTATAATAGCGGACTTCGTCCGCTATCAAACCGGTTTAGATTTTCGAAAAAACGAGAAAAATAGACCGGTAAATTCTTACTTTATAAAAAACATGACTATTTGTTTTTGAAAATGAAATTTATTTGGATTTATTAAAGTAAGGATAAAGTGTTTTGAAAGGAATATTAAACGAAACTCTTTGTGCGATCTTCGATCACACTTACCCACTTTTTAAAATATTCCCCCCCCCCCCCCAGGAAAATAATATTTTGAACATCTTTTTTTTCTGTGTACTGTTCTTAAGGTATTTTTCTCTCTCTTTTTATTTTACTTGTCAAAATATTTCCAAAATATATACTTAATTTATAGCTTTATGTATTAAAATCTTAGCTAAACTAAAGAAGATTTTAATATTTCAAATAAAATTAAACATATATTTTTGAAATATTTTGCCAACTGGAAAAGAAAGAGACATCATTTAAGAAGAGTACACAGAAAATAGAAGTTAAGAGGAACGAAAAATCATGCGTCAGACATAGATTATTAAACACTTTCCAACGCATTCAGAATACTGTAACAAAACTTCATCGTTTAATAATGTGTAAGATGATGCCCAATTAAACAATTTCGAAGACATATAACACATTTGAAAATCCAATTTCAGCAATTACTATCTATAAACGGAAAATTATTCGAATATTTTTGTGCAGCCTTGTATATGAGCTATACATTTGTATATATTGTGCATAGTATGCTAAAATGGTGTTCAGTTTGGAAATGCACAGCACAGTTAAAAATTCCCCTTCATCAATTTGCGCTAATAAGCGGAAATGTACTCGAGATCTTTTGTGCGTTCCTGTATATCATCTATAGAATTTATACATACCAAGTAAATTGAAAAAAAAATTGTTTAAATTAAAAAAAGTGTACCACAACTGAAAATGCACTTCCAGCAATTATTGTTTACAATTGTTTATATTGTTTATATAAGACAGCATTGTAACCGAATTCTTTTGTGTGTCCGTGTAAATGAACAATGAATGCTATGCACATTCTGTTCTACAGTAAGCATCATGTAGAGTACCTCAGTGAGGCATATCAATTTCCATATGTTTGAAATAGTGCAACATCATTAAAATACTCCGCAAACGATTTTCCCCAAAGACAGTAATGTAACGGAATTATTTTGATAGTCCCTGTAAGCGAACTAAAATGCTATACGATCTTTTTAATAGCGAACATGCCATAGTAATCGTCAATAACATATATAAATTGCATGGGAATCCGAGTATATTTACACCAGTTAGAGCTCGGACAGACAGACAGACAAACCGAGTTCATAAAAACTTTTCAACTATGTTGGAAAGTGTTAAAAATATTAATTTCTTTATGAGATATTTTCAAACTACGAATACATTCTACGCTTATAAGTTTAATATTAGCAAGGGGAATTTGAGATCTTACTGTCCAAACACCGTTAACCATAAGGAGGGTATTTGTTTTCAACATGATAAATGAATAAGTGCACTTAATTAGACACTAGAACAGGGGTCGGAACATTAGAATTTCTTAAATATCTACCCTCTACACACATATTTATGTAGGCAAATCAACTATACTTTTGAACCAAAGACGAGATAATAATTTATATATTGAAAAAAAATTACCTAATTAAAAAAAAAATTTCTTTTGCATTGTTTACTAGATTAATCGAAATGTTAGATACGCTAACCAGTAGTGAACTTCCTTATTTCTAAGACCATATTTCGCTTCACTCATTTATGCTAAGGTCTATATTTGTCTCCTGCGTTACCGAGTTCAGAAATATTTCCTAGAAATAATGAAAACACTCGGGCATTGAATCAGCATCTTTATTGAATCTCATTCTGGAATGCGGGAGACAACATTTCAAATTTCGCCATAGAACATGGACATTAAAATGGCACATTGTGTCTCTTGCCATAACTCATCCACATTTTTACTTTATTCTATATTTACAAGAAGAAAGTGTTGGGTTGATGAAAATTTTCGACTTCCGGGTTTAGACGGATTTATACGTTTTAGAAGGTCATGAAAACGATTTGATTATTTTTAGAAAATGTCTGTCTGTGCGTTATCTGTCTGTGTGTCTGTAAAAGAATAACATTTTGTGGGTGCTCTAACTCAAAAAATAATGCACGAAATTTAAGAAAACTTTAGATTCAGTTAGCCTTGATATGAATTACTGCTGATTAGTTTTTGGTTTAAATCGCCTAACAGGTTGCATTTTTCACGATTTCCGCAATAGCTCTATCTCAAGAACTAATCCATGGATTTTCATCAAACTTCAGATTCAGTTAGACGTTGACATAAGTTGTTGCAGGTTAGGTTTTGGTGTAAAAAGCCCAACAGGTGGTGTTGCTATACTACTTTTTTCAGGATTTACACGATTTTAGCGAGGGTCTTATCTCAAGAATTAATGTACGTAATTTCTTCAAACTTCATATTCTGTTAGATCTTGACATAAGTTTGTGTTGATTAGGTTTTCATTTAAATTATATAAAAGGCGGCGCTGCTATGTTGTATTTTTGGTTTCTAAAATGCATAATTAAAAAAATTATGGTTTTTGAAATATTAACATGTATGCGATTTAAGAAAGTTTTGGATTCGGTACACATCCGACTAGTTTAAAATAAATCATTGACTAATTCTTTTTACACTTTCTTTTATTACACACTTTTATTTAACTCAATTTGTTTTTTTTTTGTATGTAAAGATCGAATTTTGTAGTCGATTTTTCACTTACTTCCTGTTAGGGTTAGAATTATAAAAATTATGTGCAAAGGTGTGTTTCTGATGACAGTACAGCAGTTTAATATTTTTAGAACTTAATTTGAAGGCATTTTACCGTTATCCCACCACACGTGATGAATCACCAAATATTCTTTATGGTTACAATAGTGTAAGAATTACAACAACAATGAATTTAATTATGCGCCAAACCATGTTCGCCAAAAAAGGTCAACTGTCTGTCAAACTGCAAATATTTTAAACAGTATAAAGCAGAAAATAGAATTAAAAAAAATAAAGAGTGAAATGTATATATATATAAAGCATGCAATAATCAATTTATAGTTTCATATTGATTAAATTATGGTTATACACCGAGAAATCAATTTAGAAATCCTAAAAAGATAGTTTCAATAATGTTTTATTTTGTTCCCTGTTGCCATATCTTAAAAAAGAACAAAAATTATTATTTTTAAAAATAAATCCTACCAAGCGTATAAAAAATCGGCGAGTTTAACATAATCGGGTTCGGTGCTCACGCCAAATTAACATATTATAATGGACATTTTTGGGAAAAAAACATGAATTTCAATCATGAAATTATTCATTATTTTCAAGATAAACATTGAATGCTTATAAAAGGGCGTATTTTAAAAAGAGTGTATTATTTTTACTTTTGTACTTATTTAAACATAACTGGATACATGTATGTAAAAGGTGGAATTTTGTAATAAATTTTCCACTCATTTCTTGATGTAATTTCTTGCTAGAATTATAAAAATTATCTGCACATCTGTATTTCCGATGACAATACAACATTTTAATATTTAGAACTGAATTGTAAATTATACATTATGTAATTGAATCGGTCATTTCGAAAACCACATAAGTCAATTTTTTTCCAAATATACTTTCTTTTGGCGCAAATGCTTTCTTAAAACAAGAACGAAAAATCATGCGTCAAGCATAGATTATGTAACACTTTCCAACGCTTCCAAAATAATTTTACAAATCATTACCGTTTAATAAGCTGAAAGATAACATCTAAGTAAACAATTTGGAAAACGCATAACATACTTAAAAACATAATTTCAGGAATTTCCAACATATATACAATATTTGGAAAAATATCTGAATACTTTTATTCAGCCCTGTATAGGATCTATAGATTTGTATATATACTACATAGGATGCTAAATTTTAGTTTAGGTAGGAAACGCGTAGCACAGTTTAAAATTCTCCTTCTGGAGTTTCTGTCAATAAACGGAAATGTGTTCACGAACTTTTGTGCTGCCCTGTATATGAAATACAGAATTTATACACACCAAGTAATAGCCACAAAGTGAGTTAAATTTAAAATCGCGTTCAGCAACTTAAAACGCACTTCCAAGAATTATTGTTAACAGACAGTAGAGAATTGTTTTGTGTGTCCCTGTAAATGAACGATGACTGCTATACACACACTATTCTGTAGTAAGCCTCTTGTAATGTACCTTAGTGATACATATAAATTTCAATGCGTTTAAAATAGTGAAACATTATTTAATTAAACCGCAAACGATTTTTCTCCATAGACGTAATGTAACGGAATTCGTTTGACTGTGCCTGTAAAGTAACTATAAGTGCTATGCACACCCCATTCCATATTAAGCTTCTTGTAATGCACCTTAGTGATATATATCAATTACAATGTATTCGAAATTGTGTAACATCATTAAAATAAACCGCAAATGATTTTTCCCCATAGACCGTAATGTAACGGAATTATTTTGAGTGTCCCTGTAAAAAAACTATAAGTGCTACACACTTCCGTTAAAATAGGGAACATGCTATAGATAACGACAATAACATATAAAAATTGCAGGGCAATCCCAGCATAAAGTGTTAAAAAGAGCCATGATCTGGCTAATAATCACTTAAGTCAGTGTATTCCTTCCTCTTCAAACAATACCTTCTAATTTTCGTTCATTACTTAAACGACATAAAGTCAGCGACTTAAGTGGTTTTTGGATGCAATAACAGATTACATGTGGATACCATATTATCAGTTGCATGCAATACCATATTAAAACATAAACATATTCCTGTATAAGTGCTATCTTCACTAATTCTGATTAAAAATATGTTTAATATGACTGTTTTATTCAAATTAAATACCACTTAACCTTGTTTCTTGCTAAAACATCATAAGTCAGGAACAGTTTTCCTGTTATTCTTCTTTTTATTATTCATAAATTATAAAAATGATTCGATATTTACAAACTTTGAAGCCCAAACTCTATAATCAACCCCCCCCCCCCATAAAAATTCGTTTACTTGTGAATTATACCGTTTTTAACACTTTCCAACCTAGTTGAAAAGTGTTTATGACTTCGGTTTGTCTGGCCGTATATGGCCGTTTGCCGTCTGCCGTATGGCCGTGCTCTAACTTCCGTAAATATGCTCGATTGCCCTGCAATTTTTATATGTTATTGTCGTTATCTATGGCATGTTCCCTATTTCAACGGAAGTGTGTAGCACTTACAGTTTTATTACAGGGACACTCAAAAGAATTCCGTTACGTTGCAGTCTATGGGGAAAAATTATTTGCGGTTTATTTAAATAATATTTCATTATTTTAAACGCATTGAAATTTATATATATTACTAAGTAGCATTAGAAGAAGCTTAATATGGAATAGGGTGTGCATAGCACTTATAGTTACTTTACAGAGACAGTCAAAAGAATTCCGTTACATTACGTCTATGGAGAAAAATCGTCTGCGGTTTATTTAAATAATGTTCCACTATTTTAAACGCATTTGAAATTTATATATATCACTAAGGTGCATGACAAGAGGCTTACTACAGAATATTTTGTGTATAGCAGTCTCGTTCATTTACAGGGGCCCACAAAAGAATTCTCTACTGTCTGTTAACAATAATTCCTGGAAGTTCGTTTTAAGTTACTGAACGCGATTTTAATTTTAACTCGCTTTTTGTCTATTACGTGGTGTGTATATAAATTCTGTAGATCCTATACAGGGAAGCACAAAAGTTCGCGAACACATTTCCGTTTATTGACAGAAACTCCAGATGGCGAATTTTAAACTGTGCTACGCGTTTCCTAACTGAACTAAAATTTAGCATCCTATGTAGTATATATACAAATCTATAGATCCTATACAGGGCTGAATAAAAGTATTCGGATATTTTTCCGAATATTGTATATGTTGGAAATTCCTGAAATTATGTTTTTAAATATGTTATGCGTTTTCCAAATTGTTTACTTAGATGTTATCTTTTAGCTTATTAAACGGTATGATTTGTAAAATTATTTTGGAAGCGCTGGAAAGTGTTCCATAATCTATGCTTGACGCATGATTTTTCGTTCTTGTTTTAATTTATGAAAAGTTGTGATTCTGTGACTTATGTGGTTTTTGAAATGACCGATTCAATTAATAAATTAATTTTAACTGTTTCAAGGGCGGTGGTTCATTTTTGTATCACCTAATTTTAATCCTTTAATGCCACATTGGCACCAACATTTTGGAATGAAAATTTTCCTTTTTATTAAGTACGTGAAGAAAAGCTTTTACTTATATTCAAATAAATTTGTTTGTAAAATCTAAGAAATATACTGTTAGATTTTACTGGTGTCAGTCAGTCATATTTCAGCATTTTACGAATAGAAGTACTTCCTTGAAAGGGTTAAGGTATTTTTCTGTTTACCCGGGAGTAGGTGATTAATCTAAAAATATTGTTTCAATCACACTACACTAATTACATTTAAAATACACACCTTTTATTTAAAATATATACATTAAATACATTTAAAATTTATATTTTTCACTCGTTTAATTTAAAATACTTAAAAAAAAGATTTATAAAGAAATGATACCATAAACCAAAAACATTTTATTTCAACACTAGCAAGCTACGCCATTTCTACGCCAACACTAGCAAGCTACGCCAAGCTGCGCTGGTCGGTTTCTACAAATGAACCTTGAATGAAACGAAATATATCGTTTAATTTGACCTTGTATTTGAAAGCAATCTGTATGTGCTTTCAAATACAATTGTGAAAAGTGAAAATGTGAAAAGTTACCTGGAATATCTTTTCACAATACTGAAAAATGACGTCATTCTGCTATTATATTTTCTAATGTGCAGTCAAAATTTTAGCTGGTAAGGACCAACTCTTTTATTTGGTCATTTACAGTTAGGGTTTGCTAAAGAATGATAAAACTATATGCAATATACTAAAACCATCACTAAAAATTATCGAACTAACAATGCAAACAAATTAACTAACAAAATCCACTCAGTAGAAGTTTTTATAAACGCTAATCCTTCATAATAGGGCTCATCTGATTATAGAACTTTTCCACATAATTCTAAAACTAACAGAACGATATGAAATATACTAAAACCATCCTTACAAATTATCTACTTGACAATGCAAGTCGCAAAAAATACGTCCAGTAAAAACTTTCAAAAAGGCTAATCTTTCGGAATCGGGTTCACCTGACTATATAACCTTCACACATTACTGTTTGACTAAGCAACGTAGAACAATATGTAGTACACTATAACCATTCCTGAAATAGCATCTAACTAACTAACAATATAAGTCTTATCAAAATCCGTCCAGTAGAACTTTTTCAGAAGGCTAATCTTTCATAAACGGAATCGAATATTGAAAAGGCTAATATTTGATAAAAAAAATGGTTACACGATTTTCGAATTTCCCCCTATAATTCTAGAACTAAGCAGCGTAGAATGATGTATTATATAATAAAACTTTCCCTAGAAAATTATCTAACAGTGTAGGTTCCATCGAAATCCATTCGGCAAAATCTTTTAATAAGGCTAATCTTTCATAATCGGATTGATCTGATTGTAGAACTTCCCATAATAATTCTATTACTAAACTACGTAAAACGATATGTTATACAATAGAACTTTCCCTGAAAAATTATCTTACAGTTTAAGTTCTACGAAAATCCATTCAGCAGCCGGAACGAAATTTCATATATGTAGAAGTAAATAGAAGTATATTACCATTAATATAGTTTGTATTTAAATAAAAAAAGGTACTTTTTGGTTAGCCAGGCACCAGTGATATATGTACATATTTAAATATATATGTACATATTTAAATATATATGTACATATTTAAATATATATGTATATATTCATACATATAAGTGTATATATATATGTATGTATATATATACATTTGTGTAGATATATGTGTATATATATGTGTGTGTAAATTTGTAATGATAGATATATACATGTATATATCTACCACTGGCGCCCGGCTAACCAAAAAGTACAAAAAAAAATACAGCAAAAATGCTGTCGTACACTTGAAAAAACACCTTTTGGCTTAAAATCTCTCATCAAAACTGGTTTTTTTTTCTTTTCTTTCTTTTTTTAAATAAAATTAGTAACAGTTTTTTCTTTTATTTTTCCAGATGTATAGCCATTTCAATTCTTTCTGCAACAAAAAAAGACACCTTTTGGCTTAAAATCAAATTGTTTGGGGTCAAAAGTAAAATCAAAATCGCCAAAAACAGAAGATACATCGCCAAATATTGATTCAATATAGAAATCTTGCCCCTTGAATAATTTTTTAAGCATTACGAACATTCCCAATCATGTTTAAGTTAAATATTTTCGTTTTATAATATTCTCTCATCAAAACTCTTTTTTTTCTTTTTCTTTCTTTTTCCTTTCTTTCTTTTTTCAAAAAATAAAATTAGTAACAGTTTTTCTTTTATTTTTCGACATGTATAGCCTTTTCATTTCTTTCTGCAGCAGTAATGATCGCCAAAAAATTAGCAATGGTAACCTTTTCGGCCAAAATACCAGAACTTTCTATCATAATTCTATAACTATTATACATAGAACGTTGTGTTATATACTAAAACCTTCCCTGAGAAATTATCTCTCGAACAGTGTAAGTTCCATCAAAATCCATTCGGCAGAACTGGAGTTATAAAGGAACGGAACGAAATTTCCGTTTGTGTTTTATATATATAGTAGATGAAAGCATTGTGTCTAATTTACACACGCAAAAATAAAATTTATATTGCTCTATTAGAGAAAATTTTTACGAATTTTGTGCCCGGCTAAAGAAAAAGTGCCAATTTTAAAGTTTGATTATACACTGATGTCCAGAAATTAAGGGTCAGTGACCAATTTCAGACGTTTCGTTGAATATCTACCGAAACTCGTGAGGAAATGACCGAAATACCCTTGAACTTTGAGGATGTAAAGAACATGTTTGACTTCATATTTTTCAGTGAAGATTTTGTCGCGAAGACAATTGGAGGGGTGAGAGTAATACTAATTTTAATAATAAAATATTATTTTAGATCACCCAAATAACAGAAAATGCTAAAAATGGTCTCTCACTGTAGCAAATGACTATGTAGGTCCTGTTTAGCATTTGTGTGCATTTGTGTAAGCATAACACGTATATTCGCGAAGATGTTAGCGGACATTTTCAATTTTGGAACCGGTTGGAACCGGTTCTGAAAGTGAAATTACCCTTATATAAAAAAACTGGAACCAAAATCGAAAAAGTAAAAACTAACAACGTTAGAGATCGACCTCAACTATCCTATGCAAAAAAATCATTTAAAAATATTAAAATGAGAGCGAGAAATTGCGCGATAACCTTCCCATAGACTTAACATTAGCTGGAGCGTTTTTTCGCGTGACTAATGTAGGCTCTAAAAGAAAAAAAAAGGGTTGCTACAAATAGCAAAATCTTTGGTGATTTCTTCGGCTATTAACTCTTGGCATGCGGCTAATACGAAAGTATCGCTTTTAATAAATTTCAAAACTCTATTTGAATACATAATTGACATTTTTTCAATTAAAAATGCTTTTTGGTATTGTTAGTGGGCAATCTAAAATATATATTAAATGTAAACCATTTGTTATATATATATATATATATATATATAGAGTTTTCAGTAAGCAAAAAATAGTTTTCATCTAGGGTGAAACCCCCCAGTAACTGACACTTTATGGATTTTTCTTGTTTAAATCACTATTACAAAATTTTAAATCTATTTTATACTTATCTTTGTTTTTGAAAATATAGTAAAGATACATTAAAAAAATTATTGTTGACAAAAGTTTGAAAAATTATATTTTTCATTACTAAAAAGTAATTTTTTTTCATAAATATGGTCAATACCTCCCGTAATTGACACAATCCCTTTTTGGAAAAAAAAAAAAAACAAATAGCTGAAAAATAAGTTATAACAGTTAAAACAAATAAATTACCACTAGATGACATTACTATACAGAATTTTACAAGAAAATGCTCATTTGAGTTAGATTTCTGCTGAAATGTCAGTTACTGGTTAGGTGTCAATAACTGAGAGTTTCATCCTATATTCTGTAACCCGATAAGTTCGGTTTGGATCCCCTAGTATTTATAAGCAGAAAAAAAAATGAAGACCTATTTCTGAAGTCCTGTTAATGGGTACAATGGGTTCAATTCGCGAAAAGTATAAATATAAGTAAGAAATCGGTATATATATATATATATATATATATATAGGGGTGCCAGTATTATACTGTAAAATTAACACTTTTTTTTGCAGTGTACAGTGATTTATGGATACAAGAAATGACAGCACCGTTATAGAATTTATTTACCAGTTATTTAAGAATTAAAAGAAAAGGAGTTTTCTGCAACATAATTATAATTACTAATATGCTATAGCATATTACAGGATGCTGCCACAATTTCCGTATATAATTTTTTGTTTTATTTAATCTCAGACAAATATTACAAATTCAGCGATTAATTGCAGAATGATTTCTAATCTGGAGAAATAATATTAGGCAAAGATTTCTAATTTGAAACAGTGGTGCCATGCTTCTTGGAAATTCTAATTAGTGTACATATATCTTGATATTAGTTTTAGTTTATTCTTAGGCATGAACAAGAACATACAGACAAACTTAAAAACTTTGGATTTTATTATTAATTGTATATAGTATAATTACACAAATCTAACAATTATTTTATAAGCATAAAATTATTAATTTATTTTATACCTCGTTAATGCAAGGTAAAGCTGTAATATTTATATTACGGTTTTTACTTTGCATAAAACAACTTCATTTATTTGAGATTTCAGACAACAATCACAATTCCTAAGTTTGCAGGCTAATGCTTGGGTTTCAATTCTTGTTTTTTTTTTCAAATTAATGCTAAAAATAATGCTATAAATTTGCAGTTAATATTTTAAGGAATTTAGGAAAATCATTTACTTTATTTATAAATTATATTCTATAAAACTTTCCATGATAAAATAATCTTTAAGTAGAAGAATGTAAAATATGTAGTGTTGAATAAATTGAAATTTTATTCTATTTAAATACAATTATTGTTTTTAATCTTTGAAAACAGTTTTTCTTCCATTCCCTAACTTAAAGGGTTGGTTTTTTCCTACCTTTAAAAGTGTGTTTAAAAATAAATAAATAAATAGACAGATAAATAAATAAGCGGAAAAATATTTTATTATTGATGGTTAGATTGTAGGAAACACAAAAGCATTTAACTTATTATATATAAATGCATTTTTTACTGTTAATATAAAGCTTTACAAACATGCAACAGCAACATAATTTAAATATGATATGCATGGCAGAAAATTCACCATCAACATTTGCATTCTAGAAATGAAGAAGAATGACCTTAGTAGCAAAACAATATTGGGTCAATATTGTTTGTATTGGCTGCATCTTTCCCAATATTGGCAATATTTACATGAAATATCGGCTCAATACTTGATTAATTATATTTTGCCAATATAAATGGCATATTGGCAGCAAAATATTTTACCATTTCATTGTAAGTATTTCCAATATAAAAACAATATCCCTGCAATATTAGCGTTTAGTTAGAGTGTGCAAGTATTTCAATTTTGCAAATACTTCCAATTAAAAGCCGATATTTGTATAATAGTGGAATTTCATTACACATATATCTGATGTAATGACAATATTTTACTAATAATAGTGTTTCAACGGGAGGATTGAGTTATTAATAAAATATTGATGCAATACTGAGTCTCAGTACAAGCAATATTTGTTTCCTTCTGGGGGAGATGCAATTAATTTTATGGAAATTGAATTTAATTATGGAAATTGAAATTTAATTTTATGGAAAAAGAAACCTGATTTTGACTCATTGTTAGATTTTTAAGAAATATAGGTCATTATTATCATCGACCTAACCAGATTTTACTGCCTTTTTCTGATTATTTGGCTATAACGTTTGATAAACTAATTATAATTGAACAAACTGTATTATGCATGATATTCTTTATTAAATTATCTTTCCAGTGGTATATAGCTTTTACGGTCAAAGAAATATTTGGTGTTATGATCCACCAAACTGCAAAAAAGTATTTTTCCTAAAAGGGTTTCACAATTTTGGCCACTACTGTAGATAGCTTGAACATAGGTATGCTATAAAGTACAATGTTATGCAACCTGGCGTATACAGTAACACACGCACACACACACACACATATATATATATATAATATTTCACTCAATAAATGCACGAAATGGCTTTCCGCACTGATATTCATTAAATTATTCCACATAATACCATAAACTACGTTTCATAAAACACAGACTGGAATACAATTTACAAAGTAGACAGAATTCATTGCTACATGATATTAATAATATAATGGAGAGTACAATAGTTTGTGGCTAACAATCCAATATATATATATATATATATATGTGTATATATATTTATATATAAAGGCAGAGCTATGGTGCACTCAGGAGATAACCAACTGATGATTTTACTATGCACAGAATGGATTGTTAGCCACAAACTATTGTACTCTCAATAATATTATTAATATCATGTAGCAATGAATTCTGTCTACTTTGTTAATTTTATTCCCGTCTGTATTTGTTTATGAAACGTTATTTATCGTACTATATGGAATAATTTTATGAATCTCAGTACGAAAAACCTATTCGTGCATTTATTGAGTGAAATAAGTAATAAAACAACCTTTTTTTCTAAGAAAAGCACACAAAAGCACTTCCATTTCATCATGTTGTAGAGATAATGTTACAATTTGTGTCCCGAATTCATTATTACTCCGGGATATGGTGGAATACCAAGCTTCTTTCAGAGAGACAGCTACGGAAATATTAAAATATTCATTATATGGAGACTTTTCTTGCAATACATACATACTTACAATCAAAACCAACCGATATATTCTTCCTGAAACACAATTCATTGTAAAAACACAAAAATAATCGCAAAAAGGAATTGCCTTTTACCGTAACAGTGACGATAGTTAATTTTCGAAATATTCAGCATCACAGAAGTATGAGCTAAAGTACATTTTACATTTAGCATATGCAATAAGGAAGAGCTATTCATATTCTAAAACCATTAATCTACAATTACGCGCGCTTGCGAGCGGAAAGATTGAAACTTTAATTTCCAAGTTTTGGCAACATTTTGGGAAATTTCACCAATATGTGAAGGCATCAACAGTTATTTCATTTTGTGCTGCTATGATAATTTTATGCACACGACAACCTTCGGAACAAATTTCTCATATACATATTATAAAACTAACTTTACTTATGTATAATTTAATTATATTTGAAATAATAATTAGAAATACTGCAAATCTTGAAATGTCGTAGTAAGAGGAAAAGGAAGTCAATTATCACGCTTCATATTTGTTGCTGTGTGCTTGTGAGCATCATTCAGATGACGTTGTACTACATGTTTACTCCCACCGTTACAACCACTATTTGGCACGAAAAATAAAATAATGTTTAGATTTTTCAGATTAAAGAATATGGTCTTTTAAATCAACTTGACTATAAAAAAAAAAAAAAATAGTGTTTAAAGTTAACAGTACAGAAAGATAGAACGTAACAGAAAAGTTAATTGTACAGGAAGGTAAAACATAACACAAAAGTTGATTCAATGATAAAATTAAAGAATTGAAATATAACACGTAATTTACATATGTTATAGAAACTTGCATAAAATGCACAATGTCTCATTTAGCAACAATCATTAATACGGTTTTTTAAAGTGCAGAATTGGAACAATCGTTTTCTGAAAAAAAAAAATAAAACACCAACAAACGAGAATACGGGTGTGAAACAAAAAACATATTTTGACAAAGGAGGAGATTGTTGAACGTGTGACGTCAGCAGAAAGTTGTAAAAGAGATACAGCAGTACCATCTCGAAAGGGTCTTTATATCGAGACGGTGTTTGGATGAAGACGACCATGATAAAGCTGACGATATCTGTAAGGTAATTGTACCAATAGTAGACATTTTAAGAATGTTTTCCCCTTATTTTTAATGTACTGTTAGTCGTTGCAACAATAGCTAATGTTAGATTTCTCAACTAACACACAACTTATCTGCAAAAGTTGCTCTTTTAAGCATTTCCCCGCACAAATTCAAATTTTCCGGAAAGCTTGATTTTGTCAGGAGTGCGCTTATATAAATTCTAGTTGTGGACAGCTGTATATTCCAGCAGTGGACACAATTCTCGCATAAAAAGTCAAATAACAGACGAAATGGCTAGAAATGTATATTTTATTAATAAAAAGGTGTTTGTTGTTAGATTAACAAATTAATACAATGAAAAAAAGAGTCTCTTAAAAGTCTAACAAATTAAACTTTCTGCTATAGCACATTTCAAAAACAGAGATTACATAGGAATTACGTCTTAATGCCTAAATGGAATCTTCATTACAGCATTGTGTAGTAACATTATAAAGGTCGAGAATAGTCACTGTCTTCGGAATATAAGTCTAACGCACTGACTTGAAAAATGGCCGCTCTAGTAAGCGGAAATTTCTACGTCTTAAAAATGTCCCTTGAATTTAGTTACCACTATTTTCGAATTGTAATCTTTGCCTTGTTTTTCTTCGATTAAATGAAACAAAAATTATTATTCGGAAATAACAAACTTAAGGAAACATTTTTGTCCCCCCTGAAAGCGAGAACTTTAGTGTATTCATGATTTAAATATATTGCTGTGCACGTTGAACTCTCTACTTGAATCTTCAAATATCGAGTCAAGGTTCTATAATAAAGATACATAAATTGTGAAAATAATATTTGAAAAAAAAAACATGTGTTTAACCTAAAAAAAAATTAACAGAAATCGCTTTCTAGAAGCTTAAAATAGGCAAATCCAAAATTATAGCTCATTCTGCAAAATAGTTATTGAGTTATGCTTAAAACCCCACCCACAGAGCAGTATGTTTTGCAACTATTAAAAAGGAATTTAACAATAGTTTTCCCGTAAATCGAATTGTCGGACAATAAAAAATGACAAAACAAAAAAGGACTGAGAATATTTGAAAATATTTAATGAAAGATAAATAAACTTTAAGTAAACACATTTAAAAGTTACACACGTCGTCGAATTGGCTTTTAATTTTTCTTTCAAAAAGCTGTTGAATATCACCAATAACATAAGAAGTATAATCCAACAAATTGGTCTTGAGAGACAAGTTTAGCATCTTTGCAGTAGATTTTAGTAGCACTCATTGAAAACCATTCAATAATCAAGAACTATACATTTTCCATAGAGAACAAGAATGATCAGGCGAATAAACGACAAAATATGTTAAGATTCGTTGGCAGTATGAAGGATTGCTATAAAGTTCTGACATCAATAATAATAGTTACAACGCCAGTATGAGCTAACACCATAACAGATTAAGTTCTTATTCTTTCATAGATAACTTGTATCATTTCTTCCCCACAGTGTTTTTTCACGCATCAGCCTTTCCTAGTATAAAAAATAGATGAAGGCATTCCTGTCTACACGTATTAAGTGCCAAGTTTGCCTCTTACAAAGCCGTAGAACTTTCTGCTGTTCATCAGAGTAGCTGATGTTTGAATATTTATGAATAATACATTTTCTTTCTATTGTTTTTGAGCGCTCAATAAAGTGCAAAAAATGTCTAGTGAGATCTCTATCCGTACTGCGAAACAGAGACTGCCTTCAGGGAGGTCTCTGAATAGGTGACCCGAATGTTTGTGACACACATAGAAAACCCTGAAAACCATGTGCGGTCACCGCGTTAAAAGCACATTGCGAATGATGTCTTGAGACTACTCATGTAACTGTCAACGAGACGCAGCTTCGCCTCGTCCCCAGAAAACTCTGCCCCGGTTATTTTTCACACCTAAGTGGTCAAGTAAAGAACACAGAGAGGAAGTGGCCCCACCCTCGCCGACCGCACAGTCAGTAACTGCGTTCAAAAATGCGTTCGAATGATTTCAAGATCTGCATTCAAAAAACTTCAAGAAACAGTGGGCGAGAGCCTAGGTCCCCACACGATCACCATCACGATCTAAGGTCCCTGTAAGCTGATCGCTAACGATAACAGCGACCTCAGTCGTGCTGTAATGATCAAGGCAAAGATCGGCAAGCGTTCGAGCGTGAAAGTCGTGGGGAAAGTGATTTTCCCTCACTTACTTCTACAAGGGACACTCATAGACACAGTGTCTAATCGTGCTGTTCCCTGTCCCACAGAAACAAGCAGGATTGCCTCTAAAGAAACTGGCTTTGTGATTGCCGAAGGTTCCATGCTCCGTCAGAACCTGGTTGACGTAGAAATCTCCTTGGAGACGCCGAGTGCTAACTCTCGGGAAAATCACATATGTCACAAGGCCATCACTTGATCGGTCTCCTCTACGGCTAATAGGATATGTAAACAAGTTGGAAATTGTACGTCAAACGTTACAAACGAGGTGCGTTCGTACGCACGTTTTAGAATTAAATTCATGATATCCCGTGCGTAGAACGGGTTAAACAGCTAGTTAAGTATATATTTTATGACACTGTTCATACAAATATCTTAACTAGTTATATAAATATTCAGATATATATGTATCAGCTAGTTATATAAATATTCAGATCTTGATGATTTTTAATTCTGTGAAATGAATTATATCGTCTGCAGATTAATTTCTGTAATAAAATAAGCATCTCGGTCGCTTGACGATTAAACTTCGGAAGCTAATATAACAAAAAAGCACCGATTTAAAAAAAAATCAAATTTCTTAATAAATATTTTTATTAATATCTCCTAAAGTTTTGATTCGATTTTAATAAAATTTGAAATGTCTCGACAAAATTCTGCAAAGATAATATATTTTAAATTGCAAACCATTTGGTTGGGTAGTTTTTGCGTTGTTATATGCGGACAGACAGACAGACGGACGGACAGACAGAGGGACAGACAGACAGACAGACGGACGGACAGACGGACGGACCAAACGACGACTATAGGTGCTACGTATTTATATAATTACGAACGCACCTAAAAAGTGTAATTTTTAAAATTCCCAGACTGTTTTCTTATAGACAATTACTTTAAGCAGTTTTCTATTAATAGATAACCAATAATCATAGCTTAATTATCTAAAAAGAATATCATTAAATTGTGGAATGAAATTTTGTCCCATTAGACCCCGACTCCAATGTCTAATGGCACTTGCCGTTGGTCTAATGGGACACATTAATTAAACATAAATTATTCTTAAATAGGATAATTAAAAAGTTATATCAGCACTATTACAATTTGAAATCAACAAAACCTTACTTTAAAAATTAAATTTTCTTTCTAATTTTGTAAAACTAAAGATGAGGCACAATGGACCACCTCTTCAAAATGTATTTGTTTTACACAGTTTTAACTTCATGTACCTTCGAGTTATTCACGATTCCGAAAAAGTGTTCTTTTATCTTCGGAAACCTCAAAAACCAAAAGATATCCAAGGTTTAATGTAGCATTTCTAAAACAATTGTTTCTTTTGCTACTTGTTTTATAAAAAAAAAAAAACGAAACCTTACCAAATATTTTTTACAGTGCATTAATCACTTTTCTCAACACAAAAGTTTGATTTTTCGGATACTATCAATTCTCAAGTAAACATTTTCATGTTCAACATACAAACAATCTAAATTAACAGCATTAAAATTAAAATTAAAATTAAAATTACTTTATTACTATTGCATGCATAGAAATGTGTTACGCAGCTGAAAACGTTTATTAGAAATCTGATAGCTTACGAAGAAGAAATATTTCGTGTTGAGAAAACTGGTTAAAACCGTCTGAGGGCTTTCCTGAATTTTCATAAAAATATTAATAAAACAAATAGTACTTTAAATTTTCCATGTCTGTTTGTTTCTAAAATACACTTCATATCCCTCTATTTTACATATATCTTAAAATCAGAGTTCTCGTTGCCGCTCGCCATTGCGCCAAAACGCGACAAAATGCCTCATTTGGCGAGTAAACGAACGATTAAACTTGCCAAATTGCGAGTGTTCAATTTTTTTGTGTCTGTGTGTGTGTGTGCGCGCGCGCATGTGTGTCAGTACAGCTGATACTCTTATTCGCATTACTAAAGGACACTTTTCAAAACTATGGTATAAAAGGAATTGAATCAATTGTTAACCTTATGCATTTGGATGATATACACAGTTCCTTATTTGAGGTATTGTCAGAATGGAAATTATTTAAAAGTTTCTTGAGTTCTCGTTGCAGAACCATGAAATTTAGGAGATTCCATAGATTTCATTCGAAAAAACGATCTGCAGCAGCTTTAACCCATAACAGGTAATATGCTATATTTTTCTGCCTTCTTGAAACTACATTCAGTGGACTGTGATAGAGGGTTCAGTGTGATGAATGCAACAAAAACTAAATTGAGAAATCAAATGAATATAAAAAACGTGAATAATGTCATTTCTGTATGCGTTAACGGGCCTAATAGGCAACAGTACAATTTTGAAACTGCCTTTGAAGTATGGACTTCAATGAAAAGCCGAAGGATTCTAGAAACATAAAGTTTTTTTTTTAATGTGACATATATTTTGTTGTTTATATTTTCAATTTTCAGAATTCATTGAATATATCTGAAAATCCTTAGTTATCATGGGTTGGAAGTTTTATTTCATAACATTTTAATTAGTTAAATTGGGTTTGGAATTTATTCTTGACCGCTCAAGGCATTTAAAATGTACATATGTTTAATAGTTTTTGTAGCAGATAGTTGAATTTAGATGGATAACTGATCTATAAGTAGTTACAAAAACTTGGGTTATTTTAGAACATACTGAAATAAAAGAATGGTACATTAAGGGGTTAAAGATCGATTTTTCAGTGTTTCATGACGAATCTATTTTGCTAAAATTTTTTTCATTTGGCTAACGTGTTTTATTTTTGATTAGCCAAATTGCTACCGTTGGTCAAAAGTCAGCGAGAACCCTGCTTAAAATAAAATTCTATTAAAAATATTTCTATTTAGAGATGATTTAAGTTGTTTTGGGGAAACGGAGAAATACGGCAAACCGCTTAGAGGGAATACATTGTAAAAACTACTCGAAAGCGTTTCGTTCTATTTCTTTGCTTTCGAAACAGCCAGCAAAATAATCATTTGTTTAATAAATGCATCTTTAAATCTCGTAAATATATTGGTTCCTGACGTTTCTGAAGATACAGGAACGCATTTTGAAATCGTAGAAAACTCGTTAGAGGTTATGTTATTTTTTCGTATTGTTTTGCTAAATCTAGAAATATATATATATATATATATATATATATTTACAGTGGATATACTAATCTCGGTGGTAAAAACTTTCGTGAATTTCAATATTAAAAACAGCAAGTTGATATAGTGGTCTTAAAAATTAAAAAAGAATGGACCCCCCCCTTTTTCATCTGAGTCTAAGGTTTTTCAGAGTTACATCAATAAATGTATAAGTGCAGTTTATTATGAGTTTGGTAAACTTTTATTAAAATGTTATAAATTTTTCATTATCTCATGTAATGTGCATTATTTTAATATCTTTTACTATTTTATACTATACATTGTATAGTGTATATCAGCATGAATATTGATGGAATGATGCAATGATATAGTCTTTTAACCTTTCTACAGCTGGGCTGTTTGATACAGAGGATGAGGAACAAGAATTAGCTTTTAGGATAGCCGTTGATTTCTTTAACTCAAACCGAGAGCAGAAACCAAAACCAAGGATAATTGCTCAAGTAGAAAATATCGAAAGTGGAGATGCATTTGCGGCAACAAAAAAGGGTAAGTTGCTTTTAAAATTCATAGTTTAAAATTCTGACAAAATGTAAGGAAAAAATGCCCTTATTATTTATGAAAATGTAATACATTAAGAATATCTCAGTATGAAATAAACATGATGAGGTTTGTAAACTTTTTCTTTCTTAGATGTTAAATGTCTTAACTAGTAATGATAAGTATTCTCGAGTTAGATTGTAGATAAGTAAAAAAATTACAGCTGAAGTTAGTTTCGTTTTTGCATTGTTTCCGTACATAATTTAATGCATAATTGTACTAAAAAATTAAGAGTAATGACACTAACCTTACCCTGATAAATACATTATATTGCCAAAAGTCATTAGAAAATTTCGATTTTAGACGTTTATCGAATTTTTAGAAAACTATTAGACGTTCTTCGAACTCTCTCTTTTCAGTGAAGTTCAGTAATTACACTGTAAAAAATGGCCAATGTTTCTTATGTTATGAAATTATGCTATAACTACGATAGAAAATATAATATAATCTTCTGAGTTATCCGAAATTTCAAATAGCATGTTACATTGTCTTTTGAATCCCCAGAAACGAATACATTTTCAAAATTTAAAGAATAATTTATAAAAACAAATTATTTTTATCTGCCCGAATTTTTCCGAAACGTTTCTGAAGGGTTTTTATAGTGTATTAATTAGTGTCCTCAGCCTGGAATACCTGTTTTTCGAATGTTATCCATTCTCAAGTACACGTTTTCAGCCGCATAAGTTAATTTATACATGAAAGAGTAAAGAAATAATCTTAATTTTAATGTTATTGTTAACGCTGTTAATTTTGCATGTTTGTCTGTTAAAATTTTTTTTAGCATGAAAATGTTTACTTCAGAATTGATAGCATTCGAAAAACAGGTATTCCAGGTTGAGGACACTAATTAATACACTATAAAATTCCTTCGGAAACGATTCTGAAAAATTCGGGCAGCTAAAAATAATTTGTTTTTATAAATAATTCTTTAAATTTTGAAAATGTATTCGTTTCTGAGGATTCAAAAGACAATGTAACATGATATTTGAAATTTCGGATAACTCAGAAGATTATATTATATTTTCGTTCGTTGTTATAGCATATTTTCATAAAATAAGAAACATTGGTCATTTTTTACAGTGTAGTGCATTTAGAAGACAAAGAAACTGAATTAAAAAAAAATCTGTGATCATTTTGTATTAAAAAATATTGTAAATGATCTGTAAGTTTTACAAAAGACGTGCTGTGCGCAATGTTTATACACATTTTCATAAGATTAGTAGGTATATTCTTGAAGATATAAACATTTCTTATTAAAATGCCAAATTGTTTCGCATTTGTTTTTGCTTATTTGAGAGTTTTTAATCAAATTACATGACACGTGCCGGAACCTTGACAACGAAACATACAGAAATTGGAAATGGATATATTGTATATATTCGATGTGATAAGATCATTTATATAAAAAAAAATGTTCACTTCGCATGCGCGAAAGAAAGCACTTTTTTGTTTCATAATTTGGTAAACAACAGTATAGAGCAGCTTACATGTAATTTTCAGTTGATATCCAGAAAATTCATAAAGACATCGGCGATATATGGAGGTAGCTGCATTTTAGATTAAACTTATATAATATGAATTCATATTTGGTATTATAAACTTATGGAAAATAAAAACGTTAAAATAGTTATGTGTAGAATTTTACGTAAATCGTTCATACAAAAGATCGTGATAAGTTTATCATTTTAGAAAATATAAACTAGCAAATATTTTAAAATCAAATACATTTCAAATATTTAAATTAAAACAGATTTGAAATTTATAGTGCTGTGGAGACATTTAAACATAGATGGTTTGTTTGGTTCGTTGGGGGAGTTACGAACATCTTTTGCCCACGAGATTTTAACATACAATACAAATAATTTGTCAAACATCGGTGTTGTAATTGAAAATTTAAATGTTCTAATTTAAGTATGTAGATGGTCTCAAAATCCCAATATATAAGTAACATGTAAAAGTAGGCATTATTTCAAATTGACTTGAACTAATACTATTTTATGCAATGATACGTGTGAGAATTTGTGGTGGTGGTTTAACACCCCCTCTCCTTCCAGAATTGTACCGTTTAATATTTTAAATGTAAACTAGATGGAACCCGTCAAAACGTGACGGAAAAAAATACTATAACAATATCAGTAAAATAAGCTTCTTTATTATTTAAGTAGGGCTTCGTATGAAACAGTCTTTCAAATATTTTATTTTAAAAAATCCCCCACCCCCCCCAGTGAAATGCTATTTCCGATGCAAACTCCAAACGAACACTCCGTAAACAAATGTGTAATGCAAATCAGTTTGACATTACCACCATATTCCCCACGACAAAAAAAAAAAATCATGGAACTATGAAGTATTATACAAATAGTCCTATCATAAAATATCATACAAATTTCCTACTTTCATCTCATATTCAGTAAATAAAAGAACATAGTATAAGCACCCCCCCCCCTTCCCCTATGATAATGCAATCGAATGAGCTCCTATACGCATATGTATTGCATCTGCCCAAAGGCACCGTTGAAAGGCACGTTAAAAAAGTTTTAAAATGTTTAAATTAAAAGTTTTAAATTGTCCTCTTTAATCATTGTTCGTTTCAAATCCATATCTTCTAAACCGCATACATTGTTTTAAGCTAATCTATTTTTATGTAAAAATGAAGAATTTTTGTTAAAAATAATAAATTAATATGCAGATGAGAGAGAATTTTAATGTTTTCAATTGTAATTTATTTGTATGCTTTCTTCTATCCCTTTACATAATCAGGATGATTATTCCTTTTCCATCACAGTCGGTCTCTTATACAGTTAAATATCCAATGGATCTTTAAAAAAATAATAAATTACAGTTCCTAGCATATTCTGATTCAACATATACATCAACGAATTCAACATATCAATTTTATGTTAATCATAAACTAAAAATAGTTTTTTTTTCTTTTGACAGATTTTATATTAGCGCCAAAATACTCTATCTTATGGATAATCTGATCTTATGATTTATCAGGTTTTTATTATTATTTTTTCACTTTTCATGAAGGTTAGGGATACCTATTTTCAATTTTTGCAACTTTCCAAGGGGCTATTTTACATTATTAAAACAAACGGATGGTCATTGTTGAGATAGAATTGAAAAATATTTCATGCTTGAAAATTATTTAAAAAGTCGTTAAATTAAGCGGCAGATTTCAAATTAATTTCAATCGAATACTAATTTCTTTTTCTAATTGAGAATGTAAGAATTGAAATTGTAAAATGTAGTAAAAAAATAAATTTTTAGTATTTAGAAGTGATGTAAGCGCGATGAAAGCTAAAGCGATATTGCCGTTTGTTGTCACAACCGTTATACATTTCTAAATATTGCCACTGTGTTTTGGTTGGCATCCGAAAGTAGACTACCATTTTTTGACATCGAAAGAAAAATTCACAGTGAAAGAACTAAGACTTTGCTGCTAATAAGGAACTGTTAAATGAGCTTATAACAAACCTACCAAAATAATTCCTATAAAATATTAGCCTTACATTGTTTATTCTAGCTAAAAATACAATCATTATTTCAAGTTTTTTTTTTCCCTGAAATTCTTTACTTTTGTGAATTTTTTTATTAAAAAAGGAAATCTTAATAATTTAGATCCTATAATTCCAATAACTTAATCATATAATTTAAAAAGAAAGTAATTGGTAACATGTAATCAAGGTATGCAATCAAGATGAAGCAACCAATAAAGGCTCCAGTTCTAATCTTTAAAATTAAAAATTGAAATATCAGTTAATATTACGCCATGTTGGCACAATCATATAATTTTTTCTTTTTAGTTTTATCAATGTTAAAATGCATTTCAAGCTAAGCATAACGTCATTTTCACAGGTACAAACTTTTCACACGTACATTTATGCTTAAGCACCATGCATACAAATAAAAATATATTTTGCATTTAATTGTAATGAAAAAAATGGCATCAACAAAGTTATAATGCTTAATGATAAAATGAACCCAATGGACAATATTTCTGTGACGTCACAGTAAATATGAATTTTTATTTGCTTATAAAACACACGAATAAATATTTTTACCGAAATACTTAAACATTTTAACTATATTTTAACTTACAAATTAAAAAATTCGGCCTAAAAGTCACGTGCTTTTAATATTTAATATTTATTTTTAATGCTCGCAACCATTGAGTTCAGAAAATAAACTCTGTACGTCGCAACAGTGGGCGTTAATCAGATTGCCGACTTTATGACGTCATAAGCAGAAGTAAAATTTTAATTTAAAATTACGGCTAATTAATTAAATTTTCGAACAAACGAATGTACGATAACAAATCTGTGACCAAATATCTTTCATTTAAAAAAAGAATGATGTAATTTGATGTAGTAGTTTGTTCTCACGGATTGTCGAAACAAAACGCTTAGCGTTTTAAATATATAGATGCATTTTGAATATTTCTACAAATGTAACATGAATTAAGTTAATATAAATAGCAGACTTATCACAGATTAAATGCAACTATTTAGACTTTTTGTAACTTAAAATAAGTTGTAAGCATTATATTTCGGCTGTGTACATTATGAAATAATAAACTTGTAACAAGGAGTTAAATTTATTCCAAAATCAATGCAAAAAATAAATCTTATGCGATTAGATTCTTTACAAATTAAAATAAGCTGTAACGATTATAGTTTGGCTGCGCACAGTTGTGTATACAGGACTTGTAAGAGAGCGTTTATGAATGCAAAAACTTAATAACATTCCTAATTAGAGTTTGTGCATTAAAAGAAAGTGTAAATATTATATAGTCTGTCCAATTTAAAAAGTGGCCCTATAAATGTTGGTTTTAGAAAAAAACTCAAGGAGTGAATAAATCAAACCAAATGTCTGTATCTTTAAGAAATGATGCTGGAAATGTTCTCCCTGACCTTCCAAACACAACTGAAATGCATATTTCTACACTTTTCTCTAAAAGCAACATTTTCTGATGTTAGATTGCAAATGGGACAAATTATAGATTAGCTACGAACATTTGTGTACAATTAGAGATGTAAAAATGCATGTAATATATCAAAAAATCAATTCAGGGTTCATACTACTCAGGAGGATCTGGAAATCAAGATTATCTTGGAGAAAAAATTTTCCTCAGAAGAAAATCTAAAATGTATTCAAAAACGTGGGAAAATGATCAGTTTCTTTGGGAAATGCAAGCAATAGCTGCTATTCGCATGATGTCATAATGAAATCAAACTAACAAGGTGCAGCTCACACCTAGCATCGATACCTAGTGCATTTTGTAGCCCTATACATAAAAGTTAGAGAACTGATAAAATTTCTCTGGTAAAATCATATTATATATATATTTTTATACTTTTAATTTTTCAATATTGGATTTTTAATTGTTAATTTCAAGCCGAAAAGGCTATAAGTCGCCAAATATGGCGCTACGAATCCAAACCACTATTCATACACAGCGGACGGCTATGGCATTCGGTCAGGGTTGCCGGGAAAAATTCTATGGTAATGAATACAGCCAACATTTTCCTCGTAAAAAATGCATAAATATAACGTTGTAATTTTTCAAAATCAAATTCGTAGGTTCTTGCTGGAATTTTAAACTTTTTTCAATATTTTATACTTATTGGTGACTAAATCTGTATTTTTAACTGTTTTCGATTCTCAAACTTCGATCCTTCAAACTTCGTTCAAACTTCAATCGATTCTCAAAATTCGTAATATAGGGCTTTAAAATGCACCAGGTCTCAATGCTAGGTGCGAGCTGCACCAAATGTGGTTCCCTTGTAAGACAAAAGAAGAAAATATTCAGAAACACACACACAAAAAAAATAACGAAGAAATTTGCGAACATGAAAAAAATTGTTAAGTAGAGAAGTTGGAGAAATTAGACTAGGTTTATTTGTAAGATAATCATTTTTTTTTTTTGTATAGACATTCTTCTTGATGAGAATCTGTTGTCCTATTTATAAAGGATTTTGTTAATTCTTAAATGACAATTTCTTCTATCAAAGGATTTGCTTGATTTTAAGTTTTTGTTCGATTTTAAAATAAGTGTAATTATTTAATGTATTATAAATAATGCAACAATAAGTTAAAAAAAAAATCATTTTTGAGACGTGCGTATGTGTTTATAAGATTCAGCAGATTTTTGGGACAGTACTCGTGTTGAAGATCAGTTTCTAATTGTTTTTCAGTATATTATTTTTTGAATATGATGTTTAACTTTTATTTTGAGATTATCTTTTGTAGGGAGGAGGGGGAGTGGTGGGAGCGTGATGCTGGTTTAAAAAATGACGTTAATTGTTGAAATGGAAAAATAATTGGTACTTCCTTGTCCGCAATTGCGATTTCGCCAAGGTCGTCGTCAAGCTTATATATAAATTATACATACGCCATAAACACGCAATATATACGCCATACACTTACGTCAAACGTTCACATATGCCATGAACGTCATATGTCAGTCATATTTACGTTCTACGTATACCATATATGTCATATATAAATAATATATACGTCATATTTACATCTTATATGATATATTCATATACGTATACCATATGTGTCATATATAAATCATATATACGTCATATTTACATCTTATATGTCCTAGATGTCTTATACACATGTCGTATATAAACGTCATATATCATTATAATTTGACCATATACGTCATAAATTATCCATACGTCATATACGATTGAATGTCATAAATGTCATGTAACTTGGCGACACGTCCCGATTGCTTAGCGCTTCATCCTCAGGGGCCACTATAACAAGGAAGTACCAAATAATTGAATTCGGAAAATAACTCAGGGGAACAACACAGGGCATTGTTTAAAAAAATGACACATGATATGTTAATTAAAATAAACTAAAAGTATTAGTTTGGTCGAGCATATTTTACAATAATAGAGTTGCAAAACTTAGTGTAATTTATCACAAAATCTATTAAAAAACTTTAGTAATGTTTCCTATTGAATTAGATTTTTTTGTAAATTAAAAGAAATAGTAAATATTATATCTCTCTCGTGTACATTTGTTTATAATAGAGTTGTAAGAATGAATGTAATCTATCACAAAATTAATGCAAAAATATAACAACAATCCTATAACATTTTTTTGGAGAAAAAAACGTACAAAACGAGAAAAATCGACTAAATTAATCAATAATGAAAGTTTTTCTAAAAATCAACTTTTTGGAAATGAATATTGTTTTAATAATAAACCGATTTCTTTGAATATAACTGTTAAATTCTGTTTTATAAAATTCTGCTTTACTTTAAACTCCTTTTCTACATTTTAATTTTTCATCTATAACCAGATATTTAAAACACGTCATGTTAATAATTTTATTTCTGAACCTTTTCATATTTTTAAAAAGTAATTAATCTTCTTTTTCTTTTTTTTTCAAAACTCTGTAAATTCTTCTCTAATGCAAGACATAATATTTAGAATTATAAATTCTAAAATGCAAGAGTGTGGCACAAAATGGTAAAAAAAAAAAAAAAAAAAAAAAAAAAAAAAGACGTTTATAAACCCGAATAAATAGAGTTGTATATATTTACATGATAAAATTAATTGATTCTGAATAATTTTAAAGCATTTTGAAATATAAATAGGGTATATATATATTATCCCCCCCAACCCCACAAACAACTTTTTATACCATTAAATTCTATACTTTGCTTTTAAACCCGTTTCGTTATAAATAATTAAAGCAAATTATAAATTACGACATAATTTATTGGTCTTTAAAACAAGATGGATATCTATGCATTATTCCCCCCCCCCCTCTTCCCGATAGAGTAATTTTTTTTTGTGCTTTTTTTTTTAAAGACGTTTTGATTGTTTTAATATAACAAGAGTATCCAACCCGGGCTTCCCGTTTACAGCTTATAGTTAAAAACTTTAATAGGTTTTTTTACATTTAATATATTTTTTAGATTAACACTAACAACAACAAAAAGCCTTTTTATATGAAAAATATCAAATATATATTCAACTAAAGTTTTGAAATTTACTAAAAGAGATACTTTCGCATTAATCTCATGCCAGGAGTTAACAGCCGAATCAATCGCCAAAAATTGCGCTACTGACAGCAGCCTTTTTGATTCTGATAATTCCAGTGGTTTAAACGCGTAGTTCGATTACAAGTCTGTTAAATCTGTGTTTTACCTATTTTATTTTATTTATTTATACATGAAGTTTTAATAAAAGTGAAGTTATAGAATATTAGCCGGTGACAAATGCTGAACTATTCATATTGTTTTAAGTGTAAACGGATCAATCTTTCGTAATCGGGCTACAAGCGATATAGATAAAAAAAAATCCTGTTTGAAAATTATTTTAAAAACTATAAAAAGTCATCAATAAATAGAGATGCAGTTTTCAAACAAATAGCTTTTGAACGAACATTTGTTTGTCCTAATCAACGGTTACTGAAATTGTGCGATGTTTAGAAGTTTAAAAAATACAGTAAAAGAATCAGTTATTGGTCAGGTGTTGTCTTCGTCAATATGATGTCAGCGTTACTCAGGGGATATTTTGGCTGTATAAAATTCTGAGCCTTGACGGCGCTCGTCTAGTGCGGCCTAGTCGCACTAGAGTCGCATTGCCACAAGACGAGACCTACTATCAAGGTTAAAGCGGGAATGAGCTGCAGTGACAGTAGAATGCGACGTTGACGTGGTGATGTAACTAAAACCTTTTTATGTTACAGAAGACGAAGTATAAGGTGTATCTTCGAGTTAAATAATACGACGTATGTTGTTATATTCAGCCCAACGACGATTAATTAAGAGTTTTCTAACCATTCAATGTTCTTGTTTCATCGTACCATACATGTCCTCGTCCAAATAAACGTATTTGTTATTAATTAAAAGAGTATTTCCTGAGTATTGTGGTGCTTTTTCCTATAAAATAGATTTAGGATCTTTATTTGCTGTAGTTGTGATTGCTTTTTGTTTGAAGATTATCTAAATGTGTTATACAAGATCGCAAACGTAGGTTTATTTAGAAAAAAATAGCGCATAGGTTTTCCTTCCTCGATTAGTGCGAAAAGCACGGATTAAACGATCCCATTTTGCCCGCGAAAGTTAGTCGAACTGTTATGAAAATAAAATAACTAGTAAATCTGCAGATCAGGGATCTCAACGTCATATCTTCAAGTCATTGTTTATTAATCTCACTTTGCGTAACATTTAATACTGTACAGTACGCAATTTAATTGTTTTAAGTTCTATATAGGGTAGATTGGGTGAAGATGCCGTAGTTTTTTATTTAATTTTTTACAAAATCGCCTGTTATTTTTATTCATTATTCATTAATTTCTTGTTAAAGTTGATACATTTATGTATGATTTAAAAATGTATTTCATTTTACAAATAGAAAGCATAAAAGCATAAAAAACTTTGCTTTTGTAAATGCTTGCATTTCGGCATCTTACCCCAATCTTGGGGTAAGATGGCCAACTACATAAGTGTAAGACGCCTTCTGGACTTTCAATGTAAACAATAGTTTTTGTGAAGCAGTGCAACACATAATGGACCGAAAAAAGTAACTTTAATATTTTAGACATACTAAAGTTGTTGTTTACTTAGTATTCGACAATTACAAAAATATAAATGTTACAAACATTGGCAATTTAATAGAAAATACATTAATATTTAAAAAAAAAAAGATTATGTTCTACTTAACATTTAAAAGCATTTTGGCACTTAAGTATGCTAAATTTTAAAACTTTATAATAAGCTGAAATATGGAAAAGCCACTGAGATAAAGTGCTTTAGAGTGCAGCCTTTTTGCTAATGTTTCTCATACGTTTCTCTTTTTTTTTCAGCAATATCTCCGTTTTGTCGCAAACTGCACATTTGTCGAGGAACTTTGAGCAATTTTCATGAAAGCAACAGTTGCACGCAATGCACTTGATCCATTCACATTTTTCCGAGGTTTTATTGTATTCTTCTAGACACTCATTCTCAATTACTAAAAAAAAATCCTCATTTTCTGAATCAAGGTGGGGAATTTCATCATCATCCATATCATCGTCTGTTGCAGATTCCCGCTTTCTAACTTTTGATTTATTCTTAAACACTTCCTTTTTAGAAAGGCTTGAGAGATCTGGCAATTTGCAGCTATTATTTTCTCTCTACCGGCTTCGGTTTCGCTTTTATAGTTCCGCTCGTCTAGTTTTTGTTTCCATTCTTCCATTCTAGTTTTTGTTTCCATTCTTCCATTCTGATTTTTGTTTCCATTCCTCTTCATAAGCTTCTTTTTTTTTTGTCATTTTACTTTCTTTTCTTCAATAACTTCTGATGACGTAAGTACTTGGGCTTCTTGCCTTCTTTTACTATGCTTTCTGTTTTCATAAACTGAAACAGGTGAAATTTATTGCAGACATTTTGTTGGAGAAGATTGTGTAATATTTTAAGCAGTTGGCACTAGATCTTCTTTATCATTTAATGGTAATTTGATTGTTAGGTCAGTCGACTGTTTGTGTGATTTTAGTGATGCGCATGGTTGGGGGAAATCTTGAATCAGCTGCTTAGCGGATGGTCTTGAGAGTTTGTTCGACCATTTTGAAGTGGATTTCTCCTTGAAAAACTGGGGTGTGACTCATATTGTTCATTGGACCCAACGAAAGTTCGACTTGGAATAGCTGTTAGATTAAATGAAAAAAATTCCCGTTGCTTCAAAACACAATCCCATATTGTGCGGCAGCACTTTCTTAATAACTAAACATTTACAAAATTTATGATTTTAAGCAATGATTTAAAAAAATCAGTTGATTTAAATAACAATTAATCACTGACTTAAATCATCTGATTAAAATCGTTAACATCTTAGTGAATACCCAAAAGTAATTTAAAACAATGAAAAAGCTGCCAGGTAATGGAAAAAAAACCCCGGCACCTTCCCCCTAAAGATTTTCGTCAACTCCCCCCAAAGTATTGGAGAAGATGCCGGTTTCCCGACTAAAGTGAAGAAGAGCTAACCGGTCGCCATTTACATTTGGCGGAAAAGGCAGACCCCAATACTCTCTAAAAACATCAGATTTATTTCTCCGATGTTTAAACTATGATTTATACACGTAAATAAAGAAAGAGCGTAAAATATTTTGGACACTTACCAAAGGTAATAAGACGAAATAGCAATAGAAAATCACTATTTAAAATGTAAATAAATCAACGCAAACTGGAATTAAAGTATCAGTAAGAAAGTCTCTTCCACACGACTAAGTGGCGTTTCCCTACAGCGACTGTGCATCGGAAAACCACGTAACACGGCATCTTGTTCAATACGGCTTCTCACCCCAAGTTACCCGATATTTATAAGCATAAAAGATTTCTCAAAGCTTACGGAAATTTTAAAAGTGTGACATTAAATATGGTGTTATGCAATGATATTCTCATAAACTGCTTATTCTTGTAATTTTGTAAGAATGAACAGCACATTTCTTCAGGAGGGTGGAGCCCCCCTGAGCCCTTCTCCTGCCGTTGTCACTTTAATTTTAGGTTTTCAATTTTCATTAATTGTGCCGTTTCAGGATTCGATTATATGTATGGATGCGTTTTACTACTCTAATTTCTTTAGATTAACCATCTCCTTGTACGAGAGATTTTATCGTATTTTTAAAAGAATACTAACTTTTCAACCACGAAACATCCACATCTGTTGCAGAAATTGAATAAAATATAAAAAAAATACTTATACAAATGTAAACTCCTATTACGAGAGTTAAGTTCAAATTACACGTCTTACATTTTTATAATTTTCGTTTGGAAATTATATTTTGGTAATAATTCTAAAGTAGTTAAAAAAGAACTTTCATCCAAATAAATCTTCAGAAAATAAAAATACGAAAAATCTCCAGAAAATAAGCTATTTTGCTAAAAAAATATTGCAGCAAAATAGTGCAATTTACTTGAATTTTATTATTTTGATACGCTTTGAAATACAGTTGCTAGGCAACTAATAAAGAGGAAAGTAAAAAAAAATGCATTTTAAAATTTGTAAAAAATATGAAATGTTTTATATTTCTCGAACAAATGTAAAAAATTTACCTATAATTTAGACAATTAATTTCTAAATTCTAATAATTGTATCGGCAATTTTTTAAAGCTATTGGATATATTTAAGACCTCTATATAAAAAATTTAGCAACCATAAGTTTGCGTTTAAATACATTAATCAAATGTGCCATTTTCATATAAGTTATATAATGAAATTTGAAAATCGTCTGATTTCTGATAGTAAACCATTATGAAAAGAAATGTTCAAGATACATGTACAAATATCAAAAGTACAATGTACAAATATCAAAAGAAATGTTCTACATTTTTCTAACGAATGAACCACCTTTAACCAAAAACTGTACAGCTAAATTCGGGGTACCTCAACAACATACCTGCCAAAAAATCCACCTAATTGGACACTTTTTGCGGCAGTTTTCTCGGAACACACAAACAAAGTCTTTTCGAGTCTCAACAGTAAGCTTCAACTGTTTCGGTAAATATCAGACAAACAATGTGACCAACGGCGCGACAATCGAAGAAAGTCTCTATTATGCAGCACTGAACTTAAAATTGGCTTTTTAGTGTTTCTAGATTGTCACTAATTAAATTATTTCACATTAATGTTAATGGAAATTCATGCGACTTACAAGGAGAGTGCCAAGCTTGGTAATCACAGATTTTGATAATTTTTGTATATGTTGTAGAGTAGAAGCCCCTTAGTCTCAGGTTCAATGGATTTTTTACAACGCTCCTTAGTTCTCGAGAAATGGGGTCTCTAATATTATATCACAACTTAAATACTTACTTTGTACCAAAATAGCTACGTTGGTAGTAGCTCAGTTGGTATGGTGTTTGCTCGTTGTTCCGAGGGCTCGGGTTCGATGCTGCAACGCGCTGCGTTTGTTTTTCTCAATTTATTTTATAAATATACTTGTAATTATATATAATTTAATAATCTCAATGAAAAATTTTGTTAACATAATTAAATTTTAATTAAATTTTTTCGATTTTTTTAAAAATCACTTTAAAATGTATTGCATATATGCTTTATCAATGCAACGATATTGAATAATTGTGTCAATTCGTGATTGTAAAGAAACATCATTTATAAATTGCCTTAACAAGGGAAGTCAATGCGATGATAATACTACTCTGTTTTTAAAGTAAGAAGCATTAAAATTTAGCTATTAAAATCTAGCATAAGATTTAAATTACAACATATTTATGTTTTATTTTATTGTAACTAAAGGGCGCCACAACAGACTTTGGTTCTTTCTTTTTTTTAGTTTGGTGCAGTTAAGTGTTTTTGTTTTCAGTCTTTATCGCACAAGTGCGTATCATTGTATAAGAGCGTATAATCGTATAAAAACGGAAGAAGCAAGCTGTAGTTCACAAGAAGATCAATCTAAAGTGTCGGGATTCGATGAAAATCAGAAAAGTGATGTCACAAATGCGTTGACGTACTGTAAAATTTTATTGCAAAACAATGGATTTTTTACAAATAATCCAGCATCTGAAATATCTTCGTTTTCTATTGCGATGGTAGAAGAATTCTATATTTTGAGAGTAAATATGCTGATTTTGTAACGATTTGTGAATTTATTCCGATTTTTGAGTAAATGTATCCCCTCTCTTCTGTTTTGGCAAAGTGACACATAGCGTAATCTTTCGAGTAACTACATGTAAGCTTCATTAAATTAGTTCACATGTTAATGTTAATGACAATTCATGGCACTTAGATAAATTTTATATAAAAAATTTCACATCAAACTGTAATGTCGCTCACCCGAAAGAAAAGTGACACAACCCAAAAATACTACATTTTGAAGTAGAGGCAAAAGAAGATTTGGATTTTTGCATAAACATTTTTCATGTAGCAAGATGTACGTAAGTCAAACTTTAGTGAAATAAAATGCAAAATGATTTTTTTGGAGTTGTGTATTTTTTTTTTTTTTTTTTTTTTTTTTTTTTTACAAGTGAGCGATATGTATACTTATTAGCAATAACACGTCCAAAACAATATCGCAGTATATTATGATATAATTTACTCATGTCTATTGGGCTTATAAAAGTGGGCTGGAAAGTTCAGAATATTAGTGGGATAATGTAATGGAATCAGTTAATCGCCCTAATCGAGGAAATTCTGTATTTCAATTTCATCAAGTGGAATTTATTTTAAATATATGAATCGCTTATAATTTTATCATAGCTTTTACATATGTTAATATGTAAAAAGAAACTAAAACATATATAAATACTTCGATGATGTTATAAGCGCTTCGAAATATAGATATACATAGATAGATAGATATAGATTTATATATATATATATAAGGATGTAATTAAAGTACATTACAATTTGCTAAATAAACCTATGTTTCTGATGTTGTATAACACACTATCAAAACCCGCGACTTTGCTGGCGTAATTGTTGATACCATGTGGTATTCGTGTGCCAATTTTTAATAGAGGAAATTACACTGCTACGGATAGTTCAAAAATTACTAAATAAACCTCATTTTGGGTAAACTTCATTCTTATACTGCATTAGGCAAACATGAGACTTAAATCAATTACAACTAAAATTAATTCCAGATATATAAATGATAATTTTGGAAATTTTTTGAAGGTTTTCTGTTCAGTTTATTTTTTATTTGAATTTTCGAACCATTTAGAAACCATTATTAGAACTGTTCATTCACATCTTAAAAGTAACCACCATGCTAAATTCCAAGTTTCTGGTAGTATAGCATGTCCCCAAAGTGATTTTGTGTCATTAAACCTTATAAAACCTACCAACCATCCAAGCTTATATAACAACTGTACCACATAAATCGCAATTTTAATACTTTTTTTGCTCTTGAACACTTTAAATTTTCTAAATTTTTAAAAACTGTTCTGTGGGTGCATGTACGTCTCTAAAGTAGCAGACATGTAAAATTTCATTTTTCTCTCCCTAACAATTTCAGATAAATAATAGTTTAGAAGATTTTTACAACGTTTCCCGCTCATTTCACCATTTTAAATTTCGAAATTTTTTAGAAATCGTTCATAGCGAGCACTGAAATTTTAAAACCTTAAAAAATCTTAAAAAGTAACCACCATGTCAAACTTCAAGTTTCTAGCCCATAAGAATCACAAAAATTGCAATTTTAGAACGTTTTTCGCTTCTGCACCGTTTGAAATTTCGAATTTTGTAAAAATTGTTCTGTGCGAGCATTTACGTCTTAAAAATAACAGACATATCAAATTTTAAGTTTCTATCCCTAACAATTTTGAAAATTTGGAATGTTTTATGCTCATTTCACACCTTTATATTTCAAAGTTTTAATCAATTGTTTATACCGTGCATTTGCATCTTAAAAGTAACCACTATACTAAATTTCAATTTTCTAACCCGAATAAATCCAACTAAATCATAATTTAGAACGTTTTTATAACTTTTCCGTTCATTTCAACCTTTTAAATTTCGAATTTTTTAAAAACCATTCTTAGAGAGCATTTAATTTTTTTTTAAAGAAACCTCCAAGCTTCTATACCAACTGTATCAAATAAATTACAATTTTAGAACCCTTTTTGCTCCTGCACCCTTTTAAATTTCTAATATTTAGAAAACTGTTCTGGGCAAGCAATTACGTCTCTAGAGTAAATGCCATGACAAATTTCAAGTTTCTAGCTTTAATAGTTCAAAATAAATCGTAATTTAGAACGTTTTCTGCTGATTTCATTCAACGCCATGATTCATTTCATTCAAAGCAAGCAAAACCCGGCATTGCTCGCATAATTGTTGAAACATGCCAAGTAATAATTATTGAAATATTCGTGTGCCTACGTTTATTAGAGGAAATTATACTGCTACAGATAATTCAAAAATTACCAACTAAGCAAAATTTTGAAAACACTTCATTCTTATATTGCATTTGGCGAACATGAGACTTAAATAAATGAGAATAACTAAAATTAATTCCAAATAAATGGTAATTTAGTATGTATTTGGAAGGTTTTCCGCTCATTTCATTTGAAATTTCGAATTTTCTAGAAACCTTTCTTTGCGAGCATTTGCATTTAAAAAGTATCCACAATGTCAAATTCCAAGCTTCTAATTATCCAAGCTTATATAACAACTATATCATTGAAATCGCAATTTTAGAACTTATTTTGTACCTGCACAATTTAAAATTTCTGAATTTTTAAAAACTGTTCTGCGGATGAATTTATGTTTCTAAAGCAACAATTACGTAAAATGTCAAGTTTCTATCCCTAACAATTTCTGACAAATCATAGTTTAGAAAGAAGATTTCCCGCTCATTTCACACTTTTATATTTCGAATATTTTTAGCAACCTTTCTAGGAAACCCTAAAATATTAAAAATTACTACCATGCCGAATTTCAAGTTTCTAGTCTAGCAGCATCACAAAAATCACAATTTTAGAACGTTTATTGCTCCTACATCCTTTTAAATTTCGAATTAACAAAAATGTTCTGGGCGAGCATTGACATCTCTACACATACCAAATTTCACGTTTCTAGCTAGCTTAATAGTTCCAAATAAATCGTAATTTAGAATGTTTTCCGTTCACTTCACCCTTTTAAATTTCGATTTTTTTAACCGTTCATAGGGAGTATTTATATCTTAAAAGTAACCACCATACCAAATTCCAGGCTTACATACCAACAATATCACATAAATCGCAGTTTCCGAACGTTTTTTGCTCCTGCATCCTTTTAAATTTCGAATTAAAAAAAATGTCCCGGGCGAGCATTGACGTCTCTAAGGTTACATCCATACCAAATTTCACGTTTCTAGCCTTAATAGGTCCAAATAAGTCGTAATTTAAAATGTTTTCCGTTCACTTCATCTGTTTAAATTTCGATTTTTTTAACCGTTCATAGCGAGTATTTATATCTTAAAAGTAACCACCATGCCAAATTACAGCTATATCACATAAATCGCAATTTTAGAAAGTTTTTTTGCTCTTGCACTTTTTTAAATTGCGAATTTTTAGAAAACTGTTCTGGGCGAGCATGTGTGTCTTAAAAGTATCAACCATGTTAATTTTCATGTTTCTATCCTTAACAATACCATACAAATCATACTTTAAGAATGTTTTAGAATGCTTTACGCGCTTTCACTTTTTTAAATTTCGTTTTTTTAAAACTGTTCTCTGTGACCATTTACGTCTTAAAAGTAGTAGCCATGTCGAAATTCAAATTTCTATCCCTAACAAATCCATAGAAATCGTAATTTAAAACATTTATAGAACACTTTCCGCTCATTTCACTCTTTTAAACTTCGAACTATTTAGAAAAAAATCTTAGTGAGAATTTGTATCTTTCAGTATCCCAAAAATCGTAATTTAGAACCTTTTTTTCTTCCTGCACTCTTTTAACTTCGAATTTTTAAAATAATGTTCTCTGTGTGCATTTGCGCCTTAAAAGTAGCAGACGTGTCAAATTTCACGTTTCTTTAACAATATCATAGAAATCATAATTTAGAACTCTTTTTACTCATTTCACCCTTTTAAATTTCGAAATTTTTTAGAAACCATTCTTAGCGAGCATTTGTATCTTAAAAGTAACCGCCATGCCAAATTTCAGGTTTCTAGCCCCTTTAATATCACAAATATCGCAATTTGAGAACGTTTTTCGCTGCGAAACCCCCATGGGGAGTATTGGCACCGACATAATAGTCTATGTTGGAACAGCAACTGTCACCATCAATTTGCCACCGTTACTTTTGAAATCGGTTAGGTAGTTCCAGAGATTAATCTATCTTTAAACAAAAGGCAATCAAAAATATGCATCCTATATTAAAACACAAGAAAAAAATCTTTAAAATGTACTTTTTTCCCTGTTTGGGGCCAAAACTTTATGCTTGTGACATACCTTTTTGGGCAGTACACTTGAAAAGAGGTCATGATGCAAAATTTAACAATAACAAAAAATATTTAAAGCAATATAAAGCATATTTCATAGTGGAATAGACAGTCTTAATTAAAGGAAATTAAATAAGCTGATATCACTAGCAACTGACAGGGGGAATGCTTTCCAAATAATATTCACTATTCACTAAATACAAATACTTAACTCAACTTAAAACAGCCTCGCTGATAGTCCTAGAACCAAAGGAAAGTTTCTTTAACTCGCTGCAAACGCTCACTTGAAACACTGAAATATCACGATAGAAAAATATCACTATAAGCACTTTAATCTATACTATTATATAAAGAGGAAACGGTGGCTGACTGACTGACTGGGTGACTCATCAACGCCCAGCCGAAACTACTAAAGTCAGGGTCACGCAATTTGGACTGTAGATTGCTGTTATGGCCTACGTAAGCAATAAGAAGGGATTTTTGAAAATTCCCCCCCCCCGAAGGGGGTTAAAGGGGTGGTCGAATGTTTCAGGTCATTTCGCCATATCTCAGCATCAGTTATAGGTAGGATCTTGAAATTCCAGAAAACAAATCTACTAAAAAAATGATTAAACACCTATTTCAGCGATTTTAAAAATTCCACCCAGAAGGGGGTTAAAGGGAGTGGTCGAAAGTTTTAGGTCATTTTGCCATATCTCAGCAGCAGTTATAGGTAGGAGCTTGAAATTCCAGAAAACAAATCTACTAAAAAATGATTAAACACCTATTTCAGCGATTTTAGAAATTCCACCCAGAAGGGTGTTAAAGGGGGTGGTCGAATGTTTTAGGTCATTTTGCCATATCTCAGCAGCAGTTATAGGTAGAAGTGCGAAAATCAGGAAAACAAATCTACTAAAAAAATGATTAAACACCTATTTCAGCGATTTTAGAAATTCCACCCAGAAGGGGGTTAAAGGGGGATGATCGAATGTTTTAGATCATTTCGCCATATCTCAGCAGCAGTTATAGGTGGGAGCTTGAAATTCCAGAAAACAAATCTACTAAAAAAATGATTAAACACCTATTTCAGCGATTTTAGAAATTCCACCCAGAAGGGGGTTAAAGGGGGGTGGTCGAATGTTCTAGGTCATTTTGCCATATCTCAGCAGCAGTTATAGGTGGGAGCTTGAAATTCCAGAAAACAAATCTACTAAAAAAATGATTAAACACCTATTTCAGCGATTTTAGAAATTCCACCCAGAAGGGGGTTAAAGGGGGATGATCAAATGTTCTAGGTCATTTTGCCATATCTCAGCAGCAGTTATAGGTGGGAGCTTGAAATTCCAGAAAACAAATCTACTAAAAAAATGATTAAACATCTATTTCAGCAATTTAAGAAATTCCACCCAGAAGGGAGTTAAAGGGGGATGGTCGAATGTTTTAGGTCGTTTCGCCATATCTCAGCAGCAGTTATAGGTAGAAGCGCGAAAATCAGGAAAACAAATCTACTAAAAAAATGATTAAACACCTATTTCAGCGATTTTAGAAATTCCACCCAGAAGGGGGTTAAAGGGGGATTCGAATGTTTTAGGTCATTTCGTCATATCTCAGCAGCAGTTATAGGTAGGAGTGCGAAAATCAGGAAAACAGATCTACTAAAAAATGATTAAACATGTATTTCAGGAATTTTAGAAATTCCCCTCCCGGAGGGGGTTAAGGGGGGGGTCTAATGTTTTAGGTCATTTTGCCGTATCTCAGCAGCAATTTTAGTTAAGAGCACAAACATCAGGAAAACAAATCTACTAAAAACATGACTAAACATGCATTTCGGGGATTTTAGAATTTCCCCTCCCGGAGGGGGTTAAAGGGTGATGGTCGAATGTTTTAGATCATTTCGTCATATCTCTGCAGCAGTTTTAGATAGGAGTGCGAAAATCAGGAGAACAAATCTACTAAAAAATGAATAAAACACATATTTCAGCAATTTTGGAAATTCCCCCCAGAAGGTGGTTAAATGGGGGGGGGGGGGGTCAAATTTTTTAGGTTATTTAGCCATATCTCAGCTTTTATGTAGGATGGCGAAATTAATTAAAACAAATCTACTAAAAAATTGGTTAAACACATATTTCGGCGATTTTGGAAACTCCCCCCAGAAGGTGGCTAAAGGGGTATTCAAAAGTTTCGGGTCATTTCGCCATATCTCAGCAGCGGATTTAGGTAGGAGCGGGAAATTCAGGAAAACACATCTACTAAAAAATGGATAAACACGCATTTCAGTGAGTTTAGAAATCCCCCCCCCCCGAAGGGTTTAAAGGGGGTGGTTTTGAAAATTTAAGACATTTCGCGATATCTCAGCAGCTGTTTTATGTAGGTGCACGAAATTCAGGAAAACAAATCTACTAAACAAATGATTAAACATGTATTTCAGTGAATTTAGAAATCCCCCCCCCCCTCGAAGGTGGTTAAAGGGGGATTCGAAAGTTTTAGGTCATTTCGCCATATCTCAGCAACAGTTTTAGGTTGGAGCGCGAAAGTCAGGAAAACGAATGTAATAAAAAAATTACATTGTCTTCCGTGCAAAGCAGGGACGGGCCGCTAGTGTTTTAATAAAAGGAATTTGACTCTGTCATCTTGTATTACTATAAAGGAAACCTCGTGGATTCTAACAGTATTTTATTTGTAAACACGAAACTGATCTTCTTAGCACACTGGCGGAACTCTCAGCCGTAGACTCTTACTCTTGTTCAAAACAACTAATAGACAGATGCCACGTGAAGAACTCGACTACATTCAAACCCAGACTAAATTTCCATTAAGGAGAGATGTGTCTAAATCCATCGAATATAACTCCTATACCAATGTTTATAGCAACTACACAATCACATATACCTAATTATCATATCATTGCACAAAATAACCATGAAAATCAGATTACCAGAGATTCAGCCATACTTTGCGAAACGTGAAGAAATGACGAGAATAAATAATAAAAGATCATAAAAGAGTAGCAACTACACAATCACAGATACCTAATTACCATATCATAGCACAAAATAATTATAAAAATCAGATTCTTAGAGATTCAGACATACTTTGCTAAACTTGAAGAAGTGACGAGAATAAATAGTTCAAATGTTAGAATTCAGGACACCATGATCGCACGCAAAAATTCAAAAGTCACTCGACTACGATCATAAAAGAGTAGCAACTACACAATCACATATACCTAATTACCATATCATTGCATAAAATAATTATAAAAATCAGATTCTTAGA
Organism: Maratus michaelseni; assembly: GCA_963931845.1. Classification (NCBI taxonomy): domain Eukaryota; kingdom Metazoa; phylum Arthropoda; class Arachnida; order Araneae; family Salticidae; genus Maratus; species Maratus michaelseni. The sequence continues at coordinate 325,593,833 of OZ007588.1, forward strand.
GATTCAGACATACTTTGCTAAACTTGGAGAAATGACGAGAATGGATAGTTCAAATGTTAGAATTCAGGACACCATGATCGCACGCAAAAGTTCAAAAGTCACTCGACTACGATCATAAAAGAGTAGCAACTACACAATCACATATACCTAATTACCATATCATTGCATAAAATAATTATAAAAATCAGATTCTTAGAGATTCAGACATACTTTGCTAAACTTGAAGAAGTGACGAGAATAAATAGTTCAAATGTTAGAATTCAGGACACCATGATCGCACGCAAAAATTCAAAAGTCACTCGACTACGATCATAAAAGAGTAGCATCTACACAATCACATATACCTAATTACCATATCATTGCATAAAATAATTATAAAAATCAGATTCTTAGAGATTCAGACATACTTTGCTAAACTTGAAGAAGTGACGAGAATAAATAGTTCAAATGTTAGAATTCAGGACACCATGATCGCACGCAAAAAATCAAAAGTCACTCGACTACGATCATAAAAGAGTAGCAACTACACAATCACATATACCTAATTACCATATCATTGCATAAAATAATTATAAAAATCAGATTCTTAGAGATTCAGACATACTTTGCTAAACTTGGAGAAATGACGAGAATGGATAGTTCAAATGTTAGAATTCAGGACACCACGATCGCACGCAAAAATTCAAATCTCGCTCAACTACGTTCGTAAAAGAGTAGCTAGATACTATGCTACATGCTTATCTATCCATTTCCTTTAGAATGACAAATTTAAATTTGAATGTTCCTTTTCTTCTTAATTGAAACTAATTCTAAAGATTAAAATGTAGCCGTTCATATGTGTGCATAATAGTGTTGTAAGACTGAGTGTATCAGTTGATTGTCATCCTCTATTCAAATCTACAATGTTCATCCCTTTGTATCATGCGTAATTACGATTACTGAAATAGACGTCGACACTGAAACGAGCATGATACGGTCTGACAAAGTGCAAAGACGATCCCGAGCCAAAATTTGATTGTTTTCAAAAAACAAGGCCGGCGAACCTTTGGTACCGTTGCCAGACTCTCCGTCAGCTCGAGATATTTATTTGGCAGCACTGATTTGTTGGGGTGTGTTACTATGCAACAATGGTAAGTGTTTAAATGGCTGAATGAAATGAATTTATAATGTCGTAAAAAGATTTCGGCATGAGATGAAAGTTTTTTTTTTTCATTTCATTCAACCTATTTGGTGTCTAAACAGTGGCATTCGCATTTTTGCGAAGTTTCAAGATCGTTAGTTTTTTTTTCGGTATTGCATTCTTCTGAACTTCGTTAAAGACTTGAAACTTTTTGAAATGATTTAAGGAGAAAAGGAACGTTTAAATGTCAAATTTTAATTTTAACCCTTTGACCGCGGTAATGTTAAAAATAAATTGTATTTCATGATGAGCTCCACAATTTTCAAGATTTTCGGTGTAGGGTAAAACCCCCAGTTATTGACACCTAACCAGTAACTGACACTTCAGCAAAAATCTAACTCAAATAAGCATTTTGTTGTAAAATTCTACAAAATAATGTCATTTAGTGGTAAATGAGACACTTATTTTTATTTTGGAGTTACTACTAGAGGGCCAAAAACATATTTAATGAGAAAGAAACTTTTGAGAATACAAAAAGTGCCATTTTGAAGCAATCATCTTATTTCTAAAATTAAGAAAGTGTTTTTCTAATCTATTTGTAATACAACCATCTTAAACTTTTTTTCTTAAAGTTATACTTGTAGATATTAGTTTAAAGATGCATACGATATAATAGGGTCATGATTTAGGGTTTATAGTTATTTAATTTAGCTTAATGGGGGGTGCCAGTTATTGGTTCCTAGAATTTCATTTCACCAGTCTCTGACAGAGGTGTTAGTTATTGGTTATATATATAAAAAAATTTATATCTATTATTTGAACTGTTTAAAAATGCATAATAACAATTAAATTTGTTTTGTAGTAAACACCGTAAAAATTTAAATTGTTTTACCAGTGTCTGACACCAGATGTCAGTTACTGGTTCATAAATGTCAGTTATTGGATATCGGCATTACTAATAATGCAGTACTAAATATTACTGCTGTATATTCTTACTATATACTTTGTATTACTAATAATGCAGTACTAAATATTACTGCTGTTACTCTTACTATACACTTTGCATTACTAATAATGCAGTACTAAATATTACTGCTGTATACTCTTACTATATACTTTGCATTACTAATAATGCAGTACAGCTTACTAAATCCCACTTTTTATAATAAATATTAATGTATTTTGTTTTTATAATAAAGAATAATGTTTTTTATTAAATCATTTTAATCTTTTAAAAGAAAGTGTCAGTCACTGGTTCAGTTTGTGTCAGTTATTGGTGTTTCAAAATATGGATGGTGTCAGTTACTGGAGTTTTTGACCATATTTAAAAATAAAATAAATTTTTAATAATAAAATGTATAATTTTTCAAAATTTTGCCAACAATAATCTTTTAATAGATCTCTACTATCCTCTCAAAAACAAAGATAAGTATAAAATAGATTTAAATTTTTGTAATAGTGATCTGAACCAGAAAGAATCCTCAAAGTGCCAGTTACTGGGCGTTTCACCCTAGTATGCCGATTTCAAACAGAAATGTTATTTAACAAAAATGTATTTTATGTTAAGGTAGTATTAATTTTATATCATTTACAAATTTAAATTTATGGGCAATGGACAAATCTAACGTGAATCTATGTGATTTTCATGGTGGTTAAAGCGTCCATTAAACAATATTGTATTTTATAAAGACTTGACTTTTTATTTATGTAAACTGGTTTTGAATAAGTTATAATAATTTTATAGTAAAAAAAAATTAAAGGAAATAATAGATAATATAATCATACTTAAAAATGCTAAGGTTGTTCTAAATTATTCAAAATAAAACAATATTTAAAATATTTTTACCTTATATACATTTATAATTTTGTTTTTACTATTCATTAGAATGAACTACGAAGGGCAGTCGGAAAATAAGTTTCCCAAGTTTGTCACAAGCTCATAAAGCGGTGTGACAAATGTATAAATGAACTTGGTACTTATGTGGAAAAATAAAGTTATGGTTTATTTTTAATGTCTCATTGCATTTTTTGTCGTTCATACACACCTCTGTCCACAGTCGCCAGGGGAAACTTATTTTCCGACTCCCCCTCGTACATATTTTCTGCGTTTCTTTTAAATGCTAGGTAAACTCAAAACATAATGTACAGTAAAGTAACTTTTATTTGATTCTTGACATGTTTCGGCTCATCCTGAGCCATTATCAAAAACAAATGAGAATATTCTATAATTGCACGGTCTTTGAAGTTATTATTTGAAATGCTATCATTTAATTTTCATGTAATTTTTAAAATTACGCATGTTATTTTTTATTTTTACTTGGTTGTTTATTTTCATATTTGTAACCCTGGAGTAACTCGAGCCACAATTTTGGTAAGTTAAAAGATGCTGCATCGTTACATATGGTATTTTTGCGTGTGACTATCTCTATGGTTTCTCTTATTATGGATGGATAGTACAGACTGGAGGAAAAAATTATTTTACATTCATTGAAATTTATTTGGATGGTTTCTTCTTGACGTAATCTTGCCAGGGCTGCGTTTTTTTATTATACTTAATATCAGCTATATTATCTTTTTTTCTGTAACTAAATTTCCTGTTTATCATGCCAATATAATAATTCTTAGATCCGTCTTCTTTAATAAAAGGTATTTCATATACTCCTCAATAATTCTCAAAATTAATTGGGTCAATTTTATTGCAAATGATATTCTGTAATTTCTGAGGGGTTTGGCTACTAAGCAGACATTGAAACGTTTAAGGCTGTATTTTAATTTATCAAAAAGCTTGGATAATATTTAAGAGTATAAAACTTGTCTTTTTGCGAATCAACTTTGTTTTCTGGTTTCTTATTATTGGCGATATCCACGATTAATTTACTAGTAAATCTACAGATCAGGAGCCTCAACGTCAGCTCTGAAAGTCAATGTTTTTTAATCTCATTTCTCATAGTATTTAACATCTTACAATACGCAAATTAAATTTTTTAAATTATTACACGTATAATTATACGCATATAAAATAATTCGAAGGTTTCAGAAATTAGAAACATTAAATTAAACACTGTTTACGCAATAATATTCTGACATTTTTATGAACTTCTTATTTTTTTTTTTAGGTAAAAAATGTACATTTCTTCGGGGGGGAGGAGCTCTGCCCCCTGAACCCCCCGTAATCTTATTAAATTTATATTCGTGGTTTCCTATTGTTTGTGTGAATGATTCTAGTACATATTGGATTTCGTTCTACACATTGGTTTTATTATGAAGAGCAAAAGTTTCGAAAATAATTTCATGTAATACCTAAATAGCAATATTTACTTACCTACCAACCACGAAGCACTCGCATCTGATATATAAGTTAAATAATATCTCGTGTACAAAATCAATTTATGGAAATGTAAACTGAATCTACTATATTTCACTTATATCTATTTCAGAAATCTAGTGTTATTACAATTTTTGTTTTGGAAAAACAGTTTTGATGGCCATTCTATAATATTTATTTTACCTTAGTACATAATGATCTAACTCGATGGCAATAGCATACTAAAATCTCCCCAAAATAGGCTTATCTGGAAACTTTTAAACCTATTGGGTAATCATTCATAATCGTGTCACTGTCAATTCACTAAATAGCAACCGTGATTTAGCGCTATAAAGTGTTTTTGTGATAACTTTTTATGATCTCAGTTTCCAGTAATTGTGCTATTTCAGGCTGTATGAATGCGTTTTACTACGCTAATTTCTTTAGATTAACCATCTCGTTGTACGAGATATTATATCTTATTTTAAAATTAATACTAATTTTCGACCACGAAAAATCCACATCTCTTCCAGAAAATGAATAATATCTCATGTAAAAATGTTTCGGTTATCATTCTATAGTAGTTAAAAGGTAACTTGTATCAAAATAAATTCTCATTTATTTCAATAAAATATTAAAATCACCCAAAAATATTTTATTTTGCGAATAAAATATTGTAGCAAAATAGTCCGAGTTATTTGAGTTTTATTATTTTGATATTCTTTGAAATATCGTTGCTAGGTTACGGTTAAATTAAAGAGGAAAATTAAATTAAATGCATTTTAAAAATTGCAAAAAATGATAAAATAAAATGTATTATACTAGTAAATCTACAGATCAGAGGCCTCAACGTCAGCTCTACAAATCACTCATTTTTAACATTATCTGTATCTTCTTATGTGACCTATATTCAATTTACACATTCAACGTTTTTATTATTTTCATTTGGAAAACCGATTTGGTAATTATTTTTTAGTAGTTAAAATAAATTCTCATCTATTTCATTAAAAAAAGCATATTAAAAACTTATGTAACCCGAAAATTATATATTTTTAATAAAATTTCGCGTAAAAATATTGCGATTCACTTGAATTTTCCTTTCTTGATATTCTATGAAATATAGTTGCGTAGCAACCATTTAATGAAAGAGAGAAAAAAATGCATTGGAATCTTTTGTAAAAAATGAGAAATAATAATGTTTGATATATTTCAAATTAATGCATAGAATTTCCTAATAATTTATTTAATTAATTTCGAAACTCTAATATATATATTGGCAAATTTTTAAAGCGATAGGATTTAATTAAGATCTCCATTTCGTAAATTTAGAATCCATAATTTAGCATTTACAATTATCACAATGCGACATTTTCTTTTCGGTGAATGTTAAAATTTAAAAAAATCGTCTGACTTTCCATTGAAAAGCATTATGACCTAAAAATAAATGTTCTATATTTTTCGAACGAATGAACCAAATGTAACTAAAAACTATACAGCTAATTCCGGGTACCTCACCAACATACTCACCAAAAATCAGCCTAATCGAACTTTTTTTACGGCAGTTATTGCGGAACAGACAGACAGACAGACAGAAACCAAAAACTTTTCGCGTCTCCACAGTGAGCCTTCACTGACGTTTCGGAAATTATTACATATATACTTATACGCATATAAAATAATTCGAAGGTTTCAGAAATTAAAAACGTTAAATTAAACACGGTTTATGCAATAATATTCTGACATTCTTATGAACTTCTTATTCTATTTTTTAGATTAAAACAATACATTTCTTCAAGGGGGCTCTGCCCCCCTGAACCCCCCGTAATCTTATTACATTTATATTCGTGATTTCCTATTGTTTGTGTGAATGATTCTAGTATATCTTGGATTTCGTTCTACACAGTGGTTTTATTAGGATAAGCAAAAATTCAGAAAATAATTTCATGTTATCCTAGTACCTAAATAGCAATATTTACTTACCTGCCAACCACGAAACACTCGCATCTGATAGATAAGTTGAATAATATCTCGTGTACAAAAGCAACTTATGGAAATGTAAACTGAATCTACTGTATTTCACTTATATCTATTTCAGAAATCTAGTGCTATTACAATTTTTGTTTCGGAAAAACAGTTTTGATGGTAATTCTATAATATTTATTTTACATACGTACATCTTGTTCTAACTGGATGGCAATAGTAAAATCTCTCAAAAATAGGCATTTTTGAAAACTTTTAAACCTATTGTGTAATCATTCATAATCGTGCCCACTGTCAATTCACTAAATAGCAACCGTGATTTGGCGCTATAAAGTATTTTTTGTGATAACTTTTTATGAACTCAGTTTAAAGTAATTGTGCTATTTCAGGCTGTATGGATGCGTTTTACTACGCTAATTTCTTTAGATTAACCATCTCGTTGTACGAGATATTATATCCTATTTTAAAAATAATACTAATTTTCAACCACGAATAATCCACATCTCTTCGAGAAATGAATAATATCTTATGTAAAAATGCTTCGGTTATCATTCTGTAGTTAAAAGGTAACTTGTATCAAAATAAATTCTCATTTATTTCAATAAAATATTAAGATCACCCAATAAAATATTGTGGCAAAATAGTCTGAATTATTTGAATTTTATTATTTTGATATTCTTTAAAATTTAGTTGCTAGGTTACGGTTAAATTAAAGAGGAAAATAAAAATAAATGCATTTTAAAAATTGCAGAAAATGATAGAATAAAATGTATTATATTATTAGAACAGATGTATAAAATTGCACCAAAAATTATACACCTAATTTAAAAAATCTGACGAATGTATTAACAAAATTTCAAATTAATTTGAATAATTTAAGACCTGACTTGATAAATTTTAGCCTTCAGAACTTACCGTTTAAATACATTAATCAAATGCGACATTTTATTTTCAACGACTGAAAAAATTCAAAATCGTCTGAATTCCCATAGGAAAGCATTATGATAAAAAAAGAAATGTTCTATATTTTCCGAACGAATGAACCAAATGTAACTAAAAACTATACAGCTAATTCCGGGTATCTCACCAACATACCTACCAAAAATCAAACTAATCGGATCATTTTTACGGCAGTTATCGCGGAACAGACAGACAAACAGACAGACAGACAGACAAACAGACAGACAGACAGAAACCAAAAACTTTTTGGGTCTCAACAGTAAGCCTTCACTGACGTTTCGGCAATTATTAGAACAGATGTATAAATTTGCACAAAAAATTATACACCTAATTTAAAAATCTGACAAATGTATAAACAAAATTTCAAATTAATTTGAATAATTTAACACATGACTTGATAAATTTTAGCCTTCATAACTTACCGTTTAAATACATTAATCAAATGCGCCATTTTATTTTCAACGACTGAAAATTTTCAAAATCATCTGAATTCCCATAGGAAAGCATTATGATAAAAAAAGAAATGTTCTATCTTTTCCAAACGAATGAACCAAATGTAACTAAAAACTATACAGCTAATTCCGGGTATCTCACCAACATACCTACCAAAAATCAAACTAATCGGATCATTTTTACGGCAGTTATCGCAGAATAGACAGACAGACAGACAGACAGACAGACAGACAAACGGACAGATAGACAGACAGACAGACAGAAACCAAAAAATTTTCGGGTCTCCACAGTAAGCCTCAACTAACGTTTCGGCAACTAGTAAATCTACAGATCAGGAGCCTCAACGTCAGCTCTGAAAGTCAATATTTTTTTTATCTCACTTTTCATAATATTTAACATTTTACAATCCGCAAATTATTTTTTTTAAATTACTACATACATATTTATACGCTTTTAAAATAATTTGAAGGTTTCAGAAATTAGAAACGTTTAATTAAACACGGTTTATGCAATAATATTATGACATTCTTATGAACTTCTTATTCTATGTTTTAGATTAAAAAAATACATTCCCCTGAACCCCCCCCCCCCTAATTTAACAAATTTATATTCGTGATTTACTATTGATTGTGTGAATGATTCTAGTATACCTTGGATTTCGTTCTACACAGTGGTTTTATTAGAATAAGCAAAATTTTCGAAAATAATTTCATGTTATCCTAATGCCTAAATAGCAATATTTACTTACCTGCCAACCACGAAACACTCGCATCTGATAAATAGGTTGAATAATATCTCGTGTACAAAAGCAACTTATGGAAATGTAAACTGAATCTTTTCACTGATATCTATTTCAGAAATCTAGTGCTATTGCAACTTTTGTTTCGGAAAACAGTTTTGACGGTCATTCTATAATATTTCTTTTACTTGGTTGTTTATTTTCATATTTGTAACCCAACAAGGGGGGTTATACTTCAATTACATCCTGATCTAACTGGATGGCAATAGCATACTAAAATCTCCCCAAAATAGGCTTATTTAGAAACTTTTAAACTTATTGGGTAATCATTCATAATCGTGCCCACTCCCAATTCACTAAATAGCAACCGTGGTTTGGCGCTATAAAGTATGTTTTGTGATAACTTTGTATGATCTCAGTTTCCAGTAATAGTGCTATTTCAGGCTGTATGGATGCTTTTTACTAAGCTAATTTCTTTAGATTAACCATCTCGTTGTTCGAGATATTATATCCTATTTTAAAGTAATACTAATTTTGAACCACGAAAAATCCATATCTCTTCCAGAAAATGAATATCTTATGTAAAAATGTTTCGGTTATCATTCTATAGTAGTTAAAAGGTAACTTGTTACAAAATAAATTCTCATTTATTTCAATAAAATATTAAAATCACTCAAAACTATTTTATTTTGCGAATAAAATATTGTAGCAAAATAGTTTGAGTTATTTGAATTTTATTATTTTGATATTCTTTAAAATGTAGTTGCTAGGTTATGATTAAATTAAAGAGGAAAATAAAAATAAATACATTTTAAGATTTGCAAAAAATGATAGAATAAAATGTATTATATTATTAGAACAGATGTATAAAATTGCAGCAAACATTGTACACCTAATTTGAAAAATCTGACGAATGTATTAACAAAATTTCAAATTAATTTGAATAATTTAACACATGACTTGATAAATTTTAGCCTTCATAACTTACACATTAAATACATTAATCAAATGCGCCATTTTATTTCAATGGATGAAAATTTTCAAAAACGTCTGAATTCCGATAGGAAAGCATTATGACCTAAAAAGAAATGTTTTATATTTTCCGAACGAATGAACCAAACATAACTAAAAATTATACAGCTAATTCCGGGTACCTCATCAACATACCTACCAAAAATCAAACTAATCGGATCATTTTTGCGGCAGTTATCGCGGAACAGACAGACAGACAGACAGACAGAAACCAAAAACTTTTCGGGTCTCCACAGTAAGCCTCAACTGACGTTTCGGCAATTAATATGGTGTACCTTAAAACCATTATTACAAGCAATTTTACGAATATTATCTAATTCATTATCCAATTTATTTTCAGTACATACTAAAAAAAAACCGTCTAATGAAAATCTGTAGGCTGAAATTTTATACATAAATGGAGAATATGCGTTATTTCGTATGGTAGAGTGGTCAGCCATAATTTTCGAAAAACAGATCTGTCGATAGATTTATATGTTCTGGTTAACATTACATCAAGGAATGGAAGACTTTTATTATGTTCAATTTCAATAGTGAATAATTTTATGTTATTGTCAGTTGAGTTTAGATGGTTTATAAATATTTTAAGTTCATCAAGACTATACTGTCAAATTATAAAAATATCAACATATCAACCCGAAATTGTGACTCCAGTTACTCGATGGTTACAAATGGAAATAAACAACCAAGTAAAAATTAAAAAATAACATGCGTAATTTTAAAAAGTACATGGAAATTAAATGATAGCATTTCAAATAATAACTTCAAAGACCATGCAATTACACAATACTCTCATTTGTTTTTGATAATGCCTCAGAGGGAGTCGAAACATGTCAACAACCCAATAAAAGTTATTTTACTCTATATTATGTTTTTAAGTTACAACTTTTAGCATTTAAAAGAAATATATTATTACAAGGTATTACACATTTTCTGCTTCAATAACTTTTCTCCAGTTTATGGCAAACTTTACGTTTGAGAGTTTATAAATCTGATAGTGATTTTCTTTTTTGGAAATCAATACAAAGATTTTTGAACAATAAAATGTTTGCTGTTTCTAAAAATTTGGAAAATTCCGGAGAAAAATCATTAACATGGATTTTTTTGAACCCCTGGTAATAGATATATTTTTAAAAGATAGAAGAATATACTTATATTTTATAAGACTATGTGTTTGTAAAAATATATTTGTCAGAATATTAATAGATTTCAGACTAGTTTAAAATGAGTTAGGTTTGCTCATTAAAGGCCAACATCACTTTTCGATTTTTTTTTTTTTTTTTTTTTTTTTTTTTTTTTTGTCGCGTAAAGTATTTTTTATATCATATTTTATAAATTAAAAATCGATAAGATATAAAAGTGCAGATTTTGAAACTATACGAAGTAAAGGGTGGCATGGCGAAAAAACAGTAACGCAAATTTTAAGCACGTATTTTTCAGAACAGCATTTTCAAAATCCGAAGACACTCTACCTCCGTCAATTTTCAATCAATCAACTTGATCTTTTTAAAAATTAATCGTCACATATTTTTCTAATGAAATACGCAGTTTTTTTTTATTTAATTAGCGAAATTGTGGGTGAAATCTTACATTTTACTTTGAATTGATGCCATTTCAGTAAAAATACATGTCGTAAAGCGTCTGCGTATTTCATTAGCTTCTGTACTAAGAAAACTATTTTTTTTCTTACATTGTTCTAAGTCACGTCTACGACGAGTTTACCTGTTCTCAATTTGATCCTATTTTTTTAGAAGAATTCCCAGCTGCTAAGCCGAAAATTTTTTTAAATATCAACTAAACAGAAAACAGTTTTCTATTTTAGTATTTGCATTATAAATGGCAGAAAAACGATTTTTATGAACACTTCTCATTTCTTTCTGAAAACAAATTACCGAATAAGCCTTAAAATTCTGGGGTCAAAGTGGTGTTATTCCTTAACTTTTTGATTACGGGTCAGGACCGGCGACTATTAGGTAGTTTTCATTACAAAAAGCTACCTATTGCAGTCGTTCGGAGGAAAGCAATTCCAAAAATTTTAGTATATTTTTACCGATCATGACCCCCAGACTCCCAAACCATCCTCCGTTCAAATGTTGATATATATATATATATATGTTACGGTCAACATGATTAATCTGGTCATTATTAATAATAACCGGTTATTATTAATAATGACCGGATTAATCATATTGACCGTAACATATATATATATATATATATATATATATATATATATATATATATATATATATATATATATATATTAATAAACTAAAACCAATAACAACGTTGTAAAGCACAAATATGAAAAATAGGCACAATAAACCGCATACGGCCGTTTCAAGGATTCCTCAATCCCTTTCCTCAGTGCGAAAAAAAAAAAAAAAAAAAAGGATTAAAATGGGTTCAAAGAATGCCACGGTTATAGCCCCGAGTACTGGCTTGAATGAAAATGCTAAAACAAGAGTCTATATAAATCAAAGAAATGACGTATTTAACCGGAAATAACTAAAATATACGTCATTTCTTTGGGTTATATAAACTCTTGTTTTAGCATTTTCATTCAAGCCAGTACTCGAGGCTATAACTCGCCAAACTATGTCGAGGCTATGTCGAGGCTATGTCGCCAAACTTGGCGACATTTGGCGAAATATCGCCAAATTTGGCGACCAAAATAAGTTTTCATAAATGAAGCCAATTTGGCTATTGCTCAATAATTTGGAGAATTTCTTATTCAGATTCAGTATTAACGAATCCTTTGTAAACGTTTTCTTTGCATTTTAACTTGCTGTTTTCGTGTAACATTAGCTAAAATTTTAAAACGAAGATATAGGAAAGCTACCTTTTCCTCCCGGTACAGGCCGGAAGGACTTTTTCATATTAGTGCGTTACAACATTGTTATTGGTTTATTAATAAAAATTCGCACGAAGTATTTGATCTATGCTTATATATATATATATATATATGTTACGACAATATGATTAATTCGGTCATTATTAATAATAACCGGTTATTATTAATAATGATTAGATTAATCATATTGACCGTAACATATATTATATATATGTGACATATGTCAGGCTGTAACTCTCTTATTTATGAACCGAATTGAATGTGACTGAGTATGTGCATAGTACATACCAAGATCTCGACCGAGTTTGTTGGCCAGCTTCATAAGCCATCTTGTTTTAAAATGGCGGCCAGTTTAAAATTAAAAAAAATTTAAAAATTTAAAAAGATGTAGAAAAAAAATATATATTGAAAAAATTGTTTCTGTTAAGTGTTAGAACGTGACACAAGGATTCTAGAACATTTTTTGTTTTTGCTATATCTTAAAAAATGGCTAAGATATGGCAACTTGAATTTCTAGGGTGGCTGAGATTTTGAAACAATCTGATATTTGTTATGATGTAACTCTCGTATTTATGAAGAGTTCGTTGGCCATCTTCATGCGCCATCTTGTTTCAAAATGGTGGCAAGTTAAATTAATTTTTTTTTAAATACAAAAAGATGTATTAAAAATTATAAATCAAAAAAGTTGTTTCCGTTAAGTGTTAGATCGCAATACAAGGATTCCGGAACATTTTTCGTTTTGGCTTTATCTTTAAAAATGGCAGAGATATGGCAGTTTGAAATTCTAGTGTGGAAGACATTTTGAAACAATCTAATTTTTGTTATGCTGTAATTCTCATGCTGAAATTTGCATTCAAATTCAGTATTAACGAAAACCGGTTTGAATTTTCTATAATCGAGTTCCAAGCAATTTAGCTTCGGGCATTTGAATAAAATGAGTTGAATTTTTTAAAAACATGGACTATGAAAGCTACATTTTCCTCCCGGTACAGGCTGGAAGGACTTTTTTTATATTCAATCTTACCACAATATACAAAAAAATATCTTTGTGGTAGATATCTTTTTAAAACATCTGTATGAGTGTATAAGTGTATGGCGGAGATTATGTTTGAAAATGTGGCACGAATTGGATAAAAAATAGTCGCTGGGACGTAGGGTGTTCCAATCCCGTAATCGAAAGGTTAAGGGTTCTGGAAAAAATTTAAAAGGTTAAGGGAAAGTTCAGACCAAAAATGATTTTAATTTTTTATTAATTAGATAATTTTACTCATTTTTTACGTTCCTTGTTTCTTTAAAAACAGTCTGTTTTCAAAATAATGATGTTAGGTGTTCCAATTCACTCGAGATAGCCCGACTTTTTACTGTTTCTTTAGATCTCTTCACACCAAAAAGTGACGATTTTTCACAGTGCACGTATTTTTTAATGTGTTTCTATTCTTTGTTAGTTCTTAAATATGAAAAATTCTAAGAAAAATGAGCAAGAGATTTGTTTATACACTGTAAAAAATGACCAATGTTTCTTATTTTATGAAAATACTAGCATGCTACGCCCGCTGCGCTGGACCATTTTTCTAAATGTACCTTAAATCATACGAAATGGCTTTTTATTTTAAAGGAATACGGATCGGATGCTACCCTAGTCAAAATTTTCAAACGAATTATATCAATGGATTTGAGCATGTATTTTAAAGCAATAGGGACGTTCACCTGGTTTTTCCTTCTATATTGCTGTAAACAATGCGAACGACATTGCGTTATATTATATCATACATTTTACAAAATTTGGGCTAATAAGAGGCAACTTATTTAGTTGATTATTTATAGTAGAGTTTGGTAGGGAAATGAGGCCATTATGAGGTTATGGGCAACAGGAAATAAAATGTTCTCTAGTCAACATACTACTAAAAAGAGAGCATTACAACAATTGCATAGATTGACCGTTGAACTTAAATATCGTTCGGGTGATTCATTTTCGTCTGTAAGTTCTTGAACTCCGTTTTTCTTTCTTGTCTCTATGTGAGGTTCTGGTAACATACGTACAATTTCACTCTATGTTACATTATATTTCGTAATATACGTCCTCTTCAGGCAAGTCTACTACGGTTTTTCAACATTCATTTACAGGAGAGTAAATACAGTCAAAAACGTAATAAATTGTTTCACATAAAGAACAGTGTTTAACTTTCCTATTTAAAAAAAACTGGTGAAACATAAAAAAGTGCATTTTTTGAATAAAATTAAAATGACGCCATTTTCACTGTCTTTCCATTTTTTGACCAGTTGCATTCGTGTAACCGTTAACCTGAAAAAAAAACCGATGATTAAATCCGGTAGAAGAATAAACCTCTAGTTTGCATCAATAAAATCTTCCCAATCTTCCATAATCTTGTCGTTAACCAAGTTTGACGTCAAACATTAGAAGTGCTTGAAACGATATGGTTACTAATGTACCAGACTTACTTACAAAACGAAGTTATTGACACGCCAAACTATGTTCCATTAAATAATGTCAAATTACTGTTAATTTAATTATAGATCTTTCATTAGCAAAATTCCATACCTTATACAAAACTGACAATGATAAAGTTAGTTATACAAAATGTTTAGTAATAATCTTTTTAGTGAATACTTAAACCGAATATTTTCTTTGCATGCCACTAAAGAACATAATAACACGCAGAAATACATTCATTTGCCACTATGTTTAGCTGCTAGGGTTGTGTGCAAGTCGAAAATGCTTTATAAGGATTGAAAAATTATTTAATCAGAATTTCAGCTACTCGTTTTTCTTATCCAAGCTGAAATGATAAATAGACAAATATTATTTATTCCATTCTCCACCATTGACATTACAAAGTTTTTCCATACATTGATTGGAAGCATTGCTTTTTTTGGCAAAACTTTGCTTCATAATGAAAAAAAACCCATAAATTTAGCAATCGCTAATTTCAAAAGTCTCTAATCTTCTATAATCTGAATCGTCGTCCAGAGTAACTTTGAAACATAAACGAAATTTCCAACAATATGGTAAAAATGCCAACTGGCAGGTGACCGAAATACGGACGATTAGTCCAATATCTTTTTAAAACAATGACGAATCAAAAAGAGCATCGAAAATTTATTTCAGCACGCAATTTTTATTACAAAATATTACCTTTTGTGATAGTAATAACGCATAATTGCACACATCTCCTTAAGAATATTCTTTAGTTCCTAACTTTTGACGCAGTGGATATTTCTATAAGTGAAATTGGCGATATATTAAAAAAACAAAAATAAAAGAACATACAATATTCTCTGATCTGAATTTGAGGCTATAAAAATCATATGTTTGGTGAAAACAAACCGCTATGTTTCCGTAGTAAATTTTTAAATGTCTAAAATTTAACTATTTTACAATATGTGTTTGGGTGGTAGACATTCACTAAAATTTAAATATTTTATCGCATATTTATAACAATAACTGCTATTTATATAATTTGCATTTGAATATAAAAATTTACTCCAAAAAGGAACTTGTATACCCGAAAAAACACTATTATTGCTAATAAAGCTCAAGCTGATGTCACGCTTATGCATTTTTGGCTTAGAATCATATTGTTTAGCGTTAAAGATAAAATTAAAATCATAAATAAACAAATAAAATGTAACTCATAAATGCAGTCATTTTTAGGTGCGTTCGTAATTATATAAATACGTAGCACCTATTGTCGTCGCTTGGTCCGTCCGTCTGTCCGTCCGTCTGTCCGTCCGTCTGTCTGTCTGTCTGTCCGTCCGTCCGCATATATCAACGCAAAAACTACCCAACCGAATGGTTTGCAATTTTAGATATATTATCTTTGCAGAATTTTGTCGAGACATTTCAAATTTTATTAAAATCGAATCAAAACTTCAGGAGATATTAATAAAAATATTTATTAAAAAATTTGAATTTTTTTTTTGAAATCGGTGCTTTTAGGTAGATTTCGTAAGAAATACTACCTATTACATTCTCACCTAAGTTGGAAATTTTGAAAAATTTTTGCAGATCTACGCCGATCATGACTCCCAGAACCCCAAAACACCCCCAGTTCAAAAGTTTATCTATCTATCTATCTATCTATCTATCTATCTATCTATGTCACTTTTTTCTGACCACGATAACTGGAAAAATTCTGCATAAATCTCTTCCAAACTGATACATAAAATCAAGGGTCATAAAATCTCGGTCAAGTTCGTTAATGGGCAAAATCGAACCAAGGGGGGGGGAAATGGGGGGGCTTTTTGTGAAAACAGAAAAATCCTCATAATTTCTTTATTATTATACGTATCGAATCCGTTTAAAGTTATTATTACTTCTAGGAAAAGGGCCGAAAATGTATGTATGACAGATTTTTGATATAATTAAAAATGGCCCCAAGGGGGGGAAAAAAGGGGGGTTTTAGAAGAAAAAAAATCATAGCTTCGTCAATTCAGAAGATATCAAATCCGCGTAAATTTATTATTAATCCTCTTAGTATTATCTAAAACTTTTATATTGACAAGTTTTTTATAGGACGAACCGTCATAGCAAAAAAAAAAAAAAAAAACAAAAAACAAATCCCTGCCGGCTCCGCCTGCAAACAATTTATTTTTCGAAGTAGGCGGTTCCAACTCCCGCATCTTTTCGAAACTGATACATAAAATCAAGGGTCATAAAATCTCGGTCAAGTTCGTTAATGGGCAAAATCCAACCAGGGGGGGGGAATGGGGGGGCTTTTTGTGAAAACAGAAAAATCCTCATAATTTCTTTATTATTATACGTATTGAATCCGTTTAAAGTTATTATTACTTCTAGGAAAAGGGCCGAAAATGTATGTATGACAGATTTTTGATATAATTAAAAATGGCCCCAAGGGGGGGAAAAAAGGGGGGTTTTAGAAGAAAAAAAATCATAGCTTCGTCAATTCAGAAGATATCAAATCCGCGTAAATTTATTATTAATCCTCTTAGTATTATCTAAAACTTTTATATTGACAAGTTTTTTATAGGACGAACCGTCATAGCAAAAAAAAAAAAAAAAACAAAAAACAAATCCCTGCCGGCTCCGCCTGCAAACAATTTATTTTTCGAAGTAGGCGGTTCCAACTCCCGCATCTTTTCGAAACTGATACATAAAATCAAGGGTCATAAAATCTCGGTCAAGTTTGTTAATGGGCAAAATCGAACCAAGGGGGGGGGGGAATGGGGGGGCTTTTTGTGAAAACAGAAAAATCCTCATAATTTCTTTATTATTATACGTATCGAATCCGTTTAAAGTTATTATTACTTCTAGGAAAAGGGCCGAAAATGACAGATTTTTGATATAATTAAAAATGGCCCCAAGGGGGGGGGAAAGGGGGGGGGTTTAGGAGAATAAAAATCATAGCTTCGTCAATTCACAAGATATCAAATCCGCGTATATTTATTATTAATCCTCTTAGTATTATCTAAAACTTTTATATTGACAAGTTTTTTATAGGACCAACCGTTATAGCAAAAAAAAAAAAAAACAAAAAAAAAAAAACAAATCCCTGCCGGCTGCGCCTGCAAACAAGTTATTGTTCGAAGTAGGCGGTTCCAACTCCCGCATCTTTTCGAAACTGATACATAAAATCAAGGGTCATAAAATCTCGTTCAAGTTCGTTAATGGGCAAAATCGAACCAAGGGGGGGGGGAAATGGGGGGCTTTTTGTGAAAACAGAAAAATCCTCATAATTTCTTTATTATTATACGTATCGAATCCGTTTAAAGTTATTATTACTTCTAGGAAAAGGGCCGAAAACTTATGTATGACAGATTTTTGATATAATTAAAAATTGCCTTAAGGGGGGGAGGGAAGGGGGGTTTTAGAAGAAAAAACTTCATAACTTCGTCAATTCCCAATATTTCAAATCCGCTTAAATATATTATAAATCCTCTTAATATTATCTAAAACTTTTATATTGACATGTTTTTTATAGGACCAACTCTTATAGCAAAAAAAAAAAAAAAAAAAAATCCTTGCTGGCTCCGCCTGCAAACAAGTTTCGTTTCGAAGTAGGCGGTTCCAACTGCAGCATCATCGCAAAAAGGTCATTTCTTCCGCAATTCCCGACAAACAGGCACCCCACGTTCTGCGTCTTCGAAATCTACCTGTGCCTGTAGGCCGAGCCGTCAGGGATTTTTTTGTTATAGGAGCTTCCGAAGTTTAATGATCAAGCGACCGAGATACTTATTTTATTACAGAAATTAATCTGCAGACGATATAATTCATTTCGCAGAATTAAAAATCAGAAAAGATCTGAATATTTATAGAACTAGCTATAGTACGAACGCACCTCATTTGTCACGTTTGACGTACAATTTCCATCTTGTTACAATTACATCTGCTAGTTTCTCCTGTAAGTCACATGGTAGGGGAGTTATATATAAACAAAAATTAACAGAAAGACAAATAAAAAAGAAAACTGCCCAGTTAAACTGAGGGCATTGAGCTCACAGGCTATTCACACTAATTGTATATTATACTCTTATTTCAAAGAATTTGAAATATGCCCCTCGAAAAATAAAGAAATCAACAATATATTAGGGGGGGGGTCATCCCCCCGTTACCCCCCCCCCCCATAGTTAACTAATGAACCCCTTAAACTAATCAGGGAAGTCTCTAATTACAATAAATATATATACAAAATTTGAAGAAAATCGGATAATTCTGCATGAAAAACCCATTTATCTAAATTAAGGGGGGGATTATCCCCCTTTATACTTAACCAATGACCCCCCAAAACTATTCAGAGAAGCGCATTATTACAATGAACCTATATACAAAATTTGAAGAAAATCGGATAATTCTGCACGAAAAACCCATTTATCTAAATTAGGGGGCGTTATCCCCCTTTTCCCCCTTTATACTTAACCAATGAACCCCCAAAACTATTGACAGAAGCACATTATCAAAATGAACCTATATACAAAATTTGAAGAAAATCGGATAATTCTGCATGAAAAACTCATTTTTCTAAATTAGGGGGGGGTGGTTATCCCCCCCTTTCCCCCTTTATACTTAACCAATGAACCCTCAAAACTATTGACAGAAGCGCATTATCAAAATGAACCTATATACAAAATTTGAAGAATATGAGATAATTCTGCATGAAAAACCCATTTATCTAAATTATGGGGGGTTAGCCCCCCGTTTCCCCTCTTTATGCTTAACCAATGAACCTCCAAAACTAATCAGGGAAGCGCCTTATCACAAGGAACCTATAAACAAAATTTAAAGTAAAACGGTTAGTTCTATCAAGAGTTATCGCGTTACGTACATACATACATACGTACGTACAGAACCGGCGGGCACATAAGCTCTCAGGCTTTGATAGCCTGTGAGCTAAAAAATGAAAAAAAAAATTGTCACTCATATAATATCTAATCAAATGATCAGATTTTGTTAACCTGACGCAAACGATAAATCGCCAAATATTTGACTTAATTGCAATCTCATGCATTGCAAATGTTTTTAAGCATTACAAACATTCCTTTGGGGTTTAAATTAAATATTTTCGCTTTATAATATTATCCCTCATTAAAACAGTTTTTTTTCTTTTTCTGCCGGGGGGGGTATTTTAAATAAAGTTGATAAGATAATTTTTTTTTTAGTTTTCTATGTGTTTAAATTATTTTCTGATAAAGCCGTTTAATTTTTTTCGCCAACGATAGCGGTCGCCAAAAAAATTACCCATGGTAACCTTTTCGTCCAAAATAACAGAACTTTCCATCATAATTTTACAACTACTCTACGTAGAACGTTGTGTTATATACTAAAACCTTCCCTGAAAAAATATCTATCGAACAGTGTAAGTTCCATCAAAATGCAAGCAGTGGAACTTGAGTTATAAAGGAACGGAACGAAATTTCCGTTTGTGTTTTATATATACTAGGGAATCGAACCCGGGCTTCCCGGATTACAGAACGTAGGCGAAAACATTTTTTTTCCCTAAATCTAATTGATTTTTCATATTTTTATTTGTCAAAGTTGCTGCATTTAGTGATTTTTTTTTACAGGTTTCTTTGCTTTTCTTGTGCGTGAAGCGCTCATACATGCGGTATCCATCCAGTTTTTTGTACTAAGTGTTCATACATGCGATATAGTGATCGCGACATTAATGAATTTCAAGGGTTTTGTTTATTTTTTTATTTTTTTGGTATTATTAATACAGGGAGTTCGCTGCATCCAGTGATGCTTCTTTGTTAATTTATTATTCATCATCTTATGCATGCGATATATTGATCGCGATATTAACGAATTTCATGCATATTCGTTTTTTCCAACTTCGCAATGACCGTTAACATTATTTGTAATACTGATGAAATATGAATTAAAACGTTGTTTCTTACTGCTCATATTAACTTTTTATATGCATTTTTATTAAATTTGTGAAATAATTATTTTATATTTTATTCATAAAAATGCATTATCTAAAACAATATCTTCTGTTTATATTATCTGTTAAAATATCCGATGTTTGTTTATGGTGTAAACAATTAATTTTCTTTTAAATTTTTAAATTATTACAAAGCTTCCTTTTCTCCAAAATCGTCTGAACTAATCAAATTTTGTATCCGGTATAACGCTACTCTCATATAAAGGCACCCTATTCTTGTGAAGTTTTTATTTCAAAATTCATTAATTTTACTACCTGTAACTATTTAAAAATTTATAATGGCAGCATTCTTCCATTTGTTTATTGGGCGTTTCAAAATTCATGCTTAAAAATTATTTTATAAGCCATAATATTCAGGCAATTAAGATATAGTTTTCAAACAAATTGCATTTGAAAGTAATTTTTTTTTCTCTATAACGGTGTAAAAATTGAAAATGTGCTATGTTTAGAAATAAAAAAAATTGCCATAGCAAAAATCACAAAACCGAAATTTCATCGTCAGCTGTTGCCATTCGCAAAATGACGTATACGTTACGCACGACACGTTTGGCCTTTATAATATAGATAGATAGTAGATGCTATAACCACGAACGAAAATCCTAATATAATATTATAAATCTGATTGTGTGCAAATGTTAGGGAGAAGCCAGCGTCAAAATGAAGCATTTAATTATCCTGTATCTTTGCATATAAGTTGATTATAACCCTAAAATGAACATAGAATGGTTTTTGTTTATTTTATTTCAATATTTTTCTTAATAATTCAAAATTTCATTATTTTCATAGAGAATAAATGGGCATTTTTTCGTATATTTTAAAATGGTTGGTTGGTTTGGTTGGTTTGGCCCAAAGGGCCCGGTTTTGCAGCTTTTTTTAAAGTGGTTAAATTTATTTTACCGTTGCTAAAACTTTATCGTTGCCAATATAAAATAAAACCCCTGAGTAATAATTTTTAATCAACAATTTATTTTCAAGTGAAAAATTTCCACGTGAATAATGAAAATGAAATGAATTATTTAAGAATTAAACAGAATATGAAATGATGTCATATTGGAAACAAAACATTCGTTTTCAAAAATTTTATAATAATACAAAGTGCATAAATACAAGTAAGTATGGAAAGCAAGCGAATATGATGTCATATATAGAAAAACGAGCAGGGAAGACCGAGTTATGCTCGGTCAAAATTAAATTTGAGTTCAAATATCATGACCCATGACCAAAATGACCCACTAATTGATATTTCTGGAACATGTGACATAGCCCAACAGTCTTCTCGTGCCCGAAAACGATAGGATGCAAAATTTAGTGTAAATAGTCTGAGCCGTTTTTAAGATAAAATAGCTTGACCCATAATGACCCATGACCAAAATGACCCACTAATTGAATTTTCTCGAACATGTGACCTAGCCCAACAGTCTTCTCGTGCTCGAAAACCGTTGGATGCAAAATTTAGTGTAAATTGAGCCGCTTTTTAGATCTTGACCCACAATGACCCAGAAATGACCCACTAATCGAATTTTCTCGAACATGTGACATAGCCCAATGATTTTCGCGTGCCCGAAACTCGTAGGATACAAAATTTAATTAAAATCGTTAGACCCGTTTTTTAGATAAAATTAATTTGACCCGATTTGACCCAAAAATGACCCACTAATCTAAAGTTCACGAACATGTGACCCAGCCCAATAGTCTTCTCGTGCCTGAAAATAGTCGGATACAAAATTTCGTCAAAATCGTTTGAACGATTTTTTAGATATAATTAGCTTGACCATGACCCAAAATGACAAAAATGACCCACTAATTGAATTTTCTCGAACATGTGACCTAGCCCAACAGTCTTCTCGTGCCCGAAAACCATTGGATGCAAAATTTAGTGTAAATTGAGCCGTTTTTTAGATCGTGACCCACATTGACCCAGAAATGACCAACTAATCGAATTTTCTCGGACATGTGACCTAGCCCAATGATTTTATCGTGCTCGAAACTCGTAGGACACAAAATTTAATCAAAATCGTTAGAGCCGTCTTTTAGATAAAATTAATTTGACCCGCGTTGACCCAAAAATGACCCACTAATCGAAAGTTCTCGAACATGTGACCCAGCCCAATAGTCTTCTCGCGCCCGAAAATGGTCGGATACAAAATTTCGTCAAAATCGTTTGAACCGTTTTTAGATACAATTAGCTAGACCATGACCGAAAATGACCCAAAATGACCCAGTAATCGAATTTTCTCGACCATGTGACCTAGCCCAATGGTTTTCTGGTGCCCCAAAACGGTAGGATACAAAATTTCGTCAAAATCGTTAGAGCCGTTTTCAAGATAAAATTTGCATATATATATATTTATATATATAACCACACACAAGATTTGCTCGTATTAGAATATACGAGCAGGGAAGACCGAGCTATGCTCGGTCAAAATTAAATTTGAGTTCAAATATCATGACCCATGACCAAAATAAACCCACTAATTGAATTTTCTCGAACATGTGACTAAGCCCAACAGTCTTCTCGTGCCCGAAAACCATAGGATGCAAAATTTAGTGTAAATAATCTGAGCCGTTTTTAAGATAAAATAGCTTGATCCGTAATGACCCATGACCAAAATGACCCACTAATCGAAATTTCTCGAACATGCGACCTAGCCTAATATTCTTCTTGTTCCCTAAACCTGTATGGTGCTAAATTTATTTCAAATCCTCTGAACCGTTTTTAAGATAAAATAGCTCGACCCATAATGACCCATGATCAAAATGACCCACTAATTGAATTTTCTCGAACATGTGACCTAGCCCATCAGTCTTCTCGTGCTCGAAAACCATTGGATGCAAAATTTAGTGTTAATTGAGCCGCTTTTTAGATCTTGACCCACAGTGACCCAGAAATGACCCACTAATCAAATTTTCTCGGACATGTGACCTAACCCAATGATTTTATCGTGCTCGAAACTCGTAGGACACAAAATTTATTCAAAATCGTTAGAGCCGTTTTTTAGATAAAATTAATTTGACCCGCGTTGACCCAAAAATGACCCACTAATCGAAAGTTCTCGAACATGTGACCCAGCCCAATAGTGTGCTCGTGCCCGAAAATGGTCGGATACAAAATTTCGTCAAAATCGTTTGAACTGTTTTTTAGATACAATTAGCTAGACCATGACCCAAAATGACCCAAAATGACCCACTAATCGAATTTTCTCGAACATGTGACCTAGCCCAATGATTTTCTGGTGCCCCAAAACGGTAGGATACAAAATTTCGTCAAAATCGTTAGAGCCGTTTTTAAGATAAAATTTGCATATATATATATACATATAACCACACACAAGATTTGCTCGTATTAGAATATCAGTACAAAAACCCTTAACGGGTTAAAAGTTGTGACGCAGCATTTTCTTTTGGCTCTAAGAATTTTAAATATGGGTCTTAAAAGCAATGATATCGAATTTGAGTGACGCTATGTTAATAATATTTTTAAAAATCATCATTTTCTTTTTAGTTTTATTTATATTCACAGGTGCAATTATTATTTTAACATGAAAAAATATATAAAATTTATTCGCTGATGCTTTTTCATTCAGATCTCTCAGGAATTCAAAATATGGGTTTTAAAAGAAATGATATCAAAATTTGAGTGACACCTTGACGTGAATTTAGTATGATTGTTTTAAAATTCAATTTAAATTATTTTTCGTTTGTCTTCTAAAGTATATTTACACATATAAACAATACTTTTAATTTTTCAATACACTGTTAAATATATTACTTTCACTGAGCCTATATTATCCAAACAAAGGGAAAGATATGCAAGTGGATGATATGACGCAAAATAATCATTTACATAAATTTTACTTATGATTTTGGATAGCGTGGCACAAAACATAAACCAGTTTATTGAAATAAATACATTTCAATACATAATAAAAAGTCTAAAAAGAAAATGATGATTTTTAAAAATATTACTAACATAGCCTCACTCAAATTCGATATCATTGCTTTTAAGACCCATATTTAAAATTCTTAGAGCGAAAAGAAAATGCTGCGTCACAACTTTTAACCCGTTAAGGGTTTTTGTACTGATATCATTACTTTTTTGAGGTTATTGATGAAAATGTCAATTAATCGAAACTAAGCATAGGGTATAAATTAATCATTAGAATAAAATTTTAATGAAATGCTAAAAAAGACCCCTAGGGCCCCAATAAAAATATGAGTGTGGTGGCCCGGGGAGAGGAGTGCAAGACTCAACTTTAAAGTTATGCATCGAGAGAGTAACATAATTAGAGGGATGAAAGTGCATGGCACAAGAAGTTCAAGGTGCCCCGGACCGAGCAACAGGTGGCCAGTGTCCTAAATGGACTGTAGAAATGGTGGAATAATTAAATGGAAAAAAGGTCACAAAAAACGAAGAAGATCAGATTAAAAGGAGTCAAGTTATTTACAATTTATGGAACAAAAACGTCAAGGGGCCACGTACCGGACCCTAGGGTCTTAACTAGAATGTAGAAATGGAAAAATAACTGACTGGAGAAAGGGGCCCCAACAACGAAGAAAATCAGACAAAAAAAGAGTAAAGTGATTAAAAATTTAGGGCACAAAAACTTAAAAGGGTCCAGGGGACTCGGGTCTTGTCTGAGAATAAAATGTTGTTGTTCATGTAGCAGCTGGAAGTCCTAAGAAGGTGAAAAAAACGGCTAGTGAATTGGACGAATTTTAAGGGTGGTATAGTAGGGGGCCCAAAAAGGGCTAGGTGATAGTTTTAAACAAGAACTTAAGATGAAGGATCTGAACTGGAATTCAGAAATGAGGGAATAACTAAATGGAGAAAGGGGCCCCAAAAACGAAGATCATCGGTGAAAAAGGAGGCAAGTTATTAAAAATTTAGGGCTCAAAAACTTAAAAGGTTACAGGGGGACCGGGTTTTGTCCGAGAAAATTTTGTGTTGTTCATGTAGTAGCTGGAAGTCCTTGGAAGTTGCTAGAGAAAAAAGCTATGAATTGGACGATTTTTAAGGGAGCTATAGTGAGGGCCCCAAAAGGGGCCAGCTGACAGTTTTGAGCAGGACCTTAGGATAAAGAGTCTGAACTGGAATGCAGAAATGGGGACTAATTGGAAACAGAAATTGGAACTAAAATCGATGTAGCCTGTCGATGTCGAGTCGAATGAATCAAACCGCGTTGCAATGGGACCCATAGAACTCGAGTTAGCTGCAAAATCCGTTAGTTTCACTGCCAGGGGACGCACTCCGTTCTATACAAACATAGCTGAAATCTTCGAGGCTGTCGATTTCAAATCGAATGAACCATACCTCGTCGTGATGGGACCAATAAAACTCGAGTTAGTTGCAAAATCTGTTAGTTCCATCTTCCACCACCAGAGGGCGCACTGTGGTCTATACAGACATAGCTGAAATCTTTGAGGATGTCGATTTCGAGTCGAATGAGCCATACCTCGTAATGATGGGGCCCATAGAACCCGAGATAGGAAAGCGCCCCCTGGTGGTGAGACTTGAGACTAAAATCGATATATCCTGTCGATGTCGAGTTGAATGAATTAAAGTGCATTGTGATGGGACCCATAGAACTCAAGTTAGCTGAAAAATCCTTTAGTTCCACGTTCCACCGCCAGGGGGCGCACTCTGTTCTATACGAACATAATCGAAATCTGTAAAGCTTTCGAAATCCAGTTGAATGAGACAATTTTTGTTGTAATCGGGCCCATAGAACACGAGATACGAAAGCGCCCCCTGGTGGCAAAACTTGGAACTAAAATCGATATATCTTGTCGATGTCGAGTCGAATGAATCAAACTGCATTGTGATGGGATCCATAGAACTCGAGTTAGCTGCAAAATCTGTTAGTTCCATCTTCCACCACCAGGGGACGCACTCTGTTCTATACAAACATAACTGAAATCACTGAGGCTGTCAATTTTGAGTCGAATGAGCCATACCTCATAGTGATTGGGCCCATAGAACCTGAGATAGGAAAGCACCCCTGGTGGTGAGATTTGAAACTAAAATCGATATATCCTGTCAATGTCGAGTTGAATGAATTAAACTGCATTGTGATGGGACCCAAAGAACTCAAGTTAGCTGAAAAATCCTTTAGTTCCACGTTCCACCGCCAGGGGGCGCACTCTGTTCTATACGAACATAACCGAAATCTATCGAAATCCAGTTGAATGAGCCAAACCTTGTCGTAATCGGGCCCATAGAACTCAAGATAGAAAAGCGCCCCCTGGTGGGGAAACTTGTACCTACAATCGATAAGTCCTGTCGACGTCGAGTCGAATGAATCAAACCGCATCGTGAAGGTACCCATAGAACTCGAGTTAGCAGCAAAATCCGTTAGTTCCATCTTCCACTGCCAGGGGGCGCAATCTTTTCTATATGAACATAACTGAAATTTTTGAGGCTGTTGATTTTGAGTCGAATGAGCCATACCTTGTCGTGATTGGGCCCATATAACCATAGATAAGAAAGCACTCCTGGTGGTGAAACTCTGAACTAAACTCGGTAAGTTTTATTGATATCGAATCGAATGAGCCATACTGCGTCGCGATTTGGGATGCGCAACCTATGGCCCGTGGGCTAAACGTGGCCTGTGATGGGTAACTCGTTGCCCACGGCGACCATACATGCCAACATATCCAGAAATTTCGATTTCCTTAATAATTCGTGAAAAATTGCAAATTTTGTCCATTGTAGGAAAACATCATGAATTTCGTCAATCGGGTGCATGAAATCATGAATTGCGTCGACTGGATGCAAATTTTGTTGAATGGGCATGGAAAAATCAAAAATTTCTCTATTTTGTCGCAATGAAAAAAAAACCCCGCAAATTTCAATAATCGATCGACAGAAACCAGATATGCCAAAATCGGAAATTCCGGAGTTGTGAATTTTCTCAATCACTCAAAAAAATGTAAATAAATCTTGAATTTTGTAAACCACAGAAAAAACCGCGCAAATTTCGTCGATAAAGCACGTAAAATCATGAATTTCATGGATCGAGCACAGACTAACTGCGAATTTCATCGAATGGGCGTAGAAAAATCGCAAATTACAACAAACAGTCACGGAAAGAGTTTGCAATTTGTCCATAGATCATAGAAAAACATCATGAATTATGTCTATCGGGTCTATAAAATTATGAATTGCATCGACTGGATGCGAATTTTGTTGAATAGGCATGGAAAAAATCACAAATTTCACCAGTTTGTCGCAAGAAAAAAAAAAACGCAAATTTCAATAATCGATTGACAGAAACCAGAGATGCCAAAATCAGAAATTCCGGAATTGTGAATTCCGTCAATCACTCAAAAAAATCAAAAAATCTTGGAATTTTGTAAACCACTAGAAGAAACCCGCGAATTTTGTCGATAAGGCACGTAAAATTATGAATTTCATTGATCAAGCATGGACAAACAACGAATTTCATCGAATGGGCGTGGAAAAATCACAAATTACAATGAACAGACACGGAAAAAATTTGCAATTGGTCCATAGATCGTAGGAAAACATCATGAATTATGTCAATTGGGTCTGTAAAATTATGAATTTTGTCGACAAGCATAGAAAATCATGAATTTCGTGAATTGGGCATGGAAAAAGCAAGAAAAATTCATTTATCGCTTCGCCAAATTCGACACCACCAACTATTTCGCTTGTTCTATGATTTAACCCTGTAAGCTTTTCATTTACTTGTTGACATTATCACTTATTTCACAAGTATAATTATGCTCTAGCTATACACTGGTCATTTTTATTCTGCAGACTTTTCTTTTCTTAGTATAAATAAAGTTATTATAAACAGTTTAATAAGAAACATTGTGCCAACAATACGAATATAAATGCAAAAAACACAAAAAATTTTGTAAACAAATTGGTAGCAAGAAAAATTCATTTATCGCTTCGCCATATTTGACGCCACCAACTATCTCGCTTTTTCTATGATTTAACCAGTGGCGGCTCGTGCCCTATTTCACAGGTGGGGCACCTATATGATAAGTGTGACAGTGCAGTAGATATCAGTAAACTGGAGTCATATACTATATTTTTTACTATAATACAAATAGTACTGTGTACACCGAAAACAAGATTTGCACAACAATAAAGCAACTAAATTTTGAAAAAAGAAAAAAAAATACACTTGCCTTTTATTAAAATTATTGCGGGTGTTTATTTTACGTATTAGATAATTGAAAAAATCTAGATACCGACATTTCTCATACTGTGAAAATTTATAAAGTTTTGATGATTTTGATAATATAGAAAAAGAAATTGAAGTTTGAGATGAGATCTTCAGCCATGCAGCAAAGTTGTCACTGCCACACTTAATAAAACACTCTTTGTTTTTTACTTCTTAGAGTTATTACTCGTAATATGCCACTATATAACTTACCAAAGATGTATATTACTCATGTTTAACGTAAAGCTATTATTCCAACAAAACAACTATTCTTAATAGATGTTTAATTAAAGTATTATTTTATTTTAAAGGTTTAAAATCTAAATCAACATTACTATTTTTTCCTGTGTCTGCCGCGCTCTCAAGTAAAACGTGCACCTTAATTTTTTATACATTTCGGGAGAAAAATTTCAGAAAAAATAAGAGGAAACATTTAAAATTTATTCTGTTAAAATGTAAAAGTCATTTTTAAAGTTACAGAATAGTGACAAATAATTCCTTCATTGTTGCGGAAATTTAAATGTGAAATGACCGATATAATCCTCCATCAGAGAGGGTAAAATGATTTAACCCGAATCCGACAGGACCAGCGGATGGGGTTGAGTAGGGCTGACGCTATTTTTTGTTGTGGGTCGCGTTGTCTTTAAATGTTTCGGGTACGGGTCGGTTTTGGGTTAGGTTCTGAAGCTTTCGGGTCAGGTTCGGGTTGACCCGATTTTTCAAAAGAAAATCCTGAATATTTTTCAAATGAACAAAACTAAATAGTTGAATATTAACGAGTGAACGAAAAATGTGTCCATTTTCATATAAAAAATATATCAAATTATGAAGATATATAATATTGTACACTATTTTTCTATAATCAAATTAAAATATGATTTTTTTATTTTTTTTTTCTTGTTTGGGTTTGAATAATTTGTTTTCGGGCCGGGTTCACGTTGAAGTGAACTGGTCTCGGGTTGACTAAATTTTATTTGTCGTATTTCGAAAAGACTAAGCAGAATTTTCAGTTTCGGTTCGGGCACAACGCAATCCGTTCAGAATTTTAAAGGCCAATGGTAATTTTTACAGATACCAATTAAGATGTCAAATCCAAAATCTTCATGTATAACCTAAATTTCGATTGTTTAAAGTAAATTTTAGAGGAAAAAAATCCCGCAAAATACGTAAGAAAATTACCGAAAAATAAGTTTATCTTTGTGTAATTAAAAATTATTGATTACCACAAACATTATTTATTTTTATTTAAAAAAAAATCCACAGATAAAATGTAAATTTATATAGTAATTCAATTATTTATATCCATTTATTTTGTCGATTTTGGCAATAATTATTTTGTAAATGAAAGAGTCTTAACAGATTCTATATAAATTAAAAATATGTAGTTTTAAACTCATATATCAAATTGCACTGCTATCATAAGAGACGGTAGTCTCTTGAGTGACGCAGCGAAAAACCGAAAACCGTAAGCCCAAAACCGAAGATTCCGTCACTCTCATATATACAGCTAGCAGGACATCAAAGGAAAATCGAAACGCCGACATTTAATATCTCAGTAAATATGAGGCATACCGTTTCGATTTTTTCACATTAGTCTTATATCTATGGCCTAACTCTATCCTGAAATTTATAGATTTCTACATGCAGTAGATTTTGAGATCTGGAAACCAATTTTTAAGCGAAAATGGAAAATGTAATGGTGTAATGGGCACAGAGGTGTTATCTCGAAAATGGATCGAACGATTTTTTTTAAATTAATATATTATATTAATCGCTTTTAGATGAAGAGAGTAAGATTTTGAGCTAACGTAGGAAAACTCTTGTTTTTTATATAATCCAGCTTCAAAATCGGACTCTTTTCTTATGCTTTTTCTGGTAGACTAACATTAAAGATTTTCGGCCTTTTCACCCTTTTTTATTCCTGCGCGGTCAGGATATTCATGGGTATCACGGTTATAGTTAAAGGCGATTTCGCAATCATATCTGGCTGAAGAACTATTTAGATTTTTTTTTTTTAATACGAAAACAGTTTTTAATGCAATTTTTAATATGTAATATATATGTATTAAATTAAATTATTGTTTGTATATTTTTCTTTTTTGTTATAATAAAGAATTTCTTATATCAAAATCTTCATTAAGTCGAAAAATATTTAGATTCCTTGATTAAAATATTGAAATATTTTATAATTATACATATACAATTTAATTGTTATTTATATTTAATTTGTGATTTTTTAAAGGAAAAAAAAGATTAAGATTTTTTTTTATCAATTAATTTGCGTAACAAGGAATCATTCAAAATGAATCAATCATCAGTTTGTTTTCTTCGTGTGCGATGCGATTCGCTGCTATGAGCATTTTTTGAAGTTTTGAAAATCAAATTTCACAAATACTTCTAACTTCTATTAACAAATACTTCATGAATATATTTTTAATTCCATGTTGTTTATGTACGATAAAAAACACGTTTGTAAGCTTCTGTTTCATAGTATAAGAATCCAAACATTCAGTGAAATGCGTATATTTGATCAGCTATATAAACAAATGAAGAATACAGTACCTTTTTTTTTTTCAATTTCATTTCTTAAATTTGCATTTTAAAAACAGATAATAAAGAAATATGTATTTATCTTCTAATATTTATTTTCCTAAGTCAGAGAAATGCAAAGTTCTACCATTGTTTTTTTTGTTGTTTTTTTTTTTCTAGTGAAAGTTTATTTTCAAATGTTAAATATAGATTTTACTTAATAAATCACGAAATCAGTCGTCAGTTCTCGGGGCAATGGTAGACGTGGCATTGGAAACCTAAAAATCATGAGAGAGGGTAATATCTTTAAACAAATCTTGTAGCAAAGTATTCAGTAGTATCTTGCACCAAATATAAGAAATTGAAAAAAAAAAAAAAGGTACTGTATTCTTCATTTTTGTTTATGTATTGTCAAAGCTATGCATTCTACCGAATGTTTTTATTCTTGAAATAGACTATTTAAACAGAGATAGAAGTTTACCAAACTTTTGTTTCTTTCTTCATACATAAACAACATGGAATTAAAAATATATTTTTGAAATATTTGTTAATTAAGTTAGAAGTATTTGTGAAATTTGTTTTTGAACCCGTTAAAAAATCTTCACAGTGCATGGAAAAATAGAAACGCTATAGAAGGATTTTTTTTTTCTTCAGTTACCCTGAAATTAAAACAATATATATATATATATTTTTTTTTTTTTTTTTTTTTGGGGGGGGGGGGGGGTTCAGGAGTGCAAAACGTTCATATTTACTGATTTATTAGTTGTTTGTTTTCTTTTTAAAATTAAAATAATGTTGTTAAATAGCAACATCATGGTGTAGAAAAAAAAAACATTAAAAAAATGTGATGCATCGTTATGTACGAGAGATCAGTTTCAACTGACATTACAAAAATTTATTCACAAACTAAGACAGATAATTAAGAAAAATAGGTTAAATCCTAGAACAAGCGAGACGCTTGGCGTCATCGAATTTAGCGAAGCGATAAATGAGTTTTCTTGTTACCGGTTTATTTCTTACGTTTTTTCCACGCCTTCTGTGCTTGGTTCTAGCATGAGCAGAATGCATGGTTCTGAAAATTGAGCTGGTTTTTGACGGAATTAGATTTGATTGGTTGGTTGACAGATTAGAATATTCTATAATAGAGTTCTATTGTCTGTGGGTTGGTTTGTTGTGTGTCAGATTTGTTGAATTATGTTTATGAAATGTGTTTTATGTCATAAAGGATAAATCCTGTGAAATATTAAAAAAAAACGAAGGATGAGAAATAACGGTAAGTGCATTTTTGTTGATTTTATATGATAAGATGTATTTTAAGCACTTTAGAGATTGCTGTAAACCGATTTTTGTGCGAACATTACTGACCGCAGCTTGAATGGATTTCATGCATTCTAGGGAGTGCGGAATATAGCAATTTTTGTGCATCCAGGATTTTTTTTTTTCAGTTAATGTACGCGAAGCATACACATATATACATATATATATATATAAATTATTAACTGCTGTTTGAATGAATTTCATGCATTCTAGAGATTGCTGCACAGGGAGTTTCATGCATCCAGGATTTTTTTTTTCTGTTATGTACACAAAGTGTACATATATATGTTACTAACTGGTGCTTGAATGAGTTTCGTGCTTTTGAAAAATCAGAAATCTCTAGATTCTCCCCAATCGTAACCTGTGTTCTTTGTAGCAGAGAATTCACTACTTACACAGTTTCTATGAACATTTTTTCACGAAGTAAACATTGATTTTATTCCGTTTTGTGACAATTTACAAAGTTTTAGCAAGGAGGAAAAAATAGCTAAAAATTATTAAAAATAGAAAAATCTGGAGGAAAAAATTGCTAAATGTTTGTATGTAAAAATTGAAATATCCAGACGAAATATTGCTAAAAGTTTGTAAAAATAGAAAATCGTGAAGAAAAACTTGCTGAAACTTTGTAAATAATTGTAAAACGAAATAAAATTTATGTTAAAATTGTATAATAAAGCTTGCCGTAAGCAGTGTGTAAGTATCTGCTTGCTTAAGCTTAAAAAGCATTCGTTCTGATTGGGTAGAATTTGGAGGTTGCCGATTTTTTGGTTGACGTGCGTAAAAAAAATAGCCAAATCGGATGTTTTGCTTGTTCTAGGATTTTGCCCAATATATTTGATTAATGAATTCATCGTTGATACTTTGGCTTAATTAGGTTTGAATTGGCTTAGTAATTTGAATCGTATCATGATGACGTTTTGATTTTGCATCTCCCTGTATAAAAAACTCCTCAATGATATTTGCAAGATAAATACACTGTCACAATTAGATTCAAATTGGTTCAGCATTTCAACAGTGGTGGTAAGGATTAAAAAAAAATTCATATTTTTTGCTTTTGTGTGTACCTTTTAAACAAACTGTAAGAGCTAAATGCTTGATTAGCTAACTCATTGATGATGCGGCTAAGTTTAGGGATTCACCCTCAGTTAGCCATCTTGTTTTTAAATCAAAACATTTTAACTTTTATTATTAAATATAAATCAATCAGTCAGTAAAATTAAATAACATGCTTATAATAAGTAAATATGAATGAAAATTATTTTGGAAATGAGAAACAAAACAAATATGTTTTGAAGTATAGATAAAATGCTTCAGTGATTAATTTGTAATCACTTCAGCATTTTATCTATATTTTAATTATAATTAGTGATCTTCTGTGATTATGTAACATTTCAGCGATGCTGGATTGAATCCCTGAAGCATTTTATCTATTTCGAAAAACCGAAGTCAGAGAAATGCAAGTTTTGTGCATCCAGGATTTTTTTTTTCGGTTAATGTACGCGAAGCGTACTCACACACATATATATATATATATATATCAATTATTAACCGCTGTTTGGATGAATTTCATGCATTCTAGAGATTGCTGCACAGGGAGTTTCATGCATCCAGGATTTTTTTTTCTGTTAATGTACGCAAAGAGTACATATACATGTTACTAACTGGTGCTTAAATGAGTTTCGTGCATTTGAAAAATCAGAATTCTCTAGATTCTCCCCAATCATAACCTGTGTTCTTTGTAGCAGAGAATTCACTACTTACACAGTTTCTATGAAAATTTTTTCACGAAGTAAACATTGATTTTATTCCATTTTATGACAATTTACAAAGTTTTAGCAAGGAGGAAAAAATAGCTAAAAATTATTAAAAATAGAAAAATCTGGAGGAAAAAATTGCTAAATGCTTGTATGTAAAAATTGAAATATCCAGACGAAATATTGCTAAAAGTTTGTAAAAATAGAAAAATCGTGAAGAAAAACTTGCTGAAACTTTGTAAATAATTGTAAAACGAAATAAAATTTGTTTATTTTGTGAAAAAGCTTGCCGTAAGCAGTGTGTAAGTATCTGCTTGCTTAAGCTTAAAAAGCATGCGTTCTGATTGGGTAGAATTTGGAAGTTGCCGTTTTTTTGGTTGACGTGCGTAAAAAAAATAGCCAAATCAGATGTTTTGCTTGTTCTAGGATTTTGCCCAACATATTTGATTAATGAATTCATCGATTGATACTTTGGCATAATTAGGTTTGAATTGGCTTAGTAATTTCAATGTTATCATGATGATGTTTTGATTTTGCGTGTCCCTGTATAAAAAACTCCTCAATGATATTTGCAAGATAAATACACTGTCACAATTAGATTCTAATTGGTTCAGGATTTCAACAGTGATGGTAAGGATTAAAAAAAATTCATATTTTTTGCTTTTGTGTGCACCTTTTAAACAAACTGTAAGAGCTAAATGCTTGATTAGCTAACTCATTGATGATGCGGCTAAGTTTTGGGATTCACCCTCAGTTAGCCATCTTGTTTTTAAATCAAAACATTTTAACTTTTATTATTAAATATAAATCAATCAGTCAGTAAAATTAAAAATCACAAAATTCGTCAAATGATCTCGGGGAGAAAAATAGTGAAATTTGTCTAACAATCGCGGAACAGAATTGCAAAATTCGTCGAATGGCAGTGGAAAAAAAGTGCACAATTTGTTCGTTTATGGAAAAAGTCGTGAAATTCATTAATCGATAGTCGATAAATCACGAAATTCATCAATCGATAGCAGAAAAATCACAAAATTCATTGATAGTGGAAAAATCACAAAATTTATCAACTGGTTTCAGGGGAAAAAAATTTCGAATATCGTCGAATGGCTTCGAGAAGAAAAAAAATCACAATCCGTCAAATAATTTCTTTAAAAAAATCGTGAAATTCGCCAAATGGTTTTGAAATTTGTCGAGCGACAGTGGGGAAAAAATCTTTTTCCATTGAATCATCGCAATTGGAACTATTAAGTTTGACCAGTGGTGGCAGTAAAGTCAGTCGGCAAATTTTCAGTATGACTCGCCGATTGGCGAATGGCAATTTTGTCCTATATTTTTATGCACTTTATCGATGAAATTCATGATTTTTTACACGCCTGATCGATGAAATTCAAGATTTTTACGCACCCAATTGATGACTTTCTTGATTTTTATGCATCCGTTTCACGAAATTAATGATTTTTACATGCCTCATAAACAAAATTCATGATTTTTATGCATGTGTTCAACAAAATTTATGATTTCCCTTCTCCCGATCCACAAAATTCATGTTTTTACTGTGCCTGATTGACAAAATTCATGATTTTCAACTGATATGCTTTCCATCGGCCAATTAATGAAATTCACAATTTTTCTTCTCTAGACAATGGCGAAATTCGCAAATTATTATTATTTTTTTTTACCGTTCGTTGAAATTTACAATTTTTTCACAAACATTCGATGGAATTCTTGCTTTTTCCAAGCCCAGTTGTCGAAATTTGCGATTTTCCATGCCTATCGACAAAATTCATAATTTTGCAGAACCGATAGACAAAATTCATAATGTTTTCCTATGATCTATGGACAATTTGAAAATTTTTCCTGCAACTGTTCGTTGAAATTCTCGATCTTTCCACGCCATTCGAGGAAATTCGCTGCTCGATCCATGAAATTCACGATTTTAAGTGCCTTATCGACAAAATTCGCAGGTTTTTTCAATTGATTTACAAAATTCAAGATTTTTTTTTTTTTTGAGTGATTGACGAAATTTGCAACTCCGGAATTACTGATTTTGGCATCTCTGGTTTCTGTTGACCGATTATTGAAATTTGCGTTTTTTTTTCTAGCGACAAAATGGCGAAATTTGTGATTTTTCCATGCCCATTTGACAAAATTCGCATCCAGTCGATGCAATTCATGATTTTATGCGCCTGATCGATGAAATTCATATTTTCCTACGATTTATGGACAAAATTTGCAAATTTTTCTCACGAATTATTAAGGAAATTCGAAATTTTTGGATAGGTTGGCATGTATGGTCTCTGCGGGCCACCAGTTATCCATCACGGGCCACAGGTTGTGAATTCCTAATCATGATGCAGTTTGGCTCATTCGACTCGACATCGATAGAACTTACTGATTTTAGTTTCACCACCAGGGGCAGTTATGTTCATATAGAACAGAGAGCGCCCCTGGCAGTGGAAGGGGAAATTAATGGATTTTGGAGCTAACTCAAGTTCTATGGGTCCCATCACAACATGGTTTGATTCATTCAACTTGTTTCAAGTTTGACCACCAGGGGGCGCATTCCCATCTTAGGTTCTATGGCCCCGATCATGACAAGGTATGGCTCACTCAACTCGAAATCGACAGCCTCAAAAATTTCAGCTGTTTGTATAGAACAGAGTGCGCCCCCTGGTGGTGGAACATGGAACTAACAGATTTTGCAGCTAACTTGAGTTCTATGGGTCCCATCACAATGCAGTTTGATTCATTTGGCTCGACATCGATAGGATACATCGATTTTAATTCCAAGTTTCACCACCAGGGGCGCTATCCTATCTCGTGTTCTATGGGCCCGATTACGGTGAGGTATGGCTCATTCGATTCGAAATCGACAGCCTGAAGGATTTCAGCTATGTTTGTATAGAACAGAGTGCGTCCCCTGGTGGTGGAAGATGGAACTAATGGATTTTGCAGCTAACTCGAGTTCTATGGGTCCCATCACAATGCAGTTTGATTTATTAAACTGGACATCGACAGGATATATAGATTTTAGTTACAAGTTTCACCACCAGGGGGCGCTTTCCTATCTCGGGTCATATGCGCCCCATCACGACGAGGTATGGCTCATTCGACTCGAAATCGACAGCCTCAAAGATTTCAGCTATGTTTGTATGGAACAGAGTCCGCCCCCTGGTGGTGGAAGATGGAACTAACGGATTTTGCAGCTATCTCGAGTTCTATGGGTCCCATCACAATGCAGTGTGATTCATTCGACTCGACATCGACAGGATATATCGATTTTAGTTCCAAGTTTCACCACCAGGGGGCACTTTCCTATCGGGTTCTATGGGACCGATCACGACGACGTATGGCTCATTTGACTCGGAATCGACGGCCCGAAAATTTTCAGCTATGTTTGTATAGAAAAGGTTGCGTCCTTTGGCGGAGGAAGATGGAACAAACGGGTTTTGCCATGCATTTTCATCTTTCTAATTGTGTTACTCTCTCGCTGTATAATTTAAAAGTTGAGTCTTGGATTCCTCTCCCTGGGCCACCACCCTCATATTTTATTGGGGTCCAAGGGGTCTTTTTTAGCATTTCTTTAAAATTTTATTTTAATGATTAATTTATACCCTATGCTTAATTTCGACTAATTGACATTCTCATCAATAACCTTAAAAAAGTAATGATATCAGTACAAAAACCCTTAACGGGTTAAAAGTTGTGACGCAGCACTTTCTTTTGGCTTTATGAATTTTAAATATGGGTCTTAAAAGCAATGATATCAAATTTAAGTGACGCTATGTTAATAATTATTTTTTTAAATCATAATTTTCTTTTTAGTTTTATTTATATTCACAGGTGCAATTATTATCTTAATATGAAAAAATATATAAAATTTATTCGCTGATGCTTTTTCATTCACATCTCTCATGAATTCAAAATATGGGTTTTAAAAGAAATGATATCAAAATTTGAGTGACACCTTGGCGTTAATTTAATAGGACTCTTTTAAAATTCAATTTAAATTATTTTTGGTTTGTCTTCTAAAGTATATTTACACATACAAACAATACTTTTAATTTTTCAATACACTTTTAAATATATTACTTTCACTGAGCCTATATTATGTATTGAAATGTATTTATTTCAATAAATTGATTTATCTTCTGTGCCACGCTATCCAAAATCATAAGTAAAATTTATGTAAATGATTATTTTGCGTCATAGTATCCAAACAAAGGGAAATGTATTCAAGTGGATAATATGACGCAAAATAATCATTTACATAAATTTTACTTATGATTTTGGATAGCGTGGCACAGAAGATAAATCAATTTATTGAAATAAATACATTTCAATACATAATATAGGCTCAGTGAAAGTAATATATTTAAAAGTGTATTGAAAAATTAAAAGTATTGTTTGTATGTGTAAATATACTTTAGAAGACAAACCAAAAATAATTTAAATTGAATTTTAAAAGAGTCCTATTAAATTAACGCCAAGGTGTCACTCAAATTTTGATATCATTTCTTTTAAAACCCATATTTTGAATTCATGAGAGATGTGAATGAAAAAGCATCAGCGAATAAATTTTATATATTTTTTCATATTAAGATAATAATTGCACCTGTGAATATAAATAAAACTAAAAAGAAAATTATGATTTAAAAAAATAATTATTAACATAGCGTCACTTAAATTTGATATCATTGCTTTTAAGACCCATATTTAAAATTCATAAAGCCAAAAGAAAGTGCTGCGTCACAACTTTTAACCCGTTAAGGGTTTTTGTACTGATATTATTTAACAGCAAGTTAATAATTAGATGACAAAAGATTTTCTGGCTGAAACTTGTTTATAAAATCTAGTTAAATTAAAAAATAAAAACATTCATCATTGAAGAAAAATACCAACTACATAAACTCAAAAATTTAATTTAAAAATATTTTTATTAATATTTAAAAAGTATTTAATGCACCATAAATATATGTAGAATTTTTTATTGGTATTGAAAAAAAAACAGATTCGGATAATTTGAAAAAAAATGACTGATTCCCATCAGTAAAAGTCGCCAATTATGTCGATAATTTTTAAACGCTGATACCTTCAGAAACAAACATAGTCTTTTCCTATATGGGGCCAGACAGATTTTGCCCCAAAAGTGTCCTATTCAAGCTGTTCCTTCACACTGTTTGGCGATAAATACGAGGAAGACGCAAAGATGCGCGGTTGTGCAAAATGCCATAGAGCTCTATCGTGAGACGGGCACAGCTTTCTGGGGCCCTCCTGAATACTACTAGAACAGTGAGCGGTCAGTTGTCAAAAGGGTGATTTACGACATCCGGTGGAAGGGAATGATAACGTTCTTCGGGGATGGAAGCTAGAGAAAATTTTGGACTGGGTTGGAAAAAACTGGAGTTGAATCTATCTGACATTGCTGATATTTTATTAAAAAATAATTTTAAATTTAAGAAAATTTAATAGCGAAGTATAGGTGGGGCCGTGCCCCAAGTGCCCTATATGACGGGCCGCCCCTGGATTTAACCCTGTAAGCTTTTCATTTACTTGTTGACATTATGGCGGCTTGGTTTGCTAGCCACTCATATTTGAAGAATCATGCTGTATTCTTATGAAAAGGAACAGACGGTGCATGTGTATGGCGAAGAATCAAGCAGGAGCACACAGGTTAAACTTTAACAAATACATATAATTATTTAAGAAAAACAAGTAAGTGATGAGATTCGACTGGCACGACAAGATAGCCAACCACACTCAGTTAGCGGCAAAAACAGACTGCCTGTTACGTTGCGGTTACAGCTAAAAGTAACTCATTACACGTTGAGTTGTATGAAAAACGTCATACAATAAAATTAAAGTTAAAATTACAGTTAATATAGTTCCTGTTTAACATGGAGTTAAAGTTTATGGATAAACAGTTCAGGATACAGCTAACCCGCCACAACATCATCACTTATTTTACGAGCATAATTATGCTCTAGTTACACACTGGAAATTTTTATTCTGTGGCCTTTTCTTTTCTTAGTATAAATAAAGTTATTATTAACAGTTTAATAAGGAACATTGTGCCAACAATACGAATTTGCATGCAAAAAAAACAAGAAATTTTGTAAACAAACTGGTAGCAAGAAAAATTCATTTATCGCTTCGCCAAATTTGACGCCACCATCTCGCTTCTTCTATGATTTAACCCTGTAAGCTTTTCATTTACTTGTTGACATTATGGCAGCTTGGTTTGCTAGCCACTCATATTTGAAGAATCATGCTGTCATCTTATGAAAAGGAACAGACGGTGCGTGTGTATGGCGAAGAATCAAGTAGGAGCACACAGGTTAAACTTTAACAAATACATATAATTATTTAAGAAAAACAAGTAAGTGATGAGATTCGACTGGCACGACAAGATAGCCAACCACACTCAGTTAGCGGCAAAATTAGACTGCCTGTTACGTTGCGGTTAAAGCTAAAAGTA
This sequence comes from Maratus michaelseni, assembly GCA_963931845.1. NCBI lineage: Eukaryota > Metazoa > Arthropoda > Arachnida > Araneae > Salticidae > Maratus > Maratus michaelseni. The sequence goes on from OZ007588.1 coordinate 325,634,968, forward strand.
ACTCATTACACGTTGAGTTGTATGAAAAACGTCATACAATAAAATTAAAGTTAAAATTACAGTTAATATAGTTCCTGTTTAACATGGAGTTAAAGTTTATGGATAAACAGTTCAGGATACAGCTAACCCGCCACAACATCATCACTTATTTCACGAGCATAATTATGCTCTAGTTACACACTGGAAATTTTTATTCTGTGGCCTTTTCTTTTCTTAGTATAAATAAAGTTATTATTAACAGTTTAATAAGGAACATTGTGCCAACAATACGATTTTGCATGCAAAAAAACAAGTAATTTTGTAAACAAACTGGTAGCAAGAAAAATTTATTTATCGCTTCGCCAAATTTGACGCCACCAACTATCTCGCTTGTTCTGTGATTTAACCCTGTAAGCTTTTCATTTACTTGTTGACATTATGGCGGCTTGGTTTGCTAGCCACTCATATTTGAAGAATCATGCTGTCATCTTATGAAAAGAACAGACTGTGCGTGTGTATGGCGAAGAATCAAGTAGGAACACACAGGTTAAACTTTAACAAAAACATATAATTATTTAAGAAAAACAAGTAAGTGATGAGATTCGACTAGCACAACAAGATAGCCAGCCACACTCGGTTAGCGGCAAAAACAGACTGCCTGTTACAATGCGGTTACAGCTAAAAGTAACTCATTACACGTTGAGTTGTATGAAAAACGTCATACAATAAAATTAAAGTTAAAATTACAGTTAATATAGTTCCTGTTTAACATGGAGTTACAGTTTATGGATAAACAGTTCAGGATACAGCTAACCTGCCACAACATCATCACTTATTTCACGACCATAATTATGCTCTAGTTACACACTTGAAATTTTTATTCTGTGGCCTTTTCTTAGTATAAATAAAGTTATTATAAACAGTTTAATAAGGAACATTGGCCACCAATACGAATTTACATGCAAAAAAACAAGTAATTTTGTAAACAAACTGGTAGCAAGAAAAATTCATTTATCGCTTCGCCAAATTTGACGACACAAACTATCTCGCTTGTTCTATGATTTAACCCTGTAAGCTTTTCATTTACTTGTTGACATTATGGCGGCTTGGTTTGCTAGCCACTCATATTTGAAGAATCATGCTGTCATCTTATGAAAAGGAACAGACGGTGTGTGTGTATGGCGAAGAATCAAGTAGGAACACAGAGGTTAAACTTTAACAAAAACATATAAATATTTAAGAAAAACAAGTAAGTGATGAGATTCGACTGGCACGACAAGATAGCCAGCCACACTCAGTTAGCGGCAAAAACAGACTGCCTGTTACAATGCGGTTACAGCTAAAAGTAACTCATTACACGTTGAGTTGTATGAAAAACGTCATACAATAAAATTAAAGTTAAAATTACAGTTAATATAGTTCCTGTTTAACATGGAGTTACAGTTTATGGATAAACAGTTCAGGATACAGCTAACCTGCCACAACATCATCGCTTATTTCACGACCATAATTATGCTCTAGTTACACACTGGAAATTTTTATTCTGTGGCCTTTTCTTTTCTTAGTATAAATAAAGTTATTATAAACAGTTTAATAAGGAACATTGACCACCAATACGAATTTACATACAAAAAAACAAGTAATTTTGTAAACAAACTGGTAGCAAGAAAAATTTATTTATCGCTTCGCCAAATTTGACGCCACCAACTATCTCGCTTGTTCTGTGATTTAACCCTGTAATCTTTTCATTTACTTGTTGACATTATGGCGGCTTGGTTTGCTAGCCACTCATATTTGAAGAATCATGCTGTCATCTTATGAAAAGAACAGACTGTGCGTGTGTATGGCGAAGAATCAAGTAGGAACACACAGGTTAAACTTTAACAAAAACATATAATTATTTAAGAAAAACAAGTAAGTTATGAGATTCGACTAGCACAACAAGATAGCCAGCCACACTCGGTTAGCGGCAAAAACAGACTGCCTGTTACAATGCGGTTACAGCTAAAAGTAACTCATTACACGTTGAGTTGTATGAAAAACGTCATACAATAAAATTAAAGTTAAAATTACAGTTAATATAGTTCCTGTTTAACATGGAGTTACAGTTTATGGATAAACAGTTCAGGATACAGCTAACCTGCCACAACATCATCACTTATTTCACGACCATAATTATGCTCTAGTTACACACTGGAAATTTTTATTCTGTGGCCTTTTCTTAGTATAAATAAAGTTATTATAAACAGTTTAATAAGGAACATTGGCCACCAATACGAATTTACATGCAAAAAAACAAGTAATTTTGTAAACAAACTGGTAGCAAGAAAAATTTATTTATCGCTTCGCCAAATTAGCCCCCCCCCCCCCCTAGCTACGGCCCTGGTTGAAATAGGGAACATGCAATAGTAAACGACAGTAACACGCAAAAATTTCAGGGCAATCCAAGTATATTTATGTTAGTTAGAGCACGTGCAGACAAACCGAAGTCATAAACACTTTTAAACTAGGTTGGAAAGTGTTAAAAACGCACAAAAATATATTTACATAACATTAGTTCATTCCAGAACAAGCCGTTTAAAAGAAATGTTAATATATTTAGAAAAATTTTGCGTGAATTTGCTAATGTAAACATATGCTGTGATTTCAATAATGTTTGTTCATCTACAGAAAAAATATTATTTCAAAAAAGCAACCCAAAAGGCTGAAGACTGCAACTGATGACTTAACAAAAAATTGCCAAATCTACGGTACAGGATATGGAACTCTTGTTATGGGCATATTTCTTTTAAAATAGTGTTGATGAAGAAATTGTTGATTTATTTTAAAGTGTCAATTTGGCAGAGTACAGTTCCTGATGCTCATTTTTTACAACTTTATGCACCCGGTGGTGCTTCTAAAACTACTAATATAGGTATTTTTCTATTATTCTGTCGACTATTTTCCATTAAAAAAAACTATCATCAGATGGCAATGCCTAATAAACAAATGGAAGAATGCCATCAACTGTCTGGCTTGTTCTAGGATTTAACCATGTAAGCCTTTCATTTACTTGTTGATATCACTTATTTCACAAGTATAATTATTCACAAGTTATACACAGGAAATTTTTTTTCTGCGGCTTTTTCTTTTCTTAGTATAAATGAAGTTATTATAAACAGTTTAATAGGAAACATAGTGCCAACAATATGAAAATGCACTAATTTATCTTTCTATATAATACTTTGATCATATGTATCCAGGGGCTGTGCTAAGATTTACAAAATGCTAGCCAGTAAATTAGCCAAATTAAAATATTTTTAGCCAAATTTATCTATAATTAGCCGAAAGTATATAATACAGTTTTTATCATTAACTCTTTCAGCCCTGACTTTATTGAATGGGTAAAAAAGCATTTTCTCACTGCTTTACATTTGCTGCATGTCCAAAGATTGTGCCCATTTTTTTCTTTTTTAATTTTTTTGAGTTATACTGCATCCAAAAATAAAAGTATTACCTTAAAGCGTGGCTGCCAACTGTTCCAATTTTTGCATACCACTGAAATTTAATAGAAATTTTTGCCTTATTTAATCCTCGAAATGCTGTGGTTAAATAAGGCAAAAATTTCTATTAAATTTTAGTAGTATCCAAAAATCGGAAGAGTAGGTAGTTCTGCCTTAAAGTAAAGATTAAAATTAAACTGTTGCCAACTAAAAAAAACCCCAAAAAACTGCTGATTAAATTTTAACTCAGTACCGTTTTATTATTGTTTCTTTTTGGGCATAGCATGCATATTATTCACTACAAACTTTTTTAAAAAATCATCCATGTTTCAAAGCATGATTACAAGAATGAAAAGCTTCCGATAAATTATTCGCTAGTCTTTTCACCATAGTAATTTTTTATTCGCTAATTTCATGATGATTTGTATTTGGCGCATAGGCGAATGACAAGCGCGGCCCCTGTATATCTGTGTGTTTGTACGTGCATGTGTCAAGAGAGAGAAAAAGTATGAGCCCCCCCCCGTCCCCCCCCTCATTATTCATTTCTATCCACAGCTTTGGCAACCTTCCCCCTTTTCAACAAACATCACTTTTGAAGTTCTAAGGTTAAGTAAGAAAATTGTTTTTTGGTATTAGTGTAAAATGTAAGCTGTTAAAAATTGTATTTTGCATACACTAGATTAACACTTTAGAATTGTATGTTTTATTGTTTACACCCACCCCCTTTATTTATATGACAAGATCATCACTGAGTAGGATAATTTTTTTAAAGAAATGAATAACCCGAGTCTGTTTTAAATCTGTCAATAAAACTTGTAAACAAAAATAGGAAAACTATTTTTATTTTTATTCAAGGACAAATTTTATAAATATGTTTTTCAGTGCTCCGTAATCTGAATTCTTTAGATTTGTTTAGTTTTTAATTATTGTAATACAAAAAAGAATCACATTTTTAATTTTAGAACAAAACTTTTTTTTTTTTTTGCGAAAAAGATGTTACATTAAAAAATATTTAGATTAAATTTAGTCGCTCCGTTTTCAAGTTATTCAAACAAATTTGAGGGGGGAAATAAATGCCATTAAAGTTCTATCCACAGAAGTATGGTTAATAATAGTCTTTTTTTTTTTTTTTTTTTTTAAAGGTATGAAAAATTCATATGAGGTTAGATTTATAGATTATAATTTAATATGTGACAGCAGAATGATCCAGTGAGTCAGATTTTCTTCATTTAAATATAAATATTAACCTAAATGAAGTTAAATATAAGTAACAATTAGTATTATTTATTATAATTTTAAAATATATAAAATAATATCTATGGCTATTTATTTTAACTTCATGCTTTCACATTAAATTAATTTTAAAATACATTTAAGACATTCTGCGATATTACATTCTTTTTTTTTTTTTTTCATTTATCAATAATAAAATAAAAACTTCGAAAGCGAAAATGGTCACTTTAGTACTCATCTGACTACTAATTTCGCTTAATGTATAATACAAATAAAATTCTTTTAAAAATAAATAAATAAACAGACAAAAAGTTTTAAAATCACTATAATTAATGCTTCTTTTTCGTATTACAATGGTTAAAACTACACAGACATATCAAAAATTCAGATTTTTAACGAAACACCGAAAAAAATAAAATTTACCCGTGAAAAAAAAAGTAATGGTTTTCCTCTTTTGTTTACAAATGTTTATGCAGATTAAACATAGATTAGACTATTTCTTTTAAATGTATACTACTTATTACTGATGATCTTATGCAATTCATGTTGAACTGGAGTTCTTTTACTGTTGATTTCATGAATGAAATCTTTTAAAACTTTGTCTGTTTCAATTCAACGTACTGGGAATGCACGGCACGCGTATGAATATATGAAAACAAGCCCAAAGAACAGTTGGTTGGTTGTCAGGCAGACTTCCGTTTAGGAACGGGAAATATATTATCCAACCAACGAGAAATATATTATCCTTAAAAAATTAAAACCTTGTTATAAATAACAGTAAAATTGAATGCATATAATTAAAAAAATATTTTCCCTATTTAAAAAATGAATCTAAATAGTTTCACAACGAAATACAGATATATAAAATGCGAAATATATTCTGAACAAAAAAGAAAAATATATAAGCGACAATTTAATTTAATACAATATATATTATAAATTAAAAATATATTTTCGTATGAAAAAATGAGTCGAAATAATTCATCAGCTACATGCTAAAATTTATTCCGAGCTTAACTGTATACCGAGACCAATTTTTAACCTTATGTTTGAGCAGTCAAAAGAGTTTATTCGGTCCCATGTATTCCTATGAGAAATCTCGTAGGAAAATAGTACGATTTTAAAAGTGGATTATATAAAAAAACTCGAGTTTTCCTATTTAAGCGGATCAGTGGATTCGCTTCATCTAAAACCGATTAGTATTATATATTAATTTTAAAAAATTCTTTCGGGCGGATTTCGAGATACGCGTTTTACACCATTACACTATTACATGTAGTGTGAAAAAGTTCCCATTTTACTAAAAAATGGGTATCCAGATCTTAAAATCTACTGCATGTAGAAATCTATAAATTTCAGGATAGAGTTAGACCGGAGATATAAGACAGCTGTCAAAAAATCAAAACGATATGCCTCATATTTGCTGAGATATTAAATGTCGGCTTTTCGCTTTTCCTTTGAACTCAAACTAGGTGTATATATAAGAGTGACGGAAATCTTCGGTTTTGGGCTTTCGGTTTTCGGTTTTTGCTGCGTCACTTGAGAAACTACCGTCTCTCATGATATGATATTATAAAACAGATTTGTTTTGATGTTGAAATAAAATGATCTTGGGTTATCAAATTATTTGTGATTAATTTCTCTTTTTTTTTTTTTCTCTTTTGACATGAAAGGAATTATTTTAAATGTACGTAATATATGTATTTTAAATGTATGTGTTGTAAATTAAAGTTCTGTGTTTTAAATGAATTGAGTGAAAGATTTATATTTTTAATGAATTAAATACGAAGGATGGGATAGGTTGGCGATTTATCGTCTGCACACGGCTAACATAAAGATGCTATATTTTTAATTTAAATTTTAAAAAGTAAAAAAAAAAAAAAGATATATATATATTGGATGGCAAATGTCAATGATATGCATCGCAAAATTATCCGTATCGAAAATCAGAAAATCTTAACAAAAATAACTATATTTTTTAAAAAAAAGTTGCTTTTCTCATAAAAGCTAAAGATTTAATATGATTGTGTCGAAGTAACAGTATTTTTCCTCTATCATTTTCCCACAATCGAAACACATTTGTAAATCGTCGTTTCGAACCGGAATTTCATTTTACATTTCTTTTAGTTTTAAAATAGGAAAAACTTTGTTGTCGTTTTTAAATATAGCTTTTTTTAAAGTTGTTTCATAATAGATTTTTGTAAAGTCTTGTAGGATAACAAAAATTGCATAGATTTTAAAGCAATGTTTAAGTAAAATTACATTATTTTTTAAACTTAAAAAACAACAATGTTATCGAAAAGAAAATCGATTTTACCAACAAATTTGCGTAATGCAAAAGCAAAGAAGAAATCAAAAAGTAATGAATGTTTTCTTCCAGCCGAATTGTGTAAACTTGAACAAGCCGATCGTGCCAATTCATAACATTATAAACGTGAAAGCGCGTTCTATATAGTAGAATTTTTTTTTACATATAGGTAGAAAATTTCCGAGAATAACAAGGTTAGGGGTCTGTAATTAAGTCCATAGTCAATTTGCTTTTTTTTTATCAAGTGAAATTTGGGGCAAAATTAAATACATTGTTGCAACCAGATTTGTTTTTTGCGTGGTAAACACTTAATGGTATTTTAGATGATCATTTCCCCGCTCACCTTTGATGCCAACTATGACTGTAAAACATATTAAAAACTATTAGCCGATAATTTTCTAATTTTCTTATTGCTTCATGATGGTTCATACTTTAAACTTGAATCGGTCATGCCATTGTCGTTCAATTTTTATTCCTAATCCTAACCCTAATCGTATCCTATCCTAATCCTGATAATAACTTTAAAGAATATTCTTTGACACGAATATGTAAATTAAATCAATATCCATAAATGGAATGAATGAAAAATAGAATAAATAGAAATGGCAAAATAAAATAACAAGAAAGTACATTTATTCGACACCTAACCCTAGAGAAAGCGTAAAAAATTTCAAGCGCATGAAATAAATTAAAATCATCCTATATATACTAACAAAAATATGTAAATTTAGATAATCAGATTTGTGTCTTCGGTATTTATTTGCTAATAGTGTTCTTGACGCGATAGAGAAAATATCGAGGTTAAATTGGGCAGAATTTAAAGTATTTTCTAGCAACCTTTATTTACATTTTAGAATCGCATCAGATTGTTATATATCTTTATGAAATATCTATCAATGTATAAAATCCACAAGCAGTTTGTTCACTATTTACACCACTTAGCGTGAAACACTTAATTTAATATATGCATAAACAAGATAATGTAGTAAGAAATATATAACATATATCTATGCAAATAAACAATATAATAATGCCCATTTAGCAATGCACACATATACAAATTGTACACCAAATACCACCTAAAATGCACTGTTGTATTGAAGAATTCTGCCAGTGTTGTTTTTCGATTTACGAAAATGAATTCCTCGATTTTCACGATTTTACTGGGTCCTCCTTTTTTCATTAGTTGCAGTTTCATTTTCGCGATTGTATATATTATTTGGCATGAAATTTCCCTTTTTTAAGACTGGGTTATGTCAAGGCCCCTATAGCAAAGAAATACCGTATGGTCTCCTATAAAATGTGATAAAGCTTTGGTTAATTATATATGTTGTTAATTATCAAGTGAAATGTTTTGCTAAATTAATGCATTTATTCTTTTTTTAATGTTACGTGAGCGAAATCACGGGTAACAGCTAGCATAATATAATCTTCTGAGTTATCCGAAATTTCAAATAGCATGTTGCATTGTCTTTTGAATCCCCAGAAACGAATACATTTTTAAAATTTAAAGAATAATTTATAAAAACAAATTATTTTTAGCTGCCCGAATTTTTCAGAAACGTTTCCGAAGGGTTTTTATAGTGTATTAATTAGTGTCCTCAGGCTGGAATACCTGTTTTTTGGAATGTTATCCATTCTCAAGTATACGTTTTCAGCCGCATAAATTAATTTATACATGAAGGAGTAAAGAAATAATCTTAATTTAATGTTATTGTTAACACTGTTAATTTTGCATGTTTGTCTGTTAAACATTTTTTTGAGCATGAAAATGTTTACTTCAGAATTGATAGTATTCGAAAAACAGGTATTCCAGGCTGAGGACACTAATTAATACACTATAAAATCCCTTCGGAAATATTTCTGAAAAATTCGGGCAGCTAAAAATAATTTGTTTTTATAAATTATTCTTTAAATTTTAAAAATGTATTCGTTTCTGGGGATTCAAAAGACAATGTAACATGCAATTTGAAATTTCGAATAACTCAGAAGATTATATTATATTTTCGTTCGTGGTTATAGCATATTTTCATAAAATAAGAAACATTGGTCATTTTTTACAGTGTACAGAATTTATCGCCAGTAGTTTGAGTGTAGAATTAATATAACAAATTGCTAATAAAAACCATATTTTCCAAAGAGGTGTAAGTTTGAATATAACTTATATTTAAGTAAAACCAAGAACAAGCCAGAAACTACCCAGATTATGATAAGTTCATATTCAGTGTTTCCCAAAAAGGTTTAAACACGCTTTAATTTTTTACCTGTGTGAGAATATTAGGTAATGTAAATCGGAAAAGTGTTTAAAAAAATAGATAGAAAATAACATCCCATTGATTAAATATTCCTCCCATTAATTGTTTTAAAATGCTACACTTTTTAAAAAAATTCACGATCTCTCTAGACAAAATTATTTAATGAAAATATTTTCTTTCTGCTGCAACAAGATTAATACAACTACTGCATAACCCCATCTTTAAAATTGAACGAGTTATGCATAATTGAAAACTGTCCATTTTAAATTAGGGTCATTTATCAAGATAGAAACGTAAATCAGTAAGATATTTTAATCAAACGTAATCGATGCTTGTAACTATTAATGACGAATAATTGCAAAATAAAAAAGTACTGTTAGATGAGCTCAGTCATGTAGTGGAGATACTTTCAAAATGCTTTGTGATTTTCTTTTTTAATTATGTTTGTAGATTTAAAATTGCATTGTTTCTTTATATTATCTCTTCTTGTGTAGATGTATTGTTTTCTAGATGTATTTTTAATGCAATTTTACACACTTATTAATATTTTTTTCAATTTAAAGGACGCCATCAGCAAATTGTGAATGGTCTCTATTTTTACTGATGAAAAACTTTTTAAATGGCACGATAAAGTGTTAGAAGTCAGTTTTTTTTTCTTTAGTATAATTATGTTAATTTTAAAAATACAGATTTATTTTGTATCTTGATGGAGCAAAATAAAAATAAAACTCTAATTGAACAATTATATTTAAGGGGATCGAATAATAATAATAAAAAAATAACATTTTGAAAATTAATGACAGGTCTATTTTATTAACATAATCTTATTCTGAACATTTTAGCAATTTACATTACCTACTTATCTACAACAGATAAAAAGTTACAGGGTGTTTCAATTTGTTTTGAGGGGCAAGTGTTATTTAATAGTGTTAATTTAAGGCTTTGCCAAGTTATTAGGAAAGTTTATTTTATTGTTTACGAATATAACGAGTAAAAGTCTAACGATAATAACGTAATAAACATTTTTAGAAATAATACAATATCATTTCATGAACTATGTCCTTTTGCACTGTGAAACTTTTAAAGAAAAGCAACATAATTCTTAGAGTTATTCAAGTAAAATCAGTTTATCGTTTACACAAGAGCCTTGCAGATATAATTCTAAATATATATTATTATTACAATCTAAAATATTTTAAAAGAGAAATTCATATATTAATATATTACTAAGAAATGCCGTTCACTGCATCACTCAGCATGATATTCCTGAACATTCAAATAATAATACAGTAAACTCTGCCTAATACGCAATCGATCGGGACTGAGAAAAATTTCCGTCATATAGAGTTACTTCGCCTTAAATAGAGTTTACTGTAGTGGAAATTATTCTGCGGGACTTTAAAATCTTTCCGCGTTCAACAGATTTCTGTCATAAACAGAGTCCGTCTTAGTTTACTGTAACTACATCTACTTCCGACGATTTTTTAAATATTTCATGATTTTTTTAAATTTAACTTAAATTTAACTTCTAATCTAATCCGTGGTATTTTATTTTTATATTTGGCATATATATATATATATATATAGGGTGTCAAATAAGTCCGTGGCAAAAAAATATAAAATTAACAAATTTCCGTATCTAAGTGGGGTTTGCCCCATAAGACTTATGAAAGTGTCGGATTGTTTGTGGCAAAAGTAAATATAAATATTTCTAATGCCTTTGAATTATTTTGTATTACAAAAATTCTGACTATTTGCCATGTCTTATGTTGCAAACAACCCTCCGATACGACATTTTTTTTTATGAATTTTGAAATGTGAACGAACATATTTTTTTGTATTTGCCACCTAAAAGTCCACTTTCATAAAAGTCTTGTGGTCTAATTGCCCTCCGGTACGATAACTTGTTTATTTTGTATATATACTTGAAATTTGAACTTACTTATGGGTTTCATTGAACTATTTTTATGCTTCCGTACTTAAAAAGTTTAAAAGGCTATTGACCCACATATTTATAGATTATTAGTCATTTACAAGTATTTTAGGAAAAATTTAGGGGGACAATAAAGTTACTTGTAAAAAAATTTTTTTTGTATATCGTGTGGGGTATCGTTCGAAAGATTTCATAACACCGAACTCAAAAATATATTTGTTTTAATTTCAGGTATTATATTTTTAGAGATATCGTAGAAAATGTACTGCAAAGATATATTCCCCCTACCTTATTTTTGAATCTACTAAAACTAAAATTATGACCAAATTAGGAGTAGTTCTACAGTTTCCAATGATACAAAAGGAAAATTGCACAAAATTTGCTATCACAGCGCCTCCTTCCCGGACTGACGTTTTGTAAACACGTGTTTTTCGGGATCTCTGACACCTAAATCTTGTAAATCCGTCGAAAACCGGAAGTCGAAAATAATTTCGTTTACAATACTTTCTTCTATTATAGATCGAAATAAGTAATATGATATTTCTGAACATTCAAATAATAATATATCGTATTATCTACATCTACTTACAGAGATTTTTAAAATATCTCGATTTATTTTTTCTTGTATTTGAATTTGAATTACCCTATCTAAACTGCGTGACTTTAATAAATTCTGCATAGGTACATGATATCCTATAAATACGTTCACATTAAAAAAAATAATAATAAGAAGACTTTGTCGTATTGCAGTGCGATTTGTACCATAAGACTTGTCAAAGTGTCGGATATTTTCTCAAAAAATAAAACAACAGTCCAATTTGTTTTTGAACTATGTTTTGCTATAAATATTCTGACTATTTGCCAAGTTTTATGGTGAAAACCCTCACTCTGATACAACAATTTGTTAACTTTTGTTTTAGCTAGATTTTGTAAGAAATACTACCTATTACATTCTCCCCTGTGTTGAAATTTCTGGCAAATGTTTTGCAGATCTACGCCGATCATGGCTCCCAGAACTCAAAACCACCCCCAGTTCAAAATTTTATCTATCTATTTATCTATCTATCTATGTCACCTTTTTATGGACACGATAACTTCAATAATTCTGCAAAAATCTCTTCAAAACTGATACATAAAATCAAGGGGCATAAAATCTCGGTCAAGTTCGTTAATGGGCAGAATCGAACCAAGGGACGGGGAAATGGGGTGGCTTTTTGTGAAAACAGAAAAAAACCATAACTTCTTAATTATGATACGTATCGAATCCGTTTAAAGTTATTATTACTTCTAGGAAAAGAGCCGAAAATTTATGTATGACAGATTTTTGATATCATTAAAAATGGCCTCAAGGGGGGGGGGGGGATAGGGGTTTAAGAAGAAAAAATTCATAATTTTGCCAATTCACAAGATATCAAATCCACTTAAATTTATTATAAATCCTCTTAATATTATCTAGAACTTTTAATTGACAAGTTTTTTTTATAGGACCCACTCTTACAGCAAAAAAAAGTATAAATAATAATAATAAAAAAATCCCTACAGGCATAGGTAGATTTCGAAATGAGCGGTCCCAACTGCCTCAAAAAGGTAATTTCTTCTGCAATTCCCAATAAACGAGCGTCCCACGGTCTACGTCTTTGAAATCTACCTGTGACTGTAGGCCGAGCCGTCAGGAAATTTTTGGAATTTGAATGGATTTATGGGACTCATTTAACTATTTTTACTTTTTATAATAGAAGAAAGTGTTGCAATAGGCATCTTTTTCAACTACAGCAAAAATACTTTCGAAATTTTTGTCAACTGATTTACAGGTTTTAGAGGCCAGAGATCCCGAAAACCATGTTTTTACAAAATGTTTGTCTGTCCGTCTGTCCGTGTGTCTGTGTATCCGTGTGTGTTTTCTTTGCATCATCGAAAAGTGCATGAAGGTATACATACAACTGAACCACATTTCATAGTATATGATTTTGGCTATAGCCAGCAGGTCCCAGTTGAATTTGGGTATATTCCACTTGAAGGGGGCACTGTGATAGCGGTTTTTGTGCCATTTTCATTATTGTATCATCGAAAAGTGTGTGAAATTATGCATAGAATTAAACCAAATTTCATATATGCGTTTTTGGTTATGACCAACAGGTCCCAGTTGAAATTAGGGATATTCCGCCGGAAGGGTGATGATAGCGATTTTTGTGCGAGTTTCATTATTGTATCACCGGAAAGTGCGCGAAGTTATGCATAGTATTGTAGCAAATTTCATAATATTAAGTTTGGTACAATGCAAATAGGGCCATGAAATGGCCTTGCACATATGACCATTGCTGGCAATTACCAAAAACATATATAACATATATAGCAGACCCACTTGAATTTGGGGGTTTTCCAGGGGGGGGGGGGGATTTTACATTGTGGATATTTCATATATATGTTTTTTACTAAGGTCCCAGTTGAAAATTAGGATATTCCCCCGGAAGGGGGATAGCGATTTTTGCGTGATTTGTTTTCAATTTTTTGCAGTTTAAGTGAAGAATTTATGAATGTTTTATATTTAGATGTAATGTAATAGTCGAAGGGTTATATAACATTTTGGAGAAAATGGGCCAGAAGGTGTCGCTGTGATAGAGAATTTGGTTCGATCTTCGGGACGGACGCGATAGCTGTTGATAAGAGGTTGTATTAAATCACCTAATTGTCAAACCTTGGATTAATTTGCATATTTGTAATATGCAAAAATTCTCACCTTTTTAATATATTAACTGTTGATTAGACTTCGTTACGAAATTTTTTACTCCCTCCTCCCCAACGTTTTTTTTTAAACAATTACGCTTTTTGAAGTATTAACATGTATGAGATTGAAGAAAGTTTTAGGATTGGCACATCCGACTACGATAGCTGGATAAACTTTTAGAAATTTATGACATCTGAGCTTACCTATGGGTTTCACTGAACCATTTTTTTTCTATTTCCATAAATAAATAAATGAATAAACAAGTGGGTAAGTGTGATCAAAGATCGCATAAATGGTTTCGTTTAATATTCCTTTCAAAATACTTTATCCTTTCTTTAATAAATCCAAATTTCATTTAAAATGTCATAAAAAAAAGAGTCTTGTTTTTTATAAAGTAAAAATTTATTGGTCTATTTTTTCGTTTTTTCGAATATCTAAACCTGCCCGATATTTTGTCATAATAATATCTGTCATGTGGACTAAATTCGATATTAAAAAAAATCAATTTCAAAACTAAACATGTTGTATAGAGACCTTCAAAATGTTAAAATATGCCAATATTTCCATAATCGGGTTTTTATCATGATTCAATACGTTCTTCAAAGTCATATGACGTTATAATCACTTGCTGACGTCATATCTACTTGCTTTTTCTATTACTCATATTCATACTCTCTTTGTATTATTCTCAAACATTTGAAAAAGTCCGTTAGACTTCCAATATGATGGCTCATATTAACCTGCTTTCTGTACTTGCACATACTCATACTCCTTGTATTATTGAGAAATGTTTGAAAATTCCCGTTTAATTACCAATATGACGTCATATTAATCATATTTTCAATTGGTGAAACTTTTTATTTCATTTTAATTTTTCAAGTGGAAATCTTTCAATAGAAATTTAATTATTGTGGAAAGAATTTTATTGTGGATTTTTAATTGTTGGCAACTGCTATAACGAATTTTTTTTTAATTTAATTAAGATTTTTAGTTTTTTATCTCTCTGTATTAAAACAATACGATTTTTTCACAATTTTATGATTTTCAGCGTGACAGTAGGTATTCAGCTGTAACTACACAAAACTTTCAAGACTGTAAGTTATACAGTCTGTGAGAACCGGCTCTCTGACGGATAGGCAGAGAAGCGGGATAAATAAGGTTTCGTGAGATGAACGAAACGCTATTAAATGAATTAAAAAAATTAAAAACGACTCTGTGGTCTTATGGTACAAATTGCACTCCATCCAAGACGACAAGTTGTTAATTTTTTTTAAATTTTTTTGAAATGGAGAACATAACCATGGGATACCCTATATATATTTCACATTTATAAAAATACATTGCATTATAGCTTGCAAAAATATATTTATAACATGAATTATATTTACATATGAGCCAAACATTTATTTTCTGATTTATTCAATCAGTTTTGATTAAAATTAATTATCTAATAGTTGAATTAAATTATAGCTTATAATTATCTAATAGTTGAAATAAATTATAGCTTATTTTGAACACAATATAAATCCATGAATGATATATTTTTTTTATCCGCATGTGGTTAAAATAATGTATGCAAACGGGAATGTAAATTCCGGTTACATCTGAATAAGAAGTTTCAAATGACTTTTGACAAACATTATGCTTGCACATTTTAAACATTGAAGTCACAAGTTAGTTAAAAAAGGTCTTCAGCTGATAGCCAAGTCATCTTTTTATTGATATACTGCGCGCCTGTTCGCGTAATTTCAGTGAGAGTGGTTTAGCACATTTTTTTTCTGTTATTTGCATTTATTTAACCCTTAACTAATGTTAGCGGTGTCACAGACCACTGCTTTTTTCAATTTTCACAGTTTAACTTTAGATATCAAGGAAATTTTCTTTCGTTTACAGCCCTAGCACTATTGCTAGAGACTTTTAAATAAGCCGAATTTTAATTATTTCCTGTACAAAGAGTTTAGTACAGTATCAGTGTCCTATAAGTTAATCGAGTTTTTTTAACACTTTACAACCTAGTTGAAAAGTGTTTATGACTTCGGTTTGTCTGGCCGTCTGCCGTCTGTCCGTGCTCTAACTCGCGTAAAAATACTCGGATCGCCCCGAAATTCGTGTATGTTATTGTCGTTTACTATAGCATGTTTTTTATTTCAACTGAAGTGTGTAGCACTTATAGTTTTTTTACAGGAACACTCAAAAGTACTTCGTTACATTACAGTCAATGGGGAATAATCGTTTCAAGTGCATTTTGATGATGCTACGTCATTTAAACATGATGAAATTGATATATAATTATGAAGCTTATTGAAATATGCTTTTTGTAGAATATGGGGTTCAAACCATTAATTATTCATTTACAGGGTCAAATAAAATAATATATAGTATTCTAATATAAGTTTGTGGAATATAAATAAATTCATATACAGGGCTACGCAAAGAAAAAAGATTCATTGTCGTTTACGGTTGGTAAATGCTGCGAGTGAATTTTAAGTTGCCTTTTTGCTTAATATGTGGTGTGTACAAAAGTCTTCAGATAATATACAGAGCTGTACAAAGGATTGCGAGTGCATTTTCATCGATCGGATAAAATTGCTAAATGTGAATATTCTATCTGAACTAAATTATATCATGCTATATATCCACATCTATTTATTATACACAAGACTGCACAAAATAATTCGACTACTTTTTTGACACTGGAAGGTAATTTCGAAAACTGTATTTTTAAATGTGTTATATGTTTTATAAACTGTTTACTTATATACCTTCTTTCACTTTATTTAACTTTGAAGTTTCGTTACAGTTTTCTGGCTGTGTTGGAAAGTGTTTCATAATCTATGCTTGACGCATGAGTTTTCGTTCTTGTTTATCTTTCGATCGAGTGGCCTCACAGAACATTCACACTAGTTATGTGACAATTTCTGTCACAGCAGTCGTGTGTTAAACCATATTGTTGTTAGCATAGCTCATATTTGAAGAACCTATATTGAGATTTGTGATGTGTCCCTGTAAAATAAATTACACTACATAATGACAATATTTAAAACTTAAAATTTACCTTAACAACACCTTACGTATTGACAGTTTTTACGATATAACATGCTCAAATTGGACAAATTTTATGAAAACTATAACCTAGAAGTAATAAAAAAATAGAAAAATATACAAATTTCCTGTTGAAATTTATTTGAGATCACCATCAAAACATGCCCTTTAAAAAAAGAAAACATCAACCTGAGCATCCATTTAAAGTTACAGATGAAAATACATTACGTATTTACATATAATACGCAAGGTAATTATATAACCTCTTTTGTTTGAAATCGGTTAATAATTTGTGAAACATCATTTTAATAAAACTGTTTTAAAAACAGTTTTGTCAGAGTATAAACTTACAAGCACGTGCAATTTCCATGAAAATTTTGATACATCGTGACAAAAATGCCGCTATGAATGAAATATCATTCTTGCCAAGAACCACAACTAAAATTAGACTTTACTTGCTTCGATGTCTCTTTTTTTTTTGTTATGTAATGTTTTTCCCTACTCATTTCCAGGCAGTAGTGTAGATGTATTTATTCATATTAAAAACCTTCTTCAACAGGTGCCAAAAGTATGGTGAGGGGTATACATCAGCACTTCAATAAACTGTTTTCCTCTGGATCCCTTCTAGATATAAATAACTGCACCTACTCTTTCGATTCATAACTGTGTTCCGAATATGACACTCTCGTCGCCTTTTTTGGAACCGAAGGAATTTCACTTAAAATGATGTTAAGCGAGCCAAAATCTTTTTAATTTCTGCATAAAGTTTTTCGGGCTGATTCTGCGAAAAACTGGGTGTTATCGTTTACGTCTCATGAGATGAAGAGTCATTTTTTGTTAGTCTTTCTGGCATGCAATACAATACGCAACTGCAGGTATTTTTCTCTAGTGATCACGGGAGATTTGCATTTAATTTTTGTATGATAGTTTATAAAAACTGCTGTCAAATTTCAGAAAATTCCCAGATACTTAAACCGATAGTTCATTACACTCGCAACCGCAGTTGGATTGTTTAAGACTATTCTCATCTACTATATATATAAAACTAGTCGTTGGGAGCCATCGTAATACTTATCCATCATGGATATGCATAATATAAAATATGAAAATTAAACATGTGTAAACTACTTACAAAATGCATTGCAATTCGAATAAAATCGTGGCTTGATGACGTCATAAACTTTAAAGGCTCGATTACTGAATTGGGTGAAAGAAAAATCCTTATAGCTCCAAAAATGATAATCATATTAACTAACGGTTAATTGCGTCGGATTAAACGTCTCATTTCCAATTAAAATATATCTTTGAATTGAAATTTAGATGGTAAGAAATACAAGACATGGAAATACAGGGTCATGAAAAATCGATGAGTGTAGGAAATAGGATTACAAATATCTTGGCAACTAATTATACGATCAACTTCATTTTATATTCAAAATTTATGTTTTTTTATTGTCTTTTATATTCACTCCTTAAAATAAACAATTTCGAAAATATTTATATACCTTTTATCAGAACGAATATTTCAGGAGTCTGAAAATATAGTTCCGCATAATCGAGGTCACTGAAATTCAATAAGCTTCTTCCCATTATTACATACTAAGTACATACCAAATTTCAAGTCTCTATCTCAATTTGTTCGGGAGATAGAGCGTTTGCAGACATACAGACACGCTGACACACACACAGAGACAGACGGACGGGAATTTCTTTTTTTTTTCTAAAAATATGTTTTTCGGAATCTCCAGTGTCAAAAACGTGTAAATCCGTCAAAATTTGTTTTTCGGTTTTCAAAACGATTACAAGACTTGCCCTATCCTACGTATGATGGGTAAGTAAAATGGGAATGGAAATTTCGTTTCTGCCGCTTACATGCGTTTTACTGAATGGATTTTCATGGGACCAGCACTGTCATTTAGACAAGTTTTCAGGGAGGTTTTAGTATGTAACATATCGTTCTAAGTTGCTTAATTAAAAAATTATGGGTGAAAGTACTATAATCGGGTGAACACGATTGTGAAAAATTAGACTTTTTAAGCAGTTCTACTGGATGGATTTTGATGGAGCTTACGTTGTTAGTCAGATAACTTTTAAAGGAAAGTTTCAGTATATAGCATATTGTTCTATGTTGCTTAGTTATAGAATTATGGGAGAAAGTTCTATAATCAGGTGAGCCCCATTATTGAAAGGTTATGCTTTTTAAAAAGTTCTAGTGCATGGATTTTGATGAGACTTGCTTTGTTAGTTAGATAATTCCTCAGGGTTGGTTTTAGTATACTGCATATCGTTCTATCGTTCTTTACCAAATCCTACTATAAATGATTAACTAAAAGATTTGGTCCTTAACAGCCCAAATTTTGTCTGAAGCATTAGAAAATATAACAGCACAATGGCGCCGTATCATTTCCAGCAATACTGAAGGACATTCCAAACAAAGGTCCATATTGCTTTAAAACACAAGATTAAATTCACCGATATTTTTCGTTTTGTTGAAGATTCGTTAAGAGAAACCGACCAGCGTAGCGGGCGAAGCCTGCTAGTATAAAACTAACTGGGGTACATTACTATTTATTATAAAAAGTGGGATTTACTAAGTTGTAATACTACATTATTAGTAATTCAGAGTATATAGGAGTAATATTTAGTACTGCATTATTAGTAATACAGATATCCAATAACTGAGATTTTTGAACCTGTAACTGACATCTGGTGTCAGATACTGGTAAAACAACTTGAATTTTAATGGTTTTTACTACAAGATAAATCTAATTTATTATTATGCATTTTCAAACAGTTCAAATAATAGATTTCAACCAGGACATTAATATATCATATGCATCTAAAAATTAATTTCTATTAGTATAACTTTAAGAAAAAAGGATGGATGCATTACAAATAGATTAGAAAAACACTTCCTTAAATAAATTTCAATTAATTTTTCAATTAACTTTTCAGAAATGAATTTCGCCCGAAACTTCATGAGTAACAAACCAGTGGATTTTTTCATTGCTAAACTGAACATAAAGCCGACAGAGTGAAAAAATGTTCTGAGGGTATGGGTTCGATTCCCGACTTGGGACATTTTTTCACTCTGTCGGCTTTACTCTCAGTTTAGCAATGAAAAAATCCAGTTGTTTGTTACACTTCCTTAATATTAGAAATAAGATGGTTGCTTCAAAATGGCACTTTCTGTATTATCAAAAGTTTCTTCCTCATTGAATATATTTTTAGCCCTCTAGTGGTGAATAAATTGACTCCAAAATAAAAATAAGTGTCTCATTTACCACTAGATGACATTACTTCGCAGAATTTTACAACAAAACGCCTATTTGAGTTAGATTTTTGCTCAAGAGTCAGTTACTCGTTAGGTTTCAATAACTGGGGGCTCCCTATAACTTTTTGAGATAGAATAATTTTTGTAACTGATTATTTTTGAAAATTAAGTTCAGAAAACACATTTAAAGTTTTTATTCCTTAAAATATATCAGAGATATTCACATTAAGTTGTATAAATTCTCCATCTTCATATGTTGCCCCATCTTCATACGTCATATCTCTTTCGATTCATAACTGTCTTCCCAATATAACCCTCTCGTCGCCTTTTTTGGAGCCGGAGGAATTTCACTTCAAAATGATGTTACGCGAGCCAAAATCTTTTTAATTTATGCATAAAGTTTTTTGGGCTTAATCTGTGAAAATCTGGGTGTTACCGTTTTCGTCTCATGAGATGAACTTCCATTTGTTGTTAATCTTTCAGGCCCCTACTTTTTTTCTCTAGTGATCACGGGGTATTTTTCATACAATTTCTATATGTTAATTTCTAAATTTCAAGAAATGCTTAGATATTTAAATCTATAGTTCATTACACTCACATCATGTAGATTGAAGACGATGTAAACGTGCAGTTTTATATAAAAACTAGCGGCCCGCCCCCGCATTCGCTCGAATGGACATAATGTGTTGACCTCCTTGGAAAAATGTCTTACGCAAAATATCTAATCCAAATCCGCAATAGTTGCCTTATTCATCTAATCTTCCATAATCGGATTCATTGTTGACGCTGGCGATGAAATCGCTAAAATAGCTGAAATATGTGTTTAAACTATTATTTAACATAATGAACAGAGGAAAGTATATTCAACTAGGTAAATTATATCCAATGGTTGGAGTATCAAATTTGAGATTTTTTCAACAGAGCGAAAATATGCCGGGACCAGGACTCGAACTTGAGTACTTTGGTTTGCCGTACCAACGCTCTCCCTACTGAGCTATCCCGACCATATCCTAGCTGGCATATTTCACTCTTATTTTTTGGACAAGGCTGAGAACCGCAGCGCTAATTAATAATAATAATTAATAATAATTAATAATAAATAATAATAATAATTAATAATAATAATTAATAATAATTAATAATAATTAATAATAATTAATAATAATAATTAATAATAATTAATTATTTATATATAATAATTATATATTATTATATTATATTATATTATTTATATATAATAATAAATAATAATTAATAATAATTAATAACCGCAGCGCGAGCTATAACAATAGCATTTTACATGATGAATCTGAAATAGCACGGAAAGTCCTATATACAATGTAATTGGGTCATAATGAACAGAGGAAAGTATATTCAACTAGGTAAATTATAACCAATGGTTGGAGTATCATAGTTGAGATTCTTTCTTACAGAGCGAAAATATGCCGGGACCAGGACTCGAACCTGGGTACTTTGGTTTGCCATTCCAACGCTCTCTACTGAACTATCCCGACGATAACCTGGCTGGCATATTTCACTCTTATTTCAAACAACTAATAACATAATTTCAAACAACAACATATTTTTTATTTTTGTGTAAAGATGAACAAACATAAAAAAACATCTTTCTGGCATGCAATGCAATAAGCAATTGCAGGGTTTTTTCTCCCGTGTTCGTCTTTTTGCAAAAAACACAAAGGTTTCATTTATTACATGCAATCATTGTTTATATGCATATTTATGACAATAATATAATATATATATATATATATATATATAATATAATACATATAATACATATATATATATATATATATATATATATATATATATATATATATATATAATATAATACATATAATACATGTATATAAAATATATGCAAATAAATATTAATTTTTTAGAAAAGAAATTTGAAGATATATGTAGGAACTTCCAAAGAAAACTTCAAAATTTACTTTTTTTACTTTAATTTTAGCAAAGTGTTTAATTTAATTCGGAAGACATGAAATCAGCCAATATAATAATACAATTTGCGGTTCAACCACGGGTTAAATGTGTAATTTGAGGTCAAGGTGAACGGAGAATTACCATATTTACTCGCGTATTTTGAGCACTTTTTTTTCGCATTTTTCTGTTCCAAAAATAGTAGGTGCATAAAATTATTAAGTGTTTATTTATATTAATTTTTCCTTGGGGAAAACTCGGTGCAAATAAGAAAAAATGACTGTTTTTAAGATGTATAAAATATTTTAATAAAAAAGTAATATCGACTGTGAATTGTTGAGATAATGAACTATCATCTCACGCACATGAACATATCAAATGATATCGCGCAACCATCATTATTATTTTCTTAAAATATTGATCTTTGTCAGTTCTACTTCTATTTATTTAACCCTTTCGAAAGCTATATTAGCTCCGTTGCTAGAATGTGGAATTGATTGAACGTTGTAAATTATATGAATAAATAGGGTACTCCCGTACTTTCCAAATTATATTGGGCTAATGTTATTTGTATGGGCCAATTTACATTTCGGGCACTATTGGCTATATTTTTGACAATATTTACATTAACTTATTCATCAAATATTGGGTGTTTGCATTTTGTCAATATTAGTGTAGTATTGGTAGTAAATGTAAACATCCATAGAAAGAAGTATATCATCTTTTAATTAACAATATTTCCAATATAAAGCCAATATTTCTGTAATATTAACGTTTCGCTGGAAATATTTCGAATGAAAAGTCAAAGTTTCTGTAATAATGACATTCCATTGCAAATATTTCCATTGTAAAGCTAATATTTAACCAATATTTGTATGTCACTGGAAAGGCTACAGCTGAATGAAGTATTTATCTCCAATATACGAGTAATCAGTACATTCAATTATGGTTTGATACTAGAACCTTTTTATGGTTTTCTCAATACTGAAAGTTGCTTATAAAAAAATAAATAAACTAAATCCTAAACATTTAGATTACAGAATATCGTACTGAAATTAAAAAGAAAAAAATACTGATTTTTTTCTATTTTTCTCTTTACATTTTAATGTGACCTTCTAAATATTTCACCAATCTAGCTTGATTTTTAAATTGGTCCATAGGCATCAATATTAGCAATTGCAAGATGATCGACTATATCAGAGACCCGCAACTTTTGCACTATCAGGTATTTTATTATTTTAGCCATCTTCATTGGCACTACACCATCAGCCCCTCGAAGGCATACATTCTTTTAAAAGTGTGTGTGTTGATTGCACAATGCATAAATATACACATAATACACATACACAGCCTCACATATGGATAGATATCGATGTGTGTTTGTAAGATTGTTGAAGAGCAAATGCTAACGACATTTTTACAACTACCAAGGATATAAAGAACAAAACAATACGCAGACATTTTGTCGGAGTAAACTTAAACATTTTTAATTTTAAGTTTGTTATGTTTGTAATGAAGCCCGGTAGCTCAGTGGTAAGTGCGTTACGCTGCCACGCTACAAATCCAGAATTCTACTCTTTACTTGGGCAATGTTCACTCAGTCTTTTATCCATTCGGGATCGATAAAATGATTATCAAGCTTGCTTGGGAAGTAAACACTGAGGTTTCCGCGTTGGGTTGACCACCTGACCGCGACATATACTATGTATCACCTCAGGCCCTATGGTCTACTAAACAGGGTTGGGCACTGTAGGACAAGATTCTTAATAGAATGTAACACCACAGAGTAGTTAGTTTTATGTTTGTACGAGTGAGTATCAATATTTTGTTCAGAGTACACATCATAAGAAAACACTGTGCAGATAGAGAACTGTTTCTTACATTGAATCAAAACCAATATTCTTTATTCATTAGTGCAAAACATGCAGCATACATATTATTTTTTAAAGGCTTCAGTACCAAAAACAACAAAGAAAGAAACAAACAAAAAACAAGTGCACAGGAGGGTGTTTGGTTTATTACAGCAGTGTCTTACTGCTAATATCCGGATTGGTCATCCCTTATTCGTTTTTAATCACATGACTATTAGTATTTCCAGGTGCTATTGAAAATTATTTTACTGTGACAAGCTTCTAAAAGGAATAGAGATTATTCTCCATCTAGGTAATGCTAAGCACGCTAAAAAAAAGATCGCTATCTATTAAACAAACACTAAATCTTGATGTTTTTTTTCTACAAATTTTAAACTATCCAATTATTATGTGGTCATGCTAGACTCGTTAGTTACCTGTATCGTTTCAATCTAAGGTCTAATGACTTATGTGATTGTTCGAAAAGGATATCTCAAGGTATAGAACATTTAGTTATTTCTTGTTCTAGATCGCAACTTCAGAATGATCGAAAGCAGTTAGGTGTGATCTGGCCAGTGAAGTTTTATATTTTTGAGAAGTTTAGAGAGCTGTTCATCGCTTATATGCTGTTTTATTTATGAATGCAATATTTAATTCACATTTTTCTTTTAATTAATTTTTTTGCAGTATTTTTAAAACTTGCTTTGGTAAGTTGTTGTACAGTCGTGAGAAAAAAATAATAAACACCCCATGCTATGTTATCGCCAAATTGTCGGAGAGAGACGCAAGATGTATCAAACGACTAGGCATTGCATCTTCTTTCCGAATATGAATGCAATTTTTGAAATCGTGATTGTCTGCAAATTAAACATTGTACCAACTGTCATTTTTCAAATTGTAAAACCAATTTTGACACTTTATTTGAGTTTCCTAGATCGAGATACCCAGGAAAAGTGCATAGATTATCCACATTTTAAAAAAAAATCTTCATACAGTTATAAAAGAAAATGTCAGTGTCTGTCCACAAATTTAGAAAGATAAAACTGATACCTATAGGGAAAAATACTGGAAACGTTTAATTAGTACCCAGAAAAGCATGATAGAAAATTATAATAATTAAAAACAGGACAATTGCACCATAATTTATAATTAAAATAATGTATTAAAATCAAATACAACATTTGCTAAATGGTACACACATTGAAATCGTGAATTTACAAACACATTAAAAATAATATACGTTTCGTTTCGCTTCTGCGAACGTCATCAGAATGTTACAAACAAGTCTAAAATGTCAAAATGGTCATAAACGTCTGAGAGTCCTGGAGAAGACTTGATCGGAGAGTGCGCAAGCGTCACCAAATTCCCATGGTAACCAAATGGATCAAACCACCACAGTGAAAAAGGTGGGGGGGGGGGGGGAGGGTGGAATACAAAATGAACAGATTGTATTAATGAATTATAACATATTATGACAGATTTTATGAATGTTATAGGATAAATTACCGTTACATGTATGCTGCCCAAGCTTAATAATCGTAAGGGACTCTAAAAGTTTATTAACATAAGGATTCTTGCATGGGATTATGATTCTGGCCTCATCAAAGCCAACTTTGCTACCTTCATTTGAAAAATAAAACCTGGCGAGAGCTGTACTCTGTTTTGATTGTGCTCTTTTAATCTTTCTGAAAATTTTCGTTTTGTCTCACCGATATAAACTAACCGTTCATTATTTGTGAGGGTAATCGGAATTTCATAAACTCCGGCTTTTTGATGATTCTGGATTTCATCAATATTGTTACTGATAATTTGTATAAGATATGGAGGGGGGGATAGCTACTAATTATATATTGAATGTCTGAAGAACTTGCTTTAATTTTTCATATATTATCGGAACATAATGCATACTTCTGTAGTTGATCTTTAAACTATTAACAAACTGGTGACCTGAAGGAAGGGGGGGGGGGGTATTTTACTGTCGAATTATCTTGTCAATCTGCGAATCTTTAAAACCATGATCTAAGGCAATTCTTTTAATAAATTCAATTTCAGGTTTCTAACCTTTTAAACCATTAAAGGAGAATACAGTAATACCTTTTTGTACAAATATGCCCTTTAAATATAAAATTGCTGCATTTCAGTCATTTATTAGACGGTCTTATAGAATATGTTCAGGTGACCAACTTAACGCCGAAATTGAATTTATTAAAAGAATTGCCTTAGATCATGGTTTTAAAGATTCGCAGATTGACAAGATTATTCGATAGTATAATACCCCCCTCCTTCAGGTCACCGGTTTGTTAATAGTTTAAAGATCAACTACATAAGTATGCATTATGTTCCGATAATATATGAAAAATTAAAGCAAGTTCTTCAGACATTTAATATAAAATTAGTAGCTATCCCCCCTCCATATCTTATACAAATTATCAGTAACAATATTGATAAAATCCAGAATCATCAAAAAGCCGAAATTTATGAAATTCCGATTATCCTCCCAAATAATGAACGGTTAGTTTATATCGGTGAGACAAAACGAAAATTTTCAGAAAGATTAAAAGAGCGCAATCAAAACAGAGTACAGCTCTCGCCAGGTTTTATTTTTCAAATGAAGGTAGCAAAGTTGGCTTTGATGAGGCCAGAATCATAATCCCATGCAAGAATCCTTATGTTAATAAACTTTTAGAGTCCCTTACGATTATTAAGCTTGGGCAGCATACATGTAACGATAATTTATCCTATAACATTCATAAAATCTGGCATAATATGTTATAATCCATTAATACAACAATCTGTTCATTTTGTATTCCACCCTCCCCCCCCCCCCCCCCCACCTTTTTCACTGTGGTAGTTTGATCCATTTGGTTACCAGGGGAATTTG
This sequence comes from Maratus michaelseni, assembly GCA_963931845.1. Lineage (NCBI taxonomy): Eukaryota > Metazoa > Arthropoda > Arachnida > Araneae > Salticidae > Maratus > Maratus michaelseni. The sequence continues at coordinate 325,661,877 of OZ007588.1, forward strand.
GTGACGTTTGCGCACTCTCCGATCAAGTTTTCTCCAGGACTCTCAGACGTTTATGCCCATTTTGACATTTTAGTCTTGTTTGTAACATCCTGATGACGTTCGCAGAAGCGAAACGAAATGTAGTTTATTTTAAATGTGTTTGTAAATTCACGATTTCAATGTGTAACCATTTAGAAAATGTTGGATTTGATTTTAATGCATTATTTTAATTAGAAAATTATAAATATAAAATAATTCATTAATATAAAAGAAAATTTTATAGAATTTTTTCCGGTTGCTTTCTAATATTTATTTTTCTATGAACGTTAAACAATAATAGGAGACGATTTCTTTTAGTCCGTTGAAAAATACAATTTCACTGTATTTCGAAAACTAATGATAGGAATGAACTGTAAAAGAATATAGCCATATTTTTAACAATGCCGAACCATTTTATGTAAAAATTAATGTAGGTCATAAATCATACATTTTTAATGAGAATTTCTTAATTATTTTCATAATTACAATTATGTTTTTTAATTGAAAGAATGTCGGAAATATCTTTAGACCCATTCATTGTATCGCATTAAAATTGAAACACTGCCATCCGATGATTTTTTGGGAAACTATAAACAAGTGTTTGACACTTGGTATACACAAACTTTGAACTCTTCTAACTGTATGAAGTTTTAAGAAAAAGTTCATAAACTATTTGTATTTCTGGGCTGCTTTGACCCAATAAACCCAAATAAATTGTCAAAAGTGGGTGTTATTTAAAAATGAAAGTTTGCACACATTTTAATCTGTCGACGACCTCTATTTCAAAAATTGTAATCATATTTGAAAGAAAACACAATTCCCATTAAAATAGTAGGAGGTGGGGCGTTTTCTTTGCCAAGATTGTACATTTGTACTGAACGGAGAGTTTGCTTGTATTCAAATATATCAACAAAAAAAATCTGTCTTGATACAAATCCTTTTCTTTTTACAGTGTGCAGTCTTCTAGAAAAAGGCATAGCAGCAATTTTTGGCCCCCAGGATCCAATGACTAGTTTACATGTGGGATCGATCTGCGACGAAGTAGAAGTACCTCATGTGGAAACACGCTGGGAACACAAGCCAAAGAGAGATGCTCTCTCCATAAATCTCTATCCGAGTTCTTCAGTGCTAAGTCAAAATTATATCGCAATGGTGAAATACATGGGTTGGGAAAACTTCACACTGCTATATGATGAGCACGAAGGTAAGTAAGTGAGTTAATTTCCTGAATACATAATTATTTAGAAAAATACAATATCTTTGTTAACGAAGGTAATTTGTTCCGAGATCAAAATCATTATTTCGAAATCTCGTTAACCTAAACATGATTTCCCGTCCAATGTAACGTGTTACGCTAGTGTGTGCATCCAATAAAACATTCGCTACGCAAATTCCTATTCATTTGCCGAGTTCGAAAAGCAGTCAAATGAAAATTGGTCAGCCGAAAAATTCGTTAGCAGAAATACTCATCAGCCGAGATATCACGGCACATAGCGTATGACAAATTTTGGTACTTTCCCCTTAGATGAGCACAAGTGTTGCAAACATTTTTTTTTTCGTTTTAGCGATTTCGCTCTACGCCGTCCTTGAGTGACATTATATCAGATTAAAAAATATATATATATACATTGTTGTAATAATATTATACTAAAGAAAAAACTGAAATGTAACTAACAAGTTGCAGTAAAGCAAGAAATGGGCATGAAAATAATGAGTATGAACTGTATGTATGTATAACATGTGGAGTGGTGTAAGAGTATGAATGCAACATAATAACATACCGGTGTGAAGTACGTTGGTAAATTCAATTATGTTTCGGCTACGGTCGAGGATGCCCAAGTTGCACAAGTTGGTTTAACTGTATTAGAGTTATAAATGTGCCAATTGGCTTTTGGGCCGATTAAGGAAATTTTCCTCCTGAAAACAACTGCCGAAGGAGTTTTTCCCATCTGTCCCGAGTAGAGCTCTATTAATGTTAACAAAATATAAAAGTAAAGGAAACAGCAAAGTCATTATTTGTACAGATATAAGAGCAAAAGTATTTTTCTTTTCCCTATTTTATCCATAAAAAATAAACTAGTAAATCTGCAGATCAGGAGCCTCAACGTCAGCTCAAGTCACTGTTTTTTAATCTCACTTTTCATATTATTTAGCATCTTACAATCCGCAATTTAATTTTTTTTCTATTGCATACATATTTACAGGCATATACAATTCTTCGGAGGTTTCAGAAATTAGAAACGTTAAATTAAACACGGTTTATGCAATGATATTCTGAAATTCTTATGAACTTCTTATTCTTGTAACTTTTTAGATTAAAAAAAAAACTTGTATTAAAATAAATTCTTCATTTATGTCAATAGAATACAAAAATAATTTATTTTGCTAATAAATTATTGGAACAAAATAGTGCGTGTTGCTTTTATTATTTTTATCTTCTTTGAAATATCGTTGCTAGGCAACTGATAAATTAAAGAGAAAAGTAAAAAAAAATGCATTTTAAAATTTGTAAAAAACATGAAAATAAAAGTTTTATATTTCCGGAACAGATGCAAAAAAATTTCCAATCATTTAAACAATTAATATCTCAATTCTAATAAATTATTGGAACAAAATAGTGCGTGTTGCTCTTATTATTTTTATCTTCTTTGAAATATCGTTGCTAGGCAACTGATAAATTAAAGAGAAAAGTAAAAAAAATGCATTTTAACATTTGTAAAAAACATGAAAATAAAAGTTTTATATTTCCGGAACAGATGCAAAAAAATTTCCAATCATTTAAACAATTAATATCTCAATTCTAATAAATGTATCGTCAATTTTTCAAAATTATTGGATATATTTAAAACCTCCATATCGAAAATCAACATCCATAATTTTACGTTGAAATCCATTATTCAAATATGCGATTTCCATTTCAGTTAAAAATGAAATTTGAAAATCGTCTGCAGTCCCATAGGAAAGCATTATGATTTAAAAAGAAATGTTCTCTATTTTTCGAACGAATGAACCAAATTTAACCAAAAACTATACAGCTAATTCCGGGTATCTCACCAACATACCCACCAAAAATCAACCTAATCGGATCATTTTTACGGCAGTTATCGCGGAACAGACAGACAGACAGACAAACAGACAGACAGAAACCAAAAACTTTTTGGGTCTCAACAGTAAGTCTTCACTGACGTTTCGGCAATTAATATTCACAGCAATATTTGATTTAAACTTTGTTTGTTTGTGGGCAAGTTAGTTTCACTCAAAATTTTTTTGGAGAATGATGAAGGATATTTACATGAATAGTTGAGATTTCAACATTGATTCTACTTTTCCAGTGTTTCGATATCAGTGCAGGATGGGGATTACAAAATTTTTTTAAGTATCATCATATCGATTTTTTTTATATAACGATATCAGAAAAACATCAATACATCGTTTTTTTATCTATCGGAATATTTTTATTGTTACTTAATGTCTTATTACGCAGAATGATTTGATTCTGTTTATGTTGAGTAATGTTTATTTAAAAATAGCTTTTACGTTTTTTACACAAATGTTTTTAACATTAACGTTTATAAAGTCGATGAAAATATATCCAAGATTTTTAAGACAATCTATTTCAAAATAGTATAAGATAATAGAAAGCTATTTTATTGTCCGATCCTTTTCATATTGAGGGCTTAATAGTTTTTTGTATTTATAAGTATCGGAATTTTTAATATTGGTATTTTTCGGTTTAAAATGCTCTTCAACACCGGCTTTTTTAAATTTTTTATAAAATATCTCCAAACATGACTTTTAAGGAGAATACTTCTTTTATAAATACTCTTGTTTAATAGTAATTTACATTAAAAAAAAGCAAGCTGCCACATTAATACATTACTGAAAATGAAAAACACAACAATCCACTTATCAGGCAAGATTCACCAACAAAATAAAGACAAAACGCAAAAAACGCAGAAATACCTTTGAGACCTTGTCGAGCAGAAACATCGTTCGAGGCAATGGGATGGAGGAATGAAGGCTCCTTTTACATATTTTTTAATTTCATTAATGATATTTAGTCTAGAATCATGTAAATTATGATAGGGTTCTTTTCTGGCTAAGTGAAGGATATTTTAACATTAACTAAAATTTTTACCTAAACAAATAAGCCAATAAAAAGAGTTATTTTAATTAGGTAAAGAACCAGTTTAAATAAAAGATGTATATGCTTAAAGTGATAAAATGCAACACTTAAAGACTTATAAAAATATTTCAATATAAAGATCGACATGTTTCGAACGCACAGATGGTGGCATTTTCAAGATAAAAATGATAAATAAACTATTCTCAAAAAATTTTTGAACACAAACTTAATTAACATAAACCATGAGATTATATGTATAATAGAAGCAGGTGCTTAAAAATGGCCAACTGTAAACGTGAAAATTATTATTTTCTTCTTTTCTTTTAATTTGTAAAAGCGCCTAGTGCCATATTTTATGTAATTCAAACGAGGTTGATTCATTGCATATGTTCTCACTTCGCATATAGATTTCTATTGATTCACGGATAATGGATGGTAAATAAAATCTTGATGGATAAATTATTTTACTATTCTTATAATCAATTTGTAAAGTCTCTATCCTATGTAGTCTGGTCAGAGCTGTATTTCTTCTGTTTTATCACTTTAAGCATATACATCTTTAGTTTAATGATAATGAGTGATTTTCTTACCTAAAAGTAGTTTAGTTAGCTATATTTAGAGAGTATGTGAAAAATGCTCAAAGCTGTTTTTCACATGCAAAATATTAATTTCTGAGACATATCGGTATATCTGATGTAAAAATCCGATGTTTCTGTATATATCGAGAACCTAAACTCGATTTCCAAAATCGATGTCTTTTCTTTACCAGTTATATCTATATTTTGCTGCATCGCTAGTATCAGAGTCCGATTCTAGTCCGGTACTATTATTTCCAACTCTTAAAGCGATTTCGCGTGCGAAATTGAATATAATGAATAGGTACAATGAATAAATGGTATAATGAATATTTCAAATTATGTCTTGCAAGTAAGGCTACATAAAGTTTTAAGCAGACTAATTTGATTGAACAAATTTCTCCCGTAAAAACTTCAAAATGTTTATTATTTTGAAATGAGTGTTTGTTAAAATATTGTTCATGAAGGCAGTTTTTTTTTCTTTTACAAAGAACTTTTTAACTGAATGTAAGTTAAGAAAGATTTTTTAAATTTAATTCAAAGAAAATTGCATGCTAACATGAATCTAGCAACATACAAAGATAAATTTTGTATCACTGATATAATTTAAATATTAACTGATTAACATTTAAAAATTTACGTGATTCTGATGAAATTATAGTAACGCATAGCAGTTTTTACAAAGAAAATGCACCATTTCAATAACGTCATTTGCACAGGTCGTCTTTTGTTGCTTTTTCCTGTTGTCTTTTGGAAATTTGTAATCGGAGCTGGTGCAATGAAAATTCTCTGAAAATTATGTCATTTTGATTCATAAATTAAAATTCCCATTCTTTTTTAAAAATTATTTCATATTATCTGACCTGCCTGACGTTGCCAGGGCCCGTGATCAGTAAGTCTAATCGGCGTACAAATAAAAATTTGCGCGCTGAATCTGAATATGTCCCATCCAATTCAGGACATCGCCCGCCATGACTATCTGAAGCCTGTATCGGCACGGTTGTAATCTCAACTATGGGTACAACAGTGACCGGACAGGTTCGGTTCTTGAAAGGACGTCCGTGACATCCTCGACCCCGGGTTTTCCTGGAAGTTCATGGGAACGACCAGGGCCCAGGGACTGATCAGGGGCTCCCTCTCAAGATTTAATATATCCCCGGTCGAGATCATGAACAACCTACACAGGTGATCACTAGTCTCTCTTCCAGGGAACGGACAACACACCTTAAAAACTAGGGTTAGTAAACACACAGATAGAAATGAAAAATTAGGAAGAGTTATCCGACCCCGCCACACTGTCAGGTCACCAGGCTGGCAATGTCGTTGGGCTGGGAAAAGTTAAGAAAGCAAAAAGTGCAATGGTCCGAAACAGGTAGTGCGATAGTTTCGAACCAATAGGTCCGGCCAGACCTCTGTAGTTGCCCGAGCCCGTTTGCTCACTCTCACTAGACCTGAACACCAGCTTTCCAAATCCTTAACCTGCCGGCTCCCGACAACAGGCCCCCAAACTTGGCATTAGCTGTCTCCGGTGCCCCCGCCAGGGGCCCTGGACACGGCCAAGAGAAGCACTCATCTTGGCTATGTCCTGGAGTGCCGCAACCAGGAAGGAGTGAGACTCAGGCCACTCGAATCATGTCCGGTTCGAGATCCCCAGACGGTACATAGAACTGACAGGCTGACCGGCGAAAGCCGACCAACCTGATGTTCGGGAAGTGGGCCACGTCAACTACTGCTCTCTCAGGGACCCCGCTTTGATCCAAACTCCGAAAAGGAATCCGGCCGCCACGGCGTCCTCGGCCGGGCGCCCGGTAATCCCCCCGCGCCACGAAGTGGCCGGGTTGAGTCAGGAACACCCGGAGGAGCAACCGTCCCATGATCAGTAAGGCAATCGAAAACGAAGTTGAATGAGACAAACTGCGTTGTATTCTGGCTCATAGAACTCGCGATAAGAATGCGCCCTTTCGCGGTGCAAAGTGGAACTAAAATCTGTAAGACAGTTGAATGATCCAAACTCCGTTGTAATCGGGCCCATAGAACACTCGATATAATAATGCTCTCTCTCTGGCGGTGAAAGGTGGAACTAAAATCTGTAAGACAATCGAAAAACAAGCTAAATGAGCCATACCCCATTGTAATCGGGCCCATAAAGCCCGATAAAAAATGCGCTCCTTGGAGGTAGAAGGTGAAGCTAAAATCTGAAAGACAATCTAAAACCAATCTGAATGAGCCAAACCCCAATGGAATCGGGAACATAGAATCCATAGAAGAAGGAAATATAAGGAAATATAATGTTTTCTCCCATCTTCCCCTTTCTCGGTTTGCCACAGACTTTTTTTATTTACGCCTTTTTTCGAAACTATTTCAAAGCAGGGGCTCAAAGCAGTATGGCGTACTTATCGCTGTCTTGGCACCTTTTTCCCTCGTTACTTTCTTATTTATTTAAACGTTTGATAAGATTGTTTTGATTTTTGCTACGTCTGTTATGCGATGGATATGGTATCTAAGGAGTGTAAACATAATGCAATCTATATAAAGCTTTGTTTTTGAAGTTACGTATATTTTCTTTTTGTTACGGGGTGGAGGGGGGGGGGGGCATGTTTTTCCTAAATACCAATAAAATAATACTTAAAAAACAATAATTGGTTGCTTTTATAACTAATATTCAATTGGATATTTTCAATTTTGCGATATTTGATATCTTTATTTTTATGACAATAAAGAACTCCGGTCTAATTTCTTTAAATAACTCATAAAAAAAAAGAACTTTGTTCAAGAATCAGTTTAAATTCGATATATTTTAAAACTTTATTACGCTTTCTTACGTAATGCAGCTACTCACAGTGTCTGATTTATGGCACGGCATTCGAGGCACGGTCCCAGGGTCGCCGATTTTCCGGGGCCCGAAAATGCTACTGAAGATTTTTAAATTATTAGCCAAATCTGATGAAGTTTTAACTATTAAAAAACAAAATTAATATGGAAAGTTTTTTTTAATTTTTTTCTTGTAAAAATAACTTTTAAGGGCTACATCACTCACGCGAAAACGCCTGCTCGCTAATGTTAATATTATGGGAGAAATTAAAAAAAATATCTCATTTGCATTTCAATATCTAAAAATAAATTTTACCATTGGATAGTTAAAATCGACGAAAGATTGAAAAATCGTCAGCGAGATAGAACACATAAAAACTTTTACTGCTAAAACATTGAGAAAAAGCATCATTAAATATCACAAAATTATTAAAGCATCTGTGCCCAGGGCCCCAAATTTGTAAATCAGCCGCTGGCTACTTATAAAATAAACATATACATTTACCCCCCCCCCCTTCACCTTCGTAATATCAACTAAGAATTGATTCTATGATTGTATTCACCTGATTGTAAAATTTAAAACCAAAACCCTATTTAAATTTAACTAAAATTCCTTTTCTTTTGATGGGGAAAAAAAAAGTAAAATTTATTCTTCATAAAGGACTGAATAATTAAACAGTAGGATATATATATATAAAGTTAGTTAAAAGGATTTAAAGTAATCGTTTCATTTTATGAAATTAGGAAATACTAATAAAATGTATCATATTTATTATTTCTGTTGTCAACATCCCTTTTTCTAAGCAAATGAAAAACGCAAAACGATAAATGAGATACCATATGAAAAAATTTTGAACAGGTTTCTGACATATTATACTCGCATTTCGTTAAAACATGTTTGATGAAAATTACATTTAATTAAAAATTAAATCAGTATTGTTTTCATAAATAAAATGAAAGGTTTTTCTCTAATCAGCGTTGCTACAAAAAAAAAAACGCATCAATGATTATTAAAATAAAAAATATATGTTCCAATAAAGATAAAGTGGGACAAAGTTGTTGCACACGTTTATATTATATGTATGATTGAAAAGCAAAATTTAAATTCAAATGCTCAATTTATTTTTTTTCTCCCATGTTTTTCCAAAACAGATGATGTCACCCTCTCATAGAAGAAGGAAATAGAAGATGTCCCATTCTTTGAACGCACAAGACATATTTAAAATAAACAAAAAATGATATTAACAGAATGAAATTAAAAGAATTAAAAGGCGAAGAGCGAATTTCACGGGCACAAGTCAAGACACGATATGAGAATGACAAAAGCGGAAACACCGGAAACCCATCATGTGAGGCGACGGTTAGTAGGAACGTCTATGCCAAGATAAAAGCCAAGTTTTCGCCAATATCGGTGGGGTTGCGAGCATTCTGTTTGAACACCTTCCCATAACCTCCGTTGCAAATGATGGGCGAAAACACCCCTCATCTTCCTTCTATCTTATATTTCCTTCTTCTATGATAGAACCCGAGATAAGAATGCGTCCCCTGGCGGTGGAAGGTAGAACTAAAATCTGTAAGACAATCGAAAACCAAGTTGAATAAGCCAAACCCCATTGTAATCGAGCCCATAGAACCCGAGATAAGAATGCGCCATCTGGCGGTGGAAGGTGGAACTAAACTCTTTAAGACAATCGTAGGCAAGTTGAATGAACCAATTCCTGTTAAAATCGGTCCCATAGAATCCTTTATTTCAAATCTGACATTATATTCCTCTGTTGTAATCATATCCACTTGCTCATATTAATACTCTCCTTGTATGATTGTCAATTATTTGAAAAAGTCTGCTAAATTTCCAACATGACTTCATATTGATTTTCTTTTTTATTCTTTTAATGACGTAATAATCCCATTCTTTCAAAACTTTCCATAAAATCCGATTTTTTAACTCATGCTTCTTGTATTATTGAAAACTATTTGAAAATGTCCGTTTAACGTCCAATACGACGTCATGTTATTTTCTTTTTCATTCTTGAAACTTTTTATTTCATTTCCATCTTTCACGTGGAAGTGAATAGGAAATTAATTATTGTGGAAATTTTTTTATTGTGGATTTTTAATTGTTCATAACTGCAATAATGAAAAATGTTTAAATTTGATAAGAAATTGCTGTTCGATTCGTGTTTTTTTATAAATTAAAAATTAACCATCATTTATTTCGATTTCGGACTATTTTAGTTGCCTCGGCTGTGTTTTAATACTCCTGTACGTAAAATTTCACGATTCTCGCTTCTGAACTGTGGATTTGTATTGAAATACAAAAAGATAAATTTTAATTTTTATCCTATTTGATTTACCAGCTGATGTATTTCACTTTTAATGCTTTTAGTCGCAACCTCTATGCAAACTATTATTATTATTATTTTTTTGAAATTTTAATAAGAAAATGTGTTTTGTAAGATACTAACGGCCCGTCCCGGCTTCGTGTGGGTGGATAATGTGCGGGTAGGGATGGGTAGGTAATTAAAAAAATTGTTCCAAATCGCATAAAAGCGGGAGTGAGACAAAATTGCAATACTTAAATTATAAAAATAATTGAAAACTAAATCGGCATTGTTTTCTTACACCAAATGAAAGGATTTCCTCAAATTAGTCTTGTCACAAAAACAAAATACCCCATTATAGGTTGCTCAACAATGATTATAAAAAAAATAATACAAAAAGATAAACTATGATTTCTCCGCACGGGTTTATTTTATATTTATGATTAAGAAGCATAATTGAAATTGAAATATTTAGAAGAAAATGGCACCATCGATCGATCGAAGCAGTGGTATTTCACGTGTAGAATAAAAGGTATGCTTTGTTAAATTAGATTAAATTGTATTTTAAATGCAATCAATTTATTTTTGTTTATTTCATGATTTTCAAGAAGCGGATGACTTCATCTTCTAATGCAGTTAAAATACGATTGTAATTTTTTTTTCTCTCGCGAGTCCCTTTTGCTATCTTCAACCAGTTTTTACTGTAACTTTGATGGAATAAATGAGACGATATTCAGACTTGACTGATGTTGTTTGCAGATATTTTTATCCTTAATTTTTCTTTATAAGTTTAAACCTGCATCAGAAAAATATTAGATATTGCTAAAAATTAGTAGACTGCTGTGCGAAATCCTCGCACTTTCCGAACATATAGTGGGAGGAAATTATTGTAATTACGATTTGTCCGTGTGCGTGTGTGAGTGTATACAATAACCCCCAAACAGTACGGGACTCCGATTGAGCTTCCATTTGGCAAATATATTACAGAGTTTCCCCCAGACAGTTTCAGAAGGGTGCTGCACCCTGCTTGCCCTTTGGTTTACAAAATAGCACCCTTTTTGCCCCCTCCAGTAAAATAATTAGTACCCTTCTTGCCTTCAGTAAAAAAAGTGCCCTTTCTTCTTTTTGCATTAAAAAATTTGCTTTCATAGTAAAAACTGACCCAATGTTGTCTTAAAAAGAGTGTTTTGACTTTGAAATATCGAAAGGGACTTTAAAAACCAAAAGAATACCTTTAACAATTAAAAAAAGTGCCCTTAAGAATCTGAAAAGTGCCCTCAAAAGTCCAAAAAGTGCCCTTTTCTCACCAGCAGCACTCTGCCCCTTTTTAAAACTGGGGGAAACTCTGATATTATAAACCACTGTCTCAAGAAATGTATAGATTTTTGTAAAAATCCGCCGACGGATTAGATATTTAATCCATTTTTAAACCATTTTGAAAACGAATCTAAAGATAAAATCACCAAAGCAATATGACAAAAGATAAGTGATAAATATTGTGGTTTTTTTTAAGCAATAGTAGTGCACAGGTAACGTGGGCCAGTTTCTAAACGGGAGGTTCAGCGTTCAAATCTGAAAAAAAATTCATTGTGTCAGAAATTTATTACTTCCAGGACACGTATTTGAAAAGTCCAGTGGAGTCGCTCCAGATTTTTTAAATCTAACTAGGGGACTCTGCCCCCTACGAGCTATGCTCGACAACCTTTGTTCAGACACCAGAGGCTCCAAAAACACGCTAATTTGCCCTGTTTTAAAAATATTAAGCAAGATTGAATTATAATTAAACGACCAGTGGCGATCTTATGTAATCGGATTTCCATTCATTCCCTTTTGACTGAGTGATTTTTAAGGCCGTATATACTGCTATCGTGACAGTTTTTGTGATTGATTATATAAGATTAATTAAATATTTAAAAATCAACATGTATAAAATGGGTAAGTAAACAGCTTCGCTGCCTCTTACAATTTTAGAAAATGTGAATTAATGATACATACTTATGAGTTCTTTTTCCTTAAAGAAAAACTGAAAAGAACTAAAATTCGACAAACTTCTCCCTATTTTATTGATTGACATCTTTAAATTAAGGTACTTGAATGAGATGTATGAAAAAAATCTTGAAATATATTTTAGTCTGAATTTGGACAGTAAAAGTTTAAGAAGGAAGGTTAACATTTGAAGGAGATTGTTCTGAGACCTATAAGCCACAAGGCTGTTGTCTCGAATGATCCATATTTTTTATTCACAGAAATGCATACAGGACTTTTGACAAATTACATAAATCTTCTTCTTGAGGACGGGATAGACACAAGGAAGTACACAGCACTGAAGACATACACACAATGACATCCATGTCTTACCAGGATTCGAACCAGAGCCCTCACCGTGGCAGTCGCCTCCGCTACCAACCACGTTGCTGGGCCGGCAAAGGGAGGTTAAATATTTTATATGACTCGAAAAACTAACAAACAAAACAAAACAAACTACATAATAATACGAAAAATATGTTTGAAACGAAAGATATGTAAAAATGTTTTGTGTTATTAATTTAACTTAAATACTAATAATACGTACCTATAAAAAAAAAAAAAAAAAAAAAAACTGAAATTTAAAACAGTTCTTTTTAAATAGATTTTCGCAAAACTTTTGTATTTCCGGATGTAAATCTAAACAAAACAGTTTGCCAAAATGACATAAAATCTCCCGTGTTAAAATCCTCTTAATTCTTGAGGAAATGCCAAATTTAAGTGCCGTAAGAGATGAACAAAATAAGCGGTTTCACCTAGGTATGACGATCAGAACAAAACCGCAGAAATATACAGAAATAGTTGTATCTAATGAACTAAAATAATACATACTCTATGAAAAGAAAATACATGTAAAAGCTAGAGAACAACATTTAAAAATATTTTCTTAGTAAATTATATTAATGTTTAACCGACTTCCAACGAAGGAGGTTATACAATTCGTTAGTGTGTATATTTTTTAGGTGCGTTCGTAATTATATAAATATGTAGCACCGTACTCGTCTGGGTCGTCCGTCTGTTCGTCTGTCCGCAAATAGCAGCGCAAAAACTACCCAATCCAATGGTTTTGAATTGAATATATATATAGTCATTGCAGAATTTTGTCGAGTCATTTCGAATTTTATGAAAATCAAATCAAAACTTAAAAAGATATTAATAAAAGATTTCTTTATTCTATTAAATTCTATCATACGTAATCAATATAGTAAAAGCGCAAGTCATGTGACTAAGACAAACAAATACGGGCTAACAGCATCTTTTTCCATGTGCCAAACGGCCGTTTTTATTCAAAATTATTTTTCCGAACAAACTTGCATAAAAGTTACATTTTTAGGACGGATCGTTCAAAAAAATTTTTTGCTTGAGCGATGAGTTACATTAAAAAGTTTATAGATTCAGAGATAACTTCAGTGAAAATTAGGTTAACAAGCGAATATCTCAATCCATTAAAGTAAATAAACAAAAGATTCATTCATCCTGAGTCATAGAAATATTAAACCATGGAGGTAATCATTCGCAAAGCAAGATCTCCATGGTAAATTTTAAAGCACTATCTGGTGTCGAAAAAAAAAATCGCATCTGTAAACATGGCATACGTAATAAGAAAAAAAATGGCATCCTCATTTCGCTCATAGCAGACGATATAATTTATTTCACTGAAATAATAACGATGATTTTTTTTTTTTTACTCTGTAAAACTAGTTATAGCACGAAACAAACGCATCTCATTTGTCACGTTTAAAGTACAATTTCCAACTTGTCTATTTATGCGCACGCATAACTTTGAACGGACGATTCGATTTTCATACTTATTTTAAATGGCATATAATCTTTTTACAGATAGTGCCGTTTCAATATCACTGGTATCTAAAAATCGTATAGTTCTCTGTCTGTCTGTTTTCGTGTCTGTTTTCATGTACTTTTTTAAAACTTTATACGCTTTAGTTTTCGTAAAAAAATATGATGAACCATTACCAATTTTGAGTATGGCGTTAAAGAACGTAGTATTTATTACTTTACAATTTTAAAATTTACGTTGTATGGTATATAATTTTTCATAGATATGCCTGAATATACCGGGTGGTTATAATATAAGTATCTCTATTTGGAGCTGTCTGTAGCTTGAAGGAATAACCCAAATGAAACCAAAATTCTTACACTTACTATTCGAGAAGGGGGAAGAAGAATGGATTAATAAATAAAACAATAATTGCAATAATCATCGACAGATGGCGCTATTGAGTGTGAAATGTAATGTGTAATACAAGAAAAAAAATTAAGACGTAAAACCGGATGGCATACCTAATTTATTGGAAAATGTCACAGTGAATGTGATCACGCTTTCGCATGGCGGTGCCGATCATGTACAGGTTCCACATGACCATTGTGCTGGAGGACACAATCCAGGCGGTGCACGACGTGCTCAACTGCAGAATGTCATCAGGAGTGATGTTTCGCACATATTGTGATATGCGGTAAAGTCATTGAGGTTTGCGACACTTCCACGGTACACAATAGTACAAGCACATGTCACACTCAAAAGCGCCATCTGTCGGCGATTATTGCAATTATTTTTTTTATTGTTCCATTCTTCTTCCCCTTTCTCAAACAGTAAGTGTACCGATTTTGGTTTCATTCCGGTTATTCCTTCAATCTACAGACAGCTCCAAATAGAGATACTTATATTATAACCACCCTGTATTTGATATATCATAGTCTACTGCGCGTCAAAATAAACGATATTGGCAAGAATGAGATTTAAACTGAAAATGGATTAGTGTCTTACATTAGGTCGAGTACCCGACCTATCTGTGGGCCGGGTCAGGTTGGGTAATAAGGATAAGCAGTAAATTGTTTCATTGCGAATTAGGTTGCTAATTGTTTCGGGTTGGCTTTTGAGGTTCGAGTTTGTTAATCGTTTTTTTTCTTTTTTTTTTTTTAATCTACAATTTTATATATTTGAATATAAATGAGTATAAATTATACATACATGTGATTTTGAAAATATTACATTTTTGGATATATTTTTTTGTATTTTATTATAATTATCGATTCTTATATTGTCGATTATTTTTCTGATTTGTTGGTTATTATTAACAAAAGTTTAATTATATTAAACTTCTATAGTGAATTGCTGCAAATGGCGCTTTTATTATTGTATAGTTTTCATTTTGTTTTCATTTATAAAAGCATTAAACATTAGTTACACTGTTTTATCATATCTATCTTGCCCAGTTTTGGCAAATTAATATAAGTTAAGCAAATTTAAAATACATAATTTCATTGCTGCATTTGCGCATTTAGTTGAGTATTTATATTTTTCATATCTTTAATTTAAATGCATTTTTAGTTTACTATTGCTGCTTTTGTTACCCATGCTTTTGTAATGTTTACTTTTAAATCCTACATGTATTATTGCAGTTTTGGCCACTGCTTTACAGTGTAATGTGTTTTTTACTGCATAGTGGTTGCTCCTTATTCGGCTGTGTGCTTTTGTTTGGGGAATTTCTACAAGATGTTGAGAATCTCACATTTTTGGATATATTTCTTTGTATTTTATTATAATTATCGGTTCTTATAGTGTGGATTATCTATGTGATTTGATGTATAGCAACAAAATTTTTATTATATATATATGTGTGTGTGTGTGTGTGTGTAGATAGATATTAATTTTTCTACATAAAAGATAATTTTTAAATTAAAGGTGATTAGAGTATTTTTTTCATTAATTTTTTTAAATATGGCATAATTTCGTGTTTCATGTTGGTTTCCGGTTGAAGTACGTCTGATTCGAATCGGGTTTTGATCTGACATTAACCCTTTGAGGGGCGGTGGTATATATTATATACCACCTCATTTTAATCCGATTCAAACCAGAAACTTTTAATTATATTTTATTTTTTTAACTTTGACGGGAAAGATGAAAAAATTGCTTTTCCTTATTTTGAACTAAATTCTTTCGTAAATACCGGTGTGAGTCGACGTTACAGGAACAAAATTGCTTGCCCCTGAAAGGGTTAAACAAAGTTTTCGGTTCCGGGACAGGTTGGTCGAATGTAACCCATCTGTGCAGGACTATGTGAATAACAATACAAATGTTCACGAAAGTAAGAAACAATATCTTGAAGAACATATAATGAATACATTATTCTATAAAAACTGTACATAATCCAAGTAATGTGATTCCCTATTTGAATTCAGTAGACCAGATTTACCTGAATCATCTAAATTCACTTAACAGGCAATAAAGTGTTTAAAATTTATTATGGGGTGTAATAACATATTTGTTCGGCGACAAATTAAACAAGAAAGAAAAATTGTGCGTCAAACATAGATTATGAAACACTTTCCAACACTTCCGGAATACTTTAACAAAACTTCGCTTTTTAAAAAATATGAAAATACCTAAGTAAACAGTTTAGAAAAAACATAACACATATGAAAACTAGATTTCAGCAATTATCGTCATAGCTGGAAAGATGTCCGAATTTTTTTGTGCAACCCTTTATATGATCTATAGTATATATTCTACATACACTCTTAGAAATGGATACTCAAATTCCACGAAATTTTCTTCGTTTTTAACGAAACGGTTTCCTGAGAAATGCTCCGAGTAAATATTTCGTCAAATTAAGTAAATTTGCATCCTCAAAATTACGAAGAAATTAGTTTCGTCAAATTGTTTCTTTGAAAGTTCCAAAAAAAGGTTGGTGGTGCCATCTATCGGAGATTTTATAAGCATCTTTAATTGACTAGGGGAAAAATAAGAACACTTTTCACAAGGGGGATTCGAACGCGCGACTTTTAGCATGGCAGCCGAACGCTCTGACCACTTAGCCAGCGGGATTTCAGGATTATTTGATTTTAAATGTATTTACGGGATGTTGATGTGTGTTTATATTTTTAGAAAGCAGATTGTATTTTTATCGGTGCAGTTATAATTTCTGCATGTTTTAATTAATAAGGCTATATTATTATTATGGTTTTTCTATGGTTAATAAATAATTAGAATATGGCTTGATTAATATAATTTATTAGATAAATTTCCTTTGTTCAATGAGTGATTAAAATATGGTTTAGTTAATTTGTTGATCAGAAATAATTAATTTTGAAGTGTATATGTTGGAGGCGAGTTCATCAATTTTAGCGGATAAGATTGCTGTTTATAGAAAGGAAGGGGTCAGCTATACATATTTTAAATTTGATTGTTATATGAATACTAGTATATAACCCCGTCAAAAATGACGGATTGTCGATCCGCGTTTCATTTTCATAAGACTTCATACAAACAAACAGCATGAAGATTTATTATTGAAAGGTTTGTATTGTAGAAAAATACATTTTAAAAATGACAAATGATTTCTACAAATAAAAATAATGAGGATACACACACACACACACACACACACACACACACACACACACACACACACACACACACACACACACACACACACATATATATATATATATATATATATATATATATATATATATATATATATATATATATATTTACTTAGTATTATATTTCTAAAATAGTTCAACGATTGGACAAAACATTCAAATTAAATATTAACAAATAATCCATGCGTGAAAGTTTTTGTAAAAAAGTGTTATCAATGAGTTTCTAAACAGCTAGACTCACCACATAACTGATTGTTTGTTTATATAAGCAAAATTAAATGCAAATTACGCTGCACTATGTGTTTCTTATATTTTAATTACGTTTGGTCAGAAATAATCATTTTACAGTTTATGACCCATTATCCCGAAATCCAAAATCCAGAAGGAGAAAATTCGAAAATTTTGTAAATTAGAAAATTTTTACTAAATTTTTAGATTTTCTGAAAATTTTTGAAAATTTTACCAATTCTTGATTTTTTTTTCAGTCCATTGTGTTTCAATGTCTAATCACTCAAATACTGTTACTTCGGTGGCGGGTGAACACGGTCCCCTCTTCCCGATATTAAAAACATTTTTCTCTCAAATTTTATTTTAAAATTAATTTATATTACGATTCGTTAGAAACAAAAAAAATAGTTATATATTTATTTCATCAGGGGTGATTCGGTTCAAGTTTTCCTAAAAATTTAAGGCATTCGGTTTCGAAAATTTTTGTCTTCAGTCCAAAAATTCGAACATAAATATCTCGAATTTTGAACGATCGTCGCCGGAAAAATCAATTATGTCTATCGTTCACAGAAAAACAGTAGACAATTTCTTCAAATGATTGTGGAAACAACGTGAATTTCGTCAAAGGATCGAAAAAAAAACGCAAATTTTATCGCAGGATTGCAAAAAAAGAAAAAAAAAAAAAAAAGCTTATTTTGTTCACAAATCGCAGAAAAACGCGAATTCCGTCAAAGACTTGCGAAGAAAACGCAAATTTCTTCCAAAGACTCCGAAAGTGTAAAATTTCATCAATGGATCACAAAAAAAAAAAAAATTGGTTAAAGGATTGCAAAAAAAATCCTCGAATTTCGTCAAATAATCGCGGAAAAACATGAATTTTTTCAAAGGGTCGCGAAAGAAAAAAGACACAAATTTCTTCAAAGCACTGCGAAAAAATTTCTAATTTCGTTAAGGGATCGCGAAAAAAGTGAAGTTTCGTCAAAAGATCGGAAAAAAACGCTAATTTCGTCAAAGAATCTCAGAAAAAACTCGAATTTTGTCAAAGGATCGTGAATAAAAGGCAAATGTCGTCAAAGAATAGCAAAAAACGCAAATTTCATCAAAGGATCGCAAAAAGAAAACGCAAATTTCTTCAAAGGACTACGAAAAAACGCAAATTTTGTCAACGAATAGCAGAAAAAATGCAAATTTTGTCAACGAATAGCAGAAAAAAATGCAAATTTTGTCAAAGAATCACGAAAAAACATGAATTTTGTCAAATAATCGTAAACTTCGGAATGACCCAAAATCCGGAAAATTCCAGATAATGAGTTTTTACGATGGAAGCAATTTCAAAATCCGCCATTAGATGGCGCCTGTATACTGAATCAAACTCAAATCCTCCCTACGAAATAAATCTCCGCTACTTCTGAAAAAAAAAACTTGCTTACAGAAATTTTTTTTTACAGAAATGGTGATATATATGTTTTATATGATATAGTTTTTGAAGGTTTTAAACAAAATTAAAATATTGAAAAGCTTTAATATGCTTATACAAACATTTTAACAGCAGAATCGAATGTAGCATAGATTTTTTAGTAAGCCTAACATGGCGTTTAACTATGGTTGATTCGCAAACCGGAGTGGTCGCACCCGGATGCGTTACAGACAGTTTCTTGCCTTTGGATTTTATTATATGGGAGATATTTCTTAAATAAAAAAAAGCTCCTAAAATTTTGATTTTTTTTTTTTAACCATTGGGAAAATGTTGTTGCTTTCGGTCGAAAATGGACCAAATGATATTCACATTTTACTATTTTAACCGTTTTTAACGAAATTCTGTAACTTTAGAAGAATTTATCTTTGAATAGGCAATAGAAATGCATAAAATCGTTACAAAAACGATAGACTTAAATTATCAGATATGAAAAATAAAGTAGAAATTTGGTACTTTCGTGTTATAGCGGCCCCCAAGGATGAGATATTTTTGTTTCTGTTTTCATTAATATATTGTAAATTTAGTACTTTCATGTAATTTTTTTTTTTTTTTTTTTTTTTTAACGGTTTTGTAACAACAAAAATAATCTGGCCGGGAATGGGGAAACATTTTTGTCAAATATTTGAGATTTTTCATTTCATTAAAAATCTCTTAATTTTGAGACGACGAAATGATTGTCAAAAATGTTGAAATATAGCTCAAGAATTGCGGAATCGTCAAAAGTGAGAGTTTTTTTGACAGCGAGGAAACAGTTTCGTCAGATATTTAAGGATTCGCGTTTCATCAAAAACCACGTGACTCTGTGACGAAATGATTGTGAAAAATAACGAAATGAGGCTTAAGGATTGCGTAATCGTCAAAATTGAGTGTTTTATTTCTGAAAGTGTAGTATGCTAAAATTTAGTTTAGTTAGACAACGCATAACACAGCTAAAAATTCCCCTTCAGCAATTTCTGCCAATAGACAGAAATGTACGTGATTTTTTTTAATCAGCCTTTTATATTATCTACAGATTTTTATACACGCCAAATATTAAGCTAAAATTTAATTCAGGCAAAAATCGCTTAAAACTACTGTAATTACATTTCCAGAAATTACAATCCATAGACGATTATGTATCCAGTTCTTCGCATATCCCTGTATAAAAATTTATGTATATTCTACAAACATCTCTTATTAAAATAATATAGTTCAGCGTGAAAAGGCGTAGCTTAATTAAAAACCATCCTTAAGAAATGCACGCTCATACTTAGTAATGCTTATGAATTCTTTTTCGTAGTCTTGTACATGATATATACAATTTATACACACTAGGTAGCATACAAAAATGTAGTTAAACTTAAAAACGCATACCACACAACTGAAAACGCAATTCCAGCAATTATCGCTAATAGACAGTACTGTATCCGAAATATTTTGTATGTCCCTGTAAATGAACGCTAAATGTCATGCACATCGTATTATATACATCAAGCATCTTGTGGTAAACCTCAGTAGTACATATCAATTTCATTATGTTTAATATAGTTTAGCATCAAATTCAAATACGCTGCAAATAGTTTTGATCCGTAGATCATTATGTATCCCCATTATTTTGAGAGACCCAATAAATAAATGAAAAATGCTTTGCACTCCATATTCTACAGAAAGCATGCTTTAGTGCTTCTCAGAAATTCATATGAATTTTATTATGTTTGTAGTAGTGTAACATCATTAACATACACCGCAAACAATCCCCCCTCCCCCAGACCCTAATGTAACGCAACTCTTTTGATTGTCCCTGCAAACAAACTATGACTGCTATGCACTTAATTTTCAATATTGGACATACTGTAGTAAGCATCAATAACATTGATGATTTATATGGAAATCTGAGTATAATTACTAGGGTTAGGGCGCTGACAGACGACCAACCAAAGTCATAAGCATTTTTCAACTATGTTCAAAAGACTTAAAAAATATATTAATTTGAAGTGTATCTAATCCATTTGTTTTTCAAGAGAGTATAACATGCATTAAAATACGAATTTAATTTTATATACAAATGCGCGTTTTAACCGTTCTATTCTTCGGATTAATGTCCACAAGGTGTCTTTTTGTACTAAATCGATGATGCTCTACAACTTTGTAAATCACTTTTTTTCTCTATCTCTTTCCGTTTTCGAGATAGGAATGCTAACTCCACAGTATTCCACCAGGTGGCGCTGTAGGCAGTTTCATTGAGTAGCGCATGGCTACTTTACTATACCTAGACACTACTTTTAGGAATATAGCAGCAGCCATTCCGCAGTTAAGAGGGTGGCAAGGGACTTTAGTGGGCATACTGTATATGAATATGGATACATTGAACTTATGTATGGATACAAATGAACTAGACCTTAAATATAATAAAAATGCGTATTTTCAAAGATTATTAAATAATTTATAAGAAACTGATACGGTAGCAAGCATTATGATTTCTTCAACGAGATGCCCGAGTTTTTACATGTTTATTTCTGGTTTAACGATAATTTTCAGATTACATTTATGATTCAAAATTTAAAATTACTTTTCTACTTTCCTAGTTTCATTTTCTTTACTTTTATTTCTTACACAATGCTTCATTTTCCGAGTATAGTACAATATAAACTGCATTTCCACATACAGTATCAATGGAAATTAAAAATAATGGGGGGAAATGACATGTAATTTCTTTCTCAAAATCATAAATAACAATATCAAATGATGTTTCATATTTTATTTTACAGCCAAAAAAAAGAAAATATAAAAAAAATGGAGATTGTTTTACATTAAATCTGAGTTATTGATTTTTGATTTTCTAATAGCTCATCTGGAGGAACATAATACATGCATCTGCTGAAAATTTAAGTCTTTAATCGTGAAAATATGTTGCGGTGATTATTTAAAGATGCCTTCTTACCATAGAACTAGGAACTGTTCCTAGTTCCATACTTCTTACGAATGAGATGCGAGGGCGAGCGCTTCCTGGTAGACTGTTTGGAGCTCTTTTTTGACGGCTTTTACTTCGAGCATTCTTCTGCTGGTTCCTTTCTCATGACCTCGTTTTCCTTCTTTCACTTGAAAAACAAATTGTCAATAACAATTAGATACATGTTAATAGACAAAGTTATATCAGGAATGTTATATACAGTCTAATAGACAAAGTTATATCAGAACTGTTTCTGCTATAGATTTCCTTTCTAAGAATTAATTAAAAGGCTGTTTATTCTGCAAACTGGAGCGAATATCGCTTGGTAAATATCCTACAACAAATTGATAAACTGTGCATTTTCTATACAAAAAATTGTAGCGCAACGAAAATGAAGGTATTTCTTTTCTTATATGTTTTTTTGTACTGAGAGTTTTGTTTTTGACGTATAAACTCAGTACCAGGCTAACTATTTACTAGTCTCCGATATTACAGGTTGTTATGTTCAGTCATTATTAAAATACAAACACATGTATATCCAAACGTAAAAGAATCAATCATGAAAAACCTCTATGTAAATTTTCTAGTTGGCCATGACTTGCTAAAGAATCATTCATCTGACGAGAAAGAATTTAAAGGTGATAAAAGGTGTTCTTTAACTTAACGCCTGATTGTAGACCAATCGTCTCTAAATCAAGACGTCATACTGAAGATGATAAGAAATTCATAACTTCAGAAATTACTTGCAGAAAGTATAATTGAATCAGTTAATTCTTCCTGTCGGGCTCAAGTATTTGTCGTAAAAGGGGAACACCATAAACCCAGAATGGTTATAGATTATTCTTAAACAATAAACAAAATTGATTAATTTTAACACAATTATTCTAATTGGTAAATAAATCAGATGAGTTGTAATTTTCCAACTGAGTGAAAAAGTGTGCAGG
Source organism: Maratus michaelseni (assembly GCA_963931845.1). NCBI lineage: Eukaryota > Metazoa > Arthropoda > Arachnida > Araneae > Salticidae > Maratus > Maratus michaelseni. Next base: position 325,684,737 of record OZ007588.1, read on the forward strand.
CCAGGATTCAAACCAGGGATCTTCTGGCTTAAGTTGCCCGTTCTCTGCCAACTGAGCTATCATGGACAAATCTGACGGACACGATGCAACCAGCTAATACTATTGATAGTGGCATTTGGTCTTTTATCTGAAACAGCTCAAAAGAATAAATCGTAGGTAATGAAATTCCAGTAAACGTTGGATCTGTAAATACACTTGATTAATTTTAACACAATTATTCTAATAGGTAAATAAATCACTGATTTATTTATTTATCAATTTATTATTGATTTTTTCCTGTCTATTGCATTTTCTTACAGTGTATTAAAATTTTCCATTTTTTTGTATTGTGTATAAAATTCAACTATTCATATACAGGCCTGCACAAAATAATTCGTAAGCATTAGTTATATAAACGTGAATAGCTTAAGTATATATCTTAACTGAGTTGGGCATTTTTCAGCTGAACTATATTTAGTATACTAAGAGATGTTTGTAGAATATAAATAAATTCATATAAAGGGTTACGCAAAGGCTATGGATTCATAGCCGTCTATGGATGGTAATTTCTCAAAGTACTTTTTTGTTGTGTTATGCGTTTTTTCTGAATTAAATTTTAATTTAATATGAGGCGTATTTAAAAATCTGTAGATAATATACAGGGATGTACAAAGTTATTCAAGTATATTTCTGTCTCTAAACGGAAATAACTGTAAGTAAATTTTCGATTGTTTTATACGTTTTGCAACTAAGCTAAAGTTTAGCAAACTTTGTAGTGCATAACAGATGAGTAGATCATGTATAGGGATGCACAAAAGAATTGGAGTACCTATTCGGCTATGTACGGTAATTGGTGAACTTTGGTTTTCCAATGTGCTATACGTTACTTAGATATGATCTTTTATCATTTTAAACGGTGAAGTTTCTTTACAGTATTCCGGAAGTTTTGGAAAATATTTCAAAACCTATGCTTGACAAATTTATTTTCTTTCTTGTTTCATTGCGAAAAGTCGATACACAAAAGAGTTCACTTTAATAGAGTTTCGGAATACTTTAAGAATTTCCGCATCTAAATCTAAACAAAATGCAAATGTAAACGGATTGCCAAAATGACATAAAATCCCCCGTGATAAAATCCTTTTGATTCTTGAAGAATTGCCAAATTTCTTTTAGCTTTGAAGAGAAAAAAAATTCACAAGGAATGCAGAATAAACGACAAAAAACTACCCAACTCCTGTTCAAACTCACATAAAACAGAAATATATATGATGTCGTATGTCTTATTTAATCTGTAGTAAACAGTGCTTTTTTTATGTTTTAATTTTCTCAAGTTGACAGAAAAGATACTTTCTTTTCTTGACGTAAGCCTGTTTACTTTACTGTTTGTTGCAACTATTTCTTATAATTTAAAAGTGATTGTGTAGTTAAAGATGCATTTTCTGTCTGTTATATGAAATATTTAGTAAATTTGAGATTTATGAAACATTAACGGAGGTCATGCAATGTTCAAAGCAAAAACAAATAATAAAAAAATAAAATACAAATTTTACACTGCATACTTTTAAGCCAACCCTTTATATATATATATATATAAATCGGTGCGTTGAGTTTAAAATAAACTTTCAACTTTTTTTTTTTGGATAAAAATTGGATAAAAATTGGATATTATATATGCACACTTAATTACACAAAATATTTTAAATTTAATCGAAAAGTTTGACTTTGTCAACATGATTCAGACACTGTACTACATTCTAATCGGAAAATTTTGTATATATTTTAAAAATTTATATTTCTTAAATAAAATTGAAAGTATTGCATATTTTCCCACAAAAATTGGAGAAATATAATAAAATCCCTCTTGTTAAAACCGTTTTTATGGTTAATTTTTGAAAAACTCCAAAATTTCTTTTAGCTCGAACCTTCACAAGGAATGTGGAATAAGCGAGAAAAAACTGCCTAACTTCTTTTCAAACTCGCATAAAACAGAATGATATGAGGTTATAAGTCTTATTTAATCTACAATAAACAGTGCTTTCTTTACGTTTTAATCTTCCCAAGCTGACAGAAAAAGTACTTCCTTTCCATGATTTAAGTATGTTTATTCCATTCTTTTCTGTAACTTTTCTTTTAGAAAAGGTTAAGTGTATAACAAATAACCCCACATTTTTACTGTTATATAAAATATTTTGCACATATCGGATTTATCAAATATAATATAAAGCATAATAAAGCATTAAAAGACGGCAAAGAAGACAAAAAAGATTAAGTGTATAAAATTTTAAAATTCCACATTTTTGCTATCTACATAAAATACCAGCTGTCCGTGATTTTAAGAATTTTTGTTTAATAAAATCAAGTTCAAAAGTTATTAAAAGGGGTTTCTTTGGGAAAACTTGACGTCATATTTGAAATAAAACAGGCATTTTCAAATATATTTTAATAATATAAGAAGCATGAATTAATTTCATACATTAATAATACAAGAATCAGTAAGTATAGAAAGTAGTTGAATTTGATGCCATATTTAAAACGAAATACTGGCATATTTTTTATCGATACTGAACATCAGTATCATACGGATGAGAGTTTTCTGTCAAAAATCACATCATGATTATAAGTAAAAGAAAAATTATCACGGAATTATTATATTAAAATCTGACTATCTGTTTGTATTTTTCAACTAATTCTGCTATAATATCGAACGCAGTGCAATTTACTTACCACCAGACATCACTAATCTGAGAATGTACTATAAACTCTCAGAAAAGTTTGTAAATTTTAACGAAGTTTCTCTAAAAACGGTAACTGAATTACTCCATTTTTGTGGATATAAAAGGAGAAATAAAGCGGATTAATATATTCTTTTATGCTATTTTCTCATTAATATTTATTTTCAACTTGAATAGATGGTTAAAAAAAATATCTTCATGAAAGTAATTTTTCGGAGAAATAAAAACATATTTTGACATATTCAAGCTTCACGAATTAATTTATTCTACAGAAAAAAATCGTCTGTCAACATATTGTCATTCAGAAATCATTACATCATAGATTTTTTTCATGTTTAAATTCAACCAAGGAGGCAGATTTAAAAGCTCCTTGCTTTTAGGTAGACAAGTATTGCTCCCTGTTCACAAGAATTAAATTTAAAGAAAAAGCATATACTATCCTTATATATTATTTCTCCTGTCAACATCCCTTTTTTTAAGAAAATACGAAACGCAGAACGACGAATGAGATAGCATATGAAAGGATTTTGGACAGGCTTCTGACATAGCACACTTAATATTTCGTTAAAACATGTTTTTGATTAAAATTTGCTGAAAATCAAAAATTAAATCGGCATTGTTTTCATTAAAGAAATGAAAGTTTTTCCTGAAATTATTGTTGCCAAAAAAATAAAATACCACATTATATGATGCTCATAGCAATTATTATAAAAAAACACCGCACGGGTTTATTTTATACTTATTTATGATTAAAAAGCGAAATTGAAATTGAAATGTTTAGAATTATATTTCTAAGTCCCATGGTTTTCCCGAAGCGGAAGACGTCATCCTCTAATGCAGTCAAAATACGATTATTTTTTTTCTCGCGCGTGCCTTTAGCAATCTTGGATCAGTTTTTAGTCTAACTTTGATGGAATAAATTAGATGATATTCTGGCTTGACTAACAACTAAATGTCGTTTGCAGATATTTTTATTCTTGCTTTTTCTTTAGAAGTTTAAACCTGCATCTAATAAATATTACATATTGATAAAAAAATGATACTCCTCCATTATCCCGCCGACCACTTTTCATAACAAAAAACTATCGCCAAATAAACGGGAGAACGTTGCCATTGGAAAATCAATAAATAAATAAATGAATAAAATATAAGAATTTAAGGACACAACTGTTATTGTAATTAATAAAATAACTACTAAATCAGTAAAACACAATGAAAAATACACGCAAATGTCGAATGTAAAGCCACTAGATGACGTAACAAACACGCATAGTGATTCTGACATCAAGTAAATGGGACTGCATTTTTGGCGTTTAATATTACAGTTTGGCGGTAGTTTTTTGTTATGAAAAGTGGTCGATGGGATAATAGAGAAGTACCTAAAAAGTATTAGATTTCAGTGCGAAATCTTCGCACGGGCCCTCTGGTTTTCAATTAATTATGTTAAAACGTTTCACAAAAGCTTTAAAAGTAAAATAGTTCATAGGGTAAAAATGATGATTGTTTTCACAAAATTCGTTGATTTCTACGATTTTAAATGGCCCTCATTTTTTTATTGGTTGCAGTTTCATTTTCGCGTTTATTTGGCCCAAAATCTCACTTTTTAAGACTGCGTTATGTCAAAGCTCCTATAACAAAGAAACACCTCATTGTCTCCTATAATATGTGATAAAGAGTTTGTTAATTTATATGTTATTAATTATCGAGGGAGAAATGTTTTGTTTAATTAATTTATTCTTCTTTTAATATTACGTGAACGAAGCCTCGGGTAACAGCTAGTTATATATTTTTTATGTTTGTTATATCTTATTTAATATTATGTAACATTTAGGTTAACTTCTATGGTTAAACATATCAAATATGGATATGTTTCATTTTTGCTATTTGTTTACTAAATTTTACATATTATCTATATTTTCCACGAACAGCAAATGAAGGTACCATTTTGATTTCGATGTATGTTTATGTTGAATGTATAAAAAGTTATAAAGCATTAAAATAAAATCGATGCCGCAATTCGCACATACTTGAAAAAAACATTTTTGTTTATAAAACAAATGAAGTTCTTAGTTTTTTGAAAAAAAAAAAACTTTTACCAATATTAATTCATTTAAATAGTCAATGTGTAAATATTTTTTTATCAAGACAGTCACGAATTATTTATTAACAAATCTTTCGTAAGTACACAAGTTAAAACTTGAAAATTACTAACATGATAGTTATGCATTTGCTCAAAGTCTGGTGGTGAAAATAGTTTTAATTCAAATGTATCCGAAAATTAAGATATAATAGATATCTGAATAGATATTTGATTATATACGCATATAAATAAACATATGTATATTTCTGTGACATCAATAAGTAAATTATATTTCTGTATTGTAGCTGTTTTAAAAAACTTTTGATAGCGTATTGTTAGTTAATAAGTTTTGTTATGATTATCGCGTATAATGCGCATATTTTTTTTCAAAACTTTGGGGATGAAAAGTAGGATGCTCTTTATACACGAAATATTTCCGAAAACTATACGAAACCATGCATGCTTTCACTAGGTAACTGAATCATTACTTCTGGGATGGAGGATATAGGGTATTTTTTGCAACCTTTCTTGAAAATTTTTGTAACTTTAAAGTATGAATTTATTGCAAAATAAAAAATTCTAATCAAAAGATAAAAATGCAAATGCACAGTAATTTATATTTTATTTTATTTTATTTATTTATTTATTTTTTTGTAGTGAAAAATAAAAATTCCAGAATATTTCATATTTACTAAATTATATTTTGTAATAGCCTCTCTGTTAAGATAAATACTATTTTTCATAGGTTTCTGAGAAAAATGAATTTGCAACTGTTCAACACCATAAAAAAAATAAAGTTAAAGTTTAACCCTCCAGAGTGTCTTTTTTGTTTCAGAATTAATGAAAAGAATCACGACAGTCATCTGCAACAAGTTTGTGGCATTTTGATAGCTAAAATAAATAATAAGGTCTTAAAAGAACTGTTTCAAATTAAAAGGCAAAGAATAAGTGCAGGCAACTCAAGAGAAACGCAGACACAATACAGTTTCGGCGGGAATCGGAAATTGCAAGCAGATTTTGGTGGGAAAAACCGGTTTGGCGCGCTGTCTCTGCAAAACATCACGTGATGGTGGGCTGGTGATCTTTCAGAGACTTCAGGAAAAGGATACAATTCTTGGTCTATGTATGAGAAGCCTATGGTTTAGCATACTGAAAACTGACTGGTAGCAAAAAAGATGAACGGATTTAAGTGACAAAAATTGGAAATGCTGGAAAAAGAGCTTCTGGAAAAGGACAAATTTTAAAAAGGAAATTTAAGTAAATATCTATATTAATAAAATAAAGTTTCGCTCTGTGTGTGTGTGTGTGTGTGTGTGTGTGTGTGTGTGTGTGTGTTTGTCTGCGATGGCTAGCAAAATCTAGCCCATCTCTCAAGACTGTCTGAAAATTTAAGTGTGGATAGTCCAAGGTCTGGCCATGTGAACCTGAGTCTCAGAATTTTATACTTTGAAAATTGACAAAGATATTAATTAAAAACTGATCAATAACTCATCTCTTTTTTGCGAGCCGGCTTTCAGAACTAGAGCATGCCCAGAACCCGATTCTGCACATCGTACGACAATGAAAAACCATTTGCATGAAGAATGCGTTTATTTCGCAATTCTGTTTTAAATTATATCGACTAAACCGTTTGATTTATTTAAAAACGAAAAGAATACTCTGAAAGATAGCACTCTTACGTCTCTAATGCTGTAATCAATTCGGAAAAAAAAATTAAGTTAACCCTTTGAAAAACATTTTTGAAAAAAGGTCATTTTCCCGGGCTTATGTTTTCTCCCTTACGCCAACTTCCCTGAATAGCACAATTTTAGAGATATAGACAAACCAAACATATGCTCTTAAAGCTGAAACCTTCTTCTAATAGACGGTATAAATATTTTTTTAAATACTGATTTTAACCCTTTCAAAAACACCGGCGAACGCAGGTGACTTGTCGCCTCACCAGGAGATTTTTTTTTCTTGCGCTAAAAGTTACTAAATGTTCATTTTTCGACACAATCTTTTTAGAACATCTCGGTAGACCAGATTTACATCCCCTACAACAATTTCGAAACGTTCGGACGAGAACAAGTATTTAAAATTTTTTTAAATCTGAGATATTTTCGGCGAAAACACATAATAACGGGATGTTTTCCGCAGTCACGCTCGGCTTCTGGTAACGTTTTCACTATCTAAAATGCATATATTTTCACATAATTTTATAGAAGAGTTGGAAACAGTTATATTTATAAACGACTAAAATTTCAGAGAGATCGGACGACAAATACTATTTTTTTTATGTTAACGGACCCGACGTGAAAAGAAAACATTTATTTTACAACCAGATAACAATATTTCTGACGTACTTTTTTCTCGAGCTGTAAAACAGTTACATTTATGGCCATTGAAATTTTTCAAGGGCTTTGGACAAGAAAAGCTATTTTTTTAAAACTATATAACGATTCTACTTCAAATAAGAAGTTATAAAGTAATACAAATTTGGGTTTTATTTAACGTTTTATCACGGGCCCGGGCAACGCTGGGCGGATCAACTAGTTACTAATAAAAAGAAAGTTTATGGGCAGTAAAATATTTTTGGTGAATTTTATAAAAATAATTTTTTCAATTTTTTCAAGCAGGGGCCCGGTCTGTGTGATACTAGCTTCGAAAATGTCCACCTCTAGAGTTAAGAGCTAATGAAATCTGGAAACACACTGCACCAGCTACTTTCAAGAAAAATCTACCACAAAGAAATTATTTTTGTAAATTGTGGTGCGATTGAATAAAAAGAAACAGTCTTTAGCCCTGGCCCGTAATCAAGAGGTTAATATCCGCAATGTCTCATATTTTAGAATATGATGCTAGATTCTTAACTGGTGTTTCACGACATACTGGTGCATCGTCAGAAGAGCTATGGACAATTTTTAATCTATGATTTAAAATATTTTTTAACTTTTTGATATAATAATTTATATCTATTCAATTACGTTCGGTAAGTCAAGTTTAAAATTTCTCTTCAAATGACCTTTCTCGTCAAAATAGCGAGCTTAGAAAGGAGTGAGACCAAATTTGTTTAATTTGAATTGAATCTGATGTATGTACCTAAAATGAAGAGAAAAATAACTTTATGACTGACTTTTTATGACTTTTATGACTGAGCTTGTTTTAATAGAATATCTATGCAGAAACGTATCTCATGGTTCATAATTTGTCTATGGAATTACGATACATGCTGTAAGTTTAATGAAAGTAATTCTGATTATCGCTCCCCCCCCACTTCCTTTTTTTGCGCGGCTTATTTCGTGAATTATAATTAGGCTCTGTAATCGCTATGTATTAGTCATTTAATGGAGGTAATGTTTATCTATTTTTTTTTCTTTAACAGGAATTATCCGCTTACAGAATTTCCTGAAAGAAGCAGAAGAGAATCGATGGAGAGTTCATATCCACAAATTTAATAAAGACATTCCTTATCGAAAAATATTTTGGGAGTTAAAGAAGGAGTATTTAAAACAAAATGAACAAAATCTAAAGATTGTTTTGGACGTTGGCCGCCGAAATTTGTACGAGGCACTTAAACAGGTAATTTTTGTCAATTTCTCTAAAGTGTGTGGTTCTAATCTACATATCAAATAAAAAAAGTAGTTGGAATTAAGAAATTTTATGATAGAATAATATATACAGAATAATATGACGCAGCGATAAAGGAGATATTTATGAATAAAATACTACCCTGAGTTCTTATGAACTGATGCGCTACATACAAAACCTATTGTGTTAAAATCCCATGATGAAAAATTATTGTAAATAAAACAAGAACAAAAATTCATGCACCACGCATAGATTGCGAAAAATTTTCCAACCCATTCAGAATACTGTTCAAAACTTCACCATTTAATAAGGTGAAAGATGATATCTAAGTAAACAATTTGAAAAATGCATAACACATTTGAAAATCCAATTTCAGCAATTACTATCTACTAGGCCATCCAACCCGGGCTTCCCGGGATACAGAATATAGGTGAAAACCATTAAAAAAAACTCTAATAGATTTTCTACATTTAATAATTTTTTTAGATTGTCCCCTGACAACACCAAACAGCATTTTTACATGAAATATGTCAATTATATATTCAAATAAAATTTTAAATTTTATTAAAAGCAGTAATTTCGCATTAGCTTCGTGCCAGAAGTTAATAGCAGAAGAAATCGCTAAAAGTTTCGTTATCAACAGCAATTTTTTTTTATTCTGATAATTTCAGCGTTTTTAAGCCCTTATTTCAATTACATGTCTTAAATTTGTGCTTTATTTATACTATTTTACTGACTGCTTAATGAAGTTTAAATTTCGTTATTGAATATTAGCTGAAAACAAAAGCTGAAATTTTTACATTGTTTAAAGTGCAAACGGGTCAATATTTTGTAATCGTCTGCAAGCGAGAGTTAGATTTATTAAAAAATCATGCTTGAAATTTAATTTAAATGCTATAATAAATGAGTCAATTGCGATAAAGTTTTCAAGCAAATTGCATTTGAAAGTAGATTTTTTCCTATGTAACAGTGTAAAAAATAAAAATATGCGATGTTTAGAAATTTTAAAACATGCAGTAGCAAAAATCGCAAAACCAAAATTTCATTCTCAAAATATAAAACCGTTGCCATTCGCAAAATGACGTCAGCGTTACGTACGGACACGTTTGTCCTTTATAATATAGATAGATAGTCGGAAAAATATCCGTCTCTACATATCCATATCTATCTTTAGATTTATCTACACTTATAAAAGAACATGTCCTGACTTACGCATAATCAACGCCGAGCCTCAACCGTTGCTACTACGACAATGAATTTTGGAAAACATGTTCCTTTACACAATGTAGACACCCACTAAGAAAGCATTCTGGAAAATTCAACCTCTAAGGGGTTAATTGGATGGGGGGCGAGGTCGATGGCTTTAGGTCATTTCCATATATCTCAGCAGCAGCTATAGGTATAGGCACGTGAAATTTAGTATAGCAAATCTACTAAAAAAATTGTTAAATACGTATTTCATCGATTTTAGAAATTCACCACCTAAGGGGGTTAAATGAGGGGTGGGGGCAAAGTTTAATGTCATTTCGTCATATCTCACTAGCAGTTTTAGGTAGGAGCGTAAAATTCAGGATAACAAATCTACTAAAAAATTGTTAAACGGGTATTTCAGATATTTTAGAAATTCAACCACCTGCTGAGATTCTAGTTAAAACTGCTGCTGAGATATGGCGAAGAATGATCTAAAACTTTCGATTCCCAATTTAACCCACTTAGAGGGTGAATTTTCAAAAATCTTTCCTTATTGCTTGTTTAGGTCATAAAAACCTTCTACTGTCCGAATTCAGTGATGCTGACTTCAATCATTTCAGCACTGCGTTTATGAATAATTTAGTCAGGTGTTCTCAGGCGTATAGATAATGATTCAAAACATATCCCAGGTAAAGATTCTGTCTGCACCACTTTAATAATATTTTGTTTTTGAAAATTAAAAAGAAATTCCTGCCTGATGGGGCCCAAGAGGCGTAGAGAGCAAGCTTAGGCCCCATAGACAAAGTCCCTCACCCCCGATATATGTATTCACATAAGAAGGAAGATTTTACAAGGTATTGGTGATATTTATTACATTCCATCGTGTTAAATGAAACTAATTTTTAATTAAAACAAATGCTTGTAACAATTTATTTTTACTCTTTTATCAACTTAGTTTTTGTATGTAAAGATGGAATTTTATAATCGATTTTTTACTCATATCTTGATAAGCTAGAATTATTAACCTTATGTATACAGGTGTGATTCTGATGACAACGCACGTTTTTAACATTTTAGATCTTAATTATAAATTAATAAATTAATTTTAAAGCAATTTTACGTTAGCCGGCCACAGAAAATTAATCGCCAAAAGTAATCTTTATGATTATACGAGTATGTACCAAACTACGCTCGCCAAAATACGCCAACTGGCTGTGACACTGCAACACCGAAATATTTTAAACACTAAAAAGTAAAAATATAAATAAATAAAAAGTGTATTATTTGAAAAAAAAAACCCTCTTTTATTTAATTTTGTTTTTCCTTTCATATTTAAAAATTAGATTTAACGTTTCATTAATAATTATATAGCATTTATGATTTCTATTTAAAAAAAAAAACTATTTAGATAATTACATACTTATATGACTCTAAGTTTGTTTATCAGATATAAAAGCAAATTGGATTTTATTTTCCCATACTAACTTAGACAGAGGTATTGCATATAGCGCGTTACTTTGTTTTTACGTAGAATGCTTCTCTGAGAGACCTATATGAACCATGAATCTTGAAATAATATTGTCTTAAAACAAAGAAGAAAGAAGGTTTGTTTGAGTAGTTTTTTTTTCATTCTTATTCGAACCAAAAGGGTTGACATAGGGGTTACATACGTTCTCGGCAAAAAAAAAAAACAACATATTTTGAAATTTTTATTTAGGAAGGAAGTAAAATTAATTAAAAACTAATAATTACACGTTGTTTTTTATTGCTTCAAGTATTCAAAAATATTTTTTGTTAAATTTGGTCGCATATTACGTCGGAAACTTGCAGCCGTGTTGAACTGTACCAAAAAATATCTGGGCTCGATGGGCAGCATCCCAACTGCATGTAGAAACAAAAAAAAATATTAAAATCTCACTTTCTTCTCGTAAAATAAGGTTGTAGCTATGGGCCATCGGTTCAAATTTTTGAACTTTTGAAAAATAAGAAAATTGCGCTATTTTGAAAAATGTTTTCATTTCTCGTCTAAAATTTTAACTGTTAAACTTATTAAAAAAATATAAAAAAATAAAATTTTCTAAAAATGGCTCGATGGCCTTTAGACATTTAACTATGCGTAGATGAGCGCAAATTTCATCCAAAAACATTAAAAATTGTTCAAGTTATCATGCTGCCCATGTGGAAAAATGTAGTTTCTAGAAAATCGCGTTTACAGTTTTAGAAGAAAAAATATACTGATAATTTTGCTTTTCAACTTACACTTTTATTTACTATTTCTGCGCCATACTGTGGACACTCCTGTGCTTTAATCTGCTCATTTAAAAGGGAGTAGAATTTTTTAGGCGAGGTCGGTTTTATCGATCGTTCGCGTGCTCACATTTTTGCTCATATCTGTCTTAATGATTGAGATATCACTTTAAATATTTTTGCCCACAATTCTATCCGCTATAAGAATTTAATTTTTGCCGAAAAAAAAAATCGATTTTTTGAAAAATGAGAAAGTATGTAATCCTTTATGGCTGTTTTAAAATCCAAAGGAGTTTCTTTCTGAAACAATTTTGAATTCATTTTTTTTCGGAAACGGATGAAATAGGCAGGTGTTCTTATTCAGAAACTTTGTCATGGAAATGAGTTTACCCATTTTAGGTAAAGGCAGAAGATCTTTCAAAAAATACTGTGAAAGTTCACGTTTTGAACCGAATTTCCGAAGCAGCAGAGTGCGAAAGGTGAAATTCGTGTTGTCACTTTACACGAATCGCTCGATAACTAATTTTTTTTTTTAATCAAAAAATGTAAAATTGATTTCGATTCCAAATCGCTTCATTGGCCTTGCCAATTTTATGCCTTTGCGTTTAAAAATGAATCAGAAAATGTGTTAGAAAGCTTCGCGCTGTTGAGAAGGTCATTTATGTCAACCATCTTAAATTTTGAAAGTTCCGAAACAATATTTTCGTCATAAAATGTACAAAACTTACAGTAGCGGAGTTCTGTTTTCCCCTGCGCCCCGGGGATCTTTCTGCCCCCTCCCGTCTCTCTATGTGCCACTGTGGGACCCCTTTCCACTCTGTGTCTTTTGTTCATACCCCTACTTTGTTTACAGTTCTGATTACTTCTTTAAAGTTTATAGAAAAATTATACAGTAAAAATCTTTCAAAACGGAACCTGTGTATACAGAATCTTGCCTAAACCCCTTTCGGACGTACGTTCATTGAATTTCTTTTAATTTTTGGGCACCAGTTTTTCCAAATAGAATTTTTCGTCTTATTTAATCACTGAAAATTGGTAGTTAGATAAGACGAAAATATCTGTTCAGAAATACTGTTGCCAAATTCAAGGATTTCGTGCACCTTATGCGGCACGTCGCATTACGAAGGAACAAAACAGAAGAAAAAAAAATGTCTAAAAGAATACCATCATGCAGTTGTACTAGTTAACATAGAAAGCTGACTTAAACGTAAATTTTATCCAGTACTTAGTGATTCTATCTTATAGTAGGTTTTACTGGCTGTACTTTTTTAAACATTTGTAAGGTTTTCAAATAAAACTGGAATAATTCAGATTGATTATATTTAGTGCTGCCATCTGCTGAGTAATAAAGTAATCAAAATTGACAAATCGTACACTTATATTTTTTAATAGTAAAACAGTTCATTGTTTGAAAAATTGGCTATTTCATTGTTTGATCAACAATGGAATATTTATTTCCAGCAATCAAATAAATAAATAAGTATAAAAGTAAAAATAGTCTTTTAAAAAACACTCTTTTATAAGCATTCAATGTTCATCAAGAAAATCATGCTTAATTTTTTGAATACAATTAGTTTTTTCCCACACATTTTCGTTACAATAAATTAATTTGGCGTGGACACCGAACTCGACTATGAAAAACTCACTACTTTTTTTATGCTTGGTAGAAAGTGCAAGCAAGAAAATTTATTAAAAAATATATAATTTTTGCTCTTTTTTTTTAATGAGGCAACAGGAAAGAAAAAAATTAAACATTATTAAACTATCTTTTTAGGATTTTTAAATTGATTTCTCAACACATAATCATAAAATAATTAATATTAAACTATTAATTGATAAAAGCGTATCTCTCTATTCTAAAAAAAGTAACCAACGCTGTCACAGCTAACAATGAATTTTTTGTGTCCGGAGATCTTTCTGGGCCAATATTAAGAAAACTATTGCATATGAAAATATAAAAATTGGTAGTTTTATAGAGAAATGTTCGATAAGTACGCTGAACTAGGCAGTTTTTAAATCGAAGAATTAGTATTTTAACAGATATTTAAAATTAAAGTCGGTCAAAATAGTTCTGTTAAAGTTTTATAGGAACAAAAACTATGCTTAGTAATTTAACCATAATTTGAAGGAATATTGTTGACAAGCTTGTGGTTTGCAATGTACAATCACTTTTTTAATTTGACTAATTTATTTAGGATTTTAAAAAAAAAGTTTTTTATTTAAATTTTTATTATTTCGATGGAGATTTATTTCACATTTTGAAAAGACCATTTTTTAAATTATTGCCAATTTGTAAAATAGCGCGCATAATAATATTCCCTTTCAATTAAAATATGTATTTACACGTGACTATTAAAAACATAAATAAAACTTTAAAATCATAATTAAATAATTACACGTTAAAAGCAATAAATGGAACAAATACTCCATATTTAAACTGCTCAAACAATATTTCCAAACTGTTTCGATTAAAAATATATATTTACACGAGAGATTAATTTATTTCGACAAAATCTTTTACCTGTTATTGCAAATTGATGTTGTTTACTTAGCCTTTTTATACAGGTTGGTTTTCAGATGTTTAATTGATCTTATTTAATTAATCACGAAAACAGCTGTTAGCTGTTTCGACAGCAGTTGATTCGGCCCTAAAATTCCTCAGTCAAAGGGGCCCCACCAGTGGCTGAGAGGTTGCGCTCTCGAAGCTGGTAGACGGGAGGTGCTGGGTTCGATCCCAATCGCGCCCGTCGGCCTAATCGTTCGGAGTTTTCGTGGTTTTCTTCTAGCCGTGGATTTATCCTTGCGTAAATACGGATTAGGTTCCCTTAGAAAGACCCCCACGAAGGGCACTCCCCCCGGGCCTATATCCCTAGTGTAGATAATTGGCCGTCAATAATCAACCCAACCCAACCCTCAGTCAAAGGGAAATAAATGGAAACCCGATTACAAGAGATTGCCACTGGCTGTTTAATTATAATTCAATCTTCCGCAATCGTTTTAGAGCAGATCAAATTAGCGTGTTTTCAGAGTTTACGGTGTTAGAACGGGGGGTTTGCGAGCATAGCTCGTAGAAGACAGAGCTCCCTAGTTTTTAAATAATGTTACACTTTTTATTTGTTATTTACAACTTATTTTCTACTTCTTAGCGTTTAAAATGTTTCACCAGTTAGCTCAACAGGCAGAGAGTTGGCAATTTAAGCCAAAAAAGGCCTTGGGTTCCACTCCAGGTCTGGACATTTTTACACTCAATTGGGAAAATGTCAATTTGCATAATTTATTGGTCCCAGAAAACGTATAAAAATTTAATTTCGTAACTTAAAAATATAACTACAGTGAAACTTCCATTTAACGAAGTCTCATCGCTACGCTTAAAAATTTCGTTATGAAGAAAATTCGTTAAATAGAAATCAACTTGAATTCATGAAATTTTTCCTTTAGATATGACAAACAGTTATTGGATTCAGAAGGTTTTGATTCTGTTTCAATTATGAAGCCGTCTTTTACAAAACTGTTCTGTTCGGTGGATGAAATCACGTCACATCCCTAAGTTTGGCTCAAGCTTTCATGAGCTTTGATACACAGGTTATCAAACGAATGTTTTCACTACATTGTGATTTTTCTGTCTTTTTCTATGATGTACTTCAAGATTTTTTATTATTTCTTAGACTAATGGCCGAAGTTAAGAAGTTGTATTGCCTGGGACAAAAATAACTTTGATGTTCTTTGATTTACATTTTGAAGCACATTCTTGTGGATTAAGAAAGCAATTGTTTATCAGCAATGGTAGGTCAGAATGGTAACTGTTTAATTCTGATAGTTTTTGCTTCTTTGCATCCGACGCCATTGCGTCACTGCATCTGCTATATCACTGAATGTAAAAAAGGGATTTTGACTTCCCCCAACTGTCAACGATGGAGTTTCGGTGTGAGAGAATAATGATAACAAGTGTTTTTCTTAGTGTGAAAAAAAAATGTTTTATTCAGCACCACGCATAATGGAAATTATTTAAATGAGTTCACTTTTGTATAATCTGCTGAAATAAATTCGCATATCCATCGCAACAGCAACCTCTTAGTTTGAAATCTATACACGTACAAAAGTGAAATAAACTTCGTTACATAGAATATATTTTTCGAAATATGGAGATTAATTTACATGCTAATGGTGTTCAAAGTCAAAGTTCTGCAGAAAATTTCGTTAAGTAGAAAACTTCGTTAAATCGGGACTTCGTTAAAGGGAAGTTCCACTGTATTTTGTGAAAATGGCTTTTGATACGATGAAGAACAACATTTGAAACTTTTTCACTGTTGCACTATTCTCTAAAGCGGGCGGTGTAAGAATTAGTTATTGTATAACGATAAGAACCGCACTCTGTTATATGTAATTCTTATTCATTCGTCATCATTAGATTTAAAAAATTGCACATTTTAATTTATTTTCTCTTTTTATGTTACAACATGCAGTATTTGGAATAAGTCTCATTATGATAATAATTAATTCTCGGTAATCCATTTTGCGACGGAAAAATAAATGATTAGTACTGGCTGAAGGTATTTGTAATATTAGCAAAATGGAAAATGTAATTGAAAATCGTGAAATCATAATGTGATTAGTAACAAACTGCACTGGTAAACTCTAGTCTCATTGTGTTTGTTCACTAAAAAAAAAGGTGATTAATTCTGTAACGTCATAGTAAAAGGGATTGGGAATGGCAGGAACATTTCTGTAAATTGCATAAACATACGAATTGTAAATTTAAATTAAATACATTTTGCAAACTTAATTACAGAATACTTTTTACCAAAGTTTCTGAAGGTGAATTCGATTCGTGTAATAATAATGGACACATATGTATAGTCCCAGGAAAAAAGTGACCACCTCTTATTAATTACTAGCAAGCTACGCCCGCTACGCTGGTCAATTTCTTTTAACGAACTTTTAATCAAACAAAATATTGACATTTCATAATTCACTTTTATATTTTAACAGAATAATAAGGCTACTATAATTTGTGACTCGTGCTATAGACAATATATACGTCAGGACACGTCTCCCTTATCATTATCTTTTTACGCGTGAAGATTTCGCTATGGTACTCCATTGTGAAATTTGTTAATTTTTGAAATTCAATATTTGAAAAATGGCATAATCATTAGATTTGAAATTTATATCAAGAAATATACAATTTTTTATCTGTCAAACGCAGTTTGTCTAACAATTTTCTGACAAATACTTTTTGAGCTATTATTTTTTTCAGTAACTTCAAATATTTCATTTTCCGAGATTAATCTGTGGCAAAGATTAGCGAAAAACCCAGTCGTCAGCAACGCATAGCTTTATATTAAAGAGGATGCTGTAAATAATCGTAAGAAAATGATATAGATACCAATCAACTGGGAATAATGCCTACTATTGAATGATATGCATAAATTATCCTTAAGGGGCCGTCTACATGTTTAAGGGACCATTGCACCAGTTTTTAACATTTTCCAACATAGTTGAAAAGTGTTTATGAATGTGGTCTGTCTGTCTGTCTGTACTCGCGTAAATATACTCGGATTATTATGCAATTGATATGTGTTATTGAGGTACACTATGGCATGTTCAGTATTGAAAATGAAGTATGTAGCATTATTTATTTATTTACTTCGTAAACGAAACACATTTTTCATTTTTATCTGGCGTATAATCAAATTCTAATTAAAATCAGAAACTTCTTTTTTTTTTTTTCAAAATTTCTGGTAGTAATTCAATAAATTTTTTTTTTAAGTTTGACAGATATGCTTCTGCGCATGCTCGAATGATTCATTCGAATAATCAAAATAATCGTTATGCCCATCACTATCAAAAACACACCTGTGAAAGTAATTTTTATAATTTTATCATATCGGGAAGTGGGTTAAAAATCGATTACAAAATTCCCTCTTTACATACGAAAACCATGTTTAGTTAAATAAGAGTGTATTTAATGACAAGCGACACCATTCACGATTAACAATTAATACTAACAAAATGGAAATTCTACGTTAAGCGTGCGTTCGTACTATAACTAGTTTTACAATGTAAAAACAATCATCGTTATTATTTCAGTCAAATGAATTATATCTTCTGTTATGAGCGAAATGAGCATGCCCTTTTTGTTTCTTATTACTTATCCCACGTTTACAGATGCAATTTTTTTTTCGACACCAGACAGCGCTACAAAATGCCACGGAGATCTTGCTTTGTGAATGATTACCTCCATGGTTTAATATTTCTATGACTCGGTGAACGAATCTCTTGTGTTTATTTACTTTAATGGATTGAGAAATTCTGCTGTTAACATAATTTCAACTGAAGTTATCTCAGAATCTATACATTTTTTACTGTAACTCGTCTGTCAAGCAAACAATTTTTTTGAAGGATCTTTCTAAAAATGTAACTTTTATGCAATTTTATTAAAAAAATAATTTTGAATAAAAATGGCCGCTTGGCGTTTGAAAAGAGAAGTGGTTAGCCGGTATTTGTTTTCTTCAGTCACATGACTTGAGCTTTTATTATATAGATTGATAGGATTTAATAGAATAAAGAAAAGTTTTACTAATATCTTTTAGGTAGCTTTCAATACAAAAAAGTATAAAGCTACCTATTGCAGCCGTTCGGAGGAAAGCAGTTCCGGAAAATTTCGATATATTTTCACCGATCATGACCACCAGACCCCAAAACCACCCTCCGTTCAAATGTTGATATATATATATATATATATATATATATATATATATATGTAGCATTTTGACGAGGTTGAGATATTACGATGAATAATATTCGATGAAAAGATGGCAGTCCTTCAACGATATAGCAAGTTGCAGTCGAATTTAGCGAGTATGGCAAAGTAGTAAGGCAATGAAATGAGATCACAGAATTTCTCCAGTAAATCCAGCCAATCTCCAGACAAATAATTTTATTAGAAGACGAACAACACATAAACGATTCCCAAAGGTCTAAAACTTATAGCCCTCGGGCTAACGTTGCTTCACTTCATTGAATTAAGATGTTACTGGGCCAGTTGAATATTCTACGGTCATACAATACCAGACACATATTTGTTTAGCTTCCGAAAACGTCAAAAATCTGCCGCTCCGACCGGCGCGGGCCAGTTTTGATCTCGCCGCGGAAACATACACAGAATTACGTCACGAGCGCTCAACCCAATGAGTGAGAAGCTAGCTCCAGCCCAACGAATGAGGCTAGAGGGCGAGGCTAAAACATTAAAGAATCCCTTAGTTTGGTGCGGACCAATTTAGAAGTTAAAATCCCAAGCGCGCGAAAGAATCAGAGCAATACTAATAATAATAATAAAAAGAAAATGGCTTTTAAAAACATTCGAAATGAGAACGCGTCTCAGAATTTTATAGATTGGGGAGCTGATAAAAGCTACGAATGAACTTAAAATTTTAGATTAAGATTTGGAATAAGATAATTATTAATATACGGATATTTACTTTTAAAAGGACTTTAAATAGGAATAGATATTATTAAGAATTAAGGAAATACTGACTATGACAGAAGTTAGATTAAATTTAAAAGATTAATGCGAATAAAATGGAAGGATACGAAGGAAATAAATTTTTTATATAACATTATACCCCCCCCCCCCCTAAAAATCCGAATGACGGGTAGATCCGTTGATCTACAAGTTCATTAAGGCAAACAAGAATTTGGATTACAAAATATTTATCTGGTATTCTAGTTAATGCCAAAAATTCTTTGATTTTATTAAAGTTAATTCAATAATTATTTTTGTAAACGCGAACCTCTGGGAATTGTTTAAATACAGAAATACATACAATTACAATATAAATAAGTTAGTAACAAATATATATTTTTTTTTTCACTCTTCAAACATAAATAGTGAAAAGGATGAAAATGAAGTAAACAAAGCATTTTTGTCTAAGCAGTGAAAAGTATAAATGTCTAATAGTCCTCTTAATCAGTAACAGTCTGAGTTATAGACCTCTCATTTCCAAAAAAAGTTTCTTGGTATGGATATGAAGGAACAGATATGTCAAGTATTAGCCAGTAATACAGTTTACGGCAATACAGTGTATTGATTCTGTAGTAGGATAATTCCAGTTAATCATAAAGTTCAAAAACATAAGAAAGTTTCATCACTACTAAGTTCAATAAACAATAAAAGTGCTTGTTTGTGATGCTTGATAAGTTTTGTGCCTTGTTAGTGCACTTATCAAATAAAGTCCAGTAATTTAATAAAGTTCAGTCAATTAGATATGAGTATTAGATATTTTGCTAGCAAGATGTGACTTTTTATCATCAACTAATATACTATCAGTGGTTCTCTTTTATCACAATTCTCAAGAATATTCTCTTTTATAATCTTATCACATAATAAATAACAACAACAATTATAATAACAACATAATAATATCAACAATAACAAATAACTTCAAAATAATACTAAATCAGTAATTCATCTGTATATAATTTTAATTCCTCATTCTTTTTCAATACCAGTGAGGAATGAAAATATACTTAATAAAATGAAGCAAAAATAATAAATAGTAAACTAAGAAATATCTGTGAAAAATTATCAACAATTCAGTAAGATAATGTGCTCTCTGTTTTCAGTCAAACAAGAGAAACATAAGCTGCTCAATGAAAATAAGACCTTGAAGTGTATGGTGGATAATAAGTTTAATTATTACTATTAGTAGAGAGTTTTATTCTATTATTATAATTTAATTTAATCCAGTGAATTTTTATTCAATTTATTTTAATTTAATGTATTATTCTAATCTAATTTGCTATTCCAATTTACTTTATTGTTCTAATTCAATTCACTCCAATATAAAAAATTCTTAACTCAAATCAACTAATTTACACCTACATAAAAAAGTTAACTCAAGCAAAAACATTGGCAGTAATATTCTTGGGAATTCCTATATTCAAGAACATACTGTTATACAGAAGAGAATTGATTAGTCAATTATAATTTGATTTCATTAAATTTAGTTAATTTTTGCTTTACTAAGTTTAATATTAAGCTATTGATTTAACATTAGTTTGTTGTTGCTCATGGGATAACTTTAATTTGTCAGGAGGGTAATAAGGGCGTAATTTTGATACATGGACTATTTCAGTAAATTTATTTTGAGTCTGTCTATTAATTTCAACATTTACATCAGATAGTTTTTTAAGGATTTGATAGGGACCACTAAAAACTTGTGAGAGCTTTCTGGTATTGGGATAATGGAATTCTTCATAGATAACAAGATCTCCTATCTCAAATTTTGGCTCCACATAATTTCTATCATAATATTTTTTACTTTTCCAGTAAAATTCATCCGTGCGTTTTTTAGCAATGTTGAGGGCTTCCTGGACAGGAGGGTAATAATTTTGCTTAAGAGGGGAATCATAGGGTAATTTGCCAAAAAGTAAATAAGCAGGAGGGAATTTGGTTATGGAATGGGGTGTATTATTGTATTCATTAACTACTTCAGTCAGAAGTTTGGTCCAAGGAATTTTGGAGGTAGTAGAATTAACTTTACACTTTAATCTTGTAACTATTGATTGGTTCACTCTCTCACATTTGCCATTCGTTTGAGGGTGATGTGATGTGGTTAAACGTTGCTTAATATTGTGATTCCTCAAAATTTTTTTTAATCTAGGTGAAGTAAAATCTGCATTCCTATCACTTAATACCTTTTGAGGACCCTGTATATCGAAAATTTTGTTGAAACAGAATAATTGTTGAGGGAATTGAATATTGAAGACTTGTTTTAAGCAATTTGTGTATGTTTCTGTGGTAACACTTTTGGAAGGAAATGCCCAAACATATCTGGTTGCATGGTCGATGATGATGTGTAGATATTTTTTGGTGGAGTTATAATAATTGAATCCTCCCACAGTATCAATAGAAAGACATTCAAAAGGTTGATCTGTGGTGGGCATAGCTTGTAATAAGCCAAATTTTTTCTGTCTGGGTTTTTTATTCTTTTGACAAATATCACAATGTTTTACAAAATTGGTTATATCTTGCGCCATGTCAGGCCAATAATAATTAGGGGAGATTAAATTTAACATTTTTTGGATACCAGGATGACCAAATTTTTCATGAGCAACATTTAGTATTTTTCTCCTTAAAGACATGGGGACTACTATTTTTCGAAATCCTTTCCTTTTAATAATCATAAGTCCATTTTCATTTAGATAATTTTTACCACATACATTATCTTTTTCCTGCCTCTCTATAATTTCTTTAACGTCCAGAAGAAAAGTAAGTGGTTGAATAACATGTGAAACTGGGTTTCTCGACAACATGTCAGCTTCGACATTTGTGGATCCCTTTTCGTAAACTATATTATATTCAAACATGCTCAACTTCAAAGACCATCTAAATAACCTGCCTCTCAGATGTTTAGTATTTTTAACCATACAAGAGATGCATGATCAGTATGAATGGTAAAATTTACACCATGAAAATAATGATAGAATTTGTCTAACGTGTCAATGATGGCAAGACACTCTAACTCGGTAATAAAATAATTTTTCTCATAACTTCTCAATCCTCTAGAGTAATAAGCAATTGGATGTAAAAAATTATTACTATCAGGTTGTTTTAAGACTGCACCTACTGCCACCTGTGAGGCATCAACAAACATATGGAGGGGTAACTTAGGGTCATAAATTTTTCAGTAAAAATATCAGTTATTTTGTCAAAAGATTTACATTCTAAACATTCATTGATAAATACCTTCAGAGCCTCTCCTTTCAAATATTTTGAAATATTTTTAATCTTCCAATTTTCATCTTTCTTTTCAGAAAGGCATGTTTTGTCAAAATGGTTTAACCAAGATTGAATGTTCACACCAGATTCGAAATCAAAAGGAATGATGTTTATTTCGTTTTCACTCATTTTGTGATCACCAAGGACTTTTACAAGTCCAGATCGCAATAACATTAATATAAAAATTAAAGAGAATTAACACAACAGATGTAAAATAAAATTTAAATTAAATAACAAATGTAAATACCTCCATCTCTAATAAATAATTATAGTAATAATAATAATACAACAAATAAGAAAATCTGAGCGAAACTTAAATAACATAAAAATAAATAAAATTTTAAATAATACATACAATAATAACTTTTTTCAACTTACGTAATTCCGTTCACAAGTTGTCTGCCTGTTTACTTTTTGAAATTTTAATACGACCAATAATTTTATTAATTAATTTGTAGAATGATAATTTTTATCATTTTTTTCTGTAAAATAAAATATTATTTTAGATTATTCCGTCACAATTGAGATTTTTGTAGAACATTCACACAGGCTGGTATCTGGTGTTTCCAGATATACGATTCCATCACTTTTTGAAATACTCGATGCACATCCCGTGAGAATAAATCACATCACACACGCCGCAGTGAATATGCACAGTAGCACCCGGCAATACATTCGCAGATCCTCCTTCCATCAGAACATTGGCATAGTTCAGCGCAAGTTCACAGCATCCTGACCGGCTTTTTTGTAGCATTTTGACGAGGTTGAGATATTACGATGAATAATATTCGATGAAAAGAGGGCAGTCCTTCAACGATATAGCAAGTTGCAGTCGAATTTAGCGAGTATGGCAAAGTAGTAAGGCAATGAAATGAGATCACAGAATTTCTCCAGTAAATCCAGCCAATCTCCAGACAAATAATTTTATTAGAAGACGAACAACACATAAACGATTCCCAAAGGTCTAAAACTTATAGCCCTCGGGCTAACGTTGCTTCACTTCATTGAATTAAGATGTTACTGGGCCAGTTGAATATTCTACGGTCATACAATACCAGACACATATTTGTTTAGCTTCCGCAAACGTCAAAAATCTGCCGCTCCGACCGGCGCGGGCCAGTTTTGATCTCGCCGCGGAAACATACACAGAATTACGTCACGAGCGCTCAACCCAATGAGTGAGAAGCTAGCTCCAGCCCAACGAATGAGGCTAGAGGGCGAGGCTAAAACATTAAAGAATCCCTTAGTTTGGTGCGGACCAATTTAGAAGTTAAAATCCCAAGCGCGCGAAAGAATCAGAGCAATACTAATAATAATAATAAAAAGAAAATGGCTTTTAAAAACATTCGAAATGAGAACGCGTCTCAGAATTTTATAGATTGGGGAGCTGATAAAAGCTACGAATGAACTTAAAAATTTAGATTAAGATTTGGAATAAGATAATTATTAATATACGGATATTTACTTTTAAAAGGACTTTAAATAGGAATAGATATTATTAAGAATTAAGGAAATACTGACTATGACAGAAGTTAGATTAAATTTAAAAGATTAATGCGAATAAAATGGAAGGATACGAAGGAAATAAATTTTTTATATAACATATATATCTCCATATATATATATGTATATCTGACCTATATCATACGATAACGCTCGTATTTATAAATCAATTTTGATGAAACTAATTGTGTATATTAAGCTCACCAATGTCTCGACCGAGTTCGTTGGCCAGCTTGGTCCACCATTTTGTTTCAAGATGGCGGCCAATTAAAAATTTAAAACTAAAATAAATGTACAAAAAAGTTAAACATTCAAATTTATTTTTTAATTCAGTGTTAGGTCTTGAAACGAGGATTCCAGAGCATTTTTTGTTTTACCTCTATCTTAAAAAACGGCTGAGATAGAGCAGTTTGAAATTCTAGGGTGGCTGACATTTTGAAACAAGACAGCACATTACAAAAATTTTCATTGTTGTAATAATTTTCCCAATCAAACGCATAAAACTATATATTCATATCCGTTAGCGCCAAATTCTCGCCAAACTTGGCGACATTTGGCGAAATATCGCCAAATTTGGCGACCAAAATAAGTCTTCATAAATGAAGCCAATTTGGCTATTGCTCAATAATTTGGCGAATTTCTTATTCAAATTCAGTATTAACGAATCTTTTGTAAACGTTTTATTTGCATTTTAAGTTGCTGTTTTCGTGTAACATTAGCTAAAATTTTAAAACAAAGATATAGGAAAGCTACCTTTTCCTCCCGGTACAGGCCGGAAGGACTTTTTAAGCTTTGATTCGATTTTTATAAAATTTGAAATGACTCGAGAAAATTCTGCAACGATTATATATATTGAAATTCAAACCATTCGGTTGGATAGTTTTTGTTCTGTTATATGCGGACGGACAGACAGACGGACGGACCAGACGACGACTATAGGTGCTACGTATTTATTTAATTACGAACGCACTTAAAAAGGGATGTCTTCTGCCTCTGAATATTTTTATTAGGTGACGAATGCTACTAACTTATATGGAAATTATTGTAAAGAATTTCATTGAAACGCAGGATACGGAGGATTTTCTTTCTTTTTTTGATTTTTTTTTTCAAAACAAAGTTTTATTTACATATAAAGGAATTGTGTGAGAAAAAAAAATGAAGGTTAAATTTATCATATTCACAAAAAAATGAAGATGCTAATAGAGGAAATTAGTTGTTACACGTAACTGAGGCATAAAAGTAGAACTCCGTTCATTAAAATAATAAATATATAGATATAAACACATTCACATATCATCATTTTTCAACAAATATATATTTTTTAATGTATTATATTACGTAAAAAGTCTAAAACAGAAAATGTGTATTCTGTCAAAAAATAATTGCTATGTATCGAAAAAGTACCGTTTCGTGTAGAATGACACACTTCCATAAGAAGAGAAGTTTGATGTTAGGCAAAGAATTCAAAATTTAGTTTGGCAAGAAGAGTATCTCGGATTGAATTCATATCCAGATGTCGGGGTTTCAACTCAGAGTCTGTGTCTTTTCCACCCATTCATGCGCGCCATGTGTTAAAAGATAGGATAAAGTATTATAATGGGGAAAAAATAGTTTTTTTTGTTTTACTCTTTATACTGTTACTAGCGGCCCGTCCCGGCTTTGCACGGTTAGATAATGTGTTGACTACAATGTAGGGTAGAGAAGTGTAGGTACTTTAAAAAAGTTGTTCTAAATTGGATAAAAGTGGGAGTGAGACAAAATTGCAGTACTTAGAAATTTTGAAAATTAAAAGCTTGTAAAAATGTGATAAATAAATTTTTCTGTTTATGTACATATTGAAACTAATAAATAATACACGGCCCATGGAGGGAGATAGCAACTATATGTGTTCATGTATAATGTGTTTTCCTGAATTTCACGCTCCTACCTAAATCTGCGGCTGAAATATGGCGAAATGACCCAAAAACTTTTGAATACCCCTTTAACAACCTTCTGGGGGGAATTTCTAAAATCACCGAAATGATTATTTAACCAATTTTTTAGTAGATTTGTTTTAATTAATTTCGCCCTCGTACATAAAAGCTGATATATAACGAAATGACCTAAAAAATTCGACCCCCCCCCCCTTTAACCACCTTCTGGCGGGGAATTTCCAAAATTGCTGAAATACGTGTTTTATTCATTTTTTAGTAGATTTTTTTCCCTGATTTTCGCGCTCCTAACTAAAACTGCTGCTGAGATATGACGAAATGATCTAAAACATTCGACCCCCTTGTAACCCTTTGGGGGGGGGGGGAAATTTCTAAAATCGCTGAAATACATGTTTAACCAATTTTTTAGTAGATTTGTTTTCCTTAATTTCGCGCTCTTATATAAAACTGCTGCTGAGATATGGCGAAATGACCTAAAACATTCGACCCCCCCCCTTTTAACCCCTTCTGGGGGGAATTTCTAAATTCGTTGAAATACGTGTTTAATCATTTTTTTAGTAGATTTGTTTTCCTGATTTTCGCGCTCCTACCTATAACTTCTGCTGAGATATGGTGAAATGGCCTAAAACATTTAACCCCCCCTTTAACCCCCACCGGGAGGGAATTTCTAAAATCGCTTGAATACAAGTTTAATCATTTTTTCAGTAGATTTGTTTTCCTGATTTATCCGCTCCTACCTATAACTGCTATTGAGATATGGTGAAATGGCCTAAAACATTCGACCACACCACCTTTAACCCCTTCGGGGGGGGGAATTTCTAAAATCGCTGTTTAATCTTTTTCTTAGTAGATTTGTTTTTCTGATTTTCGCGCTCCTACCTATAACTGCTGCTGAGATATGGGGAAATGACCTAAAACATTCGACCACCCCCCTTTAACCCCCTTCTGGGGGGAATTTCTAAAATTTCTAAAATCGCTGAAATAAGTGTTTAATAATTTTTTTAGTAGATTTGTTTTCCTGATTTTCGCGCTCCTACCTATAACTGCTGCTGAGATATGGCGAAATGACCTAAAACATTCGAATCCCCTTTATCCCACTTCGGAGAGGTATTTTCAAAAATCCCTTCTTATTGCTTACTTAGGCGATAACAGCAATCTACAGTCTAAATTTCGTGACCCTGACTTTAGTAGTTTCGGCTGGGCGTTGATGAGTCAGTCAGTCAGTCAGTCAGTCACCGTTTCCTCTTTATATAATAGTATAGCCATATGGCTCGCGGCGTTCCTAGAATTTTCTACCTTTGCCACTACTATTTCAAATCATAAATATCCGTGGTAGATTCATTTTACATCTGCAATAGAAATACACAATAACGATTATCTTTTTAAAATAGTGGTAAGCAAACGGAGAAAATTTTACGAATGCTGCGAGCTCTATGTCACATGCAATTGCATTGACTTTAAACTGCATTCATGCTGCCATATCTTAACTTTCGTCACCAACTCTTGTCATGTAACTCGATTATGTAAAATTATCCCCAAAATTTAATGAAAGATTATTTCTGGTATTTGTTAATCAAATATATGAATCTACATAACTTGTAAGTTTTTTGCAGTACTTTCAGTGTTTGACGTATATTATAAGTAAGAGTCTTCGATAAATATAATTGATTTAAAAAAAAATTAACTTACTTTTAATTTTTTTTACCCGTTATGCTTGATATGACTTCACCTAGTAAATAAAATAGTTTTAGAAGTCTTATGGAGATACAGTATATACAAAGCGCTATTTTCAATCTTTTACTTGTGTGATTAAGTATTAATACAAAAGTTTTGAAAATATTATATTTTGTTGTATTTATAATCATATAGGACACTACTATTTCCGCTTCAACAAATAGCGGATTTTTTCTTTTTTAGTGCTATTAAACATTCTCTTTTGTAATTGGTAAAAACAGATGATAGAGATTTTAAAAACCTCAAAGATGATAGAGATTTCAAAAGCCTCAAAATAAATCAAGTTTTCCCCAGTTATGCATATGTTTTGTTTTATATTTTATTTGCTCTTAAAACTCTTGACACTTAACGAACAAAATAAAAGATTCATTTGGTGCATAAATTCAACCTCATTATGTTATAAATATATAAATAATGAGATTTTTTTTTCACCCGAGACGTTCACAAATTGATTCATTATTACATTGATTCAAAACAATGTTTTATGTAAGCGTTTTAATTTTTTTTTTAAATTGAAATAAAATTGTTATTGTTAGTAATTTACTGTGCTACTTTTAATCAACTATAACATTTTTCAAATGGAAGTCAAAATATTTTTATTCTTGTTTATTTAGTTTCTTTTAAAAAAAGTTTTCATGAAAGTTATAAAAAAAAATTAATTTTCACTTGAAATATATCAATTAACTATGTATTAAAATAACGAAATTTCGAAATTTATTAAAAGTTACATGTTTAAATGAAAACAGCTTATTTTCGGTTATAATGTATCTCTGTAGAAAAATTTAAGGAAATCAATTCAGTCATTTTAATGTAATTGTGCCACATACACACTTTCACGTTTATAATATTTTATTAGGATTGTACGTATAATCATGTTGAAAAATGTTTTTGTTTTATTTTTATATTACGAAGGTAAACAATAGTAATTAATGAAATCGTAATTTTTTTAGTGTAATTAACTACACTGCAACATTATCTATTACAGCGAAAATCAGATCACAATAATTTTTAAAACAGTTGCCTCAATATTTTTCTTCGAAAGTTATTTCGAGTTATGTATATATTTTTAAAAATTTTAATTGCTTTTAGGACGTTTGACACTTAACGAGAAAAATAAAAGTTTTCATTTGTTACGTAATTTCGACATTCTTAAATTGTAATGTTCCAGATAATGAGTTTTCTTTTCACCCGAGATTATTAAAAACAGATTCATTATTCAGATTTAAAACAGTATTTTATGTAAGCGTTTTAGTCAAATTGTATTTGAAAAAAATATTATTGTTATAATAATTAAAATTGTTAGTAATTTAGTTATCCTTCTTTTAATCAATAATGACATATCAAATGTAAGTCTGACTTTGTTTAGTTTCTTTGTTCTATGTTTCTCTTTAAGATATGGTTCAAAGTTACACCACAACGTTTTCTGACCATTATACTATAGTTCTAAACGACACGTGCTGAGAACGTCCATCTGAACGTTCCATCAATTTCGAAGTGTGCATCTTAATTACGTTCTATTGCACGGTTCAGAGCACGTTCTAACACAATGTCATTTTTAGCGTTAGTTTTATATAATAAGTGGTGAGACCTTTCGGATTGCGCGTTCCCATGACGTTTATAACGTTCAGAAAACTTTCCATAGAACGTTCTGGTATCTTGTTTTCACATAATATTAGGCTGTATGAAAAGTATTTTCGTTTTTTAAATGTTTTTATACCAACAAACCCTGTAGCTGGTACTTTATCACCCTTATTGTTGAACTTAAGATGTTATTTAAGACAATACATGTCCCTCCATATTCTATATAATCATACGAGCTTCTTTCTTTCATTTTTAAGTCACGTAAAGAGTGATACAAATGTTGAGATTTTATGTATCTTAGGTATGATTTTAAACTAGGCCTTAAAACCAATGAAACTGTCCTCAAAACTAGTACAGTTAGAGACCAGGACAAGAGTAGTGTACGGACAGTTAAAAAAAAATCCAAACGTTTTAAGGAAGGGGATCTCAGCCTTGAAATCAAACGCAGAAGTGACAGGTGAATTTTGACCATTTTATGAGAAAAAAAAGGAGAATCCATTCTTCGCAATAAATTTTGATGCTAAAAATTAACAAAATTACACATTCAACAATTATTAATGTTTGAATGTGTAGTTTTGTTAATTTTTAGCATCAAAATTTATCGTGGTAAAAAATTTAAAAAAATCGTCGTAAAAAATGTCAGTAGATGTACCGTAAATTAACGGTACTAGTACCATTTTCACTCTTTACGGCAGGAGTACCGTACTTCTAAGGTATATTAAGCGCAAAAAATCTGTATGTGCCATTTCGATTATAAATGGTATTTATACCGTAAAATGATTGTTTTTCAATAAAAGTCGCTATTTATACCGTAAAATAATTATTTTTCAGTAAGTGAAAAACTGGTAGCCCCGCCTCGGTCTACGGCAACCCCTGAAGTGATGCTCTGGCTCTTGTTACGTAATGCGTGCAGGCCGCAGGAGAGGGGGAGAGTGCAGCCGGTACATACTTTAAATATTCTACGGTACATATATCGTCCAGTTAAATTACGGTATATATACTGGTCACAAAGTTGCCAGTATATGTACCGTAATTTTTGACCAAAATTTTTTACTGTGCACATATGGCCACCATTGTTCCGTGTTTCACAAATCGCGATTTTCTTCAATCTAAAATGTCTTTTCTGCTAAATTAAATAATTTTGGTTTAAAATAAATAAACATAATACTCAATAATTTGTTTTGTTATTCAAAAGTGTATTTGAAACAGGATTTTTCATTAAAAATGAAGTTGTTAACAAAATTGACATTACAATTTAAGTTTTTATTTAGAGAAAAATATGAAATCCTTTTAGAGTTGAACAAATTTGCTAAAACCAATTACTTATCGCAATTGGAACAAATAAAAATGGCTTTATCGTAGGCTTGCATGATGCCCTTGATATGGCCACCTAGATGGCCATATCAGGATAAGATCAGATTTCTCGGAAACCGATTGATTTTGAACAACACGTAAAATATACGACATCAACGACAGCACCATTTGATAGAGCATTAAAAATTGAATAGAGTTTGATTATATTCATAAAAAAATTCTTTTGAAACGTGCATAAAACAATGAGACTTGCCAGATAAAAATAAGAAGAGATCACATCAAAAACATAAAATAGGAAATTAAAGTCAAATTCCATAACCTAACTGAATGGCAAAAGATCACATGACACACTAGGAAGCTTCTTCACGGTATGCTCATGTCATTTAGTGAATTTTTCGGATAGCTAAGATATAATAGGGGGATGGCCATATCAGGAGCATGGCCATAACAGGGGCACCTTACCTTACTTACACTTCTATATTTCTACAAATAATTGAAAATAAATACAGGGTATAAGAGGAAATCCAGTGAATTAAGATTAATTATACGGTCTTCAGTTAAGCTGACATATATATGCGTTTATAACCAAAGCAGATGACCAAATTATAATTGCGAAAAGTAAAAATTATTTAGAGAAAATGACGATAAAAATTAAGGAAAAATATGAGAAATGGGGACTTTACATGAACGTTAGTAAGACCAAATACCTATGTATAGGAGGAAATGAAACAGAACTAAACTTAAATAATAACATAAAAAATAGGAAGCTGCGAGTTTTATAGATACCTTGGTGTTGACATTAATAGAGAAGGCACAGACTCACAGGAAATTAAATACAGAATCTGCCACGGAAGAAAGTCTGTAAAACTATTAAATTCTGTTTGGTGGAATGAGGAGATCTCCAGGAAAAGAAAATGTAATATATACAATTCTATTGTAAAGAGCATATTCTTATATGGAGCAGAGGGATGGAGAATTATGGAGACAGAAAGAAAGAAATTAGCAGCAGCGGAAATGGATGCCCTAAGAAGATCATGCAGGATATCAAGAATAGAAAGAATAAGAAATGAAATAATAAAAGAAATGATGAAAACAAAGGGAACCATATTAGACGATCTCCAAAAGAAACAATTGATCTGGTATGGTCATGTTAAAAGAATGAGTGACGAGAGACTACACAAAATCGCATCTAATTACAGAATAAACCAGAAGAGGAAACGAGGAAGACCACGAAATACATGGATGGATGATATAAAAAAAGGCATGAGGGATAGGGGTCTGGAGGAAGAATGGACCCTTGAATGGAAGAAATGGAGTGGTCAGAAGAAAAACAATTATTAGTGCCAATAATGTAAATGTTCACAGTGAACAATTTTACACTAGAATTTCTTCCTACGATAAATTAGTAAAAGTAATCGCGTGGATATACAGATTTTACAAAAATTGTAAGAAAGCCAAAGAAGAGAGAGAATTTAAAATTTGAACTGTAGAAGAGCAGAATGAAGCTGAAAATGTATTATTGAAATTAGTTCAAAAATCGTTTACTGGTCCCCAAGATAAACGTCTAAAAGCATTTCAGACCATGACAGATTCGGCTGGAGTTCTGCGGCTGAAATCACGCATACATTTAAGAGATGATCGTATGAATTTCAGATTACCTGTTATCCTTCCACATGACCATTCTGTAGTTGAAAAATTAATTAGATCTAGACACTTTAAACTAGGACATGCCGGGGTACAAATTATTATGTCTAATTTAAGGGAAGATTTTTGGATCTTAAAATTCCGAAAAACTGTCAGAAAAATTATTAGAACCTGTGTAAGATGTAGACGACACGATTTTAAACCAGTAGAAATTTCCACTCCTCCCTTACCTGAAGATAGAGTAAGAGAAGCTGCCATTTTCCAAATTGTTGGTCTGGATTATGCCGGTACGCTTATTCTTAAAGAAAATAGGAAAATCTGGCTAGTAATATACACTTGTGCTGTTTTTCGAGCAGTTCATTTTGAATTAACTACCTCATTATCAACTGAAGTGTTTTTACTAACGTTGAGAAGATTCATAGCCCGTAGAGGCAGACCTTCTATTATCTATACAGATAATGGTAAAAATTTTGTAGGAGCGGAAAATTTGTTGAAAGAAATAAACAGGAATTCAGTACAAAATGATAGTATATCAAGGAAAATTATTTGGAAATTTATACCTCCTTCAGCTCCGTGGTGGGGAGGGTGGTGGGAGCGATTGATTGGCCTAACCAAGAGAATACTCAGAAAGGTTTTAGGAAAAAGTTCTCTAAATTTTGAAGAAATACAAACCATTATATGTGACCTAGAAAGTGTTATCAACAGTCGCCCCCTTACTTATGTGTCAGAAGATTTAAATGATCTCGTACCTCTCACTCCGTCTATGTTCTTGCTAGAAGTGAAAGGTGGGACCCCCGATATTGATATTCTAGATGCCAAATCATTGAACAAAAGGCTTGTTTATCAACAGAAAATAAGACAAGACCTTCGTAAACGATTTAGATCAGAATATTTAGGCCAATTGCGACAACCTAGTAGATGGAAGAAAATACAGAAACCTTTAGCAATAGGTGATGTTGTGATTGTTTCCAGTGACAATAATAAAAGAATTGATTGGCC
The DNA here is from genome assembly GCA_963931845.1 of Maratus michaelseni. NCBI lineage: Eukaryota > Metazoa > Arthropoda > Arachnida > Araneae > Salticidae > Maratus > Maratus michaelseni. The sequence goes on from OZ007588.1 coordinate 325,718,025, forward strand.
TCTGGCCAAAGTGACTGAAAATTTTCCATCTAAGGATGGACACATCCGCTTAGTGAAAATAAGAATGAAAACTGGGGAATATTTAAGACCTAGAAGCAGGTTAATACCCTTAGAAGTATCACAAGATAACGACAGTATGAGAAACCATTTCAAGGACATTAAAAAGAAACAAGATTTTAATGAACATAAAGGTGCTAGTAATCCTCCTAGTGGTCCGGTCAGCGACAGTACATCGGACGTTTCGGTTCGTTGCTCCAGATACGGACGTATCATAATACATCGAACGAATTGGATTTGAGTTTCAGATCCCGAAACTCAAAGGTGGGAGGATGTTGTAATTGGGAATTCATTTCCTTTTGCACCATCCAAAACCCCTTTTCTTCTCAAAGTTTTGAAACATAAAAAGCATCTACGCAATGTAGAGGTAGGAATGTGCTCTGATTAGCTGAAAAGAGACAATGAAACTGGCGCAATCGTGCAACATTATGTTTTGTTTTTTTCTCCTGTAACTGTTCTTGAATATTTTTATTAGAAATTTAGTTTGAACTCTAACTTTTAGTTTAGTTTGGTTTAGGATTATGATTGTTAGAGAGCGTTTTTCGCTCAGTTAAAAAGCTGTAAATAATGATTTGTATTCGTCGAGATGTGATTTGTTAATTAAATAGTGATGTGTTTAATAATCTTTGCAATTTTATTTTGAGTCAAGTCTTTTCGTCTCTCAAGAATGTTTGTTTTTGCTGAAATATAAGGAATTATGAACAGCCGGAGCCCCGATGTCCCGATTGAAATTTAGAGGTAAGAAAATTTATATCTTACCAATTTTATTTAGAAATCAATTTGGATTAAAATTGATTATTTACATGTTGACAACTGTGATTGAATTTAGTAATATCGGCAGTCGGAGTTGTCACATCTCCATACAAAAAGTTTCAAAGAAATTATTTAATTCAGCCATTTTGACGTTATTGAGACACAAATATTCAAGAACGCTACTACACTTATAATATATTCATAGTTATATCAAACAATGATATTTTCGCTTTATCTTTCTTTTTACATTGATAAACAACAATAACTAACGAAATTTTCACTCTTTTGTACAAGGAAAGATTTTCCTTTACAACTGTGAAAAGCAGATTATTGTTAAGTATTTTTGAAACAATTTCCTCAATGTTTTTCATCGAAAGTTATTCTCATGTATATATATATCTATATATATTCCATTTTAATTGCTCTTGAGACTCTCGATATTTAACGAGCAAAATAAAAGTTCAGTTGTTACATAAATTTGACATCATTAAATTATAATCTTATAGATAATGAGATATTTTTTTCACATCCGAGATGTTCACAAATTGATTCATTATTCGGATTTAAAACAATATTTTATGAACGCGTCTTACAAATTTTAATTGAAAAAAAAAAACTGTTATTGTTAGTAATTTAATTATGCGAATTTTCGTCAGTAATGACTTTAAAAGTAGAAGAGAGATATAATTAAAACTTCTAATTTAGTATTTCGTTTTAAAGTTTTGTCTTAATTCGTACTTGAGTTTAAGTTGGGTATTTTGTGGATTATAATGGGATATTGTTTTTATTTTGAGAGTTCAAATTATAATTACATATTTAGATTGTTTTAATCACTAAAAATAAAAATGTCACGAATGTTTTTTTTTAAACGAATCTAAAATTTAGTTGAAAATAATTAGCGGATAAATTATATATATGAATGATATATATATATAAATCAAGACACTAAAAATTTCAAATGATTTAGAATATTTTCAAATACGTTTAGTAGAAAAAATTTTAATTAACAATTAATGAATGTAATTTTTCCTTTTCTAACTATATTTAGAAATGGTTGAATGAAATGAAAATTTTTTAATAACAAAATTAAGTGATATAAAGTATCATTTTATGTATCGCTTCAGATAAATGCATATGTTTTTCAATCATTAATTTCTTTAATTCACCTTTAATTAAATTCTATTATTGACCTGAACATGACTTCAGGCAAAGACGTATTTAAAAATACATATTCATTAGCGTTTAATGTGATCTTTTTTCATGCATTTAAGAAGGTAATATCATTTGGAGAGTTCAGGAATAGAATAATTTTTACAAATTACATTTTAATGCGAGGGAAAAAAAATCTACATTTTTGAGTTTTATTATCTATAGACTTTATGACATGCTAATTTACAAACTTGGTTAGAAATATTAAAAATATAGAAAATCATAGTCTGTACGTAGAACGGGCGACATTGTAGATGACGTTAATCATGATTAAACTGCTCTCGTGTATTTGTATTATAAAACTAGTATGCTGTGGCCATGGCAAATTTTTTTTCTATATTATTCTAACATATTTATTTAAAAAGCGTTGTTACAAAAGAGCAGTTACGAAGTATAGTGAATTTCTTTGAATTCAACTCGGCGTTACATTGATAAGTGGTTAAAAAACACAGTTCAACAGCGCCCCCTAATGGCTGTTCAAATGCAAAATTGGACTGACATATATATTTAAATTAATAAGTTCAAATATAAATTTGATTTTTATTAATTGGTTAATTTTACTTACGAAGTTCAGTAGTTTAGTAAATAAAATTATTCAATGAAAATCCATATATTTAAAGCAGTTTGGTAATTCTGTCAAATCAAATATTCCATCGAAATTCGACCGAATACGCATGCGTCAAAAAATCACCGGCCAATGAGGTGAGGGTCTATGACTGTCTCTACAAACATGTTTGGGATCGTATCATCTGTTGTTTTTTTCTATTCTAGCACGTTGCGTTAAACCTAGGAAGATATTTATCTAGAACTCACTGTGGAGTGTTTAGAAGGTATTTATTTTATTTATTGATTTTATTTATTGTAATTTGTATGAATACTTAGGTGTCCATTTCGGATTTACTGTTTAAAAATGAATTTAGGCTCCTTTAACGTTGGCGAAATCCGACGATTAAAATGTCTTTTTAGATCTCTATCATTTTGTTTATATAGCACAGAAAATAATTATTCAAACGTGTAGAACACGTAATACAAAATTGGACCACTTAAAGTCTGTTTATTATCGGGAATGAATCTTATGGTGTTTCGATTGATAATGAAAACGATTATGTAAATATAATGTCAAAAGACAGTATGCACGGTAGTAATATTTTTATTATTATGTGTTCCAAAAAAGCAGAATCTGAGCGTCTGAATATAAATTATAAAATAAACAGAAATATATTATCTCTATTCGATTTAAAAGTTTTGTCATTACATAAGTGGGCTATTTTATTTGTAAAGAGTATGTATGCATTATATTGTTTGTATGTATACAAATCTTTGGAATGTTTTGATTTGCAAACTCTTAATATTTGAATAATGTTTACATTATATTTGTTTGTATGTATACAAACAATATATGTATACAAAGAAGTATATATACAAACAATGTATAATGTATCGTGTAACAATATTAATATTTACATTGTATTGTTTGTATGTATACAAATCTTGAATGTTTTAAATGAGCAAATTTGTAATGTTTTTTCTGTTATTTTTTTTAAACGTCAAAAAAAAAATAAATTTTCAAACTTGATATAGAAAACTTAGGTACTTCTCTATTATCCCATCGACCACTTTTCATAACAAAATACTATCACCAAACTGTATGATTAAATGCCAAAAATGCAGTCCCATTTACTTGATGTCGGAAGCCATGTTTTTTATGTCATCAAGTGGTTTTTAATTCAACATTTGCGTGTATTTTTCATTATGTTTATTTGATTTATTAGTTATTTCATTAATTAAAATAACAATTGTATCCTTAAATTCTTATATTTTATTTATTTATTTTGATATTCCAATGACAACGTTCTCCCATTTATTTGGCGTTACAGTTTGGCGATAGTTTTTTGTTATGAAAAGTGGTCGATGAGATAATAGAGAAGTACCAAAACTTAATTATGTATATGAGTATATTCCTTGACAGTATTAATCATTACTCGATATTTTAAAACTGCATTATATTTGTAGAATTATATTAATTTAAACAATGCTTCTATTGAAGTGTGAAGAAGCACATACTTCTATGAAGAACCATATATTTACATAATCGTTTTCATTAGCAATCGGAACACCATAAGATTCATCCCCGATAATAAACGGACTATAAGTGGTCCAATTTTGTATTACGTGTTCTACGATATTTTTACGTACGTTTGAATAATTATTTTCTGTACTATATAAACAAAATGATAGAGATCTAAAAAGACAATTTCCATCGGGATTGATTTCGCGAACGTTAAATAAGCCTAATTTCATTTTTAAACAGTAAATCCGAAATGGACACCTAAGTATTCATACAAATTATAATAAATGAAATAAATAAATACCTTCTAAACACTCCACAGTGAGTTCTATATAAATACCTTCCTAGGTTTAACGCAAAGTGCAAGAAAAAAACAACAGGAAATGATCCCAAACACGTTTCTAGAGACCGTAATAGACCTTCACCTCATTGGCCGGTCCTACCGGAAGATTTTTTTGACGCATGCATATTGGGTCGAATATTGTTGAAACATTTGACAAAATAAGCAAACTGCTTCCACCTAGGTATTTATACACAATACAACAAATAAAATAAATGCCTTCAAAACCCTTTTGATCATCACATCAGCGTGCAGAACAATTTTTTTTACCGGAAACCATTTGATGAAATTCATTATTTTTCCGTTATCGATTGACAAATTTTACGATTTTACCGCTAACGATTGCTGAATTTCACAATTTATCGACTATTGATCAACGAATTTCATGATTTTTTCCATGAACATTTGTCGAATTGCACAAAAAAAAATTAAGAATATCGTCAAATTGCCTCGGGTAAAAAAATTTTGGATATTGTCAAATGCCTTCGAGAAAAAAGTCTCTTTGTCAAATGATTTTGAAGAAAAAATCGGGATATTCACAAAATGGTTTCGGAAAAAACTTCACCAAATGGTTTCAAAATTCTTTGAGTGACAGCGGGAAAAAAATTTTCATTTTACATTCAATCATCGCAATTGGCGAGTGTGACTAAGTTTAGCCAGTGGTGGCAATAACATCATTCACCAATTTTCAGTATTACTCGCCGATTGGTGAGTGTTAATTTTGTCTTATATCACAAACTGTATTTACATATACTACTAGATATAGTGATTATGAACCATGATTTTTCTGTTATTGGGCGAGATTCATGTTTTTTCAGCAATTCTTTGACGAAATTCGTGTTTTTTCAGCGATCCTTTGAAGAATTTCACATTTTTCTCACGATCCTTAACAAAATTCGCAATTTCCAGCAATTCTTTGATAAAATACATTTTATTCCGCAATTTTTAGACGAAATTTAGTAAAAAAGCGTGATCTTTTGGTGAAATTTCCTTCTTTGCGATTCTTTGGCAAAATTTGCTTATCTTTCGCGATCCTTTTGCATAATTACCTTTTTTCTGTGGTCTTTTAACGAAAGTCATGTTTTCCCCTGATCCTTTGATGAAAATAGTATTTTTCCTCAATCATTTGAGGAAATCTGTGATTTTTTCCCCCGCGATGATTGGTTAGATGTTTTTAGCCTGTAGGTGCCCTAAAAAGTCTGTGATGCCGTTGCTGCATCGCACACATTCTTCCATGGGGCATCGAACGAAGGAAATTCATCCTAAAGAATCATTGTTTCATTCCTGACATTTCTGGAAAGAAACAACGTTCAACTCATTGGCTGAATTGTAAAGGGCGAAATGTGTCAAACATTAGCGGAAAGAAAGTGCGCAATTTGTTCGTTCATGGAAAAAATCGTTAAATTCGGTAATCGATAGTCGATAAATTGTGAAATTCGTCAATCGATAGCAGAAGAATCGCAAAATTCATTAATCGACAGTGGAAAAATCACAAAATTCATCAACTGGTTTCGGGGGGAAAAGTTTTCGAATATCATCGAATGGGTTCGAGAAAAAAAAAATCACAATATGTCAATTTCGGGGAAAAAATCGTGAAATTCGCCAAATGGTTTCGAAATTTGTCGAGCGACAGCAGAGAGAAAAATCTTTTTCCATTCAATCATCGCAATTGGTGAGTGTGACTTATGTTTGACCAGTGGTGGCAATAAATTCCATTGCCAAATTTTCAGCATTATTCGCTGTTTGGCAAGTGCTAATTTTGTCCTATACTTCAAAACCCTTTTGATCATCACATCAGTGTGCAGGACAATTTTTTTACGGGAGACTATTTGATGAATTTTGTGATTTTTCCGTTATCGTTTGACCAATTTTACTTCTATCGATTGTTGAATCTTATAATTTATCAACTACTGATTAGCGAATATTCTGATTTTTTCCATGAACGTTTGACAAATTACGCAAAAAAAATTAAGAATATTGTTAAATTGTCTTGGGTAAAAAAAAAAAATTAATATTGCCAGATGTCTTCGACAAAAAAGTTGCAAGTTGAAACGCCTGTAACGTCTTTGTCATGTTATGAATCTCTGGGGTCCACTCCCCCCTAAGGGGGGCACACTTCTAAATTTTGTTGACACACCTCATGTCATATATTGTTGGAAAGGTCTGTGACTTCTTAATCATATGCATCTCCGATGTCCATCTCCCCACTTTGCCCCCCCCCAAGGGGTACTTTTCTAAATTTTGTTGGCACCCCTCATATCATATATTGTTGGAAAGGTCTGTGACTGCTTAATCATACTATGCATCTCCGATGTCCATCTCCCCACTTTGCCCCCCCCCCCCCAAAGGGTACTTTCAAATTTTGCACACAACCCTCATGTTATATATCATTGGAAATGTATGTGACCACTTAATCATATTATGCGTCTCTGATGTTCATCTCCCCACTTGCCCCCCCCCCTGCACCAAAGGGTACTTTCTAAATTTTGCACACAACCCTCATGTTATATATCATTGGACAGGTCTGTGACCACTTATTCATATTATGCATCCCCAATGTCAATCTCTCCACTTTGCACCCCCCCCAAAGGGATACTTTCTAAATTTTGTTGACACCCCTCATGTCATATATAGTTGGAAAGGTCCGTGACTGCTTAATCATATTATGCATTTCCGATGTCCATCTCCCCACTTTGCCCCCCCCCCCCTGCAAGGGGTACATTCTAATTTATGCACACAACCCTCATGTTATATATCATTAGAAAGGTCTATGATTACTTAATCATATTATGCATCTCCCTACTTTGCCGCCCCAAAAGGGGTATTTTTCTAAATTTTGTTAACACCCCTTATGTCATATATTGTTGGAAAGGTCTGCGACTGCTTAATCATATTATACATCTCCGATGTCCATCGCACCACTTTGCACCCCCCCCCAAGGGGTACTTTTCTAAATTTTGTTGACACCCCTCATGTCATATATTGTTGGAAAGGTCTGTGACTGCTTAATCATACTATGCATCTCCGATGTCCATCTCCCCACTTTGCCCCCCCCCCCAAAGGGTACTTTCTAAATTTTGCACAAACCCTCATGTTATATATCATTGGAAAGGTCTGTGACCACTTAATCATATTATGCATCTCCGATGTCCATCTCACTACTTTGCCCCCCCCCCCCCAAGTGGTACTTTTCTAAATTTTGTTGACACCCCTCATGTCATATATTGTTGGAAAGGTCTGTGACTGCTTAATCATACTATGCATCTCCGATGTCCATCTCCCCACTTTGCCCCCCCCCCCCAAAGGGTACTTTCTAAATTTTGCACAAACCCTCATGTTATATATCATTGGAAAGGTCTGTGACCTCTTAATCATATTATGCATCTCCGATGTCCATCTCCCTACTTTGCCCCCCCCCCCAAAGTGGTACTTTTCTAAATTTTGTTGACACCCCTCATGTCATATATTGTTGGAAAGCTCCGTGACTGCTTAATCATATTATGCATCTCCGATGTCCATCTCCCCACTTTGCCCCCCCCCAAGGGGTACTTTTCTAAATTTTGTTGACACCCCTCATGTCATATATTGTTGGAAAGGTCAGTGACTGCTTAATCATACTATACATCTCCGATGTCCATCTACCCACTTTGCCCCCCCCCCCAAAGGGTACTTTCCAAATTTTGCACACAACCCTCATGTTATATATCATTGGAAAGGTCTATGACCACTTAATCATATTATGCGTCTCTGATGTTCATCTCCCCACTTTCCCCCCCCCACTACCCCGCACCAAAGGGTACTTTCTAAATTTTGCACACAACCCTCATGTTATATATCATTGGAAAGGTCTGTGACCACTTAATCATATTATGCATCTCCAATGTCAATTTCTCCACTTTGCCCCCCCCAAGGGATACTTTCTAAATTTTGTTGACACCCCTCATGTCATATATTGTTGGAAAGGTCCGTGACTGCTTAATCATATTATGCATCTCCGATGTCCAGCTCCCCACTTTGCCCCCCCCCAAGGGGTACTTTCTATATTTTGCACACAACCTTCATGTTATATATCATTGGAAAGGTCTGCGACCACTTAATCATATTATGCACCTCCGATGTCCATCTCCCCACTTCCCCTCCCCAAGGGGTACTTTCTAAATTTTGCACAAAAACCTCATGTTATATATCATTGGTAAGGTCTGTGACCACTTAATCATATTATGCATCTCCGATGTCCATCTCCCCACTTCCCCCCCCCAAGGGGTACTTTCTAAATTTTGCACAAAACCGTCATGTTATATATCATTGGAAAGGTCTGTGACCACTTAATCATATTATGCATCTCCGATGCCCATCTCTCCACTTTCCACTCCCCCCCCAAGGGGTACTTTTCTAAATTTTGCACACACCCCTCATGTTATATATCGATGGAAACGTCTGTGACCGCTTAATCATATTATGCTCCCCACTATGAAATTTGTCAAGCAACTATAAATTTTACTTTTATGGTACTATCAAGTTGTTTGCCGTCAAATTTTGACGGGTTCCATCTAGTAATAATAATATTTATTATTAAAAAATCTCCATTTGTGGTTTCATTTCTATAACTATTAAAATTAAATTCTCTAATTTCTTCAGAACATTATAAACGAGTAAAAACTGAAAAGAGACTTATTTATGCCACACTGAATTATATGTATTTTAAAATTAAAAGCATTCAAATCTCATGTAAACGTTTGTAAAATAATAACATTTTCTCATTTTCTCTTCCCTACCTGATAACATTTTCGAAAGAAACACAACGGAATAGGGCAAAATCGTCTCGATATATAGAGACAGTACTGACTGAAAAGGTTTGCTTAGCCCCATTAGCTATACGTATGACGTCTTGAACAAGAAGGTGTGCATATTCTCTATGCGTAGCATTGGATTCAGCACCGCGGCAACAGTGCTCAAAACATGAATTTTTCATAAAATGCAACCCGGGTAAAACGAGTTAGATACCCTAATTTTTTAAATCTTTTTTTTTTGTTCATTTTACAATCAACAAAGTTGCTGCTGTAAACTAGAGATGAGTTCGGTCTCTCTATTCAGAGCCCGGAGCCGCCCGAACCCGACGATTTGAAATCCGAGTCCGCCAGAGCCAGAAACATTTTGTGTCTTTAGAGTCCAAGCCCGTCCGAGCCCGATACCGAAAAAAAAAATGCATAATACTTAAAAATTGTTTCTAAATCATAATAAAATAAAATAATATAATCAAATAAAAATATACTTCTTTAAAAGGATGTTCATATTTTTCTCTACAAACAAGCAAATATGATGGGCATATTAACGAAGTGCGTTTTATGAATAAATGCATGAAATTTTTCAAAAATACTATTTGTATGCCGAAGAATCGAACAACGTTTAAATTTCCTATAAAGGTGTATATCGTAAATTAGAATTGATTCCTTAATTAAAACAATATTTCGTGTTCCTGAAAATCAGCTTAAATTAAAAATTTGACACCGTTAACTGAAAGATCCTATGCTTTTATAGGAAAAGTGGACACACTGTTCGATTGCTTTCTATCAAAATACATGACAATTACGTCTACATACGAATGAAAGTGACTTCGTAAATGTTCAGAGCTGAGATTTAGCATGAACAGAGATCATGATTAAAAATAGAATCACTAACGTTATTTTCATATAAAGACCAATTATGACTCGCACACAATATAATACTAAAAATATTGAAAACCTAAGCTAATGCTGATTGACTAAAGACAAAAAAGGTATTCATTTCGTATTGGATCTCTAAAAATAAATAAATAAATAAATAAACGTTCCAATTAAAAAATATCCTACTGTCACAAACGAAAATCTACCAATAAACATTATTCGTGTTCATTGGCGCCATATCACCTAGTAATCAGTCCCGTCGCAAATATCGTAAATTTATTTTAAAGTAGCATTATATTACCAGAAAAGAAAAATAAGATTTCTGTTTCCCCTTCTATTCATACTGATTAAAATAACATTAAAATGATTTGAAATGGAATTGGTAATTTTTTAGGGGGAAAAAAGTTATTATTTTTTCTAAATGAGAATAAATAAAATTGTCAGTTTCAGAAAGAACGATCCCGAGCACGCCCGGGCCCGAAGGCTGGTATAAAAATGGAGCCTGAGCCCGTGTCGGGCCCGGGCTCGGACTCCAGCTTGGGCTGAGCCCGTCTCATCTCTACTGTAAACCGCTCTAGAATCATTTAAATACAGTAAAACGCTCTAAAAACAACAAGTGATATATAAAAGAGATTACATTATAAAACATTTAGAACTTTTGTTACTGTAAAAATATAAGTATTTTACAAACCATTCTGATTCTAGGATCCACTATAGCGGTTGCTTTACAAGTCAAATGAGATTTAGATTATTAAAATCGATTTACCTGTTCGGATGTTATCCTGGATTTTAATTTCTCCCCCTGTATTAGCTATAATTTTTCTTTTCTGAGAAATTAATTTCAGAGTTGTACAATTAAAAGAGATTCAAATTAAAACGAGACCGAATTTTGTTCCGAGTCACTGATTTTAATATTGTCATTATATTTTTCATATGAATTGGTAAATTAAAGTATTTTAAAATTGTCTTCTTAATAGTATTTTGCCGTATCAAAATTTATCTGTATGAGTTGTGTTGAAAGTAAAATATTTCATAATAAAACATGTATTGATATTACTAATTTTGAAGGATAAAATATAATTTTAGGGGTTAAAAAGTAATTTTTTATAGGAAAAAAGGCAAAATAATGCTCTAGTTTAAAATATTTCTTTTGATTTCCTTTTCATCCAGTTATTTAAAAAAACGTTATGAGTGTTAATGGTTTTATTAATGACAAAATTGCGCATTTATTTAAACATTTGTCAATTGTATGAACTTTTTTCATAATATTAGCATAAAGTAAAAAGCTTAATGAAAACGTATTGTGCCAAGGAATGGGTTAATATATTCTTGATACTGATGTTATGGTAAAGTAATTTGTATGAAGCAACCGAAAAACTGTAAATTTTGAACAAAGTGTTATACTATTTGCAATGTATATGTGCCTAAACTAAAGTTTCATTGCTAAATGGATCATCCAAATCCTTGTAACACGTTTCATAGCTACGATGCTGAATAATAAGGTTTGAAAAATAAGCAGAGTTACTAAATTAATTACTTCTGAAAATAAAAGCGAATTGATTTTATAAAATAAAATACAATACATTTTAACGAATGATCTATTACAAAACTATATTTAAACGGAACTCGACTCTTCTATTCCTTTATAAGCTAAAGAGCAAAGAATTTTACGAGCATGATCAATCTCCTTTTTCCCATATTCACGTGCTACTTTAAAGCCTAATCTATTACATATTTGAAATGTTTTAGGATTTTTTTTCTCTTTGCTATATTCCTTTTATCATAATGGCAAAAATTTTTCTACCCGTGTAGCCCACGGAACATTAGGCGCATTTTTATATTTTATATGAATTCTATATTTTCAGATTTCAAATAACGAGTTATTTTTGCACAATGTGAAGAGGCCATATATGGCTAAAATATTTCATCATTTTTATAATGCTTCTTAATGAAAGAAATCAAATACTTTTCGATACACTGCTCATGATAGATTTTGACATTCAAAGAGTCTTCAAAAACAAACAGTTCTGATACATTTCCAGCATCATCCAAGGCTTGCCAAACTAAAATTACTTTGAAAAAATTTGCTTGCGATTGACTTTATGAATGTAATCAACTTCTTTTGGGTTAAAATCATGGAAATATTTACGTACTGGTATATCTGATGCATCTTTATGCACATACGTTTCATCATCCAAAATGAGAGTTTTACCAAGCATTTTTTTATAGACGTGTCGACACCTTGATTTTATTCGTTTGCTCAGATCGGCCTTATATTTTGGAGCAGTTTTTTCTTACAAACACTCCAATCCCCAGGTTTTCCTTTTTAATATGCAGAGTCATAAAAAAGGCGTCCCTTATTTCGAATTAAAATAACTAAAGCCTTAATAAAGATAATCCATTTAATCTTACACTATTTTGAAAAAATCTACATTGCTTAGAAAACTTCAATATGAGCTCCTCCTGTTGCTGGGCAAACATCTAAGCGGTATTCCATTTCCTTCCGGGTGCGCTCAATCATATCAGGGGTTACAGTTGCTATTGCTACGTAAATTCTGGTGCAGATTCTGAATTTCTTTAGTGTAAATAATGTTTTTGAGATGTTTTGACCATGATTGTTGTGAACTGGCTGATGAATGAAATAGCATCGCGTCACGAACTGGCGTCAGCCGGGGCCATCGTGAAAACAACTTTCATCTTTCTACGGGCCTGATTTGAGCTTTCAAACACGTGACCTGACGTCACAGATAGGATCTGATTCTTCCCGTCTAGTTGAATTTTCGCCATATGTTTTGCTTTGTAATTTCAGATAAATTTTATATAAAAATGGTTTCTAAAATGCGAATTTTTTAAAAGTATATTATCTGAATTATTTAGATAAAGAATTTAAGTAAGTACCCTTTTTAGGTGCGTTCGTAATTATATAAATACGTAGCACCTATAGTCGTCGTTTGGTCCGTCCGTCTGTCCGTCCGTCTGTCTGTCTGTCCGCATATAACAACGCAAAAACTACCCAACCAAATGGTTTGTAATTTAAAATATATTATCTTTGCAGAATTTTGTCGAGACATTTCAAATTTTATTAAAATCGAATCAAAACTTTAGGAGATATTAATAAAAATATTTATTAAGAAATTTGAAATTTTTTTTTTAAATCGGTGCTTTTTTGTTATAGGAGCTTCCGAGGTTGAATCGTCAAGCGACCGAGATACTTATTTTATGACAGAAATTAATCTGCAGACGATATAATTCATTTCACAGAATTAAAAATCATCAAGATCTGAATATTTATATAACTAGCTGATACATATATATCTGAATATTTATATAACTAGTTAAGATATTTGTATGAACAGTGTCATAAAATATATACTTAACTAGCTGTTTAACCCGTTCTACGCACGGGATATCATGAATTTAATTCTAAAACGTGCGTACGAACGCACCTCGTTTGTAACGTTTGACGTACAATTTCCAACTTGTTTTATCTCCCTATTTAAAACGCAAAATATATATCTATACCGCTTTTCAATTCAAGAATTCGAATGTTGTTAAAGTTATATTGTACTTAATACTTTAATAAAAGTAATCGCTTACACTTTCTGTTGTGTTGAAATAAATCGGGTTTCGCTGGGATGACCGTGCATATTCTACTATTATAATACTACTAACAATCGCAATGGCGAATACGCACATAAAAATATACACAGAATGTCAACAGACGATAATTAACCATTATTTTTTTCTGACTTTATTAGGCTTTTATTTTCACCTAGAGTAATAAATATAGTTTAGAATCATCAAATAGATAAAACAGTAATACGAAAGCCTTTTTTGTCCTGATTTTACTTACTAAGAATTTCTTTTTTAAATATAATTTACGTAAATTAAGAACATTTAAAACATTAACTAACAATATTGAGTTCTTATGCATATCTTTTTTTTAAAAATCAAACTCTTTTCGTAAAGGATTTGTAAAACTACTCGTGCTTTCAATTATTAAAATATAATTTTAATTTAAATAAATATTTATATGTATCTGAGGTCGATGCAGGATTTTTTTCCCCTTGTGGGTTATTAAGTGAAAAGTAAAAGTTTTTAAAAATAGCTTATTATATTTTTGTTTATGTGTTGATGATTGTTTATGTGTTATTATCTAGGTTTTAAACTAAGCCTAAAAGCAGTATAGTTTTTTATACAAGTAGTTTAAGATAAAATAAAGTAGTGTGGAAGAATGGAACTTGTCTCATTCCTCCTATTTAATAAGATGAGTGAAAATTGCTGCTTATATGAAAATTAATATGAAAATAGAGCACACTATAGTATGTTTGTTTTTTAATGGAATTTCCTCCTTTAATAATAAACCATTCACTAGCGATGATTTTTTTTAATTAATCAGAAATATGAAAATGCTTTCCTAAAATTTCCAGAGCCCAAAAAGCTTATTATACAACTCACTACTGAAAAGACTGAAATTTTATGTCTGGATTTCACAATTAAATTCAAATGTGGAAATGAACTTTCACATCTATTTAGACTGCATTTGTCAGGAATTGCTAATATATTGCTAAATACAAAAGTAAAAAATGACAATAGAAAAATCACTTATAACAAAAGAAAATTATCTACATTAACCAGTATGTAAGTTTCATGAATAAGTTTGATATTTCCACTTACTTAATATTGTATATTTAAGTGAGATTATTTTCTCTGAGAGAATATTAGATGTCATAATTGTTGTAAATTATTTGAAAGTACATATTCTGCTTGATGTTCTTGAATAGAATACTTTTCTTTTTATAAATATTGAATATTAATTTATTGAAAGAACAACTTAAGAATCTGTATATTTACTAGATGGATGAGGATTTTTCTGTTTAAATGAATTTTCCCTTTTAAGCAAATATTAAATTTATAATCGAAGTAAAAATGTGTGTGGAATTTGGATATGGTGACATTTTCTCTTATCCTTTAAAAGAAATATTCACAAAAATATAAAATGCACATTATAATTAGCAATTAAAATACCATATTTTGTCAGATAAGAGTGTTTGAAAGATAGTGATTTTTTAGTTGTAATACCTAGTAACAGAATGTGTATTTTAATTTATTCATACATTATAAAATCTAAATTGAATTTTTGTTTCAATTGTTTAGAAAAATTTCAAATTTCTATTTATGAATCTGTTTATGTAATAACAATTCTTTTATTAACAATCATAAAATTAAGTCTTGCTGAACCTTTATTGTTCATTTATTGTATGTATAATTCAAACGCATCTAAAATAAGCCAGAAATTACCCAATATTCCAGTAGAAATAGCGCAAAAAGGGCCTTCCCTTACAAAAATTCGGGTAGTTCCGATTTTTGGGTATGCTGTAAAGGTTGACCCTCTAATAAAAAAACCAAGTTTTCGACCTTCTAGACCTTGTGCGTTTTTCACGATATTGAAAAAAACAATATTTTTCGGCCCCTTTTTTCGATTTTCCTTAAATAACTCAATTTTAGTGCATTTTACAGAAAAAAGCACTGTTACCATTTTGTAGAGCATAAAATTCTCTACAACATGCAGTATTCATGTTTATAAATTGTCCAAATAGGGGGTAAGATACGGAGCCGGGAAAATATGGTGAAATTTGGAAAAAATGTAAAAATCTACAAATGACGTTAGTTTTTGCTTAATAACCTACTTTTAGTGCGTTTTAAAGACAAAAGCACTTTCACCATTTTGTAGAGCATAAAATTCTCTACAACATGCAGTATTCATGTTTGTAAATTGTCCAAATAGGGGGTAAGAGCCGGGAAAAGGGTTAAATTTGGAAAAAATGTAAAAATCCACAAATGACGTTAGTTTTTGCTTAATAATCCACTTTTATGCATTTTAGAAACAAAATTGTCATAATCAACTTTTTAGAGCTTTTAAGTAGGTTATTAAGAAAAAACTAACGTCATTTGGGGATTTTTACATTTTTTCCAAATTTAACCCTATTTTCCCGGCTCCGTATCTTACCCCCTATTTGGACAATTTACAAATATGAATACTGCATGTTGTAGAAAATTTTATGCTCTACAAAATGGTAAAAGTGCTTTTGTCTCTAAAACGCACTAAAAGTGGGTTATTAAGCGAAAACTAACGTCATTTGTGGATTTTTACATTTTTTAAAATTTAACCCTATTTTCCCGGCTCCGTATCTTATCCCCTATTTGGACAATTTACAAACATGAATACTGCATGTTGTAGAGAAGTTTATGCTCTACAAAATGGTAAAAGTGCTTTTGTCTTTAAAACGCACTAAAAATAGGTTATTAAGCAAAAACTAACGTCTTTAGTGGATTTTTGCAAATTTTACCCTATTTTCCCGGCGCCGTATCTTACCCCCTATTTAGACAATTTACAAATCTGAATACTGCATGTTGTAGAGAATTTTATGCTCTACAAAATGGTGAAAGTGCTTTTTCTGTAAAATGCACTAAAATTGAGTTATTTAAGAAAAATCAAAAAAAGTTCCGAAAAATATTGGTTTTTTCAATATTGTGAAAAACGCACAAGGTCTAGAAGATCGAAAACTTGTTTTTTTTATTAGAGGGTCAACCTCTAATAAATAAAACTATCGACTATCTCATGCTCTAAAAAGTTGATTATGACAATTTTGTTTCTAAAATGCACTAAAAGTGGGTTATTAAGCAAAAACTAACGTCATTTGTGGATTTTTACATTTTTTCCAAATTTAACCCTTTTCCCGGCTCCGTATCTTACCCCCTATTTGGACAATTTACAAACATGAATACTGCATGTTGTAGAGAATTTTATGCTCTACAAAATGGTGAAAGTGCTTTTTTCTGCAAAATGCATTAAAATTGAGTTATTGAAGAAAAATCGAAAAAAGTGCCGAAAAATATTGTTTTTCGCAATATTGTGAAAAACGCACAAGGTCTAGAAGGTCGAAAACTTGGTTTTTTTATTAGAGGGTCAACCTTTACAACATACCCAAAAACCAGAACTACCCGAAATTTTGTAAGGTAAAATGCTATTTCTACTGGACTACAAGAAAATATTACAAAACTGGATTTTATAGCAGTGTTTTTGATACACACATACGCGTTTTCAACCTTACTTGTCTGCTACTCAGATCTCTTCTGTAACATCATCCACGACTTGAATCAGGCCCATTGAAAGAGGAAAGTTGACTTCACGATGGCCCCGCGTCAGCGCATGCGCGCAGTCACATCAAGATAAACGCAATCACCCCTCTTTAGAAGTTCTAAAATTTCACGTTTGTTTAGTACCGATTGATTGCAGTTTTCAGCAGCTGAATGAGGGGGGAATTAAAGGGTTTTTTCTTGAAGAGATCTTCTACTTTGTAAATGATTTTTAGTATATATTTAGATAGTGTACAGACCTTTAAGTTAAGTAGGTTTTAAGTATTCTGCTGCTTTATTTTTTCATATCTTTTAATTATTCGATAAATAATAACTTTGTCTTTTCCTTCATTTACAAATCTTTTAACCATCATTGTTTTATTTCTTCCAGCAATGTTTTTCCAGCATTGGAGAACACGTTTTGAAAGTGTTTCATTTTCTTTTTGGTCCATGTTTTAATTCGAAGCGAAAACAGTAAAACAGTGTTGTATTGAGAAGCAACAAACTTCAAATTGCATGTAAAAAATAATTATAAATGTTAGATAAAAATTTTTTGGTATTTTCCGTTTTTGGTATTAAAATTTTAGTTACCTTACTTCTTGTTCTAACCTTAAACATAATATTTAGCAGTAGTGTTACAACAATGAATATAATTGTTGGGTAAAAAAGAAACTGGATAAGAATTATTTTTACTAAATCAAAGGAATCCGTTCTCAATATATTACATATTATTCATATTTACCACAGACTTCATAAAACCTTAACAGTGATTTTTTTGCACATTTATGTAATAAAATTTACAAAATAATAAAACAGATGTTTAGTTATTAAATCTTAAATGTATATATTTTTTGTAGGCTCAACAAGTTGGAATGATTACAGAAAAACAACAGTATTTTATAACATGTCTGGTAAGAAATATCCATATTTCCTTATGCAAATATTTAATATTTTTTAAAGATTATTTTAAATATATATTTCAAATATTTAAATGACAATTTTCTCTTTTTAAAATTGTTGCAAGTTTTCTAATTTTATTTTGATGAAATCACTAAATTAAAACAATCTTCTATTTTTTGAATTTTCGAAAGTGGTTATAAATATAATTAAATGACATTTTATTTCTATGTTAATTATTATCACAATTAAAAGTAGCTTTAAACGTAATGATAAACTGACTACTTCGTTAAGGTTTAGATAAAATATTTTGAAGTAATAATAAGTACTTCAAGTTTTTATTTTTAACAAAAGCAAAAAATGTAACCAAACTCAATTTGACAAAATTACGGTTTTTTAGAATTTCAAATTTAACAATTTAAAACTTTTTACACGTTTATTCTTACAAAAAAAAATACAGATTATTATTTATGTATTTGAATAGAAAATCTGTTTTAAATTTTATTAATATATTTTTTTCTCATAATATTGTTTAAAATATTAGTGTTAATAAACTTTATTAGCAAATCTCTGTTTATCGATAGGGTGGATCAAAAATCAGCAACTCATTAACACTATAATATATATATATATATATATATATATATATATATATATATATATATATATATATACACAGAGAGAGAGAGAGAGAGAGAGATAAAAATTAGTTGTTTATAAGCTCACTTATTTTTTATACAGTGACATAAAAGTAGTTCAAATTTGCTTCAATATAAGACTCTGCAAGGTCTTCACCTATACAAATGATCAGACAAACGTATAAAGATGGCTTGAAGTTTTTGTTCCTCAATTTATTTAGCCTAATAGTAGTTTAAAAACAAAGAAATAGGCTTGCGTTTTGAAATTAATTTGAACATTCTTACAGGTTGAAACAGCACAGCGCTATCTATTGTCCAACATTTGAATTATTTTTTAAATTACTGTATGTAAAATTTATGAACTACCTTACAATATGTTCTCTGAATATATTATTATTATTATTATTATTATTGTTGTTGTTGTTGTTGTTATTGTTATTATTTAATTATTTTGAACGACGTACCTAGGTCTCTTAATTTTATTCCATCAGTCCAAGACTTGCTTTTAAGACAACATAATTAACATAACTATTTCTTTAAGAAACGGTACTAAACATGAAAAGTAAATTAAGGAAATTAATTTGATTTTAAATTAAAGAACTAGATTGATGATTCTTGAATTTTAATGCACTTAATTATGTACTTGCACTACAGACACCTTCCCGAAGAAAACTTGATAAAAAATATGTATAAAAATTAGATAGTGAAAACAAGATAGTGAAATAGCAGATTTATCTAAACCTAAAATAACGGCAACTTATAATTCTATAAACCATATGAGAATTTTTGTTGTAATCTTACCTTTTTTCATGCTTTTCATTTATTTTATGAAGATTGCACATTTATTAAACAGATGTCACCAAAAATTCATTAGAAAAAAAAGTTACTAATTCATAAATGTTGAGTTACAAACAGGATGGGCGAAAAATATTTGAGCCTTTTTAAAATTCAATAAAAAATCAAATAACTGGCGTATGAGAGTTTGGTTTGGACAAAAATATTTCTCATGATTGAAAGTTTAACCCCTTGGGGACAAGCGACACGTATACGTGACGCATAAGATGCTCAGAATCCTCGATTATTCCTACCAGTTATTTTTTATTGTAAGCTTTGCCTTATTTAATGACAGCATTTCTGCGATTTGACTAGGCGAAAATTTCTGTTTTGAAAAACCGGTGGTAAAAGATTAAAAATTCTGTAAAGAACACTCGTCGCGAAGGGGTTAAAATCTTTCTTTTTAACATTTTTCGATAGCTATAGCTTCAAAGCTGCAATAATCATAAAAAACTAAACATTACCAGCTTCAAAACATTTATTTTGCACTATCTACTGTTATATGTCAACGCGTGGGGCTCTTGTGGCTGGAACCACATACAAATGGTACCGAGTTTCATTCCACACATTGAAATATGGTAATAGAATGCACAATAAATGATCTGTAGCTGCTTATCTTGCGTTTTTGATGACTGTTTGCAGCTATTAAGGTATGCACCGTCTATGGGCAAATTTTGGATTTTTTTTTTTTAATTTGCTTAAATAAATGTTTTAATCATGTGAAGCATTTTCGTTCAAACCACACTCTCGTAAGCCAGTTGCTTGATTTTTTTTAAATATAGAATTTTGAAATGTGTCAAGGATTTTTGGCTGTTATAACGAAATTTTATTCGTTCGTTATTTCTTTCTGTTGCATTTCTAAATATAAAGATTCCATTGAACTTATTTTCATTTTAGATTAATATATTAGGTGTATAATTATGACTTCGCTTTTTTTCGAATAAAGGGAAAACACATGCTTCTTTGTCAAAATGAAAGAAACTTTTATTCAATGCATTTACTAGCAGAAGTTTCAAAATTTGCCCCTCTATCAGGCCACAAGCGAAATATAGAGTACAGAAAGCCTAGTTGTTTTTAAGAAATCCGCTCATCAAGCCAGTTTTTGGTTTCTGCTTAAGAACTGAACAACAACTGAGAAGGGTGTTCTGAATGGGGCGAAAAAAATCGTGAACTTAAGGATCAACACCTAGTGAATACAACTTTTAGGAAACACTTCCCATCAGAAGTTTCTAGAGTTTAATGAATTGATGTTGCAATTTGTGGACGACCATTGTCACGGTGGAGAACAACCTTGTCTCTGTTTTTTAGTTTTATTCTGGACGTTTTTAGTGGAATTCTTCTTAAAATTGATTACTTGTGGTTTACACAGTATTCCTACAGATCAGGGAATTTCCAGAACATGGTTCATCTGGACGCACCCGTGCCTTCAGTCATAGGCGTAGCATCGGGGGGGGGGGGCACTGGGGGGGGCACCTGCCCCCCAACATTCTGAGTACCATACTTTTAGAAAATGATGTAGTCAGTTAAGAAATGTGTATCATACAATGCTCGAAAAGCGTAAGTGAAAATATTTTTGTTCTAGACAAAGTGTTTACGGGAGGATTTGATATTTGACGACCCTTATATCACACTCGAAACATCTTTCGATCTGGATCTTCAACCGAAAAAAAGGTGCTTATAGGCATCTATTTGTCTGTGAAAAATTGCAGACTGTTATTGACGATTACTATTGTTTTGGTAACAGAGAAGAAAAGTTTGCGCATGAAAGAAATATTTTAGCAGTCCCAGTTACTCTGCCATAGATCTTTGAAGAAAGAGATGAACACCACAAAAGAAATTCGATTTCAGACAGGAAAATCGATTCAAAATGCAAACTTTGACACTATTTTTAAAACATTATTTTTCTTTATTGAAAAATGGAAAACCTATTCGATTTTCTAGTTTCTTAATAAGAACACCTGCCAGTTTTATGTGTTGCCAAATAAAGTTAAATTCAGAAATGTGTCAGAAAGTTAGCCAGTTTGGATTCGAGAACAGCCTTAATTAATATTTACCTTGAAATAACCTAATAGAACATCGTTCCAGTTAAAAGTTTATAGTGAACTCTCCAGTTTTATATCACCTATATATTTCTGTACAGCGTATGATTTTAATATTTTAATGCCTGAGGAAGACTACTCGGCTGAGGGCGAACCCAGCCGTTGAGCGTTTAATGTCTTCCCCGGCTAGCTCCCCGGCACGCAGGGATTAAACGTGGCAGTACAGACTTCGCCATGGCGGGTCCTGCCGGGCAAAGCCCCACGCGACAGGTGGCAGGAACTAAAGACACACACAAAAAAAAAATTACAGGGTCTGTCGCTGGAACCAGCGTTCCTACGCGACAAGGAGCGACAGACAGTGTGGACGAGGTCCACAGGTGCGCCTGCACCAGTTGTAAAAGTCCGCTTATTTAGTAGAAGGGTGCAGTTCTTAGGTAAGACTGTACCATTTGTACAGTTCGTAAATGACGGCACTTGAGATGTGGAGGTGCCAGTGTGAGATTCCCACGCGACAAGGAGCGCCACACAATTGCGCTGAAACCCTCACACTAGATGGAGGATGGATGCATTTTGTGTTAGAGGTGACGATACGTTGCTTGCTGACCAGACTTGTGGTTCCCGATAAGAATAGATAATTAATGGGGACTCAGCCCCTGCTAGGAAGAGAACATTACTTGCGGATGAGAGAAACAATTAAGCTGCAAAATAGCTAAAGGAGAAAGCTAAGCAGATAAAAAATGATGGAATGATTACGTTAATGACTAAAATAAGCGATTTATTATTAATTTATGGAGAAAGAAAACTGCTTTGAATGATTAAGTTCTGTTAGATAGGTCTAATAGTAATTTGTAAATTTCTGAAAGTTTATGAGTTAAGATGGGACGCGTAATTATGTTCAGCAGCCAAGAAGGAGGTGGGTTAGAAGGAGCAGGCCTAAGATGCCAAGCAACAGTCAGTGGGCAGGAGAAGTAATAATGCATGGAGGTACCAATATCGCCGCACTCGCACACATTGGTTCGTGAAATTTTAAATTCGAAGAGGTAATTTTTAAACGGGCCATGCCCGGATAAGAAAGCACTTGTATAGGGAGTGAGGTTAAGTAGCTCTCTGGAAACTTTTGGAATTAGGTTGTAAGTGTGTCTACCTTTTGTGGAGGTGTCCCAGTAGATTTGCCAGTTGGGGAGTATTTTAGATTTGAGTTCTCTGCAAATAAAAGATGGGGGTACCGGAAGAGAGAAGTCTATTGATTGGCGTTTGGTGGCTTCTTTTGCAAGGCTGTCCGCCAGCTCATTGCCTGCGATACCAATGTGTGCAGTGACGTGGCCAAGGGTAACTTTTTTGTACAGTTGGTGAAGTTTGATTTTAATTTCCAGTATGAGAGGGCGTTTTGTCCGTAAGGCAAAAATTGCTTGAAGTCCAGAAAGACTATCACTGAAAATTTTAAAATTTTCCTGCGTGGGGGAGGCAGCAATCCATTCCAAAGCCTTCAGAATTGCAAACAGTTCAGCTTGATATACTGAGTTATCGTCTCCAATTCTGGAGGCCCACTCATAGGTCGGCACTCCATTTACCATGGCGCAGAAGGCTGCGGCCACGCCAGTTTCAGTGCGCGACGAATCAGTGTAGATGGTTGGATGCTGCGAGGGTCTGTGACTGTTCTTGGCGATGCATACCTGTTATGATTGTCAGAAATGTGTCAGTAGTAGCCAATATGTTTCAGAAATGTGTCACTAATATGCAGTTTGGATTTGAGAACAGCTGACCCTTAGGCCCGTGTTTATTCGTTTCTAGAAATCATGTTAAAATGGTTGTAGAAAAAAAATATTTTCAACAGAATTTTGTTTTGAACCGTATATAGAATGAGGAGAAATAAAATATATTATAGCATCAAACTGTGATAAATTTTTTTATGTATTCTGGGATTTATAAGCATATTTATGAAAATGCAGGAAAACCTTCAGACGGTGAAAGGGTTTGAGGTTTTCCCAAAAATATTTTCCACTGCCTAACAACTTGAAACTTTCTGACATTTTCAGACATAAAAGCATGCAATTGGTAGGCACAACTATTGAAATGACTTCAAATCAAATAGCAATTTTTTTTTTTATAAATGTATTTCATATTGAATGATAAGCGATTGCTGGCTCATGACGGCATTTCTCGGGCTCTTGATAGAAATTTGATTTAACAATCCATCCCAAAATGCCAACTTTGACAGTATTTTCTAAATATCTTTTCCTTTTATCGAATGATGAAAAATGCCATTCAATTTCATAGCTTCTTAATAAAAACATCTGTACATTTTACGCGTTGACGAACAAAAATTAATTCAGGATTGTGTCAGAAAGTAGCCAATTTAGCTTTGAGAATTAGCCTTAAATAGCTATATAGTAATTATATTCAAATTATGTTAAGAAAAAGAATTTCTTGAAAGTGGGAAATTCTTTCCATATATTAGAGGTTTCGGCTGAATCTTAATATAGGTAATTTAAATTAGGTCTACGAAACTTTTGAAATGCATTATTAATTACAGGGATGATAATTTCAGATAAGACGGAATTGGCGAAAGAGCATATGAAATGAATGATGTAAAATTATCAGTTAATCTTTAGGCAATTATGAGAATTTTTTAATTATACGACAGGCCAACCAGAATAGCAGTCTCGAAAAGTGAGCGAACAAAATTTCGAACGCCAAATGTACGTTGAGAGTTTTTGTTTTGAGAATGTGGTTTTGAGAATCTAGCTGTGCTTGTGATTTACCGAGAAAGCTAAACTGAAATAATAAGCAGACAAAGACATTTCTAATGAACGTTGAACGGAATGAGAATAAAATGCAGACCAAATACAAAGTCCATCTCTTTTTTTTTTTTTTTTTTTTTTTTTTATTTTGTTGGATATCTAGTGAGTGTGAAAAATAATTTAAATGAATTATATCAATGTGAGAGCAGTTTTATTGTTAAAGGGCATATGCTTAAATATATTTTCTTTTAATGGAGGAAAATTACGACGAGAACCGAAATAAAAGTTAGGATAAAATAAATAAGTAATTAAACGTTAGTTTAAACTGAAAATTAGGGAGAAGGATTAATTTAAGAAAAATATGTGATTCTACATCACACCCTGCCTTTTTGGACTTGTCATATGTTACAATGGCATCACCAGTCATTCAAAATGCAGCAAGTTACTGATTTAAGAATCTAAGGGAATCTAGGGATATTTCGCTCTGTAATTTAGCGGAAAAAATAAAATCCATCTGACACTGTCTCAGACTACCATTTTTTGAATTGTGTGCACATGATGCAAAAAAAAAATCCATATGAATTCCGAAACGAGCCAAAATACAACCCAAGATTACCACATTATTTAATATGAAGACCAAAACTTTGTGGAAACTGGTAAGTTATGTTTTATTATTACTATTATTATTAAAAAAAACCCTACTAATTTTTATTTTTTAATATTGCTAATACGTAATATAAAAAATAATGTTTTTTAATGCTGTTCTCAAATCCAAACTGTGTACTTTCTGGCACAATTTTTAATTCATTTTTGTTCACAAACACATGAGATTGACTGGTGTTTTTATTCGGAAACTATGTAATTGAACGTTTCTGTAACAAATTGAATGATATTTTAGAAAATTGAATTTATAATTTCTGTAAGTATTGAATTTTTCAGTAAGTCAGAAAATCTTTCAGAAAAAGCTGTCAAAGTTTGTGTTTTGAGCTGAATCATATTATAGAGCGTCAGATAATCTGGAGTCTACTGTAGCATCGTTATGTTTTAAGAAAAGTGTTTCTAGTGTGATATTTGCTTTCAATTCCTTTTAAACGTCAATAAAAAAATATTGCAACTTAATATTTTTTTTATTGTTATTAAAGATGCAATATAATGTCGTGATGCTAAAACAATTTTGTTATTATAAGATGGATTAATAGATCCATTTTTATAGAGATTTAAAAATCATCACATGTATTATTTCTGTTGTTAACATCCCCCATTTTAAGCAAATACAAAACACAGAACGATACATGAGATACCATATGAAATGATTTTGAACAGGCTCCTGATATAGTACACTCCCATTTCGTTTGTTTTTTGATGAAAAATTGCTGTTCATGAAAAATTAATTCGGCATTGTTTTCATAAATGAAATGAAATGAAAAGTTTTCCTCAAATGAGTGTTGCCACAAAAGTAAAATACCGCATTATGTGATGCTCAATAACGATTATAAAAAACAAATAGTACAACCGTGGCATACGTCGTAACAGTACATTACTTACATAATACATAATGCGTAGAATACGTAATAAGTACAACAAGTGTAAAATGTGATGCCAACGCACGGGTTTATTTATAATTAAAATGGGAAATTGAAATGTTTAGAAGAAAAAAACACCATTGATCGATCGAAGTAAAATTATAGTTAATTAAAATTTAAATCAGCATTGTTTGCATAAAAAAAAAAATATGAAAGGTTTTTCTCAGTTTTCCCGAAGCGAGTGATGCCATCTTCTAAATGCAGTTAAAATACTATTGTTAATTTTCTTTCTCGCGCGTGCCTTTTGCTAACTTTGATTAGTTTTTAGTGTAACTTTGATGGAATAAATGAGATAATATTCTGGCTTCACTAATGTTGTTTGCAGATATTTTTATCCTTAATTTTTCTTAAAGTTTAAACTTGCATCTAAAAACTATTAGATATTGCTAAAAAAATATTAGACTGCAGTGCGAAATCCTCGCACCGGTAGCTCATACATATTATTTATGTTGCCAACATCCTTTTTTCTAAGCAAATACAAAACACACACGACACAAAAATGAATGAGCTATCATTTGAATAGTTTTTCAATCGGCTTCTGACATAATATACTCCCATTTCGTTAAAACATGATTTTTTAAATTAAAAAGTGCAGTTAATTAAAAATTAAATCAGTATTGTTTTCATAAATGAAATGAAATTTCTTTTTGAAATCAATGCTGCCACAAAAATAAAATACCGCATTATATCGTGCTCCAACAATGATTATGAAAAAAATAGAAACAAATAGGACAAAATAATAAAGTGGGACGTCTCTACACGGGCTTTTTTTATATTTATGATTAAAAAATCAAAATCAAATTCAAATGTTTAGAACAAAAAGATACCATCGATCGATCGAAGCATAGCGGTATTTCACGTGTAGCCTAAAATGTATGCTTTGTTACGTTAAATTAAATTGTATTTTATATGTATTCAATTTATTTATTTTTTTGTTTCGTGTTTTTCCCGAAGCGAATGCCGTCATACTCTAATACAGTTAAAATACAATTGTTATTTTTTTTCCCTCGCGCGTGCCTTTTGCTATCTTCAATCTGTTTTTCCTGTAACTTTGATAGAATAAATGAGACGATATTCTGTCTTGACTAATGTTGTTTACAGATATTTTTATACTTAATTTTTCTTTAGAAGTTTAAACCTGCCTCTACAAAATATTAGATATTGCTAAAAATTATTAGGTTGCAGTGCAAAATCCTCGCATGGGTCCACGAGTAAAACATTATTTGATTTAAGTTGATTAAAATATCATTCATTTCATTGTAATACCTCATAATTTAATGAAGAACCTTTCCTTATAACCTTTTTAGCATAAGATAAAATGTTATGTAAAATTTCGATTGAAAGTAATAAACCAAATTACCGAAAACTTCTTTCAAACGTTGTTCATCATAAATTATGTAAACAGAAAAAATAAAAAAAATGATGATGATAATAATAAGCACTTAAAACATGCGTGCCCCCTCCAAAATTTCTGGCCACGCTACGTCTATGCCTTCAGTCGCTTGTGATTGCCGTAATGAACCCACAATTCATCTTCCGTAAGAACGTGATACAGAAAATTATTTATTTATTTTTTTGTCTTTAAAGAAGCAGTTCACATAAGGTTTTCCGATATTGCAAGACATTCCATATTCATATGGGATCCGATTACCTACTTTTGAAACTTGTCTGCTAAATATAGACATTGCGAAGTGCGTGGTAGGATAATAAGCAAGTATTTTGCAACGTGTTTTATTGCAGCAGCCAATTCAGATTGTGTTTGACAGTGATTTTCATCGAGGTCGGGATCATAGTTATACATCTGATGTTTAAGTATTTATTTATTTCGTTATTATTTAGTGCAATGTCTAAATTTTTGATGTTTTGAATGTCTGCATGTTGATTATAAATATTTTGTTGGCTGGTATGTCTGTATTATTTTTTTAATAAATACCGGAAGAGGACAGAAGCTATAAACATCATATGTTGGCAGCTCTACTCGGTCTAACTATGACACTGTAGAGGTATAGACGATAACTGAACTACAAATATATAAATTGCTCATTTGATTTTTGATTTTAATAAATGTTAAAAAAAGCTTAGTTAAAAAAAAGCCTAATTTAAGTTATTTTTAATTTGTATAGATCCGTTGTTAAATTTGTTGTTTGTTTACATCTGTATTTATCCATTGTTAAATCGAAGCAAATCCCTTTAAAAAGAGAATGGTTTTAAGTGTATTTTCAAGAAATATTTTTTTTCTTCACTCGGCAAAGCGAACTTCTCTGGCACATTCGCAAATTCATTTTTACACCTACTTGTATTATATCTGTAGAATTTAATATTGAAAAGTTTTGAAGTAGAACAGCATTTTTTCCGATGCATATGTTGTACATATTGCCTTATAATTGATTGCTCCATGATGCCTAAATTTCTTTGAAGAGATGACTAGATTTTCCTAGATTTCGTTCTCGAAATTAGCTCAAAACATCAAATCTAAGTCTATTTTTGAAAGCTCTTTTGCTATTATAGGAAAAAAAACGCTATTCGATACTTTAATATCTAAGTAAGAATACCTGCAAATTGTATGCATTTACGAATAAAAATGTGAACTGAGAAATGTGTTAGAAATTAGCCTGTTTCGATTTCAAAATAGCTTTAAAATTCGTATAAAGTCAAATTAGTGTAAAAAAAATTCGTGTAAAAACGAAGTTGGGTGTAAAATGTTTGAAAGTAGAAAAAATATTGTTTCAAGAAATTTTCTTACTGTACTTCAAATTGCACTGTATCTAATACTGTATTTCAAATTGTACGCATTTACGACTAAAAAAGTGAACACTGGAATGTGCTAGAAATTAAACTGTTGCGAATTGAGAACAGCTTTAAAAATTCTTGTTAAGTCAAATTAGCGTAAAAAAAAATCGTGTAAAAATAGAATTGAGTGTACTACTTGTTTTAAAAGTAACAAAAATGATTGTTTCAAGAAATTTTCATGTTGTGTTAAAGTTTTGTGCCAGAATTTGGTGTGTTTAAAAATTCTTAAATTTTCGCTCAAGTTTCAGTAATGAATAATTTAAATAAATTTCTTTACTACGTTAGGATTTCCATACCTTGGATCTGGATGATTTCAAATATTCTAGAGCAAACTTTACTGGATTACGTCTTGTACAAGAATCAAGCCCAGAACACCAACAATTGGTTGAAGCCATGGCCTCTGCTCCTTATAATTATTCCCGAGCTTTGAAAAATGGTATCAGGGCAAGTATACTAACATATTTTTGCTTCTACATTTCAATGCAGTAGAATCCCGCTATCTCGCATCTAGATGTCTCGATATTCTGTATAAATAGAAGATCACATTTTTAAATCGCTAAACGTTTCTGATGGTCAAGAAGAACATTATATTTCAGATTATGTGGTGCTATCTTTCAAATAATGATATTTGAATATGCTATTGTAGGTAAATAGATTTCTTTTTTATCCCTTCTGGTTCAAAGTAAATCTGTTGCTAAAATGTTAAAATGATTGACCAAAAGTTACAAAAAAAAATCGATTTGAAAATGAATAGCTGCTTTTCTTCAAGTACATTATAAAAGCAAAATTTTATTCAAAAGTTCTAGCGTAAATGTTTGCGTTTAAATATAAGTTGTATAAATAATGTACCCCAGGCCTTCAAAGCGGTAAAATGATCGTACATATTGTGATCTAATTTTATTGTAAATATTCAAACTGTTATAATATTTAACTATGTTGTTGATGTAGAGAATGTAATATATATTTTTTCAAAAATAGTCATCGCTTTTACTTTTATTTAACAGGAATCTAATATATATCATCGTATATACTCTTTAAAATTCGAAAGCGTAATCTATTTAGCATAATAATTTAATCCTTCTAAAAGTAAAACCATTAAAGCCTTCAGCCTGATTGGATGATGACATTCTTCAATTTTGTAAAACAATTTTATTTTCAACTTTTAGCAGTTATTTCAGGATATGTGGAATTTTTTTACGCCCTGTATTATGCTAGAACTTTCATTAAAGAAATATGTAATGAAGTATTATGAAATGTAAATAACCCATCCGTTATTCCATAAAATTCAACAGTTTCTGCAATTATTCGTTCACTCAGTACCCATTAAGTAAAATTTGCGGAACTTTACTGTATTTATTTTTTGTATAATATTATCGTATTTCATCTAAGTAATATATATATATATAATACTTTGTATATATATATATACATATATATATATATGTATATGTATATGTATACATATATATATCTGTATATATATAATACTTAGTATATATATATATATATATACTTTGTCAATATTGAATCTTTATTACCATAAAATAATCTTTCCTAAGTTTATCCTGTGAAATATACGCAGAAACAACTTACGTAAAAAAAAAAAAAATCAAGAAATGAATATCTTATCATTAGAAACTTTACATCAAAAATCGAAGTAATATCTTTCATTCCTTTTGGAAAATTAACCCTAAGAACAAACTAGCATTGTTGATATGCTGGCCAATATTGTATCACTATTACACTCATCGGAAATACTTTTAATGAAACATCGGTTAAATATAAGATTTTCTTTCAAAACATTAGGAATGAAATGTCCATCGAAATATTTCTTGTCAATATTGCATAGCCTCTACTTTCAGTTTTTTTTCCCCAGGTGAAATATATATTTTTTGAAGCAGAAATTTTACTTAATAAATGAAATTAAATAAGCACCCCACAGAAACAAGAAATCTTTCTATTAAATAAATTTTTCTGGTTTAAAATGTGTTTTCAATTTTTTCTATTCAGTTTTTTACTAGGTCAAATATATATTTTTTGAACCAGAAATTTTACTTAATAAATGAAATTAAATATGTCCCACAGAAACAAGAAATCTTTCTATTAAATAAATGTTCTGGTTTAAAATATGTTTTCAGTGTTTTTCCAACGTCAAATATATATTTTCTGAAACAGAAATTTTACTTAATAAATGAAATTAAATATGTAACTCACAGAAACAAGAAATCTTTCTATTAAATAAATTTTCTGGTTTAAAATATGTTTATTGAACTTGGCAAAAAAGGAATATAGACAGGTACAATATATGTACAATATTTTCAATATGTAATAATTTCAATTACATAAAACTTTAAGTTTGCTCGTCAGTAAACTTCCCGATTTTCCTCACTAATATTAATTTTATAACCGTAGAATGCATTCGTATTTTTAAAACATCTCCTCATGAAATTTAATATTTTTAACTTCTGTCTTCTTTGTACTGTTCTTAGAGGATGTCTTTTTTTTTCTTAGTAGTCAAATTTTTTCTAAAATATATACTTAATTCTATGTGAAGTGTTAAAATCTTATTCAGTTTCGCTAAAATTTTAACACATAAAATTATAAATTAAGCACATATTTTAGAAATATTTCGATAACTAAGAAAACAAGTTGGAAATTGTAAGTTATACGTGACAAATGAGGTGCGTTCGTTTCGTGCTATAACTAGTTTTATAATGTAAAAAATCATCGTTATTATTTCCGTGAAATTAATTATATCGTCTACTATGAACGAAATGAAGATGCTTTTTTAGGGTTTCGTTCATCTCACGAAACCCTATTACTCCCGCTGCGTTGTCTGTCCGTCACAGAGCCATTCTCAAAAACTATGTAACTTACAGAGTTGAAACTTCGTGTATATAGCTGAATATCAGCTATGAAGAGCTCAAAATATTAAAATTTGAAAAATTCGTATTATTTTAATAAATAGAGATAAAAAACCAAAATTCTAACAGCCTTTTCCTATTAAATTTAAACATTTTTCGTTATAGCAGATGCCAAAAATTAAAAATCCACGATGAAATTCTTTCTACAATAATTAATTATCTATCAGACGATTTCCAGTGAAAAATGAAAATGAAATAAAAAGTTTCACCAATGGAAAAAAAGATTAATATGAAATAAAAATGATTGACGTCATAGTGGTAATAAAACGGAAAGATTTCTCAATAATACAAGGAATATGAGTATGTGTATGTACACAAAGCAGATTATTATCACGTCATTAGATAATTAAAAAGAAAATCTGACGTCATATCGGAAGTTTAACGGATTTTTCAAATGTTTCAGAATAATACAAACCGAGTATCAATGTGAGTAATAGAGAATAGTAAATATATGAGTTTGAGGAACGTATTGAATCATGATAAAAACCCGATTATGGAAATATTCGCACATTTCAACATTTTGAAGGTGTACAACATGATTAATTTTGAAATTATTTTTTTTTAAATATCGCATTTAGTCCACATGACAGATATTATTATGACAGAATGTAATAGAGGGCTTCGCCCGCTATCGGGTTGGTTTAGAAATTAGAAAAAAGGAGAAAAATAGACCGGTAAATTTTTACTTTATAAAAAGCATGATTTTTTTTTTTTGGTTGCTAAATGAAATTTTTTTGGATTTATTAAAGAAAGGATAAAGTGTTTTGAAAGGAATATTAAACGAAACCCTTTGAGCGATCTTCGATCACACTTACCCACTTGTTTTTAATTATTATTATTACGTATGCCATGTTTACAGATGTGAAAATTTTTTTCGACACCAGACAGAGCTGTAAATTGACCATGGAGATCTTGCTTTGCGAATGATTACCTCCATGGTGAATATTTCTATGACGCACGATGAATGAATATTTTGTTTATTTACTTTAATGGATTGATATATTCGGCTGTTAACCTAATTTTCACTGAAGTTATCTCAGAATCTATATATTTTTTAATGTAACTCATCTCTCAAGCAAACAATTTTTTTGAACGATCTTTCGAAAAATGTAACTTTTTCGCAGTTTTATTCGAAAAATTAATTTAGGATAAAAATGGCCGCTTGGCATATGGAAAAAGATGTGCATAGCCCGTATATATCTTTTCCTCAGTCACATGACTTGCTCTTTTATGATATAGATTACGTATGATACGGTTTAATAGAATAAAGAAAACTTTTATCAATATCTTTTTAAGTTTTGATTCGATTTTCATAACATTTGAAATGACTCGGAAAAATTCTGCATCGATTATATATATTAAATTTCAAACCATTCGGTTGGGTAGTTTTTGCGCTGTTATATGCGGACAGACAGACGGATGGACGGACTAGACGACTACTATAGGTGCTACGTATTTATATAATTACGAACGCACCTAAAAAGAGACATGCTTTAAGAACAGTTCACAGAAAACAGAAGTTAAAAATATTAATTTCCTGAGGAGATATTTTAAATATACGAATTTTAAATATACTATGCCCATAGGATTAACCTTAACGAGGGGAATCGGGAAGTTTACTGACGAGCTGTCTTAATATGTGTATGTAACCATACCAATGATGAATACACCTTCTGATTTATATGTAAAGCCTCAATGATAGACCAATATTGGCAAAATATAGCAACTACAAACAATTTTGGCCTAACGTTATTTTGCTAGTAGAGTTTTGACTTATAAAGTTTTTCTCTATTCTGTCATATAACTCTGTAATTTGCTTTAGACAGAAACTGCACTGATGTTTGATGCCGTCCGGAAGTTTATTCTAGCCTTACAAGAATTAGACGTCGGCAAGCAAGTCCAGAAGTTTCCTTCTATCTCCTGCGACAGCGGGCTAGCTAAAGGCTCGGATGGAACAAGCCTCATAAATTACATGAAATCGGTGAGGAATTCTTAATCCTTTTTACATGCTTTTATTTAACTTAAAATTGTGACGGCCATTGCTGTCAGTAATAGTGAAACCAGACCGTTCAGTCGTAAAAATAGAGCACAAGAGGTAAGGTTTAAAAAAACAAGTTTATTGAAACTTAATCGGACTGGGATTGAGAAGGTCGCTACTAATTTTCGTTACTCCAAAAATAATTCAACTCACTCCGTAAAAATGAAAACTTGAATATATTAAGTATAAAGATTAAAAAAACTCACAATTTTGAAGATAGCCACAAGTCAGGATGCCTTCAGTAATAATGCAACTCCACGCTGTAGACTAAGCGGGCGCTGATCTCAGTACTCCCGTCCAGGCCAAAGCAGCTACTTATACGCTTATTCAACTTCAGATTGATGATTAAATCGCAGGATCTAGATGTACTCGAATTGATACACAACCCCAAGTTCCGACTTCTAAACGTATTTCCGAAGCTTATATATCCCAAATATCGATTGACCAGCTACAATAATTTGCATGAATATCGATAAGCAGAAACTCACAAATTCCGAGATTTTCACAGTCATCCGTCGAAAGCTACAGAATATGAAAGAGAAAGAGAGCCTTGATCAACTTTTACGCACATGGACAATTAGTGGACAAAAACTTACGTTCTCATTCAAAAACATCGCCTACTCACATGATCAGAGTAGCTGATCCATCACAAAATGACCAGAAAAGTTTGAAATGACGAAAATTAACTGAAGTTTGGTTGCGAATTACGAAGTCTGTAATTCATTTAGACTATTACTTATTTTTTCATTTATTTATTTATATTTTCTTAAAAACAATTTGTTTTCCATATCAGTCCTTTAATTTAAGCCTTTAATATATGATTGTTACATGAAAATGCAACATCATATAAAGTAAGTGAATTTTCAATTATAAACATGAATTTTTATATTTGGCTTAGAGTTAACTTCGATAATTCGATTTTATCACTCATTTAATTCACTTACAAAAAGCATGTTTTTTTTTAAATATAGTTTTATCCTTAATATTTAATTTTAAGAAATTATTTAATTTTATTATTTTAAGTTTAATATTAATTCTTTTAATATTAATTCGTTTGTATTCTTTGAATATTAATTCTTTCAATATAATTTCTTCTAAAATCAAATCTTTCAATATAATTTTTTATTGATTTTAATATTAATTCGCTGTTCTTTACTTTAATAATAATTCTTATCTAAGTAATGAACGTAAATTTTTATGTATAAACATTAATTTAAAGTTCGTCTTAAAGTAAACTTCGACAATTCGATATATCACCATTTCTAAAAAACATATGTTTTTAATTTATATTTTTACTTTTAAGATTATATTTATCCTTAAAAACATTATTATTTTATTGTTATATTTATTCTTAAAAATTAATTATTTTATTATTATATTAATTCTTAAAAAATAATTCTTTTATTACTATATTTATTCTTTAAATTATATTAATTAATCAATATAATTTTTATTAATTTTAATATTAATTCGCGGTTCTTTACTTTAATAATAATTCTTGTCTACTTAATAAGCGTAAATTTTCATGTATAAACATTAATTTAAAGTTCATCTTAAAGTAAATTTCGATAATTCTCTTCGATAATTCGATATCACCACTTCTAAAAAACATATGTTTTTAATTTATATTTTTACTTTTAAGATTATATTTATTCTTAAAAAATAACTTTTTTATTATTATATTTATTCTTAAATTTATATTTATCTGTATTTTTTACTATTAAGATTATATTATGCTTATGTTTTTACACTTATAATAATTTAGTAAACAACTTACAGAATTTTACTTTTAACCCACTCTTGCATGAATTATTTTTAAGTGAGTGGAAAACATGTTTGATAATAGATTTAAAATGTGGATTTTTAAGAACAAATAATATTGAAGTTTTAAAAATCTTGCATTTATTTCAAAATTACAAGACGATCGTAGTATAACGTTTACAAGCATCAAATATTACCATTAAGTGTAATTAAATATATTTTTTTGTGATAATATAAAACTTTTATACATTATCACAAAGTAAAAATAAAAGAACACATTTTCAACAGAAACAACGCACAAAGAACACAAAGATTTTCTTTTAGAAAATCTTCTTTTGTGCAGAACAGAATTTCTTTTGTGAAATACGAACTTTCCAACCAAATATTCGAAAAAGAGATAGTTCTACTATCCGTCGATATCTTTCACAAGCTATATTGAATTTTGTATTAGGTTTATATCAAATGTGATTCAGCGATAAAAACAGCATGCGAGCAGTTCGCCAAGTCATTGTTTTTAAAGACAACTTTACATGAGGTTCATCAGAAGGTTAACACATTCATGACCGCTGACGTAATTTCAGATCTTTTGGATATCGGAAACTTTTACTTACGGGTGTTACTTTTGTATTTTATATGTTACCTTATTTTTTAAAAATAGTGCACAGTATTCGTATTTATATAACAAGTGTACTAAAAATATAGATACACCGATTAAAAATAGTATCATTACTATATAAATATCCATGCGTTATATAAACATGACTACAGGACACAGGAGACACCTTCCTGGGCTTTTAACCCATTGGATTTAATGCCGGAAATGTCTCTAAAGCCTAAGAGGAAGGATCCACATTATCCCAGCGAAACCAATGTGCCACCAGCAAGGAAAAATATCCATTTATTGATGCTTTTAGGAAGAAATTTTACGTAATTTAACAATGACATTACAATTTTGGAGTTTTAATATTGTGGTTTAAAAGATATTAATTTTTAAAGTATTCACATATTAATTCCTTTAAAAAAATATATAGTTTAAATAATAAGATCAGTTCACTGAGTTCATGCATTTAAGAGTAGATGCATTTAATTTAGCAAACTAAAATTACCATTTCTCACTAGCAAATAGTGTACCTCACGTAATAAAAAAAATCGGTTCGTAGTCATATCTAATCAGGTAACGTTAAGGTAAAGCTAGGAGAGTCTGCGCACAATTCAAAATAATAACAATAAAAAATCTAAATATTAATTTTTTGCTAAACTATCCATGAATAATTTTTACTTCATTTGTTTTTTATGCATTTCCATTGCTATTTTGTTGCTATGTTGTAATAAAACCAAGGAAGTTATTTTGCACAATCTGTCCTTACAGGGTTGGTGTGATTGCGCACATGGGTAGGAGAGATTGTTACTAATTATAATTACAATTAAATTGTTAACAATAATAATTACACTTAAATGACATTGTTGTAAGGTTTTTGTGAACAAATATAGTTGTATTAGGACTGAATATTTCAACATAATGATTAAAGAATCATAAAAAGTAAATAATTTAAAAAACGATTAAAAATTTTTAATTAAAGGGGAAAAAAATTAAAGAATCAGAAAAAGCAAGTGCAGATAAGATTACAAAATAACATTAAGTTACTCGATAACGCGTTTAACTTAAAATTAGTCCATTTTCATTTTTAATTTCTTTTTATGCAAATTTACCAATAAGCTGCGTAATCTCTGCTACCATGGAAACTAATGGGAACAATGCGCCATCTCTCCCAAGTAGCAGATGCGCAAACTCTCCAATTTCGGTAGGAGAGATTGCGCGGCCTTTTTTTAAAACATGGCCTCTACTAAAATGAATCGTTTATGTTCACATTGTTAGTCTAGATTAGTAGCTTATGAGAAATCGCTTAAGTTTAAAATATTTTGTGCTACTGACATTGTATGGAAATTAAATTCTGACGAATTGCTATGAAAATTCAAGCACTTACTTAAGGAAAAAAACAAAATAGCAATGCTTTACCTTAGACGCTCAAAACAATCAACGTACACTTCCAAGTAGATACTCCACTACTGCTGTCATACAAATACCTGGAGTCGCTGCGCTCTCACTCTACTCCTTCCCCCCAAACTTCTATGTGCGCAATCCCTCCGACCGCGCCATCTCTCCTGGCTTTACCTTATACATATTTTCTTTATGAGTTCGCTATTATTATTCAATCAATCTCGTTTCAGAGATTTTTTTTCTTTTAAATTTATAAAAGAACCATTCCTTTATTGTTACGTCAGTTTCTGGAAGTAAAAGATTTAGCATCAGTTGTAAGTTGCGTCCAAACTGAAGCTTTGCGCAACTTTGGTTCTACGAACAGAAAGACAAATTCCGAATAACATTAAATGTCAACAGAAAGAAGCCCACTGCGTAGTAACGTTTTTAGGTTGAAAAATGACGGAAATTGTTCTGCAGTTAATGACCTCATCACCGTTGTAAATGAAGACTATCAGAGTCAGAGGCGTCTGTTAGCTTCAACAATGATTCATGACATGAGGGCGTTAAAGAACTGTTTATTGCAAAAATGCGAATTGTAGCAGATATTATTATAACTGAATTTTACTATTCACACGAAACCGGGTTATACACAAAGTCTCAATATGAACACAATAAGATTTATCACTGCAATCCCCTGCAAAAGTTTTCTCTGCTTTGAAAAAGGACGTTTTACACATGTTTCTACGAAGTTTAGCCAACCCGTTTATAAACACAAAAGTTATCACCAATTGCTTTTTTAGTAAATAAAAAAAGAAAAAAAAAGATGGGATGTGTTTCGTTGTGCTTTGTTGAAAACAGATATATTGAAAGATTTCAATGTGACAAACCGTTTACCGTATTTTTTAACTTTCAGAGCAACATGATGGGTACTACAGGCCTGGTAACATTTAATGGACTTGGTGTTCGATCAGTATTCCAGTTAGACATAACTTTTTTGCAAGAAGATGGACTTCTTCAGGTACTTTACATTATATATTTATAATAACATATTTATTCAATTTTTCATTACAGATGTTGTTTCACTCTGATGATTGTGGCAATAGTGTTATCTTTAAGCTCTGTATTTAATACACAGGATGTTTAAAAGAAGATTGGACAAATTTTAAGCGGTGGTAAAATACACGGCAAGAAACAATTCTCGTGTGGGAAACCACGGTAACAATACATTTATTCAGACAAATATGCAGGGTATTTTATTCCAATCCGACCACATATTTTTGTTTATAACTTTTAACAATAATGGAGATATATGAGCAAAATTTCCAACTGACTTGTCTTACTTTGTGTGAAATGTAAGAATATTACGAGAACTGGTAGAAGTGACACTATCTATATAGAATGTATGCTAGACAAGATGCTCCACATTTCGGAATGCAGTTGACATTATGTAAAGTGTCACTGACCGAAATACTGTGCATTTTAAATATTTTTCGTGATCTCACCACATTTCACACAAAGCAATTTAACTTTGTTGAAAATGTCGTTAAAATATCTTCCTTATTGTTATTGTTCTACACAAAATTCCGAGTTAGATTTGGATTAAGGGAGTTCATCAGTTTTACAGTATCTTTGATTTCAAGATTTTTTACCTTTGTTTTATGTATCATAGTTTTCTTCAGATTTATTCGATTTAAACCCACATATCAGAAATTATTCTTTTCAATCTGATTATTGTATTTCATGATCCATTTTAATATCAAGGAATAATAAAAAGATATTTATGACAAGAAAAATATTCACCATTTATTAAAAAAATATTTTTAATACAATTCTTGCGTGCAGCAATACAGACACAAAAACAAAATTTTTGTTTCAGTTTTGAGTTTTCATCAATATAAATACATCAGATCCTGTTGTTTTGTAAAATATGTGATGTAATTTTATTTGTTTAGAAAAGAATAAAATTTTAATGTGATATTTTCGATAATTTAATTATATATTCTTCTTCATAAAAATATTTTATAATCTAAAACCTTTAGTTCTAAGTTTATATCAAATGTATTTACATTGATAAAAACTGAAAATTGAAACTAATAATTAGTTTTTGTGGCTGTAAGATTGCTCGCAAGAATTGTATTAAAATTATTTTTTTTTTAAATAAATGGGAAATATTTTACTTGTTATAAATAAAGTTTTTATTCGTATATATTACAATGATCTTGGACGATAATAATTAGACTGTAAAGTATAATTTATGAAAAATCAGTTTAAATCGAATAAATCTGAATAAAACTGTGATATATGAATAATAGATGAAAAAAAAAATCTTGCAATTAAAGGTACTGTAAAACTGAGGAACCCCTTAAGGCTGAATTTTTTGATTTATTTCTGGCCGAATAAATGAATTACGAAACTGGTTTCCTACACACAATTTACAGGTTGTAGTTTGCTGTACAATCTCTAAAAGTTTGCCCCAGTTTTTTTTAAACACCTTGCATATGGGAACTTTTATGTTATTTTTCAAAATAGCTTTGCACGTAAATTATTGTGATACGAATACGTACCGAGAAATAAATGATATGTGTTCTTCTTTAGCGAAACATTTCAATGAGTAGATAAAAGATTTATGGTCGATATTATTTGTAATATTTTTTAGAAAACTATTTTTTACATATTGTAAAAGACTTAATTAAGTTTTTTTCTCTTTTCTCCGCATAAAATAAAGGAATACACATTTTTAAATATAGCTTATTAAACTTTTTTTTTCGATAAAACTGAAGTACTCACCTTGTTATCTCACAATTTCTTTTCCCACACTTCCTTTGAAGTGCCTCCTGTCGCCATAAATAAATAAAAAAACTGTTAATTTTAAAAAAATGTATTTTAATCATTTCAGATTTTTTTTTTTTTTTTTTTTAGGCAAAGATTAGATTGAGACATATTTTTTTTAGATCTTTTACAAGCACAAAGCAAGGGAAAAAAATTGCATATACCTTTATGAAAATTTTAGAATAAAATATTTTATGAATTTTAGTGTGTGATTGCTGAAGGTGTAAAATCAGTTTAATGATATAAATCTCTAAAATGTACGAATATCTAATATGTATGGAGGATAGAATTTTCTTACTTATATATGCACTTACAAAGTGCAATTATGAATTTTAGTGTGTGATTGCTGAAGGTGTAAAATCAGTTTAATGATATAAATCTCTAAAATGTACGAATGTCTAATATGTATGGAGGATAGAATTTTCTTACTTATATATGCACTTACAAAGTGCAATTTTTATCTTGAATACTAAATAATATAATTCATTTATAAAACAAAGATTCAAAGAAGTTTTATTTTGCATTGGCAGTTCATCTTGGAGACTTATAAAATTTAGTTTTATCAGATTAAAACTCATTTATTTGACATTCAGTCCTCTTATATTTGCTTCCTATTTTATAATAATTGTATAAATTTTATAATAATATATTTTGTTCTAATCTAGGAAGTATTTTTGAAAAATAAAATGCGAATTTTTTTTTTTTTAAATTATCAATAAAAATGAATTATGGTGTTGCATCTTCCCGAAAAAGTTTTGTTTCTCAAATATTTATGCCTTGCTTTCTCCTTGAAGAATTACACCAGCCTTTTGTAACCCAATTTTTACTTTCCGAACACCTTAGAGTAAGAAAAGTAGTGTAATCATTATGTGTGTGCGTGTGTGTACGTGAATGAAGACGGTAACTTCCGAACGGTACACTGTAAAAAAAAAATCCTGAGGTTACTAAAATTGTTTTAGTAAATTTGTATCCCACAGGATTGTTCAGTAACCGGTATTATAAACCGGAGTCGTTGCTAGCTGTTTTCTTGTAATTCTTACAGATTTTCTTGTAACTGAGTAAGAAAAAAAATAGTAATTGCAAGGATCAATAAGAAACACTAAAACTTTTTTTAGTAGATCGGCCCATTATTTTTACAGTGTACTTTCGATTGAGCACCCATTTGGCGAATATGTTATAAAACACTGTCACAAGAATTGCACAAATTTTCTTATAAATTGGCCGATGTATTAAGTATTTAGTCCATTTTCAAACCATGTTTAAAACGATTCTATAGAGAAAATCCCCAAATGCCACAGAGTACAAGTGCTCAGTATTGCGACGATGTAATCAAGCAGTAGTAACGCAGAGGGAACATCCCCCGTTTCGAAAAAAAAAATAGTAATTGCAAGGATCAATGAGAAACACGAAAACTTTTTTTAGTAGATCGGCCCATTATTTTTACAGTGTACTTTCGATTGAGCACCCATTTGGCGAATATGTTATAAAACACTGTCACAAGAAATGCACAAATTTTCTTATAAATCGGCCGATGGATTAAGTATTTAGTCCATTTTTAAACCTTGTTTAAAACGATTCTATAGAGAAAATCACCAAATGCGACAGAGTACAAGTGCTCAGTATTGCGACGATGTAATCAAGCAGTAGTGACTCAAATGGAACATCTCACGTTTCGAAACGGGAGGTGAAGCATTCGAATCCAATTGATTCTTTTGTGTCAGAAATTTATGTATATACAGTAACCCCTCGATATATCACACTACTTGGGAGATAAGAAAAAAGCGCGATATACCGAGTTGAACGATATAACGATTTGAACGAGAAGAGTGTTTATCATAGCGTACGATGATGCGCGACACTGTAAGAGCGGAGCGTCGCGTATCATCGTAGGCTACGGTGTTTATAGATGAAAAATAAAGAGCCCTAAATTTAGCTACGTGGTTTTCGGTTTAATACTTGTTCAAACAAGCAACAAGTTCGACACAAAAAAAAAAATCGTAAAACGTTTAAAAAATACAAAATAGTATATATACAGTATACATTTTTACATACATTTTATAGTATTTTCTGAAAATAAGAATACAGAGTTGTTTCTTTTTATTTTCTTTGATTATCTGCTTGCCACTGGAAATTAAACGCAAATGAACTATTTGCATTTCAGTTATATGCTTAGATTTCGATGTTTCAAAAGTTGTATAGGCTTTTTCGAGAAACTAAATTTATCGGTGGTCAACTAAAAAAGAGCGAAATAGCCGAATTTACGTAGAATATGATGAAATTTCATATGAAGTTCTATTCTTATGTTAACTGGTGCTGATGAGTTTTGGAGCAAAATCTCCCGGGAGGGGGTGCCGCGAATCGATAGTTTGTTTGATTTATGTGACGCTTTTTTGGTTTATGTGTGCAAACTTCAACAAAGCATCAAATTTAGACTCCTAATGATAGGATTAGATTGTCATTCAATTTTGGCTTTGGCTATCTAAGAGCGGATGCTAAAATTAAATGATTTGCTCGGAATATGCGATGTACAGAATTAAAAAGATTGTTTACGCTTAGCATGTCTTCGTTGTTCACGATTCCATACCAATATTATGCGTTTTAGTATATATAAAAAAGCTATTTACTAAATCAAAATATAATTTCTTCTACTATTTCAATCATTTAATTGATTTGGTTTATATAGAATAAAGTTTTGTAATGTCACAGTATACTAGTTTTTAGTGAATTTGGATGTAACGTGAACTCTGTTTATTAAACAAATATATATATGTTGTTTATTTTATATGTGGTACGAAATATTGATTTTTTTATGTAGAGTTATTCTCCCAGATTGTTTTTAGATATTTTATACAATATGAGAGCGACTAGTGTAAATACAATACATGTATTTATTTATTTATTTTGAAAAGCTAGGAAAACTTTTGCCTGGGCCTGTAGTGAATATAACTGGAAATATAACAATTGAGTCTCCATTCGAGCATCAAAAGTTTGTCATCACAACTATAGTGGTAAGCTTATTTGTATACATACATATATATAGATTTTTTTTTCTCTTTTGCATTTAAGCATTTTTTCTTCGAAAGTTGTACTTAATTAAAATTGTTCTTGATTGTTTTGTGAGAATATAACCCTATTTTCACAAGGGAAAATTATATTACAATGTTTATACATACAATGTTTTTGCTATATATATACAAATGTTTATTGTTATTTTTAAATTCTGGGTTATATGCAATTGCATACAATATGCAATATGCATTTGCATATTTTGTCTATATTTTCTGTAAATGCATATAAATATGTAAAAGCTTTTAAAATTCATTATTAATGTATATTTAAAATATTTTTTCTTTTATTAATTTTTTCATACTTATATGAAAATGTAGTGAATAGTAAACTGTGATTAATGCATTTTGTTAGTGTAGGTTGTGATTAATGCATTTTACATGTTTACTGGATTTCATTATTTTAATGGCTAAGTATATTTTATCTGATAATGGATATATCTTTTTTTTTTTTTTTTTTTTTTTAAATAGACGATTTAAATATTATTTAACAACTATCTAAGATATTAACAAAACTGTATTCACCAGAACATGCTCTAAATAGTGCAGTTTGAGAAATTTGATCAGTTAAAATCTCTAATACTGAAAAACTTAGAAATTGTTAAACAAAAATTCAGAATTTTCAAGTTGAAGCAGAAAAAAATGTTGTCAATGAAAGTTAAATTTACATACCAGAGGAAATAACATCTTTTACCGCAAAAATCTAAAAATCAGTGGATGTTTAAACAACATTATATGATTATCGGAGTCAATTTTTTTTTCGTTCAATTTAGAAAAGTATAACATGACACAGGTAATGTAATAAAAATTATGTAAAATATATTTACATTTATTACCAATTGTTATTTATTTCTTCTTCTTCCATGACTATATATACTAGAAATACACATCTTTCTGTAAAAATAGAAGATAATTGGAAATGTATGTACATATTTATGTGCATATTTTACATTTTTTAATGCATTTTTGAATGCTTATTTTGTCATTTTTATAGTAATACATATGATCTAGGCTATAAATTATAAAGTGCATATTTAAGTTAAACTAACTATATTTAACAATGCATTAAAAATATAAATAAATGTTAAATTACATTCTGATTTGATTTCTTTTCTGTTGCACATTTTGTTTTTCATATGGGTGGTCCCGAATACATGGTGCAAACTTTAAGGGTTGG
Source organism: Maratus michaelseni (assembly GCA_963931845.1). Lineage (NCBI taxonomy): Eukaryota > Metazoa > Arthropoda > Arachnida > Araneae > Salticidae > Maratus > Maratus michaelseni. The sequence continues at coordinate 325,762,552 of OZ007588.1, forward strand.
TACAGGACACTGTAACAATTATTTATTGTATTGGAAATCATGTCCAGAAATTAATTTAGTTAAAATTACAGGGCGTTTCACTCCAAACTGAAGCCGCGTTTTTGTTCACAACTTTAATAGTAGTGAAGATATTTGAACAAAATTTGAACAGACTCAGCTTTGTATGAATTGTAAGGATGTTGTAAGGATTTCATGAGAGCATGTTCACTACTGTTACAGTTATAAACGAAAACGCGACTTCGGTTTGGAATGAGACGCCCTGTAATTTTGACTAAATAAATGTATTTCTGACCATTTCCTATACAATAAATGACTGTTACAATATCCTGTACCAACCCTTAAAGTTTATACCATGAATTAGGGATCACCCTTATTTAATGAATTGTCCTGAAAAAATAATTAGAGTTGGAATATTAAATTAAAAAATAAAATGTATTACAGATACCAAAACTCATTCATTTGAACACATTTTAGCAGTAAATCAAAATTAGTTATATTGGTATCCAATACTAGGTCAACATTGCATTTATAGTGTATACGTAAAACAAAACAGCAATATTTGTTAAATATAGGCTTTACATCGGAACTATTTGTAATGAAAACCAAATATTTATTTTGAATATTGGTGAAATATTAACAAAATGTTAGCACCCAATGTTCAAGAACTACTGGCCAATATTAGCTGAATATTGGCCAAGATGTAGTCAAATTGTAGTTATTACAAATAAACATTATATTGTAATAGGGAATTTTTTATTTGAAAATTTCAATAAAAATTTCTATTTTTGTTTGAATCAATATCTTTTATTTTGAATGTTCTCACTTAAAAGTTTTATTCGTTGACTGTTTTATTTTAAGAGTCCTCCATATACGATGCTGAAAAATTCCTCCCGAGGTCTTCATGGAAACGATCAGTTTGAAGGATTTTGCATGGACCTCATTGAAGAACTGTCGAAACATCTGCACTTTAGTTATGAGATTCGACTGGTCAAAGATTCCGAATACGGACAGAGAATGGGCAGAAAATGGACCGGAATGATCGGTGAAGTCATGAGAGGGGTATAAGCAACCAAATATGCATGTGACTAATCAATGATTGCACTACACAACGTAACATTTTGTCCTGTAAATGAAAATAGATATTTTTAATGTATTTTTGTCTGACTTTTACAAACCTTTCAATTTCTTACTACAGTGTTCACAATTTTAAAAAATCAATTTTTACTGCATTTCTTATGAAAATTTTCAATTCATATGCACTGTCAAAAATATCCCTGTAAAATTACGGGCATAGACCGGCAGCAGAGATTCCAGTCATACCTCGTAAATATAAAATCCATGCCCATCATTTTGTGCAGACTGTAATTTACTTCCCTTAAAACAGGATTTAATGCACTTTAAAACACAATAACACTTTACTTAATTTTCTGTAGCACGTAGAACGTTAGATAATCATCACAGAATCGCTTTTTTGGCGGGTTAAAAAATATGTTACGATCGCGGTTAAGTGATATTATTTTTCGAAACATGACTAAAAGGAAGGGTTACACACTAGCGGAGGAAAATGTATGGGGTCGTACAGTATTTTTGCTAACAGATGGGCTACAACTGTAAGAATTTTTGGATTGCCCTTACTTTTCTAAGTATCTAAGGGATAAGGCCGCTTATTTAGTGGATCAGACCGTTTTTCATCAAATAAGGCTGTTGCCCGTGAAAATTGAAGGGCAAACACTCATAAATTTACAGTTTTTTCTGAGAGTGTGCTCTCAAAAATTCATAGACCTTTACCTTTAAGTTGGATTTATCTGTGATAATTACTATAACGATTATGATGACATTAATTTTTTTTGATGACGGAAATCCTTTTGCAGGGTTTAGCTCCAAAATTTTTTGCGCAAAATAGAAAACAAAATTTATAATTTTAAAAGGTCTGGGAGGATTGATTATCTAATTTATCCATCCCATAAAACTACCATTCGCTTATAGCCAATAAATGATAGTATATGTCTTAAAGGTATTGAAAATATAGTCATCACTGAAATAAAGCATTTAAAAAATAATAAATATGGAATGCAAAATAGTTGCATATGATGAACTTTAGAGATACTCTATCAACAGAAAATGCATGAAAAACGAGAAAATATCTTACGCGGACAAGTATTTTTGTAGTCAATATTCTTTTGATTTCTGAAAAAAAAATGACATGTGTTCGTTATTGAATAATGCAACATATTTTGAAATTGATAAATATCATTCTATAAAATCAATACGCGGTAGAAAAAAAAATCTCACTGCATACCTTAAATAAAGCACAAGAGATTTTATTTGTTTAATATCCCCTGCATTCATTTAAAAGACAAAAACTTTAAAGAATTTGTTGTGAAGTGTTATCTGCATTTTCGCAATTTATCATTTTTTTTTCATTAGTACTTTCTAACACATCTGTATATCTTATGCTCTATAGTTTTAATATATGAGTTAAATTATTTAAAATTACTTCTTAAAGTGCTGAAATTATGGAAGGAGATTGTGGTTTTGTAAAAAATGTGCTTGAGTTAAAAAGATTGTTGCAATTGAGCATAATTTAATGAAATATTTTTTGGTGAAACGTGATGGGAGCATTGGTGAAAGATTCGTTTTTTAAGGCGGAGCAGATTTTTGCACATAGCAGGTTATCTGTTTTGAGTCACGTCCACATTGGAATTTTGTGTAGTAATCCGATTTAATGTTTATAGCTCGATTCAATTAGAATATCATCAGTGGCAATGCGTCTATTTGCAATAATAATAATAATAATAATTTTTTTTTTTTTTTTTTTTTTTTTTTTTTTTTTTTTTTTTTTTAACGTAGAAGCATTATCCGTCACTGTTGAATTTATATACTGCCGTGATATTCGTCCTCTTCAGTTCCAATGCGGTCATTACCGAATCACGTGAATGACTTTGCAACTCAACAGGATTCCTCATAGTATATATACGTCCTTAAATTAGCATTGAATTTCATTGGAGTTGTATCTTTCTACTCAGAGAAATGAGTTATTGCACAAAGTTCTAATTTGGTCGCACTATCCAAATAATGTAGCATTTTTCTTGGCAGAAGATGTACGCACATGTCTGAATTGCCTCAAAAACAACAGTTTTTCCAAAAATTATCACTAAGTTTAAAAGGAGTCTATTGTATAAGTAGACATTTTTTTGCAATTTGACGCTAACTTTCGCACTCACCCATGTATAGGTAAAATACATAAATTTGCAAATAACATTAATCCATCTAAAAATTTGTAATAGTTATTTTACCTGTAATATTTTAAATTTTCTAAACCTCCATAAGAAATATCTGAAAGTATTTAAGAACAAAGAATTGTTATTTTTTTTGTAAAGCAGCTGCATATCGAACACCGAATTAAATAAGCAGTAATATAGACCAGAGAAGTGCTACTAGATGAGCTTTTGTAAATTCAATTAATTGGTAATAATTTTAAGAATAAGGAATGGTGCTTTAATAGGAATTATAATATTTTGAGATATAAAAAGCAAGAAGATAGATTTTTTTTCGATTATATTTTTAAAACGATAATTTATGAGAAATTTTAAAGTGAAATTTTCTTACAAAACGGTAGTGAGACAAAATTTGTTCAGAAAAACGAATAATAATAATAAAAAAAAGACTCGCAAATTCGTAAAAGGGGAAGAAAAGAACTGAAATGTAAAGCAAGCGAGTATTAATAAGAGTGTTTTTTTAGTTCATATGAACACTGTGGTTTTCCAAATTAGAAGGTCAGAGATTGAATCCCAAAAGCACTAATCAATATACATAAAACAAAGAGTTTGTAAGCCTGTCTGATTGTCTATGTAAACTCTCACGCTGTGATGGATAAGGCTAGCGCTACGTCACGATGTCCTGCAAAAATATGTACATGCCGAATATAAACATTGTTATTAGTAATTAATAAGGACTTTACGTTGCACATATAAATACTCATCAAACACTTGCTTTCAACGTAAATTTGATTTAATAAATATGAATTACTTTAACTACATATATAGAAAACAAACCTCGACGTTTCGGTTAATCTTTATAACCATCATCAGGAGAAAAAACCTTCATAAATATGAACAGCAAAAATTAAAGTGTGTTACATGATTGAGTCACAATATTCAATCTGAATATTACAATGTAATAATACTGAATATTACAATCTGAATATGAACAAATTAATTCCGCTAAATATCTCGTCCGGACGTTTTATACACTCTTTCTTTGGCGATTGTACTTTTTACGTTCGCTTTAACAAGACATTACCTCTATTTTATGATGTCAGACATCCTCCAAAGTTCGATTCTTGGATCAACGCTTTTCAACTAAATTTTTAACGATATACCTCCTACAGTGTTAACTTGCATTGTTTTATATGCGGAGTATATAACTTTTTATGCGCAGCACCTCAGCACACGCTTGCATTTTCTATATCATGAATTAGGCCTCTCCGATTTGGGGTTTCATATGAAAATATAGTATGGAAAATCTGTCTAAAATTCATAATAGAAATTTAACACGAACGAAAAATCATGCGTCAAGCATAGATTATGTAACACTTTCCAACGCTTCCAAAATAATTTTACAAATCATACCGTTTAATAAGCTAAAAGATAAGTAAACAATTTGGAAAACGCATACCATATTTAAAACATAATTTCAGGAATTTCCAACATATATAATATTCAGAAAAATATCCGAATACTTTTATTCAGCCCTGTATAGGATCTATAGATTTGTATATATACTACATAGGATGCTAAATTTTAGTTCAGTTAGGAAACGCGTAGCACAGTTTAAAATTCTCCGTCTGGAGTTTCTATCAATAAACGGAAATGTGTCCGCGAACTTTTGTGCTTCCCTGTATAGGATCTACAGAATTTATACACACCACGTAATAGACGAAAAGCGAGATAAAATTAAAATTGCGTTCAGTAACTTAAAACGCACTTCCAGGAATTATTGTTAACAGACAGTAGCGAATTCTTTTGTGTGTCCCTGTAAATGAACGATGACTGCTATACACACACTATTCTGTTGTAAGCCTCTTGTAATGCACCTTAGTGATACATATAAATTTCAATGCATTTAATATAGTGAAACATTATTTAAATAAACCGCAGACGATTTTTCTCCATAGACGTAATGTAACGGAATTCTTTTGACTGTCCCTGTAAAGTATCTCTAAGTGCTATGCACACCCTATTCCATATTAAGCTTCTTCTAATGCACCTTAGTGATATATATAAATTTCAATGCGTCTAAAATAGTGAAACATTATTTAAATAAACCGCAAATGATTTTTCCCCATAGACCGCAATGTAACGGAATTCTTCTGAGTGTCCCTGTAAAAAAACTATAAGTGCTACACACTTCCGTTGAAATAGGGAACATGCTATAGATAACGACAATAATATATAAAAATTGCAGAGCAATCCGAGCATATTTACGGGAGTTAGAGCACGGACAGACGGCCAGACAAACCGAAGTCATAAACACTTTTCAACTAGGTTGGAATGTGTTAAAAACCATCAGAAATGGGTGCAGATACTTCCGTTATACCACCGTTAGACGGTATTTAAATATTTACTCCGTTATTCCACAAGTGAAATAACTTTATTTTATATTATTATTTTTTTACAACAATATCTGTAATATTCCCAATGAGATTATTGCTGAAGAGCCGAACTACGATGTCTCCGAGCCCAGCAATAGAAAAATACATTGATTGAGAATACTTGATCTCCTTTCGTTTCATTTTCATTTTCATTTTTTTTTTGTTTTATGTTTAACATACATTTAATTTAAACTAGTTATTTATTTTTATTTTATAAAAAAATTATATATTTGTCCATACTGTTACTTCTAATAACAACATCAACAAAACGTTATATGTCCATCATTTAAAAGTGAGTTGTATTCTGGTTCCTTATTCTTATTCCTCATTTATCTCGACTGTTTTGGACAATCAAATATTTTAACTTTATACTTCATGTAATTACTATATTTGTTTTCTAAATGTTATTACATTTCTAATTTTTAATCGTATACTAAACACTTTTCTATCTTTATTTATATTTATAATTACATTCATATTTAAGTAGTTTAAACTACAGTTAGACTTCTTCTCCCGTAAGATTTAGAAATACATCTATTGCTTAACAAGGCGTAAAGTTGTCGTCAACTAGGAAGCCCAATAAACGCCTAAACTGTTCGACTGTTTATTATCCCAAAACATAAATTTCACAAAAACTAGTGTATAAATTAACTTCAGCAGAAAAATATAAGCAACGGAATTATTTTTATTTGATAGGATCATCTTTATTTGACAGGATTTTGATGTTACAGTGTGTAAGATCAGGTTGGAGAACTATAAAGGTAACATGCCCGCATTTTATTTTTGAAATATATACAGATTCCATATATTCGCTATAAATCAAATTATAGGCATTTATAGTGCACTGCCAGCTAAGCTCGCCACGTGATTTATGTGCCAAAAAGGTCATATGACGAGCACTGATTGTCAAATGACTCAAATGGATTATTCACACGAGACCAGATTTTGATTTAACGAAACATTAGTTTATAAATTATGAATGTGCACAAAGTGAGGTTTTGTAACGAAATATAAAGTTACTAGCTGACCCGCCGGGCGTTACCCGGGCAGACTGTCATTGAAAAATATAACAAAAAATTAAATAAGAGCTAAAATTTCAAAAGTATAACAGTTACGTTTAAAAAATGAAACGGTCAGGGAAATTATTACACTTACTTTTAAAGAATGAAAAGGTCAAGGAAGCTCTTACGGTTGAACCTAAATGGCATATCGGTATAAGATCGAGGCTTGATATATGGCAAATTAAGATTTTTGAAATGCTAATGTGATGCATTTTATAAAACTTCATTATTGCCATTAAACAATTAACAAATAATCGCGATTTCTGTAAGAAAAGTCTTGGCAGAAATTGCACATTCCACTCATTAAAAATTCAAAAATCGTGGAAGTATCAATTTGCTATATTAGGCCGCTATTGAAAATTTGTATTTCAAAAAATGTCGGAGAGATGGCGCCACATGCCCGAACAGAGGTTTCAAAACGAACCTGCGACTTGTATCTCCTCAACAAATTCGTTTGTTCTGAATGAAAGTGATAGAATTCATTACAGTACAGTCATTATTTTTATAGCTATCTATAAATATGTTGAAAATTTAATTTATTTAAACTAAATGTGTGGCAAATTTTGTATTCCAAAATGTCTGATTCTAATAAGAATTTACCTCGGCCTAAATCCTGCCAAAGGACTAACAGATGAGATGCGTTTTATTCGGGCGTTGCCATTAAACAATTAACAAATAATCTCGATATCTCGTGCCACGTACGATAGCGTAATATATATATATATATATATATATATATATATATATACATATATATATATATATATATATATATATATATATATATATATATATATATATATATATATATATATATATATATATATATAGAGAGAGAGAGAGAGAGAGAGAGAGAGATTTTTCTAAAATGTACAAAGCACGCAATGTTACTTAATTTGATAATATTACATTTCGTATATTTTGAACTTTTCTTAGGTTATTTTTATTTTTTATTTTTTCACTTACAGAAAAAAATTAATGATGTTATATATTAACCTAAACGTCACATAATCTGTTTTATCCAAAACATTAGAAATCATTTATTTTGCCTAGTAAAGTGGTTTCAATTTCTTTATAAACATAATCCAAGATTCTTTTTATGTTTCTATTTTAAGATGCTTTAGTAATATACTAAATAAACTACAAAAATATAACATTTTAAAAGAAATTCTATATCTCTGTTTTGTTTGATAAACGATTTTTTAGTGTATATAATTTAAGCTGCATTACATATATTTAAAGGAAGATATGAAATAACATTAATACTTCTCACTTTTTTGCGTTCATTAATCTGTGAAATATAGATGATAAAATTATTTAAGAGGCACTAAATAATTCTCCACTTAGCAAAGAAAGCACTTTTTGTGTTTAAGAGATCTTTCAATACATCAAAAATCCCAAAGATACCCATTAATAAATGTCATTTGTTGTTTTTTGAAAAAAAAAGTGCTTTAACTCTGTTTTCTCATTATCGTGTTAGTTTCGGAGCTGACATCTTTCTAGGTGAAAAAGAAACTTTAACATTCAATCTGTATTTGACAGTATCGGAAAAGAGACGAAAAGTCTTAATCGAATCGGCTAAAATTAATGATTAACAACACACGATACGAATGATTAAAAAATGATAAGCAGGCTCAGCTGCATGCTTTTATTCCTTGTGACTTGTGTCTTCTTTTTGTAAAAAAAAAAAAAAAATGTTACTGCCTAATGAACACGTCCGTGATCATCAATACAAGGGTAATGTTTTATACTTTCTCTGCAAATTAGCAAGATGAATTATTAGGACTGAATTAATTATTAAACAAACGTTAATTGATATTTTAGTTAAGAGTCACAAGTTCAAGCTGTTTAATTTGCTAAATAAAAAACAGAATTTGCGTGGTCTTTCTTAACTAACTTAATCGGATTCTAGTTTAAAGAAGGAAAAAGCTTGTTCTGTGTATTTAATTATTACAGTCTTGTTCTTTTTGTTGTTTAATTTCCTTACAAAGAGGCATTCTGAATTACTATAATGTTACATTATAAATGATATTCTAGATTTAAACAGAAGTATACAATATGTTATTTAATTTTCCCAGGAAAGCATTGTTAAAAACGCCTCCGAACAGGCAATTTTTTAAGGATAAAATAAAACAAAATTATGAAAATTGGAACATGTGTTTAAAAGTAATGTGTGGACATATATTAAACATACACACACACACATATATATATATATATATATATATATATATATACACTGCTCAAAACAATTAAAGGATATTGCAGTTTTAGGTGGATTTTGTATCTGGGAAACTTTTTAGCTGATTGATACATGGTCGACAGACATAGTAGGTTATATGAGAATAAATTGCACATGTTTGACAGAAAAAAATGCCTTTTATTGCGCATTTGTGTACAAAAGGAAAAAAACACAATTTGTGCATATGAGAAAAAAAGAATAAGAAAAGGTGTTTTCTTCAAAGAATATCATTTTCAGTAGGGGGTATGGTTTCCATGGGCGGCCAGCAACGTTGAACACCTTGGAGGCATGGACTCAATGAGGCTATTAATGACGAGTTGGGGTATTCTGCCCCACTCTTCCAGGAGAGCTCTTTCCAGTTCTTGGAGAGTTTGTGGGGGTTGTTGGCGGCCAGAAACTCGTCTTCCTAGAGCGTCCCAAACGTCCTCGATTGGATTCATGTCTGGAGAACATGCTGGTCATTCCATTCGAACGATTCCTTCCTCGAAAAGGAAATCCTCCACCAGGTTTGCACGATGTGGCCTGCAGTTATCGTCCATTAAAATGAAGTTATCTCCGATTGCTGCAGCGTAAGGGACTACAATAGGTCTGAGGATCTCATCCCTACATTGGCGACCAGTCAGAGCTCCATCTCGAATGATGTAGAGGTCAGTGCGCCCGTCAATGGAGATGCCACCATACACCAACACTCCTCCACCGCCAAATCTGACACTTTCGTGCACGAACGCAGGATTATTCCTACTGCCACGGTCCCTCCAGATGAAAATACGCCTATTATCCGGATGCACAGAAAAACGGGACTCGTCAGAAAACAGAATATTGCTCCATTCATTTCTCCTCCAGTTGACATGCTCGGTTGCCTACTCCCTGCGGTCGCGACGATGCCTTGATGTTAATCTAACACATACCATCGGTCGGCGAGCATACAGACCTACAGCATGGAGCCGGTTTCGGACAGTCTGAGTTGAAATCGTGGTGCCTGTAGCCGAGCGAAGGTGTTGTTGGAGAAGAGTAGCGTTCATGTTTCGGTGTCTCCGAGCTGTTAACGCTAAATACCGATCTTCATTGGGCGTTGTTGCTTTTCTACGACCTTGCCCTGGTCTTCGGCCTGCACATCCACTCTCCAAAAAACGGTTCCAGATCCTGGAAATGACACTTTGTGACACTCCAATGGCTTGCGCTACTTCGGCTTGAGTTTGGCCCCCTTCTAACCTACCAACAATTCTCCAAGCTTCTGAATCTGTCAAATGACTTCGCTGAGACATCGTACTCATCGAAACAAAGCAATCACTGAATGCCGAACATCCTTGTCTTCATTATCTTTTATCCAGTTGAAAGTCAAATTTCATTCGCTGCCGCTGAAGCGACGTTTTTGACGTCGAACTCAAAATTTGCATACTCCACAGTTTGAAAACCAGAAAAATTTGCATTTGTGATTCTCTTCTTCTATTTTCGGCAAAAAAAATTTCGTTTATATCTTTATTTTATATAAAACTTCAAATATCTTTTAATTGTTTTGAGCAGTGTATAATTGTAATATCTTTGAATTTCACATATACATACAGAGGATGTTCACATATTTTTTAGAAGATGTTCATGGTACTTAGAGAATTATTTTATGTAAAATACTCGCGTTTTAGATGTTTAATTTGGTAACTCTTATTCGGATTTACCTTTCTACGCCGTAATTTACATGACAATAATGCCTTTTGTAGTTCTGGAAGAGATATTGTGGCCCATTCCTCTTGAACAGATTTTCAAAGTCCATTAAGGGTTGTAAGTCAGCGTTTGAATAACGCACTTTTTTAAAATCCAGAAGTGCAAATATCCATGGTTGATACATCAGACGATTTAGCAGGTATATCAGTGAAGGGTATAGCCCTCATACTTGTATATCGGTACATTATTTTCCAGGAAATTAACAGTGGATTGTAACGTGTGACTGCTGGCTTTATCTTGATGTAGTTCAACAGATTGACAGCACTTGCTGTAAAGAGATGATATTTCATGTTTGAAGATTGGGAGTAAAATATGTTTTTGATTGTATGTGGAGGTGATCATAATATTTTTCTCTACTCTCTTTATTTTTAATTTGCCGTTATATGCAAAGCTATTAACAATCATAAATCCTTTGATAAAACTTTCTTTAGATACACTGAACCATCTATTCAGATTTTTTTCTCCTCTTTGATGAAAATAAATGGATTTATTTTTATTACAATCATTTAGACTATCTATTGTAACAACATATTTTTCGTTTTTCTACGGATAAATGCTTCTCATAAAGAATTATGCATCGTGTTCTACGTTCGGAGATATGTCGTGGAGGAAGACGATGAACATTGTGTTCTTTGGATTTTTAAAATTCAAATCAGTGTGAATGATTTTGTTAACAGTTGACGCTGAGCATTTTAACGATTTAACAACAGTCTTTTGACTTGGATTTCTTTTACCACAAAAGATCTTACCTTTAACATATTCGAAGAATTCCTTTTTGTTCTCTTTGTTTTGGAACGATTTTTCCACTTGAAACTAGGCTTTCACTTTCTTTCCTTGTCTTATTGACAATATTACATACTGTGGCTTTAGATATAGAAAAACCATACCTTTTACAGCATTTTTCAATATCCGAAAACTAATAACTCTCTTCGGAACGTGAAAAAATATAGCCTTCCTTCTATCGCCAATTAAAAGTAAAATTAAAAGCGTCATTTTGCATGTAAATAAAAATTTCAGTTATCAGACGAGAATTTATTCTTTCAAAAACATATTAGCAGCGGAAAATAATTTATCCATGCAAACAATTGTTTTACACCAAAACAAACTTATCTAAAATAGTCTCTGTAATAAAATTTTTGTAAAAAAAACAGTAATAAATTATAAGGTAAAAAATAACATGAAATAAATAGTCCAAGTAATTGAATACGCTAGAAAATAACATTATTCCAGTAGCACTAAATGAATTACATCATAGAATAAACCTAAACAACAGAACGAATGTACAATTTAATAAGAAAATAGAAGCTTTTATTGTGAAACACGTTATCAAGGGCACTATTTCAGGACATAAGGAAGTCGCAATGATTCCTGCTATATATATATATAAACGAATTGTATAACATATAAACGAACTGTTTGAAGTTGGTTAAAAAGTACAAAAATGTCTTATAAGTTTATAATATTGATAGTAATGTCACTGCTCTTTGTCCCCATTTATTTCGTTGATCTTTTAAAGTTTTGTCATCGTGCATATACCCGTGGAAGTTATTTTGTTGCGTTAATGTTTTTATTCTGTTTTAAAATATAGGAAAATGATATACTTTTTTGCTTTATTGTAGTCACAAAAGTCTAAGGGAAAACTGTCTACAGAGCAAAATAAAGATTGCAACTTTTGATTTTCGACATAAACAAGTTTCTTTCAATGTGTTAAGACCTTTTTCTGCTTCGTCTTTCAGAAATCAGTTAAATGCCAAATATTTTTAACTTGAAATCTTTTCTTCATCACTAGACTTTCTTGCGCAAAAAAGAAAAAAAAAATTCATGATCACTAGATTTTTTTCAATGTTTTGAGGTGGTTATTTTTATAAAGAAGTTACACATTACTTAGTTGTAGCTCTTTCGATTAGGCAATAATTCTTCAAAAATGTACAAATAAATGAAAAAAGAATTAAACTAAACGATGGAGTAAATTTAAACAACAACAACAACAAAATATTTTCTTCCAATAGTGGGTAAAATATCACGAAAGATAACAGTGACAGTAGGCTGGATAAAGTTGACTCACTGAAGAAATTAATTAAAAAAAGTATGATTACGGAGACACATATCACAATAACATGGTACGTTCTACCTTAATTTTCCAAAAGAATTCTTCGCCTTATTTAATCACAGAAAAATATTACAAATTCTGCGAATAATAGCATAAAAATTTTTAATCTGGAAAAAATATATATACAGGACAAGTAAGGTAAAACCGAGTACCTAACGGTTTTCCTTCGTTGACAAAAGTCTGGAAAGGCGGGAAAATCGGAACCCTCATAAAAGTGTTTGGCGACATCTGGTCTATCCGCACCATTGAAAAACCGCACCTGTTTCCACAGGAAAATTCTTTTCTACCTGGGAAAAACTGTTTTCAAGGACCATCTGAAACAGCTCCAAATTTTGATAGTATAGTAAAACCGGGTACTAATGAGAAATTCAGTTTTTTAATTTCCCGTGGCAAAAAGCTTTATTGTAATAAATTTCGAATAACATGTTAAAACATATATACATTTTTTAAGATCAATAACTTTTTTTTTCAGCTTTTCAAGCATTTTTAAATGTTGTCATCTAATGTCTTTCTCAGCTTTTATTTCTCGTATGCGTTACACTCCTCATGTGCCCACTCGATATTATTTGCAGACTAAACATTGTATTCATCCTTCACGGCCTGTTGAGTGATGAAACAATTCATTGCAGAATTGAATGCATAACCATGGGTACCCGGTTTTTCCCCAACAGACGACCAAAAATCAACATGGATAGTTGGACGTACACATTTCTACTTGGCATCAAAATATCGTGTTAAAGCTATAGAAAACAGTGCCTTAGATTTATTTACCTAAATCGATCCGTCATGCTGGTTTTATTTGAAGAGCAGAAAAGACGGTGAAAATTTTAAAGTTTTGAGGGGGAATTTCTTTTCAATAACACTGCACGGGCACAGATATTAACTCACTTCAAAAGCTAGGGGATACTAAGGGTTAAAGACGCATGCTGTCCTTAGGGCAGCACCCATCAGTCAGTAAACAGGGTACCCGGTTTGACCTGCTTACCCGGTTTTACCCTACTCTCACTTACATTAGGCGAAGATTTCTAATAGGAAATAGTGGACTACATGCACTCCTTGGAAATTCTAAGTAGTGCATGCACCTTGCAATAACTAGATTTATAATATCACTAGAGTTATTTTGTTACATTAATCTTTTATTTTATTTTGAAAGACAGAATAATAATATAATTCTTTACTGTATTTATCCACAAAGGACGGTGAGAAAATTTCCTACAGAGAGATAAAGAATACAACTTCTGATTTCAAAGTTCAGACAAAAAAAAAAGAAAAGTATTTTTAGTGTTACCATGTTTTTTTTTTCGTATTTTTTCTTTTTTTCAATTGTGGGTCATGTAGTATCATGTAAGATAAAGTGCAAGTAGTAAATATCCTCGATAAAAAAGGGTTCTCCTCTGGTCATCCTTTTATTTTTATGAGCTTTTAAAGTGTTTCGACTTCATAGAAATAACCCTATTTTTTTATTGCATTAATTCTTTTTATTTCATTTTAAATGACAGAAATATGATTTTATTCTCTGATTTATTCTATTGACAAAAGACTGGATAAGAGTTGCCTACACAAAGATAAAGAGACCAACCTTTGATTTCATTGTTTAGAGAAAAGATAACCTCTTTTCATGTGTTAAAAACCTTTACAATTTCAGTCTCTTAGGAATCACTTAAATGACAAAATATTTTTAACTGGAAATCTTCCTTTGGCAAAACATATTTTTGCGCAAAAGATAAAAATCGTTTGTAACTTAATCAGTTGTAACTCAAATGTACGTAATTTTATAAAATGTTTTAATTTTATTATCTTTTAGAAAGAAGTTACACAATATTTAGTTGAAATATTTTTTATTAGATCAGTGATTCCCAAGCTTGTTTTGCGCACGCCCCACCTAAGCATCTTTAAAATCAAGATGATCCCCCCTTCATTCCATCTGTAAGAAATGTTTCTTATTATTTAAAATTTAACTCTTATGCATATGGATGAAGCTTAAAAGGGCATTAACAAGGACAAGTTATTTCACATTTTTTAACCTGTCTAACAGATAAAGATTTTATTACAAATATGTTTTTAGCGTAATCTATGAATGCAATGAGGCCATACATTAACCCCATTTACATTTGGAACAGATTTGTTGCTGCTCTTTGGCAACTTACCTCTGTGTGAAACAAAATTTTTATATGTTCTGCATTTTCATCTTCTCTCATTCTGCATTAAACTGGATAGAATTGATACATGTAATAATTTATTTTAGTACTTCATTAAGAACAGGCGGGAAATTATTGTACACTAAGACTCCCTATGACTATTATAATATGCAAGAGGGTTTTCTGGATTTTCATCTGAATCAATTTTAAGCAGCTATTTTTCTTTTCCGTGATAACACATTTCTCTGTTAGCCTTCTTCATTCTAATCCCATTATCACTATTTTATCTCCGTGTATAATCTGATTTTAAATTTTAAAATGAATGTCATAATACATATCCGTGCATGTTCCTTGTAACAGAGCCAAGAGAAATTCATTATTCACCCATTTCCTTCTGTTACGCCCATTTGAGGATTTACTAATTTTATAAGGTTAGTAGAATTTTGTTTAGCTAATTCAAATACTTTTTACGTTAAATGTGTTGAAGACAGGCAGTTATAAGTATACTTTAAAACAGTTTATGTGCAAAAGTTTCTTCATGTGACACATTGCATTGAGAATAGCACTTTCAATAAATAGTTTCAAAAGTTGTGTACAATTTCAAAATATGAATATAAGCTGAAAAAATGTAAATGTTTTTTTATTTGAAAAGGATGTCTAAATGTCTTCATTCATGTAGATATTTCATGTAATTATACTGGTTATAATTGCGTTTCAAATTTTAAACATTTTGAAAATTGAATAAAAAGCGTTTTAATCCCATTTATATGGCAAATTTGCATGGATGACTTTTATTTTTAGTATACAAAATTATTTTTCCAAAAAAGACAAGAAATATTGTTAAAGGAATGGGTTAATAACAAATCTGGAACCGCCCCCCCTTAAGAATCAACACCCCCCCCTCTTGTGGGGCGTAATAATAACGTTGGAAATCACTATATTAGATAATAATTCTTCAAAAATGTAAAAGTAAATAAAAATAAAACTACACGTTGGAGCAAATTTTAACGACAGAAAAAGTTATACCATTTTCTTTCGATTGTGGGTTAAATATCACGAAAGATACAGTGAAAGTGGCAAATCTATTTGATAAAAAATAAGATTAATCGCTTTTCGTACATTTATTTTGTTGAGTTTTTAGTGTTTTGGTATCAGAGAAATATCCATAAATGTAATTTTGTTGCATCGTTATTTTTAATCTATTTTAAAAGTCAGAAAATAATGAAACTCTTTGTTTTTTTATATACACTAAGATCCAAGTGTAAATTGTATATAGAGTGATAAAGAGTGCAATATTAGATTTGAAGAGATTAAAAAAAGAAATGCTCTTTTCATGTGTTAAAACCAGTGGTGTAATCGAAAAAAACACAGGGGGTATACGCTATAGGCGCAGGGTATATGCTAGAGGGTATATGCTATAGCTTTATTTGAGAAACCGAGGATATACGGATTTCCTCTAAAATAAGATTTTAAATAAGATAAAAATATATTATATAATATGTCTTTTTTGATCTGTGGCATTTAAAACAAATGGGTAAGTGTGATCGAAGATCGCACAAAGGGTTTTGTTTAATATTCCTTTCAAAACATTTTATCCTTTATTTAATAAATCCAAATAAATTTCATTTAGCAACAAAAAGAAAAAAGTCATGTTTTTTATAAACTAAAAATTTATCGGTCTATTTTTCTCGTATTTTCGAATATCTGAACCGGCCCGATAGCAGGCTAAGCCCGCTATTATACTCTGTCATAATAATATCTGTCATATGGACTAAATGCGATATTTAAAAACAATAGTTTATATAAAATAGATATATAAACCTAATGCATAATCCTCTGTAATCCCGGTCCTACTGCCAAATTGCGTATTTTCGAAAGTGAGACTTTTTGTGACAGTTCTTTAAAAGTATCTACATTGATTTTAAACTATATTATTGTTGCTAGCAAACGCCCATCTTTGGAGCTAACCTTTCCCACAGATTACGGAAGATTAGTTATTTTATATTTTACGAGCTTTTACCCGTGACGTCTTCCACGTAACATTAAAAGAAAAATAAATGCATTAATTAAGGAAAACGTTTCCCCCCACCCAATAATTAAAAACATATGTAACATTCTTTATAACAAACTCCGTTTTTTCGAATATCTGAACAGGTGCGATAGCGGGCAAATTATACTCTGTCATAATAATATCTGTCATGTGGACTAAATGCGATATTTAAAAAAAAATAATTTCAAAATTAAACATGTTATACACCTTCAAAATGTTAAAATATGCGAATATTTCCATAATCGGGTTTTTATCATGATTCAATACGTTCCTCAAACTCATATATTTACTATTCTCTATTACTCATATTGATACTCGCTTTGTATTATTCTCAAACATTTGAAAAATCCTTTAAACTTCCAATATGACGTCAGATTAATTTTCTTTTTAATTCTCTAATGACGTGATGTTAATCTGCTTTCTGTAAATACACATACTCATACTGCTTGTATTATTGAGAAATCTTTGAAAATTTCCGTTTTATTACCAACATGACGTCATATTAATCTTTTTTTTTAATTGGTGAAACTTTTTATTTCATTTTCATTTTTCACGTGAAAATCTTTCAATAGAAAATTAATTATTGTAGATTTTTATTGTGGATTTTTAATTGTTGGCAACTGCTATAACGAAAAATGTTTAAATTTAATAGGTAAAGGCTGTTAGAATTTTGGTTTTTTATCTCTATTTATTAAAATAATATTATTTTTTTCAAATTTTAATATTTTGAGCTTCATAGTAGGTATTTATTTATAACTACACAAATTTTCATGCTTGTAAGTTATATAGTTTCTGAGAACGGCTCTGTGACGGACAGACAACGGAGCGGGAGTAATAGGGTTTCGTGAGATGAACGAAACCCTAAAAATTATATTTTAGCGAAATTTGTTGATCTTTTGGCGCGCTTTTTCTGTGTTCATATTATCATGCCCGGCGCTAATGGGTTAACTTGAAATGTTTCTTTCGCTATCATTCTTGTGTACAAAATAATACAATATTTTTTATAAATATGCTAAACCAATCTGTCACCTTGATAAATACCACTAGACTTCTCTAAATTAGTTATAGAATTATACTGAATCATAAACTATTTACAATGGAGTAGTTACAGATTGATTAAAACGACATCTTAACATGTCAATACTTCTGAATCAAGCTTTAAAGACTTGTCGCGTGAGTAAGAGGTCTGGGTAAGACGAGTCTATTCATGATAATAGGGAAGTACGTAATGAAAGGGAAGTCTCCCCTAGTTTTGCTTTTGTGGAGGATGAGTAGTAGTTTCGTATTTATTAGTATCATACAAGAACAGCCAGTGAAAAAATGACATGCTCTCAGATGGGTTAGGCCAAACCTGAACTTTGTCTCCTTCTAATCCAATGCTTTCCTTCCTTCGGAATGGTCTATTTTTCTGGCAGTATGCCAAGAGCCGTTTTTTAAGACTGGGCAAGCAGTAGCGAACGCTGAGCTTCACAATAGAACGGAGAGCTAACTTCCTATTCTAATACATTGTGCCCAGTGGTCCGCCCATGAATACAATGCCAAAGATTTTCGGAGGAAAATCTTTGGCAAAACACAGATTTTCTCCCATAGAATAGTATGAGGTAGATATTTTCAAATTAGATTATCTTTCAAAAATATAACGAAGTTGCTACAATTTTCACTGATATATATTTTTTATTGTAAAATCTACAGGTTTTATTTAAATTCATCGCCAATATTTAATTTGATAATTTTTAAAAAGGAAATTTTATATAAGATCAATCAAAAAAAGAGAAAAATATGTTAAATATTGCTCATAAAAATATGAAACAGCTGTAGAAATAGCCAAAAATGACAAAAAAAGTGCGGAAAAGTAAAAAAAAAATGTCTGTAATATTCAGAAAAGTGAAGGATTCATTACTTGCACGTACTGAAAGTGTGATGCGGTTGCGGCAGAAAGTAGATCGGTGAGTTAGCTCTCCGTATTATTATAGAGCTCAGTGGTAGCGAACTTCACCACATCCACTCATTGCAGCGTCTTTGTCCATCTGATCTTCTCTGTCTCTACCGTACTTGATTTGCATTCACGTCTTCAACATGTGAGAAGCGCCATTGGGTGTTCTGGTGCTGCCATTTACTGAAAGACGGTGAACTCACTGGAGATAAGAATCCCCATATAAATATGGGATTTTTTTCGATGTTTTGATGTTATTTTAGAAAGAAGTTACACATAATTTAGTTAACGTTCTTTATATAATGTATTAATTCTTCAAAAATGTAAAAATCAATAAAAATAAAAATAAACATAGCAATAACTTAAAACAATAAAAATATATATCATATTTTTCTTTAAATAGTGGGTAAAATGTAGTACAAGATATAGTAAAATTGAAGTTTTATTAATATATATATACATATATATATAATAAATGACCAGTAACAAACATATTACAATAACTAGATTTATAAAATATCTATTTTAGTCTTCAGGCAGATAAATTATCTCATCAGTGACATCATTTTATTATGTTCATGATATCAGTGGCCGTAATTGAAGTGAAGATGCTTAATATCGGATTGAAAAAACATTTTGGACGAAATGCAATAAAACATGATGTAAATATCTCTTTGGGTGTGAGGATTTTGTTTAAAAAAATAGTTTTGACTTTCACAATCAGCATTTTTAGGAGAAAAAAATAGGCAAAGGAGATGCAGAAAACTGGTTTTTATAAAGGTATATATTGACTTTATAGTTTACATTTGCTTCTTAAAGTTGTACTTGGTTATGTACAGCTTAAAATTGCATTTTCACTTTTTTGTAGTCGTGTATTACTAATAAAATGCAATCGTGTAATTTTATGATAACAAACTTTTAACAACTAAACACAATTATGAAAAAAGTCATTCTCTGAGAATTAAGAGAATCAAAGCGACCCGTCTCCTGAGACAATATAGCAATGAATATATCTTTATATATAGCTTATATATAGCTTTATAACAATGAACGAATCTACAAATAAAAAGACATTCATATGGTATTAATAAAGAAGACAAATTCTTTCATAAGTGTATAATACTGGATGCTTCGCTTTCATTCCATTTTCATTCCATTTTTTAAAGTCTTGACATTATGATAATAATGTGTAAAAGTTATTTTCTTGCTTTAATATTTCTAATCTATTTCAAAAGATAGAAAAACGGATACTTCTTTGCTTTTTTTTTCTATTTACAAAATTGAGTACAGAGAGATAAAGAACGCAATCTTTGATTTCAGGGTTCAGACAAAAGAGAGATTCTTTTCATGTGTTAAAACCCTTTTCCGTTGCCGTCTCTCAGGAATCACTCAAATGCCAAATATTTTTAACGTGAAATCCTTCTTTTGCCACTACACATTTTTGCGCACAAAAGAAAACGAAATTGTTTACAAGCATTACATTTTTTTCAATATTTTGTATTTTTTTAAAGAAATAAATTGCACATTATTTATTTAAAGTTATTTCTATTAGGTAATAATTTTTCAAAATTGTACAAATAAAATAAAACTAAACGTTGGAGTAATATTTAAACAACAGAGGATTCTTTCAATAGTGAGCAGGGCTTAATTTGCGCCGGTGCCCACCGGAGCTCAGCTCCGGTACATTTCTGCTTTTAGTAAATATTTAAATATTGGCAAGAATTCACTCGAGCTCATAAACACTGCGCTCCGGAGCCCAGTGCAATAACGCTTCCGAAAAACGAATCCTAAATTACCATTTCCTTTCTCTCTCATCTTCAATCTTTTGCCTTCTTTTGTATCAAAACACTTATATGTAACGTAATGTGTCGCTCACGCAAGAGATGGAGATGAAACAGGTTTGAGTTTTATATCAGTCTTCGGATTTGGGCAGGCTCAAGCTCAATCTGTCTTAAATTCAAAATTTTATTTATTTGTATTTCAAATCACTTTAATGCTATTTTGATCAGAATAAAGAGTAAACAGAAATAGTCTTTTACTATTCTGCACAGCTGCGAACTGTTCAGTTTTGTGTTAACACTATTTCCGAATCATAATCCTGAGCATATTTAATCGGAGAATTCTGCGATTAATTAACATTAAGATTCGCCAAAGGTTTCTATTTGGAAGTAGTAACAACTAAAAAGTGGAATAGTTGATAGCTAAGTATACGCAGATTGATGTATTTAAAATTTTAATCTTACTAAATAAAAAAACAATGCTTTAAATTTTGAAAATAATGTATGAAATATAAATATGCAGATTGGAGTGACGGTGGAGAAAGGGCGAGGGGGGGGGGTGGAGGAACTCTACGGGTGTTGGTAATACAGAATATTTGGTCTCCGGTACTTTTTTTCTTAGAAATTAGGCCCTGATAGTGAGTAACATATCATGTAAGATATAGAGCATGTATTAAGTTTGTCCGATAAAAAAATAAGATACTCCCATTTTTGTCTATTTTCTTTTTCGTTGAACTTTTAAAATTTTCTCATGATAGAAATAACTTGTAAGAGTTATTTTATTTCTTTAATATATATTTTTTTTTTTTTAAAAGCCACAAAAATGATATAATTCACCGCTTTATTCTATTCATTACGGACGGATGAGATTGTCTACAGAGAAATAAAGAGCGCAACCTTTGATTTCAGAGTTCAGAAAAAGAAAGTTTCTTTGCTCGTTTAAAAACTCTTTATCCTTTTCCATCTCACAGGAATCATGCAAATGCCAAATATTTTTAACTTGAAATCTTTCTTTTGCCACTACACATTGTTGCATACAAATGATAACGGAATCGTTTTTAAGTATTAGAGATATTTTCAATGGTTTGATGTTACATTAAGAAGCAGTTTCACATTATTTATTTGAAGCTTTTGCTGCCAGGTAATAAAACTATAAAAATGTAAAAATGAATAAAAAAATAAACGAAACGTTGGAGTGAATTTAAACAACAGAAAATGTTACAATCCCTTTTCTTTTCACCAGTGGATAAAATATCATGTAAGATGCATTGAAAGTATTAAGTTTGTTTCATGAAAAAACAGGATTAAACAACAATGATCTGTAACACACAAATAACAGCGATTTGATTTATAAAATCACTATTTTATTAAAACTGTTAGGTATAACAGATTTATTTTCAATGGTTCTATAAACACCCTCTATTTTTATCTTTTACCTACACAATACCTACATTTTAAAAATATTTTCTATTTAAAATTTAATTTAGTCAAAGTAACATTTTAACTAACATTATTTGAATTTTAAATAGAAAATATTGTAAAATAAGGTAATAAGGTCATGTACACTAATAAGGTCATAATTTTATTATGAAAATAAATAAATGCTGACTTAAAACAATTTTCGATGTTTGGATATTATTATTATTATCCATATATTTAAAGCTGTTTGCTAAAAATGTCAAATAATTCCATCGAATTTCGACCGTATACGCATGCGTCAAAAAAGGACCGGCCAATGAGGCCAAGGGTCTATTCCTGTCTCCAAACGTATTTGGGATCAAGATCAACTCCTGTTGTTTTGATGGCTTTTTCTGCGTTGCGTTAAACCTAGGAAGATATTTATATAAAAAACTGTGGAGTGTTTAGAAGGTATTTATTTTATTTATTGTTGTATTTATTGTAATTTGAATGAATACTTAGGTATCCATTTCGGATTTACTGTGTAACATGAATTTAGGTTCATTTAACGTTCGCGAAATCAAATCATTTTGTTTATATAGTACAGAAAATAATTCTTCAATCGTAAATAAAAATATAGTAGAACATGTAATACAAAATTGGACCACTTATATTCCGTTTATGATCGGATATGAATCTTATGGTGTTCCGATTGCTAATGAAAACGATTATGTAAATATAATGTCAAAAGACAGTACGCACGGCAGTAATATTTTTATTATTATTTGTTCGACAAAAGCGAATCTGAGCGTCTGAATATAAATTATAAAATATTATTTCTGTATTTAGCAACTAAATATTTAATAAATATGCAGGAATGTGACTAGCTTTATGTGAATGTATAATATATATAAGTCTGAACTTTAGCATTATTTTTTAACAGAAATATACTATCTGTATTCGATTTAAAAGTTTTGTCATTATATAAGTGTGCTATTTTATTTGTAAAGAGTATGTATGCATTATATTGTTTGTATGTATACAAATCTTTAGAATCTCTTAATATTTGAATAATGTTTACATTATATTTGTTTGTATGTATACAAACAATATATGTATACAAAGAAGTATGTATACAAACAATGTATCATGTAACAATATTAATATTTACATTGTATTGTTTGTATGTATACAAATCTTGAATGTTTTAATTTATTACATTCATTTTTTACCAGTTTGCATGTCCGTTCATGGGCGATTCATATGAAACTCATAATTTGTCACAAATTGGTGATTTTATTGATTTAGTGCTTTGCCCAAGAATGTGGAAAAAAAAACTTTTTGACATCGGGTGAAATGAATGAGGTTATTTCGGTTTTTCTTTTGTATATAAAAAATGTTATATGTAAAAAAATCCTGGCCATTAATCACATTGTTTTTTGTATATTTAAAGAAGATTACTTATTCTTTGTAATTATTTTTTTGTTGGGGGTTTTTGAGCAAAATAATATTACTTCATAGCTAGAACCAGTTCCGCTAATCATTAATATTTATTTATTTACTTAATCCTTTGACCGCTGAGCAAATGGGCAAATTTGTAATGTTTTTTCTGTTATTTTTTTTTAAATGTCAAAAAAAGATAAATTTTCAAACTTGGTATAAAAAACTTAGGTACTTCTCTATTATCCCATCGTCCACTTTTCATAACAAAATACTATCGCCAAACTGTATGATTAAATGCCAAAAATGCAGTCCCATTTACTTGATGTCGGAAGCATTATACGTGTTTGTTATGTCATCAAGTGGTTTTTAATTCAACATTTGCGCGTATTAATGACAACGTTCTCCCGTTTATTTGGCGTTACAGTTTGGCGATAGATTTTGTGATGAAAAGTGGTCGATGAGATAATAGAGAAGTACCAAAACTTAATTACGTATATGAGTAGATTCCTTGACAGTATTAATCATTACTCAATATTTTAAAACTGCATCATATTTGTAGAATTATATTAATTTAAACAATGCTTCTATTGAAGTGTGAAGAAGCACATACTTCTATGAAGAACCATATATTTACATAATCGTTTTCATTAGCAATCGGAACACCATAAGATTCATCCCCGATAAAAAACGGACTATAAGTGGTCCAATTTTGTATTACGTGTTCTACGATATTTTTACGTACATTTGAATAATTATTTTCTGTACTATATAAACAAAATGATAGAGATCTAAAACCACAATTTCCATCGGGATTGATTTCGCGAATGTTAAATGAGCCTAAATTCATTTTTAAACAGTAAATCCGAAATGGACACCTAAGTATTCATACAAATTATAATAAATAAAATAAATACCTTCTGAACACTCCACAGTGAGTTCTATATAAATATCTTCCTAGGTTTAATGCAACGTGCAAGAAAAAAAAACAGGAGATGATCCCAAACACGTTTCTAGAGACAGTAATTGACCCTCATTTTAATGGCCGGTGTTTTTTTTTACGCATGCGTATTGGGTCGAATATTGTTGAAAAATGATTTTGAAGAAAAAATCGGTAAATTCACAAAATGGTTTCGGGAAAAACTTCACCAAATGGTTTCAAAATTCTTTGAGTGATAGCGGGAAAAAAAATTTCATTTTACATTCAATCATCGCAATTGGCGAGTGTGACTATTAAGTTTAGCCAGTACTGGATACTACTAGATATAATGATTATGAACCATGATTTTTCTGTTATTGGGCGAGATTCCTGTTTTTCCAGCAATTCTTTGACGAAATTCGTTGTTTTTCAGCGATCCTTTGAAGAATTTCGCATTTTTCTCGCGATCCTTAACGAAATTCGCATTTTCCAGCGATTCTTTGATAAAACACATTTTATTCCGCAATTTTTAGACGAAATTTTGTAAAAAAGCGTGATCTTTTGGTGAAATTTCCTTTTTTGCGATTCTTTGACAAAATTTGCTTATCTTTCACTATCCTTTTGCATAATTCACGTTTTTTCTGTGGTCTTTCAATGAAAGTCATGTTTTCCCATGATCCTTTGATGAAATTAGTGTTTTTTTCTCAATCATTTGACGAAATCTGTGATTTTTTCAAAACGCGAAGATTGGTTAGATGTTTTTAGTCTGCAGGTGCCCTAAAAAGTCTGACGCCCGTTGCTGCATCGCACACATTCTTCCATGGGGCATCGAACGAAGGAAATTCATCCTAAAGAATCATTGTTTCATTCCTGACATTTCTAGAAAGAAACAACGTTCAATTTATTGGCTGAATTGTAAAGGGCGAAATGGTGTCAGACATTAGCGGAAATAAAGTGCGCAATTTGTTCGTTTATGGAAAAAATTGTGAAATTCGTTAATCGATAAATTGCGAAATTTGTCAATCGATAGAGGAAAAATCACAAAATTCATCAACTGTTTTGAAATTTGTCGAGCGACAGCAGAGAAAAAAATCTTTTTCCATTCAGTCATTGCAATTGGTGAGTGTGACTATTATGTTTGACCAGTGGTGGCAATAAAGTCCATTGCAAAATTTTCAGTATTACTTGCTGTTTGGCAAGTGCTAATTTTGTCCTATACTTCAAAACCCTTTTGATCATCACATCAGTGTGCAGGACAGTTTTTTTAGGTAGACCATTTGATGAATTTCGTGATTTTTCCGTTATCAATTGACCAATTTTGCTGCTATTGATTGTTGAATTTTATAATTTATCAACTATTGATTAGCGAATTTCATGATTTTTTCCATAAACGTTTGATGAATTACGCAAAAAAATTAAGAATATCGTTAAATTGTCTTGGGTAAAAAAAATTTACTATTGTCAAATGCCTTCGAGAAAAAAGTTGCAAGTTGAAACGCCTGTGACCTCTTTTTCATGTTATGCATTTCTGGGAGTCCCCCCCCCAAGTGGGACACTTTTCTAAATTTTGCACACACCCCTCATGTGATACATCGCTGGAAAAGTCTTTGACCGCTTATTCATGTTATGCATCTCCGGGGTCCATCCCGCCACTCCCCCCCCTAAGGGGGGCACTTTTCTAAATTTTGTTGACACCCCTCATGTCATATATTGTTGGAAAGGTCTGTGACTGCTTAATCATATTATGCATCTCTGATGTCCATCTCCCCACTTTGCCCCCTCCCCCTCAAAGGGTACTTTCTAAATTTTGCGCACAACCCTCATGTTATATATCATTGGAAAGGTCTGTGACCACTTAATCATATTGTGCATCCCCGATGTTCATCTCCCCACTTCCCCCCCCCCCAAGGGGTACTTTCTAAATTTTGCTCACAACCCTCATGTTATATATCATTGGAAAGGTCTGTGACCACTTAATCATATTATGCATCTCCGATGTCCATCTCCCCACTTTGCCCCCCTCCCCCCAAGGGATACTTTCTGAATTTTGTTGACACCCCTCATGTCGTATATTGTTGGAAAGGTCCGTGACTGCTTAATCATATTATGCATCTCCGATGTTCATCTCCCCACTTTGCCCCCCCCCCCTCCCCCCCAACGTACTTTCTAAATTTTGCACACAACCCTCATGTTATATATCATTGGAAAGGTCTGTGACCACTTAATCATATTATGCATCTTCGATGTCCATCTTCCCACTTGCCCCCCCCCCCCCCCCCCAAGGGGTACTTTCTAAATTTTGCTCACAACCCTCATGTTATATATCATTGGAAAGGTCTGTGACCACTTAATCATATTATGCATCTCCGATATGTCCATCTCCCCACTTGCCCCCCCGCAAGGGGTACTTTCTAAATTTTGCACACAACCCTCATGTTATATATCATTGGAAAGGTCTGTGGCCACTTAATCATATTATGCATGTCTGATGTCCATCTTCCCACTTGCCCCCCTCCCCAAGTGTGGTACTTTCTAAATTTTGCTCACAACCCTCATGTTATATATCATTGGAAAGGTCTGTGACCACTTAATCATATTATGCATCTCCGATGTCCATCTCTCCACTTTGCCCCCCCCCCCCCCCCAAGAGATACTTTCTGAATTTTCCCTCATGTCGTATATTCCATGTCGTTTTCCCTCATGTCGTATTATTGTCGTATTCTTCCCTCATGTCGTATATTGTTGGAAAGGTCCGTGACTGCTTAATCATATTATGCATCTCCGATGTTCATCTCCCCAATTTGCCCCCCCCCAACGTACTTTCTAAATTTTGCACACAACCCTCATGTTATATATCATTGGAAAGGTCTGTGACCACTTAATCATATTATGCATCCCCGATGTTCATCTCCCCACTTTGCCCCCCCCCCCAACGTACTTTCTAAATTTTGCACACAACCCTCATGTTATATATCATTTGAAAGGTCTGTGACCACTTAATCATATTATGCATCTCCAATATCAATCTGCCCACTTTGCCCCCCCCCCCAACGCATACTTTCTAAATTTTGTTGACACCCCTCATGTCACATATTGTTGGAAAGGTCTGTTACTGCTTAATCATATTATGCATCTCCGATGTCCATCTCCCCACTTTTTGCCACCCCCCCCCAAGGGATACTTTCTAAATTTTGTTGACACCCCTCATGTCATATATTGTTGGAAAGGTCCGTGAATGCTTAATCATATTATGCATCTCCGATGTTCATCTCCCCACTTTGCCCCCCCCCCCCCCCCCCAACGTACTTTCTAAATTTTACACACAACCCTCATGTTATATATCATTTGAAAGGTCTGTGACCACTTAATCATATTATGCATCTCCAATGTCAATCTGCCCACTTTGCCCCCCCCCCCAAGGGATACTTTCTAAATTTTGTTGACACCCCTCATGTCACATATTGTTGGAAAGGTCTGTTACTGCTTAATCATATTATGCATCTCCGATGTCCATCTCCCCACTTTGCCCCTCCCCCCCCACAAGGGGTACTCTTCTAAATTTTGTTGACACCCCTCATGTCATATTGTTGGAAAGGTCTGTGACTGCTTAATCATATGTATCTTCGGGGTCCATCCCGCCACTCCCCCCCCCCCCCCTTAAGGGGGGCACTTTTCTAAATTTTGGACACAACCCTCATGTGATATATCGATGGAAAGATCTATGACCACTTAATCATATTATGCATCTCCAATGCCCATCTCCCCACTTTGCCCCTCCCCCCAAGAGGTACTTTCTAAATTTTGCACACAACCTCATGTGATATATCGATGGAAAGGTCTGTGATCGCTTAATCATATTATGCTCCCCACTATGAAATTTGTCAAGTTAAAGCAACTATAAAATTTAATTTTATGGTACTATCAAGTTGTTTGCCGTCAAATTTTGACGGGTTCCATCTAGTTATTATTAAACCGCAGACCTTTCCCCTACCTGCCGGGCATTATGCCCAGCTTAACGAGTTTGTATACCTGGCCGCGTGGCGAAATT
This sequence comes from Maratus michaelseni, assembly GCA_963931845.1. NCBI lineage: Eukaryota > Metazoa > Arthropoda > Arachnida > Araneae > Salticidae > Maratus > Maratus michaelseni. Next base: position 325,791,041 of record OZ007588.1, read on the forward strand.
CGCCTAATCTCCTCATAGCGGAGATCCACCTGATCTTCTTGGGTGTCCTTGGCTGCAACGCTATTTCGTGAGAGTTACTTAGTTACTGTGTTGGCCGGTTCTAGTTTGTTATTAATTATGGGTTTCTGGGTATGTTGACGAATAAGGAAAGGGGCTTGCTTTCGGGCCATATTCACACTGACTATGGTTGCTAATATAGACAGGTTTATATAATTCAGTTTAAATATTTGTGTTTCCGCTATGTGTTACATCTTGTCTGTAGTGTTCTCTAGTGGTTTGCTACACTTTCTCTGCTTGACAGCTCACGGCATCCAGCCAATCTCGCTGAAATGGCAGATTTAAAATAAAAAATTAAATTAAAAAAAAGATGACAGAAAGGAATTGGTCTCGTAATTTAGAACCTTGATCAGGTGACGAGACATTCATCTGACTAGGCACCTCCAGAGGTATAATTCAAAGGAAACTTGGAGGGACTTTGCACCCACGACGAATTTTACATGCACCAGGCGCCAGATGTTTGGATATGAGTTTGCAACGGGGAAAAATCATGTTGGGGTGATTGCGTTTCAGGGGGTCGTACACAAATTACGAAAGAAAACAGTGGTTGCATAAATAAATAATAATTGTGCTATTTACTGGTAGAAAAGTATCTAAAAAGTGTTGAAATAATAACTTTACGCAAAGATTACAAAGCTTGTTCAAAATGTTTTCCATCCATGCCAATACAGAGCTGCATTCGTCTGATAACACTTCTGTTTTAATGTTCATTGACCGTGCCATTTCCAAATTTTGTAATTACTTATCTAATGTGTAGCTTAAATGAAACAATATATCTAAATACAGTGACCTCTCACTTATACGCGATACACGTTAATTATTTTTCCGCACCAGTTTCTTTTTAAAGTAATTTTCTTCTTATGTAATCGCAGAATTTATAAATCCAGTTTTACTGTTTTAAAATAGTGGTACGAAAAAGTAATTTCTGAACATCGCGTATAAGTGAGAGGTCACTGTATATTTCCTGTTGAAGGAAATAGTTTTTCATTTTCCATTTAAACATTTATGCTCCGATGGTACTTTTATGTAGCATTATGGAGAATTAAATATAAAATTTACTTAATCCATTTATTAATACAAGTAGATTTTACTTTTCATACGAAATACATGTTTCGATCACATTTACGAAGCACAGCGAAACAGTCGAAGACAAATTTTAAGTGGTTATTTTGTCAACTATTTACATAGGTGTACATTTTCTCTTAGTAAAAAAATACATATATGAAAAATTTGCAACTGCAAAAACATTTCCATTTACAGATAAGATCAAAATATATTTATTTATATTGTTTGTTTAAGAATTGCGAAATTTCTATAACAATATCTTTTGTTAATTAATCTAATTATTTTTGTAAATATTTTACAAAAAGAGCTATAACTATCAATTTACTAAATAAGTTTTAATGAAGAAACTTATCTAAGTTTCATATTATTATTATATACATTTTCCAATATATCTTCAGATATTAAGGAAGATAATTATTGTGGTGGAATAATTTTTTGATTCATAATTCGGGACATAAAGGGTTAATATAAGATAACTGTTTTAATTTTCTTAATATATTATAAAACAAAAGAAATAATCATTCAATAATTAATGCGAACATTATTTATCCGACTTTTCAATGATTAAAATGATTGATTTATATTTTTTTCAACTTCTTCAATATAAACTGAAGTTAGTTATTAATAAAAAAGAAAGTTTATTGAGTTATATCATTAGCTAAAATATTGAATAAGATTTAAACTCTTTGTCGGATTCCACTTCTCCGTCCACACAACTTCGAAATAAATCCGGTCTTTTGATATGCTGCCACCACCGATATGAATACGTGATATCGGGCACGATACTTGATGTATATTCAAGAAAAACCTAACTCTTTCAATTAAAGTTAAAGTAACAATTTATTAACAATATTTACACTGAAACTCGGATGTAAATTATCCGGTTTAACACTAAATCAAAACAATTACGGAAAACGCTCTACGTGTACCGTTAGACTACGTCAATTCATTCCGCACTGAGATTTCTATTCATCTCACACCCGCTCTCTCTTTCTTTCGAGAGATACCGTTAAACACACGTGGCTCAGATCGTCAACTCTCAACGACCTTACACCTTCACTACCACGTTCGAACTAATTTCACCTCTCGTCATTCCCCAGCGCACCCGCTCTCTCTCTACGGGGCTGCTGTTTTATTTCCAAGGGTCGCTTGACAACCGTTCCTCCCTCTTGACTGATCTGTCTTCCTAAATAAAAGGGTGCACTATCTTTCTTATCTATCAAAGACCACATTGCAATGGAAATACCTCTTTCATTATGTCCAACTCGCAACCCTCCGGATTAAGATTTTTCTGAAACCAGACTCTAACGGTACACAATAGATACAGATACAATACGCTAATCCCTTAAGAATAGCTTTCAACTCTTGCAGCTGTGAGAGAAACCTGACACCCCCCACCTTAGCGGAAAATATGCCTTTTAGGGGCTAATTTTCCTCAAACTATGTAATGTCTGAGATGAGTTCAACAGTTCCTTGATAGGTTTCTTCATTACTACAATTACATAAATATTTCAAGGTGTCTGAAAATTTAACTACTGACATCTCTAATGAACCATATACTAATGTGATAACTACGGAAAAAAAATTACACAATATGCTAATACACTGTTATAAACACATGATGCAAATACAATTATAAATACCCCCCAAAAAAATAAAGTCACACTAGTATTATGTCATTTCAATGTCAGTCCTTAGGCTGATATTACTGGAGGCGGTACAACTTTTTCCTTCCAGTCCTTCCTCTTTAACTTAATTGGTACATCCCTTTCCGCAATGCACCCGCTTGAATGGCTAACTTCTGCCTCTGATGTCCTAATTAAATTTTCCTCTAGCCAATCAGGCACTTGCCTGTCCAAGTCATCTTTGTACGTGATGAGAACATTGTACAATTTCTGCCTTATCTTACCCCTCTCCGGTTTACGACCAATCCGATTTTTCTCCATTTCTACCAATTGGATAGGACCCATAAATAATTCCTTATTTTTTCTTAAGATTGATTTTATGTCCCCAACTTGAATATTGGTTAACCCTTTTATTTCGAATCCCTTTATGTCTTTAACTCCCGGTTGTTCTCTATCTAACAAAAGAGTTTTCCCACGATTTTCCCACTCCCCGTCACTATCAAAAACAATATCGACTACTTTATTTTTAGCCACAAATTCCCTCATTTCATCTTGATACACCAGTCTCTTCGGAGGCGTGGGTTCGAATCCCACCGCTGCCACCATTGTTGGATTCCACTTCTCCGTCCACACAACTTCGAAATAAATCCGGTCTTTTGATATGCTGCCACCACCGATATGAATACGTGATATCGGGCACGATACTTGATGTATATTCAAGAAAAACCTAACTCTTTCAATTAAAGTTAAAGTAACAATTTATTAACAATATTTACACTGAAACTCGGATGTAAATTATCCGGTTTAACACTAAATCAAAACAATTACGAAAAACGCTCTACGTGTACCGTTAGACTACGTCAATTCATTCCGCACTGAGATTTCTATTCATCTCACACCCGCTCTCTCTTTCTTTCGAGAGATACCGTTAAACACACGTGGCTCAGATCGTCAACTCTCAACGACCTTACACCTTCACTACCACGTTCGAACTAATTTCACCTCTCGTCATTCCCCAGCGCACCCGCTCTCTCTCTACGGGGCTGCTATTTTATTTCCAAGGGTCGCTTGACAACCGTTCCTCCCTCTTGACTGATCTGTCTTCCTAAATAAAAGGGTGCACTATCTTTCTTATCTATCAAAGACCACATTGCAATGGAAATACCTCTTTCATTATGTCCAACTCGCAACCCTCCGGATTAAGATTTTTCTGAAACCAGACTCTAACGGTACACAATAGATACAGATACAATACGCTAATCCCTTAAGAATAGCTTTCAACTCTTGCAGCTGTGAGAGAAACCTGACACTCTTATTTATGTTAATTTAATGAATAAAATGTTTGTTTTATAATAGGTGAAAAGAAATATCCTATCTCATGAAATATGTTTGACCAATATGATATCACATTAAAAAAGTAATTTATGCAATGAATGATTGAAGTTTAATAGGACTATCAAAGTATTTGCTAACTTAAAAGAAAAATGCAACTATTAAAAGAAAAATTCACCTTGGATAAGAAAAAAAAATCTGCAACTAAGAGATTTGGATAATGTTGATTTTGATATTCAGTTGCTAATATAAATTAGTATTTTTAGATCTTATGTTTTGGAATTTTCTTTTCTTATTTAATATATATTTGTAATTTGGTGTAATATTTTGCGGAAAACCACGTCGCTGACATGATATATTTAGCGAAAGTAGACTTACTTCTGTTTACATTAGAAAGAAATATCCTTCAATCTAAAATCTAAACATTCAAATACATTGTAGAGCGAAGTAGCATTTAGTTCAGGTACAGGGTTATTCAAATAAAAGTATCACTGTTTGGGAGGCTCTGGCGTAATACCCCTAGATTTGGAAGGTTTATGTCCGCCTCTAAACCATTTGTCTTGTGTCTAAACCATTGGTCTTGTGATTTTTGGCCTTGAGTTTGCATCAAGTACAAAGTTTATCAAGGAAACCTTGGAAATCTGGCGGAGTTAACGAGCCACATGAGGTTGCATGCACGTAATGTCTCTTGCGATTAGTTAGGTACAACTGTGGTCATGTTGAATAAAGAAATCAATTATCGTCCATGCACCACAATGGACATATCTGAGTACACATTCTGAGACCATTTGAAACAGTTTTTAGAAACTTTTTTACGGTTATGTGAGTCACGTGTGTTTTGTTGATGGTTATGCGATCAAGATTTCGTGCGTTAATGCTATGAATTAATAAATTTTGAGCACCACATTCCATATGGTGTTATTTATTGATAATGCCACGTTTTATATCCATTGGCAATGCCACAATTTCACCGATTTGCTGTTTTTTAACTATTTTTTTATTGAATCATATTCCTCATGGTCCGAATTATGCTCCTTTCAAATATGGAAACGTTACATCCTTGGATTCTCCACAATGTTCCAGACAGGGATACCTTAATTTTAATTACCCTGTAGTTTTTTTCGCTAAACCGTTTGCCAAACCGTTGCTCTCTCCAAGCGCTCTGCAATGTTTTGGGATTAAATATATGAGATCCGGCTATATCCAGTCTGTAGCGGCAATTAGTCTAAAGGTACATTTGTAGCATCCTTCGACCACATATTTTGCCTCTCATGACAGCTCTCCCAAGAGACACTTTACAACCGCACAGTGCTCAGGCATAGGCATCTGGAATGTTTCGGACAAATAACCCTATTTCTGCCCTATCTTCAGATATGTAACCGATCGAGCATATCTGGGATCAACTGACATGGCAATTTTGATAGTTTGGAAGTTTGATCCAATTAGATGTGCACTTACATGCAAGCTAAAATAATTCCTGAGTAAAGTCTCGTGGAAATGTATCGGTATCTGATAACAGTAAATATTGGAACTTTAATAAGGCAGCTGAGAGAACTTTATCTTTTAAATCTTTTAAATTAAATGCAATGTTGTTAAACGACTAGCCTCTTTTAAGTACTTGTTAAAGATGCAAGATGTTGATTTTACCATTTATCGAACAGACAAGATATTTAAACTCCGCCTATAAATTTTAACCGAAACAAGTGGTCTTTCAAAATAATGACCACATTACGGCAGGAACATGAGATTGAATTGGATAACGAATGTTCTTGTAATCTTTTTAAATTTCTATTTTAAGAAACTGAATACTCATATAATTCGTTAAAGTATTAAAGCAACGATTTAATTTTAGATTCAAAAGGAACAAATTTAGAATAAGAACGTAAATAAAAATCTAGTAAAACAATGAAGTATCATTTTAAGAAAACATTTCTTAGAAATATGAAAAATTAATAATTTAGCAATCCGCAGGCGATAGCATTGTAATTTTAGAAGCAAGCCAGTACTCGTTCTATTGGACGTATTGGGGCCCATTATTTTTCCAATATTACATCTATTTAGTAAGATGCCAGTATTGGTTAAATATTTATTTCACATCAGAAATATTTGCAATGAAATTTCACTGTAACAGAAATATTTGTTTTACACTAGAAAAGTTTTGAATGAAAAGCCAACATTGCAGACATATTGGCTTTACGTAGGAAATATTGCCAATAAACTTTCGAAATACTTCTTGGAATTATTACTCCAATATTGGCAAAATATAAACACTCCAATGTTAAAGCAAGCTACATCTTAATGAATATTGGCATGAATGCCAATATTCATTAAGATGTAGTATTAATAAACAATATTGGTTCAATACTGGTTTTGGTTACCAGGGTTTAATCCAAGATTTTAAAATGGGATATATTACATGCATTCGAATTTTTTTTCGCATTCGGGATATTGTACAATATAGTGTAATACTGAATCTGAGTATTTGAATGCCTGTAGATTTTAATGATTTTCTTTTAAATTTAGGAGGCCCACATGGCAGTTGCTGGCTTGAGTATAAACTGGAAGCGAGAAAAAGCTGTCGATTTTACTCTTCCATTCATGAATACGGGTATAAGCATCCTTTTCAAGAAGCCTACTGTTAAAGTGACATCATTATTTTCATTCCTCTCACCTTTTTCAACTGAAGTATGGATCTATTTGATGGGAGCCTATTTTGCAGTGAGTCTTGTTATGTTTCTAGTTGGGAGATTAACACCTTACGAATGGATTAATCCACATCCTTGTAGGCAAGACGATATTGTAGTCGAAAATATTTTTAATGTCAGAAACAGTCTTTGGTTTAACATTGGATCCCTTATGCAGCAAGGATCAGATCTTATTCCAACGTAAGTAAAAAATAATTTGATAAATTATATATTTTTTATTATATATGTTGTTGTGCATAATTGTCTTTTTAAAATCATGTATCAATCAACATTAGAAAAAAATACCATTGAACTTCGACGTGATAATTTGTAAATAGGGTTGTAGGGCAATGTAATTAAAAAAATTATAGTACATACGTGAGTTAGAAAGTTAGTTATAAAAACATGCAACTAGCAAAAACTTTCAGTTTATGGAACACGTTTTAATGAAACGTGATGAGAACATTGATAGAACTTTGATATTTAAGACATATCAAGCTTGTGCGCGTGGTACAGCTGTTAATGTCTTAAGAGTACAAATGATATAAAATGTTCTAAAAATTTTAATTTTCGATTTATGAAAAAAAAATCAGACATTTTCAAAATTAGGTAACTTACATTGTTTTACTATATAAAAATGCCAAAACAGAACCTTTAAGTTCGTAAATAAAGACTATCATGCATATAATATGTAAATCTTTTCTTTTTAAATTTTACTCAGACTACAATATCAGGTACACATTTTATAATATTTATTAAAGCTAGAGAGTTGAAATTTCACATGCTTGTATAACTAATCTGTTTCTTTAAGACTACGGAAAATAATAAGTGTAACTATAATATTACAGGCGATATACTGGAATATATTATTAAAGGAAATATTTTTAACATTTATGGATGGTTTGAAGAAGTTACCAGCAATGCGTTTTCAGAAAAGTGTACCAAACTGATTAATAGTCGTAGACATTTAGGCAGTAGTAAGTCAAAATTAAACAGTTATTCTGAATAAAAATACGTGTATAGCAAGAAGGTTTTGTGTAATATATAAAATAAAATACATCTATTTTAAGCGATTAATATTGTTCTTGTCTTTTTTATGATCTTTATAAATAAATTACATGAACATCATGCTAAATTTGATTCGCTTGCACTTTCGAGATGTCATCTGTAACTTAAGACACGTTTGATGGATTCTGCATCCAAACTGAACTGCACTAAGTAACTTAACTTGATTCTGTGAGTTAACGGTATAAATTTAACGAAATTAAATGCCAACCAGTGGGCCCGTGCAAGGATTTCGCACTGCAATCTAATATTTTTTATCAATATGTAATATTTATTAGATGCAGGTTTAAACTTCTAAAGAAAAATTAAGGATAAAAATATCTGCAGCAACATTTAGTGTTTAGTCAAGCCAGAATATCATCTAATTCATTCCATCAAAGTTAGAGCAAAAATGGATTCAAGATTGCAAAAGGCACGCGCGAGAAAAAAAAAATTAACAATAGTATTTTAACTGCATTAGAGGATGACGTCGTCCGCTTCGGGAAAAACATGGGACATAGAAATATAAATCTAAACATTTCAATTTTGCTTTTTAATCATAAATATAAAATAAACCCATGCGTTGTTTTTTATAATCTGAGCATCATATAATATGGTATTTTACGTTTTTGGCAACAGTAATTTGAGGAAAACCTTTCATTTATTTTATGAAAACAATGCCGATTTAATTTTTAATTATCAGCAAATTTTAATCAAAAAACATGTTTTAGGAAAATGTAAGTGTGCTATGTCAGAAGCCTGTTCCAAATCCTTTCATATGGTATCTCATTCGTCGTTCTGCGTTTCGTATTTTCTGAGAAAAAGGGATGTTGACAAGAGAAATAATATATATGATGATGATTGCAGGAAGTGAAAAGAATTTATGGATTGCAATATAGTGCGAGTTTTTTGGTAATGGCCACATTACTAATGCAGATGATGACTATCAGGCGCGACAATTAATCACGACAATGACCCATAACGTTAAATGCGTTAGTCAACTGATTAATCCAAAAATGTGAATAACAGCAGAGAATATGACAACTGAATTGCACTGTTCACATGAAACCGGATTACTGCAAAATATACCAGTATGGACGATACATTGAGCTGATGCGACATTTTTGAAGACCACAAACGGACTTATTTACCACTTCGATAATGTGCAAAAATCTGTTACATCTTCAAAAAGAGTTTTAAATAATACTCTCATTAAGTTTCCCCCCGAAATGTTCATAAACATAAAGTTATCGTTAACTGGAACTAATTATTTGACCTTATGATTTATTCTCTTCATGTTGTAAATACATCATGAACGCAAAATGTTAGTAATATCATTCGGAATTAAAAAATAGCTGTAAAATCTTTTTTATACAGTATGATTAAAAAACTAAAATGAAGGGGGAATAAGCTATAGATTTTGCTATTCCATTTTCTAAAACCTATTGTGGACGTGATTGTTCTCATTCTGTCCAACTTTTTCATCTGATGTATAGAAACCTATCTCAAGGAAGCATGCTTTGAAATGAGCTTTATTATATTTCTAATTGGGAAATTAACGCTAACGGTTTAATCCGCATCCGGTGAGATTGCCGTCGATAATCAATATATAACAACGGAAATGTCTCAGTTCGTTGATAAGTCTAAGCTAAAAATTAACAATAAATGTCGCGTTCTATGCTATCGCTTTATTGCGCATCTCTTAGCTTCTAAACACTTTCCTGGATGCACGATTTTCTGCTTTTCATTATTTTTATAAAATCTTCTTTTTTTTTTCGAATTTTTTTAAAATTTTCCTAACAACTTTCACCAGTGAAATGAAATGGTGGCAGGAACATATTTCAAATCTACTGATTTTGAAAGCAGACTCCTTCTTACATACTTCACAAAATATTTCGCGTTGATGTGGCCCTGTCGGGTTAAATGGAACACAGAGGAAAGAGAAAGCGCACGTTTCTAATATGTTTAATTTCACAATGCTTGTGGGTATACAACATTTGTTGGTTCATTGCCTGTGCAAATATAGAGATTGCTTGGTTTGCCGACTCCCAATTTTTTCCCAATTTTTTTAAATTATACTTAAATAAATTTAATATTTCCTTTCGATTTGCCGCCGAAAGTCGAATAATTATTTGCTATTTTCAATCTTTTTCCATCCCTTGATGTATGCTAACGTTCGTGTTATACTTACAATGTAACCGATGTAAAATGTTAAGATAAAAAATAAATAAAAAACATTATAATACTTTTGATATATTAATTTTATTTTGTAATTTTTATAGTGATTTTTATTTTTTATTGCAATGTGAAATTGGGTGGTAAAATGAATTACTGAATCACTTGAATTTGCTCTTTATCGATCAGGTTAGGTCGTTCACTGAGGATTCCTGAAAGTGGGAAGAACACTGCATTCAGGTGTTGATTCTCTCCTCTAAATAAAATATTAGTAAATAAAAATACATATGTATATTTTCTTTTTTTACCTCTTTTTTTTAGCATGAGTTTAGATCATCGCGTATTTTCCCTTTTTGTTTTAATTTTTTGCAGTTTTCATCCCTGAAATATCGCATAATTTCAATCGCCATAGAAGCATAAATAATATTAATCGCAGAGAACGTTTTTTGGACATCGTGTAATGAATAACTAATAGGTTAACGTGTTTTACTTACTTTTTATTGGTATTGAGAATATTGTAATACCTTTTTTGTAATCCTTAACGCATATTATTTTTGTCTTTATGACTGTTTTTGCTTGCTTAAACTTTTGGTGCATACAATAGCATGTAACCAAACCGCTTTGTAATCTCGCATTTGTTTCACTCTTAAGCTATAATTTAATTGCTAAATTAAAACGCTAAAAAATATTCAACAGTTAAGTACATTTTATTTTCTAAAACGGTCTTAACTATTGAACATAAATTAATGACAATCTGATTCTTTTCCAGAGCCTTTTCGACAAGAACAATTGCCAGTTATTGGAATTTTTTCACTCTCATAATGGTGTCTTCGTACACAGCTAACCTGGCAGCATTCTTAACTGTTGAACGGGTTATATCTCCCTTTAATAGTGCTGCTGAACTTGCTAAGCAGAAGAAAATAAAATATGGATGCGTAAACAGTGGTTCTACATTAACATTTTTCAAGGTAAACAAATCTCTAAATTAAACATTACCTATAAATATAATAATTTTGTTATTTTCATGAAAACTTTTGTAGTATTTTGTTATTTGAACGTTTGAAAATAAAAGATAATTAAAAGAGTATTTAATTGCAGAAAAATAAGGCGAAGACTAGTTTCACAAATTACTGGTATTTAAATTCAAGGGATCGTACAAACGATGAAAAAAAATCTGCCTACGACAGCCGCCAATTTTGTGTCAGCGTGTAGGCTTAGTATTGAGAGGACAATGTTGCCTAATATCTGACATAATAAGAAGGGGGAGGACAGGCCAGAAGATGCAGTGGAACTGGCAGGATGCTGATCCTGTGCAACTGTGTCTGCGGTGACAGAACATTACATTGCATAATTAAATTCATCGGTGCATGCAATCAAGATGTCTTTCTTTACCTGTACATGTAAATTTTAGCTATAAATAATCTTCGAATACAATTTTTCATTGATCAAGAATTCTGCTGTATCATTCTTTAATATATATATTACAAATTATTGGTTTCGCAGATACATTTTTTAAAAACTTTCTAATACTAGCCAATTATATCTTATGATTGCTTCTTTCTGTTTTCCTACTTTTAAAGCCCCACCAGTGGCTGAGAGGTTCTGCTCTCGAAGCTGGTAGACGGGAGGTGCTGGGTTTGATCCCAATCGCGCCCGACGGCCTAATCGTTCGGAGTTTTCGTGGTTTTCTTCGAGCCGTGGATTTATCCATGCGTAAATACGGGTTAGGTTCCCTTAGAAAGACCCCCACGAAGGGCACTCCCCCCGGGCCTATATCCCAAGTGTAGATAATTGGCCGTCAATAATCAACCCAACCCAACCTACTTTTAAAATCGTGCCCACTCAGTCCAGTTTTTAGCAGGATGGGTTAAAAATGAGAAGTTTTGTCTGATGTTTGCGGGTTCGATACAGCGCGGTTTGCGCGGAATGACTGTGTATGGTTTTCAGGGTTTTCATGAACGATAATGATAATTCGAGTCCATTCTCAGACATACCGATGCTTAACAAAATCCCTCCCTCTTATTCTTCTAAAATCCTATAAAAGATAGTTTCAAAAATATGTCGGAAAAATATTTCCATTCTAATCACATCATGCCGCGATGAAGTTCAAGCTTTATTAATATACAAGTGGACCAGTGCGAGGATTTCGCCCTGCAGTTTTTAATTTTTTTCAATATCCAATATTTTTGAGATGCAGGTTTAAACTTCTGAAGAAAAATTAATGATAAAAATATCTTCAAACAGTCGAGCCAAAATTTCATCTCATTTATTCTATCAAAGATCTATCCGATCGAAGATAGCAAAATACATGCGTAAGAAAATAAATTAACAATCGTATTTAAACTGCATTAGAGGATGACGTTATCCGCTTCGGGGAAAACATGAAACAAAAAAAATATATTGGTGCATATACAATACAATCTGTACTTTATATTATAAAGTATGTTTTTTTTTTTGTTTTTTTGTTTGTTTGTTTGTTTGTTTGTTTGTTGTAGGGGGTAATCTCTGGAACTACTGAAGCGATTTCGAAAGTGATGGTGGCAAATTGATGGTGACAATCACTGCTAAACATAGGCTATATTTTATGTCAGTGCAACTACTCCCAGCGGGGTGCAAGAGCGAAAAACGTTCTAAAATTTCGATTTTTTTTATACTGAAGGTGTTAGAAACATGAAATTTGGCATGGTAGTTACTTATAAGATGTAAATTCTCTCTAAGAACAAATTCTAAAAAAAATTCGAGATTTAAAACTGTGAGATGAGCGAAAAGCGTTCTAAAAACATGCTATATTACAATTTCCATGGAATCTCTGGAGCTACCGAACATTTTTCAAAAGTTATGGTAGCAAATCGATGGTGACAGTCACTGCTGTAACATAGGCTATATTTTAAATCGTTGCCACTACCACAGGGAGGTGCAAGAGCGAAAAACTTTCTAAAATTTCGATTTTTTTTTTATACTGAAGGAACTAGAAACTTGAAATTTAACATGGTAGTTATTTATAAAATGTAAATGCTCTCTAAGAACAAATTCTAAAAAAATTCGAAATTTAAAAGGGTGAGATGAGCGAAAAGCGGTCTAAAAACATTCTAAATTACAATTTCTATGGAATCTCTGGAACTACAGAATTATTTTCAAAAGTGATGGTAACAGTCCCGGCTGTAACATAGGCTATATTTTATATCGGTGACACTACCACAGGGGGGAGGGGTGAAAAAGTGAAAAACGCTCTTAATTTTCGATTTTTTTTCGTCATTAGTGTGGTTTAATCAGTAATCTCTGAAATATCTGTGGCAGTAAAATTTCCTCTAATGAAAATAGGCCAACGAATACCACTTGGCATTTTTCAAGAATTACGCAAGCAAAGCCGCGGGTTTTGCTAGTTTAATTTAATATAACAAAGCATACATTTTGGGCTACATATGAAATACCACTACTTCGATCGATCGATCGTGTCTTTTTCTTCTAAAAATTTGAATTTTGCTTTTTAATCATAAATATAAAACAAACTCATGCGGAGACGTCCCGCTTTATCTTTTTGTACTATTTAACTTTTTTTATAATCATTGTTGAGCACGATATACTGCAGTATTTTATTTTTGTGGCAACATTGATTTGAGAAAAACTTTTCATTTTATTTATAAAAACAAGACTGATTTAATTTTTAATTTACTGGAATTTTTCAATAAAAAGCATGTTTTAACGAAATGTGAGTGTACTATATCAGAAGCCTGTTCAAAAACTTTCGAATGATTATACCCCCTTCATTGTTGTGCGTTTTGTAAAAAAAGATGTTGACAACAGAAATAATAGAAATGATTTTCCTAATTTTAGGATTCAAACATACCTCTGTACCAAGAGATGTGGAAAGCAATTTCTTCTGATCCTAGTAATCTAGTACCCGACAACACCAAAGGCAAAGAAAATGTATATAAAGGCAACTACGCATTCTTCATGGAATCAGCTACTATAGAATACATTACGGAAAGAGAATGTAGTCTTACGCAGATTGGAGGACTACTAGATAACAAAGGATATGGAATTGCTACTAAGAAAGGTAATTTCTAAAACGTATCTAAAAATATTTTAGCTGGGACATCTAAAATAATCTGAGTATTAAAATTTCACTGTATGGGCATTGCCTTTCATAAAGGACACTTTAACTTTATAATTCAGTAATTAATTAACTACAATAAATATATGCAGGGTGTCCCCAAACGATTGAAACACGCTTTAATATTTAGTCTCTTGGAGATACGTAGGCAATATAAATTTGAAAAATGTTTTAAATGAGGCAGTATTTAAGATTATGCTGTTGAAAAATATTACTTCCATTAATTTCTAAAAACTTACACTTTTAGGTAGCTTTCATTACTAAAAGTAAAAATCTACCTATTGAAGCCGTTCGGAGAAAAGAAATTCGGAAAATGTCGCTATATTTTCACCGTTTATAAACCCCAGACCCCAAAATCACTCTCCGTTCAAATGTTGATTTATATATATACACATACAGATCTGATCTTTATCATTATTACATTTGGCGACCAAAGTAAGATTTCATAAATGAAGCCAACTTGACTATAGCTGACTAATTTTGATAATTTCTTATTCCAATTCATTATTAACGAATCTTCTGCAATCGGGTTCTTTGCACTGTAACTTGCTGCTTTAGAGTAACATTAGCCATAATTTTAAAACGAAGATATCGGAAAGCTACCTTGTCCTCCCGGTACAATCCGGAAGAACTTTTTAAAATTTTATACGGCTCTTGGTTCTTACGAATTATATTAAGAAAAAAAATAACCCTGTTCTGACAAGTGAAACCACAAAAAATCCATTTTTCTTCGACTAAAACTCACTGAGATATGATATTTTGAATTTTTATGAAATTTTCTGAGCTTTCACAGACAGACAATTTTTTAGTGCCAGGAAGCTCAGAAATTTCATAAAATTCAAAGTATCATAATCGGTGGGCTTTAGTCAAGAAGAATGGAAATTTTATTGCTTCACTTGTCAGCACAAGGTTAATTGTTAACTCAACCTGTTTTATGTATACATGGAATCTTGTAATCGATTTTTAAACCACATCCTGATATGCTAGAATTATAATAATTACGTTCACAGGTTTGTTTCCAAAGGCATTAGAACATTTTAATATTTTTAAACTTAATTAAAAATTAATTAGTTGATTTTAAGGCTTTTTCTGTTAGCCCGCCAGATAAATCGCCAAATAATCCATGTAACGCGTACAATTGTATACGAGTTGATACAACGATGGATTTAATGATGCGCCAATAAAAGATCGCCAAAATAGGCCGATTGACTGCCATAAACTGCAACAATGGAATATTTTAACGGCTAAAAGTAGAAAATAAATCATAAATAAAAATTAACAGTGTGATAATAAACAAATACGCTTTTATCAATTAATAGTTTTACATTAGTTTTAAAATATACGTTCAGAAATCAACTTAAAAATCCTAAAAAGGTAGCTTAAATAATGCTTCATTTTTTTTTCTGTCCTGTTGCCCTATTTTAAAAAAGAAATTGGGCAAAAAAAAAAATATATTTTTTAATAAATTTGCTCGCTTGGGCTTTCTTGCAAGCATAAAAAAAGCATTGAATTTTTCATAATACAGTTTCGTGTCCACGTCAAATTATTGTATTATTAAAGTATTGTAATGAACATTTTTGGGAAAAAATATGAATTGCAATCAAAAAGTTAGGCGTAATTTCCATGAACATTGAATGAGCATAAAAGAGTGTTTTTTTTTGTTGTTTTTAAGAAAAACAATTTTCACTTTTATACTTATTTTCTAAATACAACTTGTAAGAACCAGACAGTGTATAAAAACTTTAAAAGTTTTTGAAAATTTATGGCAGGAATATTTCAAGTCTATAATCTTAACTCTGCCCTCATTTTGAACAGTTTTGCAATTTACATTGCCTACATATATACCAAAAAAATAAAACATTAAAGTAGATTTCAATCTTTTGGGCTATATTTATTGTAGTTAATGAATTATTGAACTTAAAAGTTTTGGAATCCTTTATAAAACATTCTGTATGTATGTTTTTCACATCTAATCATTCGAGAATAAGGTGAATTGCAAGCTTAAGGTCACATGGAAAATTGAAAATGAACAAAATGTCCGAATAAATGAAAGTTAAATTTATCCAAGAAACATTAATTGGTGTAAACTTTCATTTAATGAATAAACTTAACAAATTTTAAATTAGTCTGAAGCCGACTAACTTGCTGATTAACTGTGAATTTTTTTTCTAGATTTTAAAGTTTAATCTATAGCCAATGACTCAAAACAATCCATGTGAATTATTTTTTCCCTTAATTGTTTTCAAGTTTTTAGAAAAAAGTAATGATCTTATTTTTTTTAACAGTCTGTGTATGCATTTCGAAGGCAGGAAATTATTATCAAACTTTATTAAATCTGAATTTTTATTCACATTGCTTACAAGGCGTAAAACCAACAGAGTGGAATTGAATCCAGGCCAGGGTTCGAATCTGGGTCATTGGTAACTGAGCTACCCGGATAATATTTAGCCTGGCACCTCTCACTCTTATGTTGGTAAGGCAGCAACCACCGCACACGTGCGCGTCGGCCGGTTATCTCAGTTTGCAGAGCGTTGGTGCGCTGAACTAATGACCCAGGTTCGAACCCTGACCTGGAATATTTTTCACTCTGTTGGCTTTACGCCTTGTTAGCATTGTGAATAAAAAATCACGTAATTAAAAATTCAGATTTAGTATTTCTTGGGTGTATTGAATCACTTCTCTTATTAATATTAAATCCTTTCATGTAATATAGAAAGCAGTCTTTCGCACATTATAGAAAGGTTTCTTATTAAGTGAAAGTAACTGTTTACAACTAAAACTCTTCACAGAATTATGGAGCTCAATGGAAACAAACAACAAAACATTGAAACTAAATTCGGCCATTCTTTTTTATTCATTTACGCATCCATTTTCGATGTTGCTTAAAATTTTCTCTTTTCCATTTATTTTTATATACTTTTTCAGTCAATTTTCCTGAAAAATCTCGATTGGTCAACACGGAGGAAATTTGTTGGATTTTCGTCTTTATGTACAAAGGATATCTTTTTCTTCTTCTTTTTTTTTAACCTAGACTTTTTTTTTTTTTTTTTTTTTTGCGTAATGAGACGAAGCTTTATTATGGTAAAAACATAATTTTGTCCAAAATGTTATTATTATTTTTAATAAAATAAGCTATAATGTTTTAAAGACATTGCTTATGGCAGACAATTTGTTTAGTTGCCAATCCATTAAACTTTAAATAAAGTTTGAAAATTTCTTTATCAGAAACAAATAAATAAAGCACCAGTTTGCTTTCAGATGTCATCTTATATTTTATATTATGAAGGGTGAATTTTGTTTAAATATAGAATGATAGCTATCGTTTCCAGTGAATTGGCGTTCAAAAAGTGTAAAATAATTTTCATCAACTAACACAAATGGCTTTTGTCTAAAATTCTTACGAGCCAATGACAAAATAATTAAATGGATTTTCTTTTATATATTCTGTGTACGATGACGCTTTCATCTTTACATAGAGTTTAATGCCAATCATATTGTTGTGAACACTTTTTGATATAATTGATATGAACAATTAAACTTTATCGATCTATTCAATTTATATATTTTGTCATAATACTTGCCAATCTACCACTACCTCGTTTTCTTTCAATTGTTCCATGTTTAATTATTGCATAAACAGTTTATTTTTGTAGAACTTCAGCAACAAAATGCACCAAAAAGTGCTATTTACTAAAATGTTTAATATTTTTCATATAATTGTAGAATACGACTATGCAACAACTTTTTTTAAAATTCATTTTTATTTGTTTACATCAGTATTGTTAGACAATTTTTGGTTTATATACGTTAAAGAGAAGTTCAGGAATAAATATAATACAAAACATTGATTAGTCGAATATTACATTTTTTAAAATGGCTTAATAAACTGTGTGCAGATATTTAGTTGTAACCCGTTATTTAGTGAATTTTAATAATATCTGATGACTATAAAAATTCAGAAATTAGTATATCTCTAAAAGATAAACTACTTGTAAAAAATAATCTACTTTGAATAATTTATAATAAGCATGGAGTAGTTTGAAATATGACGACGTATTATTTTCTTTCAAAAATAAATATTTCCTACCATAAACTTATTATTGCTCACAAAATAGTGCGAGAAACATTATATATTTTATAAATTAGATTTTATTGAATAAAATAATGTAAAATTTGTTGCAGTATATATATTTTTTTCTTATCCAAATGTTTTTGTTTTTTTATATGTTTTCCATTTTTTATTTGCTTCCAACTATATACGAAATGCCATGTTGAATTTATTTCAAATCCATATGCATAAAAAAGGTAAAAATTACAAAAAAAAAAAAAAAAAAAAAAAAAAAAAAATCCAATGGTTTATTTAAATTCTTTATGCAATAATAAAATAAAAATCATGTAACATACAATAAATAGGATATTTAAATGTAACATTCAATCATATAGCATGGATGAATAACGAATGTAAACTTTTCATCTTTTCAAAAATGTGTGCCTGATTAATATTTTCCTTGAATACTTTTTCAGAAATTCAAAATTTCCGTTCACGTCCAGTAATCGTTACAGAATCCATTCTTAGACAATGAATATGGAAAACTAATTAGTGGCTTCATAAATTATGCATTGCTTATGGGAATAAAAGATTATTCCAGTAGGAACTTTTGTTTTGGGCATATAGTACCACATTTCATAAAGTACTTAAACTTTCCATGCTTGCAACATCTGCCTAAGAAAATATCAGTGAATTCTATTCTGTGTTATGCTATATATTGGTTGCATCATTATATTTGAGCTGACAGAAGCACGTACGATTTAATGCGGGACGAAGATTGTTATTAATAATAATAAATAAAAATCAAATATAAGTAATTGAGTCTTAGTTGTTTTGTGTAACAGTTTTCACGAGTCATTAGTTTCATAAAACTCCCAGAAATTGTCAGGAAGGAAAAAATACGAAGGAAATTTTGATAAAATAAATGAGACTCACTTACGTG
This sequence comes from Maratus michaelseni, assembly GCA_963931845.1. Classification (NCBI taxonomy): domain Eukaryota; kingdom Metazoa; phylum Arthropoda; class Arachnida; order Araneae; family Salticidae; genus Maratus; species Maratus michaelseni. The sequence goes on from OZ007588.1 coordinate 325,810,128, forward strand.
GGAAATTTTGATGTGATGAAACTTTACAAAATATCGTCTTTATTTCTATACCATGGGATGAAATACCCTGCATTGGTTATATGCAGTGAAATGACATATGTCAATGATATTGCAAAGGTGTATACCGAGTTTCAATTTTTACTTTGTTATATCAGATGTGTGGAAATAAAAAAAAGTAAGAAAAAGGAAAAACAAATATTTATTCAGAACATCGATGTTAAAATAATAAGCGAATATTTTAATGTGCAAAATATTATTTAAAATGAAATATGCAATGCAATAGCGTGGAAGCTGATGATAAAATATACTTCTAATAAAATTTGGTGAAAATCAATTACAGCTTATAGATACATCATTTGTTTTACGAATGGCTGTGTAATATTGAAATACGAAATTTATATTTTTATATGGTTCCCAGTTACTATAAGTTATATTTATAAGTATGTTGCTCTGTGTCTTAGAAGGACATTAAAAAATCCAATCCTTTTACTACCAAAACTTACCGAGTTATGATATCTTGAATTTTAAGATATTTCATTGTTTTGCATCACTTAATGTTTTAAGTTTAAAATATGCACAAAATAGAAATGATTCTGTCTCAGATTTTTTTTTTTTTTTTTTTTTTTTTTTTTTTTTTGTGTAGCAATTTGTATCCGTACATAGATTCATAAAAAGTTTGGGAAAATCAACATGAGAATTTTGATTAAAAAAACCGAGACTTTTACATTGGAAATCCGCCATGTCTTTTCGTTTGTAATACCAGAAAACATTGAAATTTTGTAAAATACAAATTAGCACAATTTGGTAAGTTTTAGTCATAAAAGAATGGTACTTTTAGGTAGCTTTCAATACAAAAAAGTGTAAAGCTACTTATTGCAGCCGTTCGGAGGAAAGCAGTTCCGGAAAATTTCGATATATTTTCACCGATCATGACCCCCAGACCCCAAAACCACCCTCCGTTCAAATGTTGATTTATATATCCATATATATCCATATATATATATATATATCTGACCTATGTCATACGATAACGCTCGTATTTATGAATCAATTTTGATGAAGCTAATTGTGTGTATTAAGCTCACCAATGTCTCGACCGAGTTCGTTGGCCAGCTTGGTCCGCCATTTTGTTTCAAGATGTTGGCCACTTAAAAATTTAAAACTAAAATAAATATACAAAAAAGTTAAAAATTCAAATTTATTTTTTAATTAAGTGTTAGGCCTTGATACGAGGATTCCAGAGCATTTTTTGGTTTATCTCTATCTTAAAAAATGGCTGAGATAGAGCAGTTTGAAATTCTAGGGTGGCTGACATTTTGAAACAAGATAGCACATTACAAAAATTTTCATTGTTGTAATAATTTTCCCAATCATACGTATAAAACTATATATTCATATCCGTTAGCGCCAAATTCTCGCCAAACTTGGCGACATTTGGCGAAATATCGCCAAATTTGTCGAGTAACATATGTCTTTATAAATGAAGCCAATTTGGTTATTGCACAATAATTTGGCTAATTTCTTATTCAAATTCAGTATTAACGAATCATTTGTAAACGTTTTCTTTGCATTTTAACTTGCTGTTTTCGTGTAACGTTAGCTGAAATTTTAAAACGAAGATATAGGAAAGATACCTTTTCCTCCGGGTACAGGCCGGAAGGACTTTTTTTAATGTGCTTCTTGGACGCAGGACAACATTTTTCTAAATATGATCCAAAGACCGTATAGAAAATGAAATTTCGTATTTCAATATTATACAACCATTTGTAAGACAAATGACATATCTAAAAGCTATACTTGATTTCTATTCCTTTTGTAAATGGAAGTATGTTTCTATCTTCAGCGGTTTAAGAAGTAATCGATGAGAAATCTATTTTGAATCAACCGGCATATCGGTTACAGTATTATCTTTGAAATTACAAAAGCGCGTAAAATAGAGTCCGGGATGGAGTTTAAGATATGAGCAAAGCTACTTTTTACTAAAACTTACCGAGTTATGATACTTTTAATTTAAAGAAATTTCAGTGTTTTCCAGCACCTAATGTTTTAAGTTTAAAATATGCACAAAATGTAAATGATTCTGCTCTCAGTTATAAATAGTAAATATTAATGACTCTCTCTCTCTTTCTCTCTCTCGCTTTTTTTTTTTTTTTTTTTTTTTTTTTTTTGTAGCAACTTGGGTTAGTAAATGGATTTATAAAGCTTCCAGAAATATTGGAGAGGGAAAAAAACACATGGATTTTTTAATAAGAAATAGCGATACTTTTCATTGGAAATTCCGATAAAAAGAAACTTTTTAAAATTTCGTTTTTATATTCAAAACATTGATCATTATACTTTTCGTTGGCTGTAAAATTGCATTGAATATATGATGACATTAGATATATGAAATGTCATTTTTAATTTAGTTCAGATATGTGTGAAAAAGTAAATAAAGAATTACAAAAATAATTATATTTTATTTAATTCCTTTATGTAACAATGAAATGTGATTATTATAATATAAAGTAACTACGATTTAAAACGAAACATTCAGTGGTATATCATGGGAGGATAATGAATATGAAACAGTAAAATTTTCCTCTTTTCAATAGTGCCAGTCTCATTAATAGTGTCACTGAATAATTTTCTAGAAATTAAAAATTTAATATAACGCCCAATGATTGTTGACAGAATCCATTCTTGTACAATGAATATGTAAAACTAGTTAGTGGCTTTCTGAATTATGCATTGCTTTTGGAAATAAAAGCTTATTTGTATCCTATTGCTGTAGGAACTTTTGCTCTAGACATATAATACTACATTTCGAAAACGATTTATGCTTTCCATGTTTGCGACATCTGTCTAAGGAGATATTAATGACTAGAAAAGCCCCCGGCTTTGTGCGCGTGGTCTTTGAAATATGCCAATTGATATTTGATTGTCGCTAACATGAAGTGGGAATTATACAGCTACTGATAATTTAAATATTAATAATCAAGCCACGTTCTGTTGAAATATTCTTGTATTGACATAAAATGATGTGAGAAATAAAAATATTTAGTTAAATAAATTAAAAATAATGTTTTAACTTATTCAACCTGTGCTATTTCAACCTATTTGCAGTTACCTCTTTGGAAAAGAGATAAAATGTCTGGTCTTTTTGTAAACTCCATCTTACAGTGAAAGATTTTTAAAACGTTTTTCCTTTTTTTTTCTAAGAATACTTACTACAAACAAATGTTTCTTCTTTTCAATATCAATGTGTATTAGCCCGCATTAACTGGCGTGCCGATAAATTGGAGGGGATGTGGAGCCTGATTATCGCAAGGACGAACTTTACCACTTTTTCAAATAGTAAATTTCGCTTTATTTATGACAAAAAATCTGTATTTAAATAATACCACGTTTACTATTTTGAAATACTGACGAAAATTTGCCCCTTGGTAATCAGGCTATGACTCCTTGGGATTTATCTGCATGCCGTCTAACGTGGTATAATATGGTGTTATTGATACGTCACCATGAATATCCAAATGTCGTTAAATAATATCTTGGAAAACATAGCTTTATTTTATTTAATCATCGATTTTTGTGCAGCAAAAGGCAATCTATGAAATACTTCTTTACCTAGTTGAAGCCATTTTTTTTATTTCCACTATGTTAATTAATCATAGCAGTTACTAGTATTTGTACTCTATTCTATTGCCCAAAAAAGGTGGCACGATCTTCACGAGATTATGTCTAATACTTTAACTACAAAAAAAAAAATCTTTTCATAGCAATTTTTGAAGAATTTTCATTAACAAAAATCTTGTTTAGTGTCTACCTATATCTTTGAAGTAATCTCTACGACAAATGTGGAGTTTCTAGGTCTCACAGTTAAAACAGAAAATATCGTAAAATGTATAATTGTAGAACGCGTTCCTTCCATCTGACCCATTTCACAGTCGAATTGATTAAAATTAGTTTTTTTTGGGAATATTACAGAATAAAAAGTGTTTTCAAACACAAATTAAATATTTCTTTCCCCAATGGTTTAATAGTAGTCATAATTTTAGAATGTTTTCCAATCATTTCATCCTTTTAAAGTTCAAAATTTTTAACATCCGTTCTTAGCGAGCATTTATGTCTTAAAAGTATCCACCATGTTAACTTTCAAGATTTACCGCTAATAGTGTCAAAGTAACTTTAAAATTTTTATTGTTTTTGCACTCGTCCTTGGAGGCAGTAGAACCGAAACCTAACGCAGCCTATTTGTAATACTGTTACCTTTAATACATTGGAAGTTATTTTCAAATCGATTTGGTAGTTGCAGATAAATGTGATATTAGAATATTTTCAGGTCATTCATCCCATTTAAATTTAGATTTTTTTTTAAAACTGTGTTTAGCAAGTGTTTAAATCTTAAATGTAATCACCATGTCAACTTTTAGATATCTAGCCCGAACATCTTGAAATAAATCGTAAATTGAGATTGTTTTCCGCTGACCGAGATACAAAGAAGTGTATGTTTGAGCGAAGGCAATCACCATTACTAAACTGAAAGAATTTTTGAAATCGGCTCGGTAGTTACAGAGTAATCGTGATTAAAAAATTGTTTTGACTCATTTTACCTTTTTAAATTTCGAATTTTTAAGAAACCATTCTTAGCAATTATTTACCACCATGTCACGTTTAAAGTTTCTATTTCCAAAAGATTTAAACAAATCGTAATTTTAGGACTTTTTTCACTTTAGCACTTCCTGAGACGAGCGGATTCTGAGATCTTTGTAAAAAGTAGCTTATATTTAAGCTGATATAGTCACCATTATAATACTGGAAGAGGTTTTGAAATCGATTCGGTAGTGTTATAGTATTTTTTTAAACAGTTCTTAGTGTGCATTTACGTCTAAAAACCAACCCCGATGTTAATTTTCAAATTGCTACCTTTAGAAAGATTTCGCTCTTGAAACCCCTGGGGCGCAGTGGTATCGACATAAAATTTCGTCTATGTTGTTACAAAGACTCTTACTATTGTTATTATGAAAATTTGTTTTGAAATCGCTTCAGTAGTTCTAGAGATTACTTCCTACAAACACACAAACAAACGTTTCTTCTTTATATTATTTGTATTAATTTCTATTCCGTGTTATGTTATATGTTAGTTGTGGCATTATCATTCAGAAGTATGTGAAAGTTTTAAGTATACACAAAACATAAATCATTTTTTCTTTCTCTCTGTTTTTTTTTCTTCAGTTTCCAGTTTGCTGTAATAATTAAAGTTTTATAAAGTTCTCGGCAAGTTTGGAGAAATACAAAAACTTTTCGGAGTTTTGATAAAATAAGGGAGATTTTTGTTTGCATTGGAAATTTTAATGGACAGGAACTTTTTTCAATTTCTTCTTTCTTTTCACACCAATGGATCTTGGATTAGAAATATGAAATCCAATGACATATATCAATGATATTGCATTGACATATGTCATTTTAGGTAGCTTTCAATGCAAAAAAGTATAAAGCTAACCTATTGCAGCCGTTCGGAGGAAAGCAGTTCCGGATAATTTCGATATATTTCACCCCCAGACCCCAAAGTCACACTCCGTTCAAATGTTGATATATATATATATATATATATATATATCTGACCTATGTCATACGATAACGCTCGTATTTATGAATCAATTTTGATGAAGCTAATTGGGTGTATTAAGCTCACCAATGCCTTGACCGAGTTCATTGGCCAGCTTGGTCCGCCATTTTGTTTCAAGATGTTGGCCACTTAAAAATTTAAAACTAAAATAAATATACAAAAATGTTAAAAATTCAAATTTATTTTTTAATTAAGTGTTAGGCCTTGATACCAGGATTCCAGAGCATTTTTTGGTTTATCTCTATCTTAAAAAATGGCTGAGATAGAGCAGTTTGAAATTCTAGGGTGGCTGACATTTTGAAACAAGATAGCACATTACAAAAATTTTCATTGTTGTAATAATTTTCCCAATCATACGTATAAAACTATATATTCATATCCGTTAGCGCCAAATTCTCGCCAAACTTGGCGACATTTGGCGAAATATCGCCAAATTTGTCGAGTAACATATGTCTTTATAAATGAAGCCAATTTGGTTATTGCACAATAATTTGGCTAATTTCTTATTCAAATTCAGTATTAACGAATCATTTGTAAACGTTTTCTTTGCATTTTAACTTGCTGTTTTCGTGTAACGTTAGCTGAAATTTTAAAACGAAGATATAGGAAAGATACCTTTTCTTCCGGGTACAGGCCGGAAGGACTTTTTTTAATGTGCTTCTTGGACGCAGGACAACATTTTTCTAAATATGATCCAAAGACCGTATAGAAAATGAAATTTCGTATTTCAATATTATACAACCATTTGTAAGACAAATGACATATCTAAAAGCTATACTTGATTTCTATTCCTTTTGTAAATGGAAGTATGTTTCTATCTTCAGCGGTTTAAGAAGTAATCGATGAGAAATCTATTTTGAATCAACCGGCATATCGGTTACAGTATTATCTTTGAAATTACAAAAGCGCGTAAAATAGAGTCCGGGATGGAGTTTAAGATATGAGCAAAGCTACTTTTTACTAAAACTTACCGAGTTATGATACTTTTAATTTAAAGAAATTTCAGTGTTTTCCAGCACCTAATGTTTTAAGTTTAAAATATGCACAAAATGTAAATGATTCTGCTCTCAGTTATAAATAGTAAATATTAATGACTCTCTCTCTCTTTCTCTCTCTCGCTTTTTTTTTTTTTTTTTTTTTTTTTTTTTGTAGCAACTTGGGTTAGTAAATGGATTTATAAAGCTTCCAGAAATATTGGAGAGGGAAAAAAACACATGGATTTTTTAATAAGAAATAGCGATACTTTTCATTGGAAATTCCGATAAAAAGAAACTTTTTAAAATTTCGTTTTTATATTCAAAACATTGATCATTATACTTTTCGTTGGCTGTAAAATTGCATTGAATATATGATGACATTAGATATATGAAATGTCATTTTTAATTTAGTTCAGATATGTGTGAAAAAGTAAATAAAGAATTACAAAAATAATTATATTTTATTTAATTCCTTTATGTAACAATGAAATGTGATTATTATAATATAAAGTAACTACGATTTAAAACGAAACATTCAGTGGTATATCATGGGAGGATAATGAATATGAAACAGTAAAATTTTCCTCTTTTCAATAGTGCCAGTCTCATTAATAGTGTCACTGAATAATTTTCTAGAAATTAAAAATTTAATATAACGCCCAATGATTGTTGACAGAATCCATTCTTGTACAATGAATATGTAAAACTAGTTAGTGGCTTTCTGAATTATGCATTGCTTTTGGAAATAAAAGCTTATTTGTATCCTATTGCTGTAGGAACTTTTGCTCTAGACATATAATACTACATTTCGAAAACGATTTATGCTTTCCATGTTTGCGACATCTGTCTAAGGAGATATTAATGACTAGAAAAGCCCCCGGCTTTGTGCGCGTGGTCTTTGAAATATGCCAATTGATATTTGATTGTCGCTAACATGAAGTGGGAATTATACAGCTACTGATAATTTAAATATTAATAATCAAGCCACGTTCTGTTGAAATATTCTTGTATTGACATAAAATGATGTGAGAAATAAAAATATTTAGTTAAATAAATTAAAAATAATGTTTTAACTTATTCAACCTGTGCTATTTCAACCTATTTGCAGTTACCTCTTTGGAAAAGAGATAAAATGTCTGGTCTTTTTGTAAACTCCATCTTACAGTGAAAGATTTTTAAAACGTTTTTCCTTTTTTTTTCTAAGAATACTTACTACAAACAAATGTTTCTTCTTTTCAATATCAATGTGTATTAGCCCGCATTAACTGGCGTGCCGATAAATTGGAGGGGATGTGGAGCCTGATTATCGCAAGGACGAACTTTACCACTTTTTCAAATAGTAAATTTCGCTTTATTTATGACAAAAAATCTGTATTTAAATAATACCACGTTTACTATTTTGAAATACTGACGAAAATTTGCCCCTTGGTAATCAGGCTATGACTCCTTGGGATTTATCTGCATGCCGTCTAACGTGGTATAATATGGTGTTATTGATACGTCACCATGAATATCCAAATGTCGTTAAATAATATCTTGGAAAACATAGCTTTATTTTATTTAATCATCGCTTTTTGTGCAGCAAAAGGCAATCTATGAAATACTTCTTTACCTAGTTGAAGCCATTTTTTTTATTTCCACTATGTTAATTAATCATAGCAGTTACTAGTATTTGTACTCTATTCTATTGCCCAAAAAAGGTGGCACGATCTTCACGAGATTATGTCTAATACTTTAACTACAAAAAAAAAAAATCTTTTCATAGCAATTTTTGAAGAATTTTCATTAACAAAAATCTTGTTTAGTGTCTACCTATATCTTTGAAGTAATCTCTACGACAAATGTGGAGTTTCTAGGTCTCACAGTTAAAACAGAAAATATCGTAAAATGTATAATTGTAGAACGCGTTCCTTCCATCTGACCCATTTCACAGTCGAATTGATTAAAATTAGTTTTTTTTGGGAATATTACAGAATAAAAAGTGTTTTCAAACACAAATTAAATATTTCTTTCCCCAATGGTTTAATAGTAGTCATAATTTTAGAATGTTTTCCAATCATTTCATCCTTTTAAAGTTCAAAATTTTTAACATCCGTTCTTAGCGAGCATTTATGTCTTAAAAGTATCCACCATGTTAACTTTCAAGATTTACCGCTAATAGTGTCAAAGTAACTTTAAAATTTTTATTGTTTTTGCACTCGTCCTTGGAGGCAGTAGAACCGAAACCTAACGCAGCCTATTTGTAATACTGTTACCTTTAATACATTGGAAGTTATTTTCAAATCGATTTGGTAGTTGCAGATAAATGTGATATTAGAATATTTTCAGGTCATTCATCCCATTTAAATTTAGATTTTTTTTTAAAACTGTGTTTAGCAAGTGTTTAAATCTTAAATGTAATCACCATGTCAACTTTTAGATATCTAGCCCGAACATCTTGAAATAAATCGTAAATTGAGATTGTTTTCCGCTGACCGAGATACAAAGAAGTGTATGTTTGAGCGAAGGCAATCACCATTACTAAACTGAAAGAATTTTTGAAATCGGCTCGGTAGTTACAGAGTAATCGTGATTAAAAAATTGTTTTGACTCATTTTACCTTTTTAAATTTCGAATTTTTAAGAAACCATTCTTAGCAATTATTTACCACCATGTCACGTTTAAAGTTTCTATTTCCAAAAGATTTAAACAAATCGTAATTTTAGGACTTTTTTCACTTTAGCACTTCCTGAGACGAGCGGATTCTGAGATCTTTGTAAAAAGTAGCTTATATTTAAGCTGATATAGTCACCATTATAATACTGGAAGAGGTTTTGAAATCGATTCGGTAGTGTTATAGTATTTTTTTAAACAGTTCTTAGTGTGCATTTACGTCTAAAAACCAACCCCGATGTTAATTTTCAAATTGCTACCTTTAGAAAGATTTCGCTCTTGAAACCCCTGGGGCGCAGTGGTATCGACATAAAATTTCGTCTATGTTGTTACAAAGACTCTTACTATTGTTATTATGAAAATTTGTTTTGAAATCGCTTCAGTAGTTCTAGAGATTACTTCCTACAAACACACAAACAAACGTTTCTTCTTTATATTATTTGTATTAATTTCTATTCCGTGTTATGTTATATGTTAGTTGTGGCATTATCATTCAGAAGTATGTGAAAGTTTTAAGTATACACAAAACATAAATCATTTTTTCTTTCTCTCTGTTTTTTTTTCTTCAGTTTCCAGTTTGCTGTAATAATTAAAGTTTTATAAAGTTCTCGGCAAGTTTGGAGAAATACAAAAACTTTTCGGAGTTTTGATAAAATAAGGGAGATTTTTGTTTGCATTGGAAATTTTAATGGACAGGAACTTTTTTCAATTTCTTCTTTCTTTTCACACCAATGGATCTTGGATTAGAAATATGAAATCCAATGACATATATCAATGATATTGCATTGACATATGTCATTTTAGGTAGCTTTCAATGCAAAAAAGTATAAAGCTAACCTATTGCAGCCGTTCGGAGGAAAGCAGTTCCGGATAATTTCGATATATTTCACCCCCAGACCCCAAAGTCACACTCCGTTCAAATGTTGATATATATATATATATATATATATATATATATATATATATCCATGTATATATATATATATCTGACCTATGTCATACGATAACGCTCGTATTTATGAATCAATTTTGATGAAGCTAATTGTGTGTATTAAGCTCACCAATGCCTTGACCGAGTTCATTGGCCAGCTTGGTCCGCCATTTTGTTTCAAGATGTTGGCCACTTAAAAATTTAAAACTAAAATAAATATACAAAAAAGTTAAAAATTCAAATTTATTTTTTAATTAAGTGTTAGGCCTTGATACGAGGATTCCAGAGCATTTTTTGGTTTATCTCTATCTTAAAAAATGGCTGAGATAGAGCAGTTTGAAATTCTAGGGTGGCTGACATTTTGAAACAAGATAGCACATTACAAAAATTTTCATTGTTGTAATAATTTTCCCAATCATACGTATAAAACTATATATTCATATCCGTTAGCGCCAAATTCTCGCCAAACTTGGCGACATTTGGCGAAATATCGCCAAATTTGTCGAGTAACATATGTCTTTATAAATGAAGCCAATTTGGTTATTGCACAATAATTTGGCTAATTTCTTATTCAAATTCAGTATTAACGAATCATTTGTAAACGTTTTCTTTGCATTTTAACTTGCTGTTTTCGTGTAACGTTAGCTGAAATTTTAAAACGAAGATATAGGAAAGATACCTTTTCCTCCGGGTAGAGGCCGGAAGGACTTTTTTTAATGTGCTTCTTGGACGCAGGACAACATTTTTCTAAATATGATCCAAAGACCGTATAGAAAATGAAATTTCGTATTTCAATATTATACAACCATTTGTAAGACAAATGACATATCTAAAAGCTATACTTGATTTCTATTCCTTTTGTAAATGGAAGTATGTTTCTATCTTCAGCGGTTTAAGAAGTAATCGATGAGAAATCTATTTTGAATCAACCGGCATATCGGTTACAGTATTATCTTTGAAATTACAAAAGCGCGTAAAATAGAGTCCGGGATGGAGTTTAAGATATGAGCAAAGCTACTTTTTACTAAAACTTACCGAGTTATGATACTTTTAATTTAAAGAAATTTCAGTGTTTTCCAGCACCTAATGTTTTAAGTTTAAAATATGCACAAAATGTAAATGATTCTGCTCTCAGTTATAAATAGTAAATATTAATGACTCTCTCTCTCTTTCTCTCTCTCTCTTTTTTTTTTTTTTTTTTTTTTTTTTTGTAGCAACTTGGGTTAGTAAATGGATTTATAAAGCTTCCAGAAATATTGGAGAGGGAAAAAAACACATGGATTTTTTAATAAGAAATAGCGATACTTTTCATTGGAAATTCCGATAAAAAGAAACTTTTTAAAATTTCGTTTTTATATTCAAAACATTGATCATTATACTTTTCGTTGGCTGTAAAATTGCATTGAATATATGATGACATTAGATATATGAAATGTCATTTTTAATTTAGTTCAGATATGTGTGAAAAAGTAAATAAAGAATTACAAAAATAATTATATTTTATTTAATTCCTTTATGTAACAATGAAATGTGATTATTATAATATAAAGTAACTACGATTTAAAACGAAACATTCAGTGGTATATCATGGGAGGATAATGAATATGAAACAGTAAAATTTTCCTCTTTTCAATAGTGCCAGTCTCATTAATAGTGTCACTGAATAATTTTCTAGAAATTAAAAATTTAATATAACGCCCAATGATTGTTGACAGAATCCATTCTTGTACAATGGATATGTAAAACTAGTTAGTGGCTTTCTGAATTATGCATTGCTTTTGGAAATAAAAGCTTATTTGTATCCTATTGCTGTAGGAACTTTTGCTCTAGACATATAATACTACATTTCGAAAACGATTTATGCTTTCCATGTTTGCGACATCTGTCTAAGGAGATATTAATGACTAGAAAAGCCCCCGGCTTTGTGCGCGTGGTCTTTGAAATATGCCAATTGATATTTGATTGTCGCTAACATGAAGTGGGAATTATACAGCTACTGATAATTTAAATATTAATAATCAAGCCACGTTCTGTTGAAATATTCTTGTATTGACATAAAATGATGTGAGAAATAAAAATATTTAGTTAAATAAATTAAAAATAATGTTTTAACTTATTCAACCTGTGCTATTTCAACCTATTTGCAGTTACCTCTTTGGAAAAGAGATAAAATGTCTGGTCTTTTTGTAAACTCCATCTTACAGTGAAAGATTTTTAAAACGTTTTTCCTTTTTTTTTCTAAGAATACTTACTACAAACAAATGTTTCTTCTTTTCAATATCAATGTGTATTAGCCCGCATTAACTGGCGTGCCGATAAATTGGAGGGGATGTGGAGCCTGATTATCGCAAGGACGAACTTTACCACTTTTTCAAATAGTAAATTTCGCTTTATTTATGACAAAAAATCTGTATTTAAATAATACCACGTTTACTATTTTGAAATACTGACGAAAATTTGCCCCTTGGTAATCAGGCTATGACTCCTTGGGATTTATCTGCATGCCGTCTAACGTGGTATAATATGGTGTTATTGATACGTCACCATGAATATCCAAATGTCGTTAAATAATATCTTGGAAAACATAGCTTTATTTTATTTAATCATCGCTTTTTGTGCAGCAAAAGGCAATCTATGAAATACTTCTTTACCTAGTTGAAGCCATTTTTTTTATTTCCACTATGTTAATTAATCATAGCAGTTACTAGTATTTGTACTCTATTCTATTGCCCAAAAAAGGTGGCACGATCTTCACGAGATTATGTCTAATACTTTAACTACAAAAAAAAAAAATCTTTTCATAGCAATTTTTGAAGAATTTTCATTAACAAAAATCTTGTTTAGTGTCTACCTATATCTTTGAAGTAATCTCTACGACAAATGTGGAGTTTCTAGGTCTCACAGTTAAAACAGAAAATATCGTAAAATGTATAATTGTAGAACGCGTTCCTTCCATCTGACCCATTTCACAGTCGAATTGATTAAAATTAGTTTTTTTTGGGAATATTACAGAATAAAAAGTGTTTTCAAACACAAATTAAATATTTCTTTCCCCAATGGTTTAATAGTAGTCATAATTTTAGAATGTTTTCCAATCATTTCATCCTTTTAAAGTTCAAAATTTTTAACATCCGTTCTTAGCGAGCATTTATGTCTTAAAAGTATCCACCATGTTAACTTTCAAGATTTACCGCTAATAGTGTCAAAGTAACTTTAAAATTTTTATTGTTTTTGCACTCGTCCTTGGAGGCAGTAGAACCGAAACCTAACGCAGCCTATTTGTAATACTGTTACCTTTAATACATTGGAAGTTATTTTCAAATCGATTTGGTAGTTGCAGATAAATGTGATATTAGAATATTTTCAGGTCATTCATCCCATTTAAATTTAGATTTTTTTTTAAAACTGTGTTTAGCAAGTATTTAAATCTTAAATGTAATCACCATGTCAACTTTTAGATATCTAGCCCGAACATCTTGAAATAAATCGTAAATTGAGATTGTTTTCCGCTGACCGAGATACAAAGAAGTGTATGTTTGAGCGAAGGCAATCACCATTACTAAACTGAAAGAATTTTTGAAATCGGCTCGGTAGTTACAGAGTAATCGTGATTAAAAAATTGTTTTGACTCATTTTACCTTTTTAAATTTCGAATTTTTAAGAAACCATTCTTAGCAATTATTTACCACCATGTCACGTTTAAAGTTTCTATTTCCAAAAGATTTAAACAAATCGTAATTTTAGGACTTTTTTCACTTTAGCACTTCCTGAGACGAGCGGATTCTGAGATCTTTGTAAAAAGTAGCTTATATTTAAGCTGATATAGTCACCATTATAATACTGGAAGAGGTTTTGAAATCGATTCGGTAGTGTTATAGTATTTTTTTAAACAGTTCTTAGTGTGCATTTACGTCTAAAAACCAACCCCGATGTTAATTTTCAAATTGCTACCTTTAGAAAGATTTCGCTCTTGAAACCCCTGGGGCGCAGTGGTATCGACATAAAATTTCGTCTATGTTGTTACAAAGACTCTTGCTATTGTTATTATGAAAATTTGCTTTGAAATCGCTTCAGTAGTTCTAGAGATTACTTCCTACAAACACACAAACAAACGTTTCTTCTTTATATTATTTGTATTAATTTCTATTCCGTGTTATGTTATATGTTAGTTGTGGCATTATCATTCAGAAGTATGTGAAAGTTTTAAGTATACACAAAACATAAATCATTTTTTCTTTCTCTCTGTTTTTTTTTCTTCAGTTTCCAGTTTGCTGTAATAATTAAAGTTTTATAAAGTTCTCGGCAAGTTTGGAGAAATACAAAAACTTTTCGGAGTTTTGATAAAAGAAGGGAGATTTTTGTTTGCATTGGAAATTTTAATGGACAGGAACTTTTTTTAATTTCTTCTTTCTTTTCACACCAATGGATCTTGGATTAGAAATATGAAATCCAATGACATATATCAATGATATTGCATTGACATATGTCATTTTAGGTAGCTTTCAATGCAAAAAAGTATAAAGCTAACCTATTGCAGCCGTTCGGAGGAAAGCAGTTCCGGATAATTTCGATATATTTCACCCCCAGACCCCAAAGTCACACTCCGTTCAAATGTTGATTTATATATATATATATATATATATATATATATATATATATATATATATATATATATATATATATATATCCATGTATATATATATATATATATCTGACCTATGTCATACGATAACGCTCGTATTTATGAATCAATTTTGATGAAGCTAATTGTGTGTATTAAGCTCACCAATGCCTTGACCGAGTTCATTGGCCAGCTTGGTCCGCCATTTTGTTTCAAGATGGCGGCCATTTAAAAATTTAAAACTAAAATAAATATACAAAAAAGTTAAAAATTCAAATTTATTTTTTAATTCAGTGTTAGGCCTTGATACGAGGATTCCAGATCATTTTTTGTTTTACCTCTATCTTAAAAAATGGCTGAGATAGAGCAGTTTGAAATTCTAGGGTGGCTGACATTTTGAAACAAGACAGCACATTACAAAAATTTTCATTGTTGTAATCATTTTTCCAATCATACTCATAAAACTATATATTCATATCCGTTAGCGCCAAATTCTCGCCAAACTTGGCGACATTTGGCGAAATATCGCCAAGTTTGGCGACCAAAATAAGTCTTCATAAATGAAGCCAATTTGGCTATTGCTCAATAATTTGGCGAATTTCTTATTCAAATTCAGTATTAACGAATCTTTTGTAAACGTTTTCTTTGCATTTTAACTTGCTGTTTTCGTGTAACATTAGCTAAAATTTTAAAACGAAGATATAGGAAAGCTACCTTTTCCTCCCGGTACAGGCCGGAAGGACTTTTTAATTTTTAATTTTTAATTTATGGGAATAACAAAAGTTAAAAGAAATTTTTTTATTCAGAACCTTAATGTTACCATAAAATTCGAATATTATAATATGCAATAACTGCTATTTTAAAATGAAACATTGAAATATTTAGTATGATAGAATAACAAATATGAAACAATAATTTTTTCTCTTCCTAATAATAAAATCAGTCTCATTAATATGTTCTCTAAATGACTTTCTTGAAATTAAAAATTTAATTTCACGTTCAATGATTTCTACAGACTTCATTCTTAGACAATGAATATGAAAAACTAATTAGTGGCTTCATAAATTATGCTCTGCTTACAGAAATAATAGCTTATTGCAGTAGGAACTTTTGTTCTGGGCATATAATACCACATTTCGTAAAAGTCTTCCGCATCCATGCTTGCAACATCTGTCTAAAGAAATATTAATGATTTCTATTCTGTGTTATGCTAATGGTTGCATCATTATCTTCCATGTGTCGTAAATACATAAAATTTGAGAATGAACGAAATTAAAATTGTGCACGAAATATAAATAATTATGTTTTAACTTTTTTATGTTGCAGTTTGCATCAATAAATAAAATTTCAAACTCTCAGGAAGAATTTTTCGCCGTGAGATTAAATGGTAAACGGACATTTTTATGAGGTAAATGAAATTTGTTTACATTAAAAATTTTGATGAGAAGATTAATTTTAATATCTTCTTTAATTTTAGACGATTGGATATTATATGTGGCATGCATTATTATCTTTGAAATGTCAGAAACATGTAAAATAAAGTGCGAGACGAAGTTTATAATACGCACAATATATAAATCATCCTGTCTTACTTTTTTTTGTGTAGCAAATTTGAACCAATAGCTACAACTTCAAAACTACCAGACATTTTGCGGCGTGGGATTAAACACATTTGATGCACATTTTGATGGAGTAAGCAAGAGTTTTGTATGTGTAGACGATTTTGATGGGAAAAACTGCTTTACATTTCCTCTTTATTTCCAGAGCATTGGCTATTATATATTTGTTCCGTCATTACCTTTGAAATATCAGAAGTATATAGATTAGAATGTGGGATAAAGTTTAAAATATGCATAAAATATAAACCATTCTACCATAATGTTTTGGGTTAGCAATTTGCATCAATAACTAGAGTTTCAAAACTCTGAGTAATTTTTGGATGAAGTGGTAGATGGAATGGTAGATGAAATTTAAGTTATTTAATCGGGATTTGTTTGCATTACAAATTTTAATGAGCAGATTTGTTTTATCTTTTTTCTTTATCTTCAGAGCATTGGATATTATATTTTGCTTGCATTAGTACCTTTCAAATGACACAAACATATACGAGGGAAAGTCATTAAGTAAGTCACAAAAGGTAATTAAATAATAACGTACAATTATATTCACTTCAAAACTATTTTTATTTCTCAACATATTTTCCACCGATATCTATGCACTTATATCACCACTTTATCAGTGTCCCAACACCAGCTGCATAAGATTCTTTGGGTTGTTGTCTCAGCCATATTAGGACTTCAAGTTGAACCTTTTTATCATCTGTGAACATCATCTTGCTTCCAAGATGGTTTTTTAGTGGACTAAACAGATGAAAATCGCTTGGGGCTAAGTCGAAGCTGTATGGTAGATGTTGAAGAAGTTGCCAACCAAACTTTTGAATTGTCTCCTATGTTCAACTTGAAGTGTTAATGTGGCTTAGACAGCACCCCAAAGAATCTTATGCAGCTGGTGTTGGGGCACTGATAAAACGGTGATATAAGTGCATAAATATTGGTGGAGAATATGTTGAGAAATAAAAATAGTTTTGAAGTGAATATCATTGTAAGTTATTATTTAATTACCTTTTGGCACTTACTTAATGACTTACCCTCACAAAATAAAGTGGTTGGTTGTATAAGGTTTAATGGCACAAGGTCCGTTTAGAGACATGCGCAAAATATGTTGACATGCAGGGGAGTACCGAACCCCTCTAAATCTTTAAAAATGGTAGTATACAACTCGAAATATTAAGAGAGATGAGCGAATATAGAAATAAATCTAGGGAAAAGCATAATTTTGGAGCAGATGTGCCTTTTGTCCACAGTCTAGTCAGTATTTTAAAGGCATTTTTAAATATATCAACATAGAAAGCAGTACAAAATTTAAGAAATATTAAATATTAAAATGTAAGTTTCTATCAACATTTTATAAAATTTAGAATTGAAACAGTTTTTTTTTAATTTATTTTTTTATCAGCGGAGGGGGAAGGGGCTTCCCACTTGAACCACACTGTTTAAGATAAATTTTAAACATATGAACGTAAAAAGAAAAACAGATTTAAAAATTATCTTCAAAGGGTGGTTCAGTGAGCAGAGTCCCCCTGACCAGTTTCTTTTTCTCTTAGTGTTTAATTATTCTAAAATTTCTTGGAATTTTTTAAAATTTTGAAATTTTGAAATTTTATAATTTTTAAAAAATAATAATTAGTAAAATTTAGTTAATTAAAATTTGAAATCCAGGGGGGAGGGCATTGACCCTCCACCCTTTAACAAAAATCCTGCGTACGCCCATGGTGATTACAACTTTTTTCGATCTATTCTCGTATTTAGTCTAAATATGTCGAAATTTCTTTCAGGAAACAAGGAGTTGACGTCGTGGCTGTCATCAGGAATTCTGCATTTACAAGAGGCTGGTGTTATTCACACGCTGAAAGAGCGCTGGTGGTCACAGAAAGGGGGCGGTCGGTGTGCGGATGCGTCCAAGCAAACTTCCGGAAGAGTGCGAGAACTCACACTGGGAAATGTCGGCGGAGTTTTTGTAGTGCTCATCTTTGGCCTGGGAGCTGCAATTCTGATTGCAGTCATGGAATTCCGGTGGAAACTTATGTTCTGGGAGAATCCTAATAAGGTACATAAATTTTGATGTTGTAGACAGTTTTAATAAGATAACTAAGTTGTGACGACATTATTTAGTATAATTGAAACGATCCAATAGATATATCTCCCCAACACTTAATTCAAAACAAATGCAAAATTTTTCTAACTTTAAAGTATCATATTTCAGTCTATAGGATAGTAAATCAATTTTAATGGTGCAAGCTTAACTAAAATTCATTTTATACATACAATTTAGCACAAAATGTCGATGTTTCAGTCATCATTATATGTCATACACAAAAGTAATATTCTAGAGAGTAGGCTCTTTCACATCACTTCAAATGATCAATATTTTAAAGACAGAAATGTTAGTTTTCTTTATGGTTTTATATCACAAGGTTGCTAACTATGTGTACCCAATCCTTCATTGTCATCTTCGATACACATTTATCACTACATTAATTTATCAAATAATTTGTTTTGAGTTACAGATTGGCCTTCCAATGTCAAAAATTTCATCCCAGTACATTGATCCTGTTCTGAAATTTTAGTAACATCACACAATATATATGTTTTGCTTTGCACCTCTTGCTCCATCCATCACTATAGATTGACACGCACTTAGTCAAAGGGCACTATGATGAATACGTATTATTTTGTCCAAATGGGTTTTATTTATCAGATACAGAAGTCTACAATAATTAATCATTTCTAAGTGATGGACAAAAGCCTTCCTGTAGGAATTACTAAGAAAAAACACCCCCCTTTTTTCTTCTTTTTTTTGTGATTTTAGTTCATTTAAACAACGTAATGCAAATGTCTTCCATTAAAAGATCAGGACATGTGCGAGGAGTTCCTTGAGAGTTCCGTACCGTTATACCATCTTATCATAAAGCTTTGTAAGTATCTAGTTTCTAGAAAAATATACAATATATTCCGTTATAATACGCAAATTAGGCGTTAGACCCGATTATGGAAATTCATGAGTTTTTCACGTAATAAAGCGACGTAGAATTATAAATTAATAGTTTACGTATTTGTTCCGTTATATAGGCTATAAGACCTTTCTTCGTACCAAATTTCAAGTTTCTAGGTCAACCGGAAGTACCGATATTTGTTTGGAGTAAAAATTATAGAGTTCTTCTGGTTGACCTAGAACTTGGAAATTTGGCGAAGGAAAGTCTTACAGCACATGTAAATGAAGAAATCCGAAAATCATTAATATATAATTCTATGTAGATTTATTACACGATTTTTCCTAACCGGGAATTTAGAAGCGAGACTATAAGGTTAACGTTTTTTTGCTTTCATATACAGAACTCTAAAATCACTTGTGCAAACGTTTTAAAAATATTGAAATTTTTTAAAAAATATTTCTAAACATTTGAAAAGCAGACTTTATATTTTGTCTTCTTTTGTCATATTATGTACTTTTTCAATACTTTTAAGCCGATTGAGAATGTTTCAAGAGCAAATTTACTTCCATCATAAAGATGAATTTCACGCTTTTATTCGCATGGAAAAGATCGCTCGAAACTGTTACTGTTGAAGTTATAGAGATCGTATTTCAATTTTAATGTTTAAATACTCATATTCATATGATTTTGTTTTTTGCAAATATTAAATTAGATGTACGTATCGATTATCCAATACTCAGTTTTGTGATACACTTGGTTAATCGTTGCCCCCCAGTATCTCATTTCTGATGTTCCCTTGGATTTTAGATAATCAGTTTAAAGTTTATGTCCAATAAATGTTCAGGTATAATGAACTGACAATGCAAGAAAAATCATGCGTTAAGCATGGTTTTTCAAGCCAAGTATAAAACACTTTCTAATAAATTCAGAATACTGTAATAAAACTTCACCGTTTAATGTAATGAAAGATGATATCTAAGTAAACAATTTGGAAAATGCATAGCACATTTGAAAACCCAATTTCAGCAATTACAGTATCCAAAAACACAATGAGAGACACTTCATTCTTATTATGTCAACTTTCATAAGCTAGTATATTTGGATACAACCCCTCATCTTTTTGCTTCCTTTTGGGAACAGCGAATTTCGAGCTTATTCTATCGACGATTACTATCAGAATTTTCAAGCTATGGTTTTGAGACTTTCATAAAAGTTTGTCTATACATTAAGCTAGTATATTATGCACAGTATATTTTGATTGAATTCGCGCATGCGCAGTGAAACAATGTTTAGTGAACCTGCTCATTTTTCATACAATATTTATTATCTTTTAATTCTGATTGCAGGGTATTGTATATAATGTTGTTTGTCATCGTTCCTGAAAAGAACATTCTTTTATATTAAGAACTCTGAAAATTATAAGCAAAACACTTGGTGAAATTTGGAATTGTTTTTATAAAAACCTTAATTTCTCCACGAGTATACGTGCTATCCTCATAAAAATGAACATAGTTTATTAAAATAATCCTCCTAAGCATGTGATACTGTTTCAATGCTTTTGCGATATTAGTTTTTACAGGGTTATCCAAAATATATTCGTTTTTCTTCAATTTGTTGACGGTCCCTTATGGGGTTTCGGGAAAAAATATTCGCGGAAATATATGACGTCTATCATGTTGTTTACACTCCTGAAGTTTCAGGATAAGGAATTATCCTGAAACTTCAGGCGTGTAAACAGCATAGTCGATGTCATATATTTAGGCGAAGATTTTTTCCCGAAACCCTATAGGGGGCCGTTAATAAGTTGAAGAAAAACGAATATCTTTTGGATAACCCTGTAAAAACTAATATCGCAAAAGCGTTGAAATGGTAGCACATGCTTAGGAGGTTTCTTTTAATAAACTATGTTCATTTTTATGAGGATAGCACGTATACTCGTGGAGAAATGAAGGTTTTTATAAGAATAATCCAAAATTTCACCAAGTGTTTTGCTTATAATTTTCAGAGTTCTTAATATAAAAGAATGTTCTTTTCAGGAACGATGACAAACAACATTATATACAATACCCTGCAATCAGAATTAAAAAATAATAAATATTGGATTATCTCATGTATATTTCCAGATATTTAACAAAACGTCTAAAATCGCACGTTATCGGTCATGATTGGCCATATAGTGTAGTATGCTAAAATTTAGTTCAGTTAGGAAATGTATAACACAGTTGAAAATTCCCCTTCAGCAATTTCCGTAAGTAAACGGAAATGTACTCGAATTCTTTTGTGCACTCTGTATACGATTTGTTGTTTTGTATATACTCTACATAGTATGCTAAAATTTGGTTCAATTAAGAAACGTTTGAACACAAACGTTGAACACAATTGAAAATTCCCCTTCAGCAATTTCCGTCAATAAACAGAAATGTACTCGAATTCTTTTCTGCAGCTCTGTATATGATCTGTTGATTTGTATATATACACTACATAGTATGCTAAGATTTGGTTCAGTTAAGAAACGTATAACACAGTTGAAAATTCCCTTTCAGCAATTTCTGTTAGTAAACGGAAATGTACTCGAATTCTTTTGTGCGGCTCTGTATATGATCCATAGAATTTATACACACAGCAAATATTATGCAAATAATTAGTTAAATTAAGAAAAGCATACTGCAATTGAAAACGCATTTCCAACAATTATCACTCATAGACAGTACTGTAACCGAATTCTTTTGTGCGTTCCTGTAAATGAACGATAAATGCTATGAACACCATATTCTGTCGTAAACATCTTGCATTACACTTCAGTGATGTACATAAATTTCAATGTGTTTTAAGTACTTTAACGTCATTAAAATACGTTACATAAGATATTTTTCCATAGACCATAATGTAACTGAATTCTTTTGGGTATCCCTGTAAACGAACTGTAAATTCTACACACTTTATTTTCAATAGAAACGATGCCACAGTAAACCTCTAATATTATATGTCAATGAAATTGCAATCCGAATATATTTACACGAGTTTGAGTATGGCCAAACAAGTAGAAATCGATGCTTAGACAATTTGAAGTAATAAATACTTTAAAACTATGTTGGAAAGTGTTAAAAATGAATAATGCAAAAATTTATTTATTTCTTCCAGATTGATTTTAAAATATGGTATTTTTAAATATTGTGTGACTAATTAAAATATGTTTAGCTTGATAAAATATCAGTATGAGATTCGATAGATCCCACTGTTACTTAACACGTGACATTTAAAAGACCCAAATAGATCTTAAAATATGTTTAGGCTGTTTTAAAACCGTCCAAGTACTTTTGGGTGGCAGCCGCGACCATCCTCAATGAGCGAAAATCCTTTCTGACTGCCGTCGGCATATTTGCTCAAAGGATTTTCGTTCATTGAGGATGGTCGCGGCTTGGACGGTACTTGGACGGTTTTAAAAGAGCCTAAACATATTTTAACATCTATTTGGGTCTTTTAAATGTCACGTGTTAAGTAACAGTGGGATCTATCGAATCTCATACTGATATTTTATGAATAAAGTAATGTGAAAATTTGCATTTCGTCCTATGTGTTTTGATGTTTTATCTTCATTCCAGGAATCTTTCTGGGAACGATTGAAGAAAGAATTGAAGTTTGCTTTAACATTCGATATCACTACTAAACCAGTTCCACAGCTGAGAAAGTCGCAGAGTACGACGCCAGAGAACAGTAGGTCTTCTGAACATAGTCAAGGGACCAGTGGATCGTGATATAACTGCTTGCTAACTGTGTTCATCTGTCCAAAGGCTCATTTGTAAATAAATCGCTCAAAAAGTGCTTAATAAATATTCTTCTTCACGTGCTTTTTTATTTTTTCCCGCAAATAACCTTGTGATATATAGGGTTATTTATTTGTTTTTAACCTTTTTGTTTCCAGGTGAAATTATCTCTATGCAGTATGTATCACTGTAAAAAGAATGGTCGTGTTCCGTTTTTATTCTGGAACGTTTACCCTTTTTATGCTTTTTTATAATAATTAAACAGTTCGCTTGAAAATTCAAATTTTTTTTCTCAAATGCTAATCACAGAACTTATGTCATTGCATAAATCTAAGATTAATATTCGGAAAGAGTGGTGACTATTGGCCGCTAGCACGTGGGTTCACCAACCCTGGCGTACACAATGCGCCATTCGTCATCTGACACGTTTAAAAATAAACCCGGGAACGTTCCGTGGAAAAAATGGGCGGCTGGGTTGCCCATTATTTCTAAGGAATGTTTTTTGGATATTTCTCTTTACTGGATATTTCTGAAATGTTCAACAGAAATATCAGTAAAGTGCTTAGTAAATATTCTTCTTCACGTGATTTTTTATTTTTCTCGCAAATGTCTTTGTGTTATAAGGATTATTTATTTGCTTTTTATGAACTTTTTTCCCGATGTAAGCTTCCTGTGAAACATCAGGAATGTTCTTCCCAATTCTCTGGAAAGTTACATATTTTTTAGCGGAACGTTCCAGAATTATCCAGTAAACTTTCTGTTAGTCTTGATAAATGTTTCTAGATTGTTCTTTCTTCCTTTCTTTCTTCTTCTTTATTTTACAGTACAGCGCAAACGCACACGCATCCGAAATTTGCGGACGAGCTTTTCTTTTTATCAAGGTGTATTCCAATACTGGATAAGCATAGGTTAAAAAATGCAGGAGAAATGAATATTTGAGCAGTACTTTTAGTATAAACTGGTGGAAATGGAATTTTTTATTGTTAAATAGAAGCAGAATAAAAATATCACATCACAAACAAATGCGAAAGCTTTTAAACATTTCAAATTTAAGAATATGGAAGGCGTATTTTTTATGTCAGGGTTGGCAAACCTACGTATCAGCGGGCCAACTCTCACCACTATTTCTGAATCTTTGACTTATTTATTGATAGAAGATCTAAGATTAATGTTTCAAAATAGAAAACCAGAATTTTCCAAGAAATATTTTCATAATTATACAAGTATTTGAAATAGGCAAACGTTTATGGAATATACGCCGGATATTACCATTTGTTTTACACTCTTAAGGTTAAAATGTATAACACCCTTCAAATGTGATTACAATATGATGTTTTCTCTACTTTTACTTACTGATGAAAAATTCTATTATCAGCAGTTTTCACTAAAAGCAATGTTGGAATATAATATTTCCTGAATTTTTAAAATTATGCTTACATGGCCCTGGAGTAAACTTTGATCAAGCAGGTAGTTCTCTCTGAGTATTGGTTTATCATTGTTCACGGAAGGGTTTAAATCCTTTACTTGTGGTTGCTAGGAATCACTTTTCTCTGCAATGCAAAAAAAAAAAAAAAAAAAAAAAATCTTGTAATTTTTATTAAGAATAACAGAAAATTTACTGAATAATTCTGGAACGTTCTGCTGATATATCGATGAGCTTCCTGTGAAATATAGAAAATGTTTCTGTTGACAATCGAAATGTTTCACTGAAATGTCAGTAAGATTCCAATGAACAGAAACATTCCTGGTGTTCCACAGGAAGGTTACTGATATGTATGCTGAGCGGACGTATTCAGTAAACTTTCAGTTATTTACAAGAAACGTTGCTGATTTTTGATTTTTTTTTTCACTGCTGGATATTCTTTCTGCTGGAGCGAAGGGGTTAACTTCCAATTAAAAAAAAATAGAACTCATGATTATAAATAAATGACATTTGCTTCGAACATCCCTGTTCTATAAAAATATTGGGATTATAATGTTTGAATTGGATTGACAAATCTGGATGTAATTTGGGTATATCATGACCCATATTGGCGACTTAACTTTTTTTTTTTTGCCAAAATTAAATGAATGTTGGAAATATATATATATATATATATATATATATATATATATGTTACTATTTCATTGCCAGTACTTCTAAAGTAAATTTAATATTTATGTAATAGCGGAATGTATTGCGAAATTTTCTAATATAAAGATAATATTTGACCAATATTGGTATTTCATTGGGAGTATTTTCGATAAGTACAATATTGACAAAGCTCCCTACATACCTTACAATATGTACAAAATTTTAATACTTGTGTTGCATTGGATTGAGTATATTTAACAGATAGGAAGAGACGAATTTTGACTATTAAAAAAATATTCATCGTATACACTAAGAGCATTTTGCAGAGAAGTTAAAGAAATCCAATCATCCTACCTGCTATTGTTCGCAAAGAATTAGCGGATGGGTCTGCATCAATCATAGATTAACCAACAAGATAGGATAGTTACAGCAAAACATGTAATGACAACGTTGACTAGCGTCACCAGTAACAAGGGGGAAAGCTGTCAAATTTCCGAAATTTAACGAATGTATATGGAATTTGCTCATGCTCTGTGATTTTAGATCTATTATTTCATTCTATTGTTTTCTTTTTGAGGCAGATGATTCTCTCTAAATTGACTGTTGGAATGTTGTTTAAGTGTCTTTTTATTAATATAATTTATTTTTATTATTAACGAAATAACAGTTCTTTTCAAAATAATTTTAATATCTTAAAAAAATCTCAGCCACAGTCACACATAACTAGTAAAATCTATAAAAAAACACGTAAATCAGTAAAAACCTATTTTCAACTATTGTTGACCATATCCACTAATGTAAGCAAATTCTTTATTTCAGCCCTGAATATGATCTATAGAATTTATACGCACCACGTAATACTCAAAAAATTAGACAAGTTTAAAAATGCAAACCACGACGGAAAACCCATTTGCAGCAATTATCGATCACAGTTAGTTCTGTAACCGAATTCATTTTGTGTGTCTAGGTAAATGCACTATAAATGCTATGCACTCTATAATCTATAGAAAACATGTTGTGGTGCTCCTTAGTGATCCTTTTTAATTCATTATGTTCGAAGTACCATGTCATTATTAAAATGCACCGCAAACGATTTTTCCCCATATATTCTATTGTGCATCCCTGTAAATAAACTATAAATGCTTCTTACTCTATACTCCTGAGAACGCATGTTGTAGTCTACCTCAGTGGTTCATATCAATCTCTTTATGTTTGAAATATCATAACATCAATAAAATGCACTGCAAACTGACTATATCTCATAGACTATAACGTAATGGAAAATTTTTGTGTGTCTCTGTAAATAAACTATTAATCTTATATACTTCATTTTCAATACCAAACATTCTTCAGTAAATCTCAGTAGCATATAAAAATTAAATTGGAATCCGAGTACATTTACCAGAGTTAGAGTACGATGATGCGACCAGACAGACCTGATTCATGAATACTTTTCAACTATGTTGGAAAGACGTAAAAAGAAAAATCATATTAAGGTATACGCTCAACAGCAGAAATTTTCCGGGAGTGAGGAAGTTTGTTCCCCTTTATCACTATAGGCGCTGTGATCGTCATCGCGTTATCATTACGCTCTATGATAGCTCCCATCTTGTTAGTTATCTATGGCATCAATCATCCAGTTGAGGCCCCAAATTTTAATTATAAATTAAAACATACATTAATACCAATAAAGTGATCAATAATGATAATTAAGAAAAATTCGTGGCGTTTTTCGCCAACTACATAGGTACGAATGATTTCCCAACAGAAAGGCCTCTGAGATGTTTCAAATATTTTTGTGATGTTAATATCATACATGACATTAAAAAGCCGCTAGCGATAACTGTTGTAAAATCCTATGAAAAACAGATGATACTGATGTACCTGTTTCGTAGGAATTACTGAAGATATTTCAATGATTTTATTTTATATTTTGTTTTATAATTGTTTATATTTTGATTGTTTTGTTTTCACAGAAAATCAATTACTTTTTAGTAACGTTAATAATAACCAGTGGACCCGTGCGAAGATTTCGCATTGCAGTCTAATATTTTTTAGCAATATCTAATATTTTTTAGATGACGGTTTAAATTTCTAAAAAACAAGTAATATAATAAAAAAAAATTAAAGTCAATTCCTACTTAGGTCAACAAAGAAAAATTTATTTTTGTTACTTTTAATTAAATAACTACAATTAATATAAATATGTATATACATATGACAGAATCACAATATTAAGTGGCAAAATAGAAATTAAATTTAATTAATGAATTAATATTTGAAAAACTGTATTAACATCAAGTGTCATCCACTGCAAGTTTAGAAAAATGTATTTGAACTTGAGTGGATGAATAAAAAGTATTTTATTAACTATTGAAAATTTGAAAATATAAAATATAAAATTAATTAATTAAATTTAATTAATGAATTAAATTTAATTAAAAACATAACTAAGAAATTGTACCTCAAACGTGACAACTGAGGTGCGTTTGTACTATAGCTAGTTATATAAATATTCAGATCTTGATGATTTTTAATTCCGTGAAGTGAATTATATCGTTTGCAGATTAATTTCTGTAATAAAATAAGTATCTCGGTCGCTTGACGATTAAACCTTGGAAGCTCCTATACCAAGAAAGCACCAATTTTTATATAAATATAAAACTAAAATTAATTAATCAAATTTAATGAATGAATTAATATTTGAAAAAAACTGTATTAACATCAAGTGTCATCCACTACAAGTTGTAGAAAATGTATTTGAACTTGAGTGGATGAATAAAAAGTATTTTATTAACGATTGAAAATTTGAACAAGATATATAAATATATAGAGGGTGTGAACTAATAGTAGCAATTGAAAAAAAATTAATGATAAAAATATCTGCAAAAACAACATTAGTCAAGCCAGAATATCATCTCATTTATTACATCAAAATTACAGTAAAAACTGACCAAACGCAGAAAAAAAATCTAAATCCTATTTCAACTGTATTAGAAGGCGACATCTGTTTTTTAAAAAAAAGGAATAAAGAAAAATAAATTTAGCATATGAATTTAAATTTTGATTTTTAATCCTAAATATAAAATAAACCGGTGCAGCAACTATGCCCCACTTTATCTTTAGTGAACATTTTTTTTATAATCATTGTTAAGGTATTTTCTTTTTGTGGCAAAACTAATTTGAGGAAAACCTTTTATTTCATTTATAAAAACAATGTCGATTTAATTTTTTAGATTACTTGCAATTTTTAATCAAAATGCATGTTTTAACGAAATGTGAGTGTACTATGTCAGAAGCCGCTTCAAAATCCTTTCATATGGTATCTCAATTATCGTTCTGCGTTTTCTATGTACTTAGAAAAAGGGATGTTGGCTACAGAATAAATATATAGAATAAAAAACCCTTAGGTTTTTTTTTCTTAAATCGCGTAACTTCTTATTTTTATTTTTTACTCAATGATAAATTTATAATTCAGCTATTGGCAAAACTGTAAAACCAAATATTTAAATTGCTTTAGTATTTTTCCCAGAAAAAAGTTACATCAATATCCAGCCGTTTTCCATAAGATTTATAAGATTTTGCAAGTATTGTGGCCCCCTTAAACTGAGTATAATGTGTACAAAATATTAAGCCATAAGTTGGGTGCAATGCACATGGGCCTAGTGTCCCCGTTTATAAGAATCACTAGTATATAATCCCGTCAAAAATGACGGATTGTTGATCTGCGTTTCTTTTTCTTCTAATTTTTTTTTTCAGACCATTGTGTTTCAGTATGTAATCACTAAAATATTTTTACTTCGGTGGCGGGTACACCCCCCTCTTCCCGAAATTAGAAACAAATCATTTTTCTCTCAAAATTTAGTTTAAAATTAATTTATATTACGATTCGTTAGAAATAAAAAATAGTTATATATTTATTTCATCAAGGGTGATTCTGTTCCGAATTTTCCTAAAAATTTAAGGCATCGGTTTCGAAAATTTTAGTCTTCAGTCCAAAAATTCGAACATAAAAAGTATCTCGAATTTTGAACGATCGTCGCCGAAAAAAAAAACAATTATGTCTATCTTTCGCAGAAAAAATAGACAATTTCTTCAAAGGATTGCGGAAACAACGTGAATTTCGTCAAAAGATCGAAAAAACCGCAAATTTCGTCGCAGAATTGCGAAAAAACGCTAATTTTTTTTAACAAATCGCAGAAAATACGCGATTTCCGACAAAGGCTTACGAAGAAAACGCAAATTTTTTCCAAGGACTCCGAAAAATGTAAAATTTCTTCAAGGGATCACAAAAAAACACAAATTTGGTTAAAAGATCGGAAAAAACACGAATTTCGTCAAATAATCGCGGAAAAACATGAATTTCTCCAAAGGATCGCGAAAAAAAAACGCAAATTTCTTCAAAGCACTGCAAAAAAATTTATAATTTCGTTAAGGGATCGCGAAAAAAATGCAATTTCGTCAAAGGATCGAAGGAAAAAAAACACAACTTTTGTCAAAAGATCACAGAAAAAATGCAAATACCGTCAAAGGATCGCGAAAAAAAAAAGAAAACCCCGTTAATTTCGTCAAAGAATCTCAGAAAAAAAAACTCGAATTTTGTCAAAGGATCGTAAATAAAAGGTAAATTTCGTCAAAGAATAGCAAAAAACGCAAATTTCCTCAAAGAATCGCAGAAAAATGCAAATTTCTTCAAAGGATCGCAAAAAGAAAACGCAAATTTCTTCAAAGGATCCCGAAAAAATTATATTTCGTCAAAGGATCGTAGAAGAAAAACGCAAATTTTGTCAAATAATAGCAGTAAAAAAGGCAAATTTTGTCAAAGAATCACGAAAAAAAGCATGAATGTTGTCAAAGAATCGAAAACTTCGGGAGGACCCAATATCCGGAAAATTCCAAAACTCGGAAAGCCTTTGGTCCAGAGGATTTCGCATAATAGGTCCTGTACTGTATTTAAGATGGAAGCAAAATTTCAAAATACGCCCCCTTAAACTGAGTATAATGTGTACAAAATATTAAGCCATAAGTTGGGTGCAATGCACATGGGCCTAGTGTCCCCGTTTATAAGAATCATAACAAGACGATCTTGCTTTCTTTTACTTTTACTTTTAAAAACCACATCTGTACGGCTTCAAAAATTTATTCCACAATGAATCCCTATATAGAAAATACCGATGATGGATGTTGCAGTCATCATAAAAAAATA
The DNA here is from genome assembly GCA_963931845.1 of Maratus michaelseni. NCBI lineage: Eukaryota > Metazoa > Arthropoda > Arachnida > Araneae > Salticidae > Maratus > Maratus michaelseni. The sequence goes on from OZ007588.1 coordinate 325,840,516, forward strand.
ATTATTACTTCCGTAATAAATCTAAAATAATGCTCGTAATTATTTTTTTTCTAAAATAGGTGGGTGGTCTTACCTTTATTATTAGAATTTATTCGAACAAATATTTATTTTAAGGAATAATTCTTATATAATATTCATACGTCAATGCGATATCACTACTTTATGTCGATTGTGTTGTAAAACTACAGAAACTATTAACAGTCGGACATAATCTGGTTTTCCTTTGGGTAGGAACTGTGTACGTTAAAAAAAACACGATAACTTGCAGTAGTAACGCTTCCGAAATCTTTAAAAATATTACGGAAGATTGAATTATAATTAAAAGACCAGTGACGATATTCTGTAATTAGGTTTCCACTCATTTCCCTTTGATTGGGGAATTTTAAAGCTGAATCATCTGCTGTCGCGACAGCTAACGGCTGTTTCAAGATTGATTAAATAAAAGCAATTAAACATTGGAAAATCAACTTGTATAAAATGGCTAAGTGAACACTATCTCTGCTGCACGGATTTTTATATCAACACTATAGGACATTTTTTTTAATAGGGGAAGGTGGCCTAAAATGATCCCCTTAAGGGAAAAACTTGTGTAAAATAACATAACTCTTTGAATAAAATTTTGGCCCTTTGCTACTATGTTTTACACTATATTTTGCATTATAAACATATTTTAATAATATTTTAAACCCAAATTGAGTAATGAAAAAAATAGATTTTTTAAAAAGTGTCCAAGGGATCATTTTACCCTCATCAAAGGGTAAAATGATCCTTCATTTAAAAATAATTGTAAATTGTTTTTTTATCGGCAAAATAAAGGATATAAAAGTAATTAGGACAATACATAAATGTAATTCACATCTAAAAACATACTCCATTAAGTAAACCAAGTCTAAATAAATACGAAAGTTAGCACCTACCTTATGACAGGTGTTATAAAAACCAATTTTTGAAAGAATTCTATTCAGACGCGTAATACTGCGGTTGCTTGAATAGTGCCATTGCTTCTTCTTCACCTATCACAACTAGTTTATGTGTTACCATGTAGATAACGCGACCTGTCTGGAAAAAAACATTTGAGGATCGTTTTGCCCGTTAGGATCCTTTTAGGCCACCTTCCCATAAGACGTTTCAAATGTACGTTTCCAATATTCCGAAATTTCCACCAAAGTTTTCTTCTCGTTTTAACAGTAACGTAAAAATACAGTTTTAAATTGAACGGAAATATTATTTGCGGTGTTTTAAATTTACAACAGTAGGTAAAAAGAATTTTTTTCGAAATAAATAAATCTCTCCTGCAAATATACAAAGGACGTTCCATTAAAACTGAGAGTGAAATCATAAAAAATCAAGAAATATGTTTACAGCAAAAAATACGTTATTCATTTTTAAAATACCTTCTCTCAGATGATATGCAACGGTTCCATCGTTCAACCCACTTTTCAAAACAAGTAGCCTTTTTCTGGAAGCTGCATCAAAGAACCCTGCACTGCTGAAATAACTTCAGAATCTGTATTAAATTTTCTGCCACGGAGCTTCTCCTTCAACGTCGGAAACAGCCAGAAAGCGCATGGGGCGAGATATGGACTGTAAGGAGGATGAGGCATGATTTTAATATTGTATTTACTAAGATATTGCTGAACAGAAGTAGCGACATGCGGGCGAGTGTTATCCTGATGTAATGTCCAATTCCCTACCAGTTCAGGACGCTTTCTCGATGTGTGTTGTCACAAAATTTTCAAAACTGAAACATAATATTTACCATTCTCAGTAGTTTTTGGAGGCACAGCATTCTGATAGATTACACCTTTATCATCAAATGATATAATCATCACTAGCAGACTACGCCCGCTGCGCTGGTCGGTTTTTCCAAAAGAACCTTGAATCAAACGAAAAATATCGGTGAATTTAACCTTGTATTTTAAAGTAATCTGTACCTTTACCTGCAATATCCTAAAATAACATAAGAACGGACACTTATTTCACTAAGTTATGATTTATTTAATACGGTTTACTATTACTTTTACAATTTATTACTTACCGTTTTCCATTGATTTATTGTGTTTTATAGCTACATTTTTTAATAACGTGAATTAACCTATATTGTTCACAACTAAAAAGAAATGGCGCATCTAGTATTTGTCGAGAATTAAATAAAAATCATGCACTCGCGACATCATAATTCACTTTTATATTTTTACAGAATAATAAAGCTACTATAATTTGTGACTCGTGCTGACACATTGCTGTTATCATTAATTTTTTACGCGTGAAGTTTTCGCTATGGTACTCCAATGTGAAATTTGGTAATTTTTGAAATTCAATATTTGAAAAATGGCATAGTCAGTGGATTTGAAATTTATATCAAGAAAAATACAATTTTTTACCTTTCTAACGCAGTTTGTCTAACAATTTTCGGACAAATACTTTTCGAGCAATTAATTTTTTCAGTAACTTCAAATGTTTCATTTTCCGAGATTAATCTGTGGCATCGATTAGCGAAAATCCCAGTTGTCAGCAACGAGTAACTTTTTATTAAAAAGGATGACCTTTCCAGCAAATTTGGTTTGTCGTATTTTTTTCAGAGGCGGAGAATCAGTGTGTTTCCATACACTTGTTGCGTACTTGGTAAGGGAATCAAAATGACCCCGTTTCGTCCTACCAGTTGCACGCCTATGAGTTGCATGATCAGTAAAAATAATATAGAAGCTCTTCTCTGGATTGTATTACTCTACTTGCTGTATTCCCGGATGGTTGCTCCTTCAGATTACTACTTGTTTCAACCCATGCATAGCGATACGTCTGGCGAGGGTACAGTTCTTATACAGAAATCAAAAAATGACTTTTTGACTGGATTTCTTCAAAAAAACCAGGCTACTTTCAATGTTGCCTTATAGACCCACGAATGGTGTAGCTTTTTGATTGAGTTCATTTCGAATAAACTTTTCTTTCCTTTTGACAAGAAACTAATGTTTTTACTTTATTTTAAAAAGGGTGGAGTCATTTATACAACTAATAAATATTTTTTTCAGCTGAGTACGAAAACGTTTGGAAATGTTATTGAAGTTTTTTTTTCTTTCAAAACAGAAATATTTTTATTTTATAGAATTCGTTGGTTGCTTTATAGATAAACGAATGATGTAGCTTTTTGATTGAATTCATTTCGAATAAACCTTCCTTTTATTTTGACAAGAAATTAGTATCTTTTCTTTACTTTAAAAAAGGCGGAGTCATATTTATACACCCAATATATTTTTTCTTCAGCTGAATACAGAAACGTTTGGAAAGATTTTGAAGTTTTTTCTTTCCAAAACAGACATAGTTTTCTTCAAGCTAGGAAGCAATATTTCTTTACAGGTACGTGTTTTGTATCTACTGTCATTTTTTTCTTTTTGAAAACAGCTTTAAATGTTGCTTTGATGATTGTTTATTTTAATTTTACGAAGTGATCAGATAAACTCTTTAGGCTTTTTTTTCTATTAGCAGTAAATAATTTCGAAATCCATTTCCAAAGTTTTAAATGTCAATCTTGACTAGAGAGCTTTTTAAATTAAATTTATAAAGTCGAGATTATTTATCTAATTTAAAGCAAATCACTCTTAATATGAAGGACTCAAAGGGAAATGAAAGAAAAAAAAGTAAAAATAAGGAAAACCCTTCCCTCTTTTATTTCTTTCTCATTTAAATGGTTAGAGGTACTCATTTTGAGAATTATTTTCTGAAATGAATACTCATTTATTAGCATATGGATACATTCCTTCCTTTAAAATGATGCAAGTGTATTCGAAAGTAGCAAAACAATTTTAGGCCAGTGTTGTTTGTACTGGATGTATCTTAGCCAATGTTTGAATGTAATATTAACTCCGACACTGGAGTATTTAAATTTTATGAGTAGATATTGTCTTACTGACTGAAAACGAATCCAAGCCAGGAATCGAAGCAATAACCTTTCGCTTAATATGCTGTACCAACTAAGTTATCCTGGACAAGTCTGGCCGACACCAGTCACTTAGACAACCTTTAGACAATGAAGTATCCAGGATTGATTAGTTGATAGAGCGTTGACATATTAAGCCAGAAGTCCTGGATGCAACCACTGGACTGAGTAATTTTTCATTAAATTCTAACATTTTTACTCGAATGATTGAGATAAGTATATATATATATATATATATATATATATATATATCTTCAGTAATGCCCCTATAGAAGCAAGCAATATATTTCACAATTTCACTGCCACTATTATTTTCTACAAAATTGAAAATGCCGATATTTCAAATGAAGGCCAATTATTTAGATGAAAATTTATTTTACGTTTCTATAGGAATGCAAATATTTCTGATGTAAAGCCAATCTTTCTGTAATAGTGGCATTTCATTTCACATATTGCTAATTTTCAAACAACATTGCAATTTCAATTTTAAACGCTTCGGATCGATACAATATCGTACAATATTCGGCCAAACCATGAACAATATAACTAATATTGCTTTTCTATTAGAGTACTGCTGAGAACATATTTGAGAAGACTACAATACAGATATCTGACATATCCTACCACACAGTGTCTCTTCCCCCCCCCCCTAAAAACGCTAGTGAAATTTTGAAAAAATTATAAAAAAAATTACAAAAGAAATAAGAAATTTCAAAAAGTATTTGTTTCCTCTAAATTACTATAGATGATTAAATTGCCCTTTTCCAACTTCTAGACGCACATGTTGATGTTTAATAATGCTCACGAATATTCGTTTCAGCATGTCAGGTTATTATATACTGATTATGAAATCGTTGCATTATTCTGTAAATTCTTGAGAAAATAGCGCGTAATATTCACCAAACTACTCACTTCTCTGAATCAATTTCTTGTTGGAAAAATAACTTCGATAATGTAACAGCACTCTTCAGGGAAAAACACTATTATTCTGAACTTTGTTCGCTACGCTGATTTAGTTGGTAACATACGAGACTCCAATGTTGCAGCTAGCTTTTTCGTAATTCTCGTTAGCTTGTCTTACTAGTTTACGCATTATTTATATTCTTACTAATGATTTTTTGGAGACACCCTATCAGGGTTGGCATTAATTGATTATTTTTTAGTCGATTGATTAGTCGACGAAACGTTCAATCATACAAAATTTAATTATGAAGAATGTAATCATGATTAAAATAAAAAAATGTAATTAACCTTTAAATTTTTTTCATGATTAATTCAATCTGAACTAATTTAATCGTGATTACTTTAATCACTAATCTAATTACGCAGACGAAAATTAAATATGGCCGCTGTTTAACATTCTAAAATTCGCTTTAATTACTACGAGACTGTTATTAGGAGTCACTATACGATTTCCCTATTGAAAATTTTACAGGGCCACACTAAATTATTTAAATACACCGAGGTCAAAATGTGTAAATCATTTAGGGGAGAAGGGAAAGTTGAACCCGTTTTTATAAAACTGATATTATTTTCTTTTGTAATTATTATAGGCAAAGGGGAACAAAAATACCAATCGATTTAATTTTCAGTAAGCTAAATAATAGAATTAAAATTAAATTGCAATTAATTTAATCTATATTATAAAGGATAGATGTGTCCGTGAATAACGCTGACATCATTTTGACATTCGCAACATTGACGATTAAAATTTGCTTCTTCTGCAATATTTTAAACTTCTAAAGATCATACATTTTCAATTTTTACACCGTCAAATAGAAAAAAGCGTACAAACAAACAAACATACAAACACATGTACATACAAACAAACGTACAAAAAACGTACAAATGTACAAACAAACAAAAGTGCAAACCCATGGTATAAGCAAACGTACAAGCAAAAAAAGGCACGTACAAGAAAGCAAACAGACCTTTCAAACATACCAACAAATGCACAGACATACAAACGTACAAATAAACAAGTTTAGTAATAAAGGTACAAAAAACACAAGGAAGCAAAAGTTAAAATCAAACGTACTAACAAGCAAACAACCAAGAAACGTAAAAAGAAACATAAAAAAATCCATAAACATACAAAGAAACAAATGTACAAACAAACTTAAAAACAAACGAGCTTACAAAAACAAACAACAAACGAACAAACAAATGCACAGACGAACAAAAAACGTACAAACAAAGATACAAAAATATTTCACCAATTCTTGCTAATCGTTTTGCAAGTATTACTTGTATCTTGCATCATTGACCATGCATATTTTTCTCACACCTTCAGTTTGATTCTCATCTTCGCCGCTAGAGGATGCTATCTCTTTTCTTCTTGCACCTTTTCGTGTTTTTTTTTAATAATATTTGATATCATAGACCGGGCGGCGGCGATAAAAAAAACAAAAGTGCAAACCCATCGTATAAGCAAACGTACAAGCAAAAAAAAGGCACGTACAAGAAAGCATCGAGTCATATGTCATCGAGTTACGAAATGAAATTATGATGTAGGACAAGTTTTTTAACAGTAGATGAAAAAATAAATGGTCTGCTTCGGCATATCATGGTACGATATGAGCAGAACCGGACACGAATTATTCAGTTTGGCGGCATTATCACATCATCTAGTTTCGGCATGAATTTTTAAGATGTAGTATATCTTGCCTAGTAAAGTTTGCTTTGTCATATCTTGGTACGATGTGAACAGAACGGGGCCAGCGAGTGAGCAACGAGTGAGCTTGAAGCTACCGTGGTCGTCCGATGCATTAAAAGCCCGAACTGTCATCGAGTCTGTTATTTGTTGTTCTTAACCTAACGAAAATTGCTTTTCAAATTTTCGGTGGGATCTTCTGTGCTAGAGACTACTTTTCTTCAACCAATCTTAAAGAAAAGGGGGGTGGCGCGTCTGGTGTTTTTACATTGAGAACAAAATGTTTTTAAAATACATTGTTTAAGCTTTAATTTGGTTCCAAATTCATCTCGAAATTTGATGACTGGACAGTACCGTGAAATAACGAATTGGCGTCCCATTTTGTTCATATCGTACCAAGCTATTACGAGGTAGACAGGAATATTTATATTGTACTATTTAAAATAGACAACATGCTAAAGTTTCATGCCATAACTCAATAACGTGATAGTACCGTCAAAATAAGGAATCGGCGTCCCTTCTGCTCATCTTGTATCAAGATATCACGAAGCAGACCAAGTATTGTTTAACGTACACTTAATAATCCGCTCCTTCATAATTATTTTTATCTTGAAACTCATTGACGTAGTATTATATAGGGAAATATAACGTAAATTATTATTTTTATAGTGCCTCAATTGTACTATATGACGACATTTTCTGTCATAAATTTTAGTCTGCTGGGAGGTTCTACCACAACATGCCCAGGAAGTCCAAAATATTTAAAAAATACTTTGTTCAAGCTTTAATTTGTTGCTAATTTTATTTCGGATATTAAAACCATATTAGTATCGCCAAAATGACGATTTGGCGCCCATTGCTAATAATATTGTACCAAGATATGCCGAGGAAGATCTGTCATTCTTTAATCTACAGTCAATAAATAATCTACTATTAATAATTTCCTCTTGCAATTCGATCACATAGTCATTTTGTCGTCGCTGCCTACCCGATTAACATAATTATAGCTCTAACTAGGGGGCCTACCCCCGGCGAGCTACGCTCGCCAACCCCCGCTCAGACTTCGAGCCCTCTAAAAACATGACAGCGTGCTTTATTTTAAAAATATTGGTAATTGGTTGTAATTGGTAATTGTTGTTCTGTAATTGGGTTGCCATGCTTTTAACATTTTAATGGGACATTTTTCGATTATCATGGCCTCATACACAGCTGTTGCGACAACTGACGACTGTTTTCGGGATTGATAAGTAAAATCAATTACTACTTGAAAACCAGCTTGTATAAAATGGTTAGGTTTAAATTGTGACTACCTCTCGGACTTTTATAACAACAATCTCTATTCTATTCTTCCTTTGCGTTTAAGGATGAGAAAAATTCCATCTGCTTGTGAATAACATTAAGAACCACGGTATTGAAAAGTACTATGTTATAGACATTTTCAGTAACAGGTTTTAATTTTCTCTCTATTTTAGTGCACCATCATGCATATTTTCATGTTATTTTAAATATGTAAATTATTTTTTTAAATTAATATGTATATGCGAATTTTCTAATAATTATTTATTATACAAAATTAATTAAATATTTTGTGCATGCATGCCTGCATTTATTCGGCATCAATTGATGAGACATTTAAACAAATTTGCTATCCGCGGTAATTTTACACCATATTTCTGTCACTTGAATATTGTCCATAAGAAAATCGGGTACTTTTCCATTATAGGATCCTTTGCTTTTAGGTTTGGCGTAATTCGAGCTTCAAAAAGGGATAGATTCGTTAATATACATAGATTTGTTGCCAAAAGTTATGAAAATAAACCCCATGAACTTTTGGTGCTTTTCTATTATAGGGGTCTTGACTCTTTTTTAAAAAGCTGCGCGGAAAAAACCAAGCAGGATAGAAAACCAAGCAGGATATTTTATTCTTCCGTTCAGTTGGGCAATTATTATTTTATATATTAGTTTCAAATATCCGAATTAATGACTTTATAAATTCGTTTAGTTAAATTTTACAAAAAAATAACAAAATGATATCAATAAATAATAATTACTATTAATTCCTTTTCCTCCCTTTCTTTTGCGTTTACCTAAATGACGTCATTTGGACGAATTTATTCAAAATATTTTCAGTTTATAAATTAAATTAAATGCTGACAGACGATTGAATCCTGACGATAGAAATGTGATTTTTTTTTTCAATATTTCCTGAAAAACATAATTTAATCACAATCTTATCTTCATTATCGATTGAAATAAAAGATAAATTCAATTTCAATTTGAAAATGACGAATAAAAAGAAATCAATAATCCCTATCGGGATCCTTTTCAATTTTTTCCCTTTTTTGTCACAAAAAAACTGAGTAATTAGTTGCCATCATTACAGAAATGTCATTAAAATTAGAAAAAAATTAATATCTCGAAAACTAATTCCAATTTCAAAATTCTATTACCAGTTTTGACATCCGCGGATTTTTATGGACAATTGGTATTAATTTCACCATCAAGCGTTTAATATTTTATTAAAAATAGCCCTGAAACATAATCAGTCGTTTAATCAGTCGTTTCATAAAATCGTTTCATAAATTCGTTTCATAAAATCGTTTCACAAATTCGTTTCATTAGGATTTTATATATATAGGGTAGATATCAATTTTATCATTTTTGAATAAAAATAAGCACATATTTAATATATTAAACAATTAGTTTTGTTCACTTGAAAAATATTCAAAACTTTCTTTTTGAAAATCGGATCAACCCGCGCCGGAACCGAAAGAGTCAAAACTTAACCCGAAATCGAACCAAACCCGATTTCTTCAAAGTATTAACTAGTTATTAACTAGTTATTAACTAGTATTAACTAGTTGATTTTAATACTATTTGATTTTAATACTTGATTCACCCAGCCCCAATATACCGGCAGGGATAAAATTGGGATCAGACTGCAGGCAGGAATCTAGTAGTGATCCAAGGCGATATAACTAGAAGAAGCTTAAGAGAAAATAAAAGTCCTCAAAGTCGGAACAAAATATGGCGTTTTTAATCATTAATTATTAATTAGATTAACTAATTGGACTGAAAATTGATTTAATCGTTAATCAAAGAGAACGATTGAAATTAAATTAATCATTAATCATTAGTCTATGAGTAAGATTGAAACGAAATTCAATCGCTCAATCTTTAGTCACGATTAAAAATCCAATCGTAAGTTTTCAATCGTTAATCAAATTAAAATTTTGTATATGCCTGCATCCTGTACTATAATTAGTGATAGTTTAAAACAAAATATCGGCTAGCGCAATTTCTAACTATTTAATCTCTAGTCAGTAATTTTGCACAAAATTGGAGAAATTTTACATTTTAACTGTATTTTAGATGTTATCCAGTTTTTCAGAAAACAATTCTCTTTAGCAGACTTTTTCAGTGATATTTTTTTTTCAGCTGAATCCGAAAGTTTCCTTTTCCCTTTCAGAAAAGGAAATATTTTTACTCAATTTAAAAACAAACATTTCTTTGGCAACGTGGTTATCACGTCTGCAGGAAAACTATCTATCGTTAAATTGAAACGTTGTTCCGATTAAAGTTTATTTTACGATTGCGAAGTGATCAAATCTTAGGTCTTTTTTTCTATCAGCAGTGAATAATTTCTAAACCAATTTACAAAGTTTTAGTTGTCAATCTCGGTTAGTTTTTTCTAATACTTTTAAAATTAAATTTTTAAAGTAGAGATTAGTGATTTAATTTAGAAGAAACCAATCTTAGTATTAGAGGTTCGAAGGGAAAAAAGAAGAAGAATAAAAAAAGAAACTTATCCTAATTTCGCTTTCTTCTTATTTTGTTCCTCAAATGATTACAATTATCCATTTTTAACTATTTTATTACACTGTTTTATAATTACACTCTTTTATTTTAATCAACTTGTTTTTTTTATGTAAAGATGGAATTTTGCAGTCGATTTTTCACGCACTTCTTGATATGCTGGAATTATAAAAATTATTTCCACAGGTGCGTTTACGATGACAATACAAACTTTTAATATCTTTAGAACTTAATTATAAATTAATAAATTAATTTTAAGGTATTATTTGTTAGCCGACCACGGGTGATAATTCCCAAAACGTTCTTTATGGTTACACTACTAATACGAGTCACAACAACAATCGATTTAATTATGTGACAAACCACGTTCGACAAAAAAGAACATCTGGCTGTGAAACTGCAACAACGAAATATTTTAAACACTGAAAAGTATTGTAAGGGTTGTAAGGGTTGGTCCTATAAAAAACTTGTCAGTATAAGAGTTGTAGATAATATTAAGAAGATTTATAATAAATTTAAGCTGATTTGATATCTTGTGAATTGACAAAGTTATGAATTTTTTTCTTCTAAAACTCCTATTTTCCCCCCATTGAGGCCATTTTTAATGATATCAAAAATCTGTCATACATAAATTTTCGGCACTTTTGCTAGAAGTAATAATAATTTTAAACAGATTCGATACGTATCATAAGTAAGAAGTTATGGGATTTTTTCTATTTTCACAAAAAGCCCCCTATTTTTCCCTCTTGGTTCGATTTTGCCCATTAACGAACTTGGCCGAGATTTTATGCCCCTTGTTTTTATGTATCAGTTTGGAAGAGATTTGTGCAGAATTATTGAAATCCTTAAAAAAGGTGATATATATATATATATATATATATATATATATAAAGTTTTGAACTGGGGGTGGTTTTGGGTTCTGGGTTTCATAATCGGTGTAGATCTGCAAAAATTTTCCAGAAATTCCGACTTAGGGGAGAATGTAAATAGGTAGTATATTTTACGAAATTTACCTAATAAAGAGTGGAATAAGTTTAACCTTAATCATTTTTTATCAACTAATAGTTTCATATTAATTAAAATATGATTATACGTTGAGCAGTTAATTTAGAAATAAATTTATAAATTCTAGAAAGGTAGTTTAAATATTTTTTTTCTTTCCTGTTGCCACATCTTAAAAAAGAAACAGAGCAAAAATTATACTTAAAAAAAATCAGTATTATTCAGTAGTATTTTCTACCCAGCGTAGAAAAAAAAATGAATTTCCCTTTTCAAGTTCGGTGTTCTCGCTAAATTAATGTATTGTAAGGAAAGGTTTGAGGAAAAAGCATGAATTGTAGACATGAAATTAGACGAGATTTTCTAGATAAACATTGAATGCCTATAACAAAAAAGTGTTTCACAAACCCCGATTTTTATTTTATACTTATTTAGCTTGGTTTTTGTGTGTACAGATAGAATTTCGTAACGGATTTTTTACTCATTTCTCGATATGCTAGAATTGTAAAAAAGTATGTACGCCGGTGTATTTCCGATGACAATACAATATTTAAAATTTTTTAGAGCTAAATTATACGAGGGGTAGTCGGAAAATAAGTTTCCCCTGGCGACTGTGGACAGAGGTGTGTATGAAAGACAAAAAATGTAATGAGACATTAAAGATAAAACATAACTTTAATCTTCCATATAAGTACCAAGTACATTGAGACATTTGTCATACCGCTTTATAAGCTTCATAAAGCCCTGCAGGAAAAATCAGGGCTTTGCATACGGACGAATCGTTGAACGGCTATGGGCGAAAGACAACACAGCAGGTGAATTCGAACGTCCAAGACACCGATACCACTGTGTAGAGGTCGACCGCGATCAAGCAGATGGAGCTTTTGCAGTGCCTGCGCAGATGACGCTGTTGTAGTCAACAGCGCCATCTGCGCAGACACTGCAACAGATAAAAAAATAAACGAAAATTATCTCTATGTTTTGAAAAATGGCTATTTGTGGTTAGGATCTACAAATAAAATTAATAAGAAGCAAAGAACAAAAGAATAGACTTGATTCTGTAAAAGAAAATGAAAAATATAATATAATTTTCTGCATTTGTTTTATTTGAGAGTAAATTTATTAGCCTCGAATGGGACACCAAAATATTTGCAGGAATTAAAATGAAATATTCAGATCAAATACTATGTTAGGATCTGTAAAACACGAAGTGCTTTGAAATTTATGTAGGGTACATATGAGCATCTGGAGTAGAAATTTTTTGATTTATCAATAAATCCACAAATGCTAGTGAGTATTTGGAAAGGTGACCTATATCAAAGCGCTCTCTATCGATAACAGGACGAACTTACATGTTTCAACAAAATAATGATCCAAAACTTACTGCGCGATTCGTACTGTAATAGCTTCCATAACGTGCTCATAAACGGTTAAAATAAACCATTCTGTTACTCAATATTAATTTCATCGAGCAACTCATAGACTACCTAGAAAAGTATAAGAAGAAATTTCAGAAACATTAAATATAAGAATGAACTTACAAGTGAACTTATCTGCTATTAGGGGAGTGAAATAAAATACAATCTACTGTCATTCCCAATTTAATAAAATCAAACACATTAATAGTAAATATTAGTGGTGATAAAATTCAACGCCTGTCATAGAAATTAATAAGGTTTTGTTTTTGCAAAACACATTTGTAAAAAATACTTTTTTTTTCTATTTTACCATTGATTGCATACCTACTTTTGTGACATGATTTTCATGTCAGTTTATGTTATTCACGTGTCTCATTTAAATTTTTTTGTATTTTTGTGATGTTGCTTGTCTTAAAATAAAAGTTAAACCACGCTGTTATTGAGATAAATTATTGTTTTGAATCTAATAAAATCTTTTTTTCGTGAAGTGATGCCATCACAAATGTTCTGCATACTTACTTTCGTGACTAAATGTATATTTTCAAGTAACTCGTCGTCTATTCATTATTTTACAATATCTTTAGCTTGTGATGATATAATATTTACGTACGATCGTTTGGTCGAGTAATCAGATAAAGCCAGTAAAAATGTAGCCATTATCAAGCTTTCGTACACAGATTTCCTAAAATTATTAGACGAATCGTTTAAGGGCGATAATACATCTGAAGACAAAATGTACTACAATAAAAGTACAAAATTGTCTAGAAAACTGGAGTCGCAACTCAACTGTTCAATCACAAAGTAAAGGTATCTCATTCCAATCCAAATATAGAATTTATTTCATAAATTTACCAGTAGTGAATATATTGTAACGATATTTTCCGTGAAATGAGATGACATTATGAAAAGTGCTGGAAATATCCACCATTCCCATTCTTACGACACTGAATTATACGTTTTTTTTTAAATTCGGAATCTAACTGACAGTACATACTTAGTTTTATCAGTTGATCAGATTTTCTTGGGACGTCCTAATTTTCAAGGACTGCAAGAAACGTCACGCGGAGCGAAATCTTCTTTAAAAATTTTACTCTTACCATGATGTTCGTTAGTTAGGTATTCTACACCGAGTGTAATTTAGTATAAAATATAATAACTATTAACATTAAATAACCAAAGTAAAATATTCCTGAAAAGTTATTCAAAAAATGAAAATTATAAAGCAAGTAAAATTTTTTTTATTTATAATGCATTTCCACAGATTTTAAAGGAGATTGTTTTTGAGAAATTGTTGATAAGACTATATTTTCTAATGAATATATTTTGTGGCGAACATAATTATCACAAGGACAACAGATAACACGTATTGTTTTTCATTTCAGATTATTGAGTTTCTTTTATTTGAAGGAAAATTCTGGGAACTGATAGGCAGAAAATTTGAGTTTTTCTAAATTAATGGAATGGCATATTCCTAAATGCAATAGTGTTTAAGTTTCATGTATGCACACTGATTATGACTGCAAATATTTTTATGTAATTAAATGGTCTGTATTATAGAATCAATTATATGCTATGTCCCTAATAAATCACTTAGATCTCATACGTTTAATACAATTGCAGAAAACCTTTTTGTTTTGTCCCTATTAAAATGCCCCTGGCTCACCTTTTATATCTCTCTGTTCTCTGCTGTCATCTGAGTTACAAGAATTGGCCACACTGGTACATAGGATGTTACTCACAAAGATTTACAATACTTTTCGTGATGTTATTTTGTGTAACACAATGCCAAGTCAGTCAGTTGAATCTTCATTACTGTTAAAGTTATGAACAAAAACCCGGGTTAAGCTTGGAGCAGTAACACTATTTTTGATTGAATGAGTGAATTGCGACATTGGTTCCCGGTATAAAAATTGTTTGCCTTGATGTGTATTATCACCTATAAATGTTTGTATTAATAATTTTGAAATGCCCCCTCTTTCTATTACTTGAAAAACATATAGTTGTTTTTAACATTATTTGTTTGTACATTTAAACATATTGTTTGTGGGCCATTTATCGAAAATGAGCGCAAAATTTATTTACTAGCCATTATTTCTACTACCAATCTATGTGAAACTCATTTTATTTTTCTCCGCATGTAATGTGTTAAGACGGTTAAGCAAAACATTATTAGGCCCTGACTAATGCAGGGACTTCAGGAGTAGCTGCGCGGGCCCTCCATTTGAGGCTCCCGTTTCTTCTTGGGCATATTCAAGATTTTCGTTAAAATGAGACCAAATTGTTAAAATAGGCCAAAAGTGACTAAATTTCTTACATTATCAAACATTTAGGAAGGGAGCTCGACCTGCCCTTCCTCACTTTTAGATATTATGAAAAATAGCCAAGAGGGACTAAAGAACTTTTATTTCCACTTCAAAGTCTCACATGGGAAGTCTCACATATTTCTGTACAAAAAAATAGTGTATCTTATCATCTCTTTGTGAGCATCTTTCTTGTGATACTCTATGCACCTGATACGAAATTTATGTATATAATAGGTATTATGTTTATTTATAGTCACATCAGCATAATTCAGGAATAATTTATATGGATAGATATAAGCCCCCACCCTTTAGAATAATGCTCACCCTGGGACCCCTGATTGTCTAAGTCGGGGCCTGAACATAATAGATTTAGTGAAAAACAGTATATGTTTACCTAAGTAAATAAAAGACATCAATACTTTAAAAAGGAAAAGGTAAATTATTTACTTTCATTAATTTGTAGAAACTGTTTCGCATTCGGTCAGATTTAATCTTTATGGTTGACACTGAAGTTCATTAGCCAGTTGAAGAGATAAGGGGAAAACAAATTCAAAGTAATCTTTTTCCCTGCTTAACAACTAGAAAATAAGCGTCAATTAAATTTAAATTCAATCGATAATAGTTTGCGAAACTTTATTACAAGAAAGTTATTTAAATTATATTCATGAGGAAAGGATTATTATATAAATAAAGTGCGAAGTGCTAGAGAATCTTTGAAAAACGAATAACATATAAATATTATTTATTTTATCAACTTTAAAAAAAGGAGATTAGTATATTCATTCATTTATATATTTATTTACAACGTATTTCCAGACACAACGTTTTTTGTTGCAAATACCTCAATTTTATGGTGATTATGTATAATTTGCTTTAAGATATTTGTCTGCCTGTCTGTCTTTTATGGACTTTAACTTTCCCAAAAAATTGTCAAGCTTCCGAAATTTGACTAGGTTATTAATATACGTAGTAATGTACGTAAAATGATATATACTTTATGTTTGAAACTTAGTCATCGTATCGTATATAGAGACACATAAAAAATTAATATATGTAATACGGTCAATATGATATGATTGACACGGTTATTATTAATAATAACCGGATTTATCATATTTACCGTAACATATATATTTGTCTCCTTCGCGTCAAATATGAGTGATGCTGACAACAATGTGATTTAAAGTGAATCTGAATAAAAAAAACATAAATGGCTTTTTACAAAAAATAAAAAAAAGAAGAAAAATAAAAAATAAAAGACACTGTGTTAAGTAAAACCAGCATTTTTTTTATATTTTGTGCTGTTTTCATGATTAGGATTAAAATAACGAATAAATATTTCATATCTAAAGCAGGTAATAAAATTTAATTTTTATTCGCAACAATATTGTCGATATTTACTCACAGAATAAAGCCACATTTATAACAGATCCATATCAGCCGCTAGTACATTGACGGATACTTTAGGTCAACAAATTGTGTCACCCAGGCATTACAACTAATCCAAAGATATCTTTAAGTGTAATAGAAATTCATGTACCTACATGTACCACAGAACGAGACAAAAGAGGTTGTAACATTTCCTTAATTATAATTTATAACAGGGATTTAGATACAGAGGATTTCTGAAAAGAGCAAACATGATTTTTTAAAAGGTTTTATGTAAAAAAAAAGTTTTAAAAGTGCCAGATAGATGTAAAAAGTTTATATTGTTACAATATAATTTCATTACTTACTTCTAATGCAATTTTAGAGACTGTGTTTTAATTTTAACATTGCTTATATCACGTTGGTACAAATTTTATAGAGATTGCACATTTTAAAAAAATAATATTGCTGTTGATAAGTAATATCTGTATCTGAAAAATAAATAAATAAATAAATAAATAATAAACAAATATAAAGAGAAAAAATATCATGAAAATCTTAAGTAAAATTGATTTCGCCATATTGTTTATGTTTTTGATCACTAGAGAATGTACTAGTACATGTTTCGCTAGAAAAATCTACAGTTATATTTGTAATTTTATTTGCAAAAACACCGCTAGAAGCATGCAACAATGTAACAATGATGCTATTATTGTTGATGAAATAAAATTAAAGATATTCATGGAACAAAAATACATAAAAAGACTAGAAAATAACATTTCAAAGTAGTTTTATAGTAAGTGATGCTTTCTCTAGTATTGACTGTAAAAGAACATATTTGTTACTAAATATTGCAGCATGTCTTGGAATTTGAGTATATTACGACATCAAAACTATACATGATTCAAAAAATCTTATTGTATTTTCGAATTCAGCGAAACCTGGTTTATTTAACATAATTCTACATTCAATGAAAAAAAATAAAAGATTGTTTTTTATTTGTGATGCAGTATTATATGTATTACTTCATGGTTGTTAATCCATATTGGACCACTCACAAAAATATCTCTAGAATTCGAAATTTTAAAGACAAAAATAAAAGGGATATATAACACATTTAAAACAAAAGATTTAAAGTTTTGTTTGCTAGAATCTGTTCTGTTAATTGATTTCGTGCCAGTAATTCCATTACTAGCTTAGGTGAAACAAACATGATGTAAATTAAAATATATATATATATTTCATTTAAAATGAAATGTATACCGAACAAAAATAACTAACATGTTATTAAATAAAATTTCGGAACAGATGCTTTACACTCACGCAGAGATGTTTGGCGACTTTTTGTTTGGCGCGATTTTCAAGCCCGCGCCAAACCAAGAACTTAATACAATGGCTAGGTTGCCATTAAAGGAAAAAATCCCCTAAATTTGGCGACTTTTTTCCTTTTTATAACCGAATAAAAAAAAATGTGCGTGAGTGTATGACATCATAGCCAAAATTTCTTATTGAAATTTTTTTATAGCAACATGCATTATAAAAACAAGAATTCTCCTGATAAATCCCTTTAAAAATTATAAAATTTTAAAGGGCCATTTTTAAAATAAATTAAACTTGTCAATCCATTTTTATTGCCTGTAATATTAATCTTAGGTTTATTTAAAAGATGTAATAAAAAAGGTGTAATAATTTTTTTTAAAGTTGTTTATTATAGCTGTCTTTTTAATTAGACAAAATTGCTATGCGAGTAGAACATTTCATAAATTATACTTTTCTAGTGACTGGATAATACCCAGAAGACTATGAAAAATTTAAGTTGAAAAGTATTTAAATAAGAAATTTTTAATACTTGCAAGAAAGAAAAAGTTGTTAATAAGAGAATTTTATTTTTCCCTAACAAACCTAAAAATATTTCTAAAGTTCATTACGGCTACTGTTTTGCTTTCAAAGAACCTAAAATTTTTATCTTGCTAATTAAAAAATATAATTTTAGACTCTTTATAATGACTTCAAACGCTTTCTCTGAAAAAAAAAAGAAAATAATAAAATATAATTTTTGTTTTAGCATATGTTAAGAATTAAAATAAACTTAGCCAATTTTTTTTTACTTTTTAATGTATATTGCTCACACACACACACACACACACACACACACACACATATATATATATATATATATATATATATATATATATATATATATATATATATATATGTAATTATAATATCTTCAATATTCTTTTCAACAATTAGCTAGTTAAAATATTGATTTTTATATGATACCATAATTTAGCCTAATTGGCTCACAAATCATTTTGATTAACTTCTATATATATATATATATATATATATATTTACGTCAAATATGGCATTTAAGTCCTTAAAAAAACCGCTCTTTTGAATATAAATATAAAATCAGCAAGGTTTAACTATTCCCTTTTATCAAATCATGAATGTAATCTCTATAAGTCTTTTTTTATAATCTGAACCACTTTATAATTTATTGAGTCATTTTATAAAAACTACATTATGAATTTTTTATTAACCAAATAATTCCCGAGAAATTTATATAAAAAATTACGTTGAAAAAATTTAATAAAAACATTTGAATTGTTCCAAATAATATGAAAATTCCAAAAGTTTATTACTGATGCCAATTTTTCAAGAGATTTATCTTGATAATTCAAAAACTTTTAATTTTACATTATTTATAAAAATTTTCAAATGTTTTATCGAGGGATCATTCCAATGGATTATTCCATAAATTCCTTTGCTTTAATATTTCAGGGGTTTCAAACGGGGTTCTTGATATTTTTGATATTTTATTGATTTTCATGTAAAAATAGTTAAATATATTCTGACAAGCTTTTAAATAAAAGTACAGGGTTTATTTATTTACTAGCTGACCGCCCGGCGTTGCCCGCGTCCGTGATAATAACCTTAAAATAATTTTCAGTTCATATGATTGTATATCTTCGGAAAATATTCCAAATGAATCTAGTTTCCGGGGCCCCAATGCCTCTGGCAGTGTCTAATGTGTTCCCAACAAACCTCTTTCCGAACGAAACTCTGACGTGGGTCTCCGATGTATAAGGCAGCGAATTGCCTTATACATCCGCACGTCCGAGTACGACGTGCCGATACATCCGATTGTCTCCGCACTCGCCGGAGACAATCAAAAACCAATTTGAATGGCCACATCCCGTAGTAATCGAGCTCATAGAACCAGAGATAAGAATGCGCCCACTGGTGGTGGAAGATGGAACTAAATTCTGAAAAACAATCGAAAACCAAGTCGAATGAGTCAAACCTCGTTGTAATCGGGCCGATAGAACCCAAGATAAGAATGCGCCACCTGGCGGCAGAAGATGGAACTAAAATCTGTAAAACAATCGTAATTAAGTTGATGAACCAATTTCCGTTGAAATCGGGCCTATAGATCCCGCGGAAAGAATGCGCCACCAGATGGTGCGGATCCTCCCTCCTGTAAATTTAACGAATTACCTTTAACATTAACGCTATATTTAATTTACGGATGAAATTGCCCCCTCTAAGTATAACCCCTTACAGTAACGCGATTTTTAATTTACGTCTGCGTTGCGTAAACGTAAGTTAATGCTGAAAAAGTAGATTAGTATTCAAAAAAGGTGGTAGCTGAGGTCTATAGAAAATTTTAGTTGTTTTTAAAGTAGCTAGAAAATCCTAGCACTATGCTAAAGGAAATTGGATCATTTATAAAGAAGCTAGAGAATCCTAGCACTATGCTAAAGAAAATTGGATCATTTATAAAGAAGCTGCACCAAGGGGCCGAAGAGAGAGATTAATATTCAAAATTGGTGGTAGCTGAGATCTGAGAATTTTTTTTTTGTCGTTCATGTAGTTGCTGGAGGACCTAAGAAATTGTTAAAAAAAGCTACTGAATCGGACGATTTTTAAGAGAGCGGCAGTAGGGAGCCCAAAAGTGGCCCATAGTTTTTAGCAGCGTCCTCAACGTGTTAAAAGATCCTAGTACTTACAGCATTAGATCTTAAATTAGTCGATATTAAGCATAGGATATGAATTAATCATTAGAACAAAATTTTAAAGAAATGCGTAAAAAATGTGGGGAAATGCTTAAAAAAGGGTCCTCGTGCCTCAAATAAAATATGAGGGTGGTGGCTCGGGGAGAGGAGACCAAGATTCAACTTTAAAGTTATGCATTGAGAGGGTGACACAATTAGAGGGGGGGGTGAAAAATGCATAGCGCACAAGAAGTTCAAGGTGCCCCGGACCGAGCAACAGGTGGCCAGGGTCTTAACTGGAGTGTAGAAATGGGGGAATACCTAAACGGCGAAAAGGCTCCAAGAACGAATAAGAACGGATTAAAAGGGGGCAAGTTATTAACAATTTAGGGAACAAAAAGGACCAGGATCTTGAATGTAATGTAGAAATTTGGGAATAACTAAATGGAAAAGCTCCCCCCCCACACAAAAAAGGGGACAAGTTATTAACAATTTAAGGCATAAAAACTTAAAGGGGCCCAGGTGTTCCAGGTCTTAAAAAAATACAAATCTGAGCCTCAGGTGCATCAGGAAGTGCCGTGAACTATCCACACCCATATTTTCAGACTTCTACGTGCGGTAGATTTCGCTAGCCATCGCACACAGACAGACAGACGCGCGCACGTACACACAGAGACAAACAACTTTCTTTTATTAGTATAGTCTAGTACTCAATAACTGACATCATAATCAATGATAAATTTTAGATATAACTTCAATGTGTTTTTGTTATTAAAATTGAATATGAATAAATTAAATCTATCAGACAAAAAATGTTGCACATAATTAATAAAAGGTTCAATCTTAACAAATCAGGTGACTTAGAGGAAGTAAGCATAATAATGTTTTTTAGTTGTAGATTTTAAAAAAATAAAACTTGAGTCTTGAATATGTTTTATCTTGTTTTACATCACGAGGCCTTCATTTCTTAAAAACTAATATTAATGTATCCAACTTTTAATACTTTTTATTTTCTAAAGTTATATCATACTTAAAAAAGTACATTTTTTTATTTTGTCTACAAACATAATATTTCATTTTTCAAAAAATATTCCTCTTGAAAATAAATATTAAAAACTAGCAATGTTTGAACTATTTATTTTTGCCAGAATACTGAATGTAATTTCTAAACTTTAGTTTTATGATGTAAACTACCTCATGATTTATAAAGACATTTCATAAAATCTACATTATGATTTTTTTTTACTGATTGAATATTTTTCGAGAAATTATGAAACACTTATCCTGCGAAGGATTTGGTAAAAAAATACCGAGCAAACACAAAAATGCTCTGAAGCTTATTGCATATGCCCTATTTGTTTCAAGATAACTGAAGTTTTTACTATGTTAATTCAAAAATTTCATTTTAATCTTTTTATAAAGCCTTTTAAACGTTTTTTCGGGAAATAGCTAATTCCACATTTTTGGCATTTTCTTTTTTGTTAAGAAGTAATGTAAACTCATCCAATTTCTAAATTTTATTTATTTAGGTATTAAAAAATTAAAACATCTTTGAAAAAGAAAACTTAAATGAAAAATCTAGAGGCTACATGTCTAACAGTTTTTAAGATTTGATTATTGAAAGCGTAAAATCCATTTATGCAGCGAATTCAGCTTTGTTTGGTTTGCTAATAAAATATTGATATATTTTTGTCGGTAAACATATAGCAGATATTTTCTTTAATCCTGTTGTCAAAAGTAAATAATAAAATTAATTTTAAAGAAAATAAAAATTTACAGAGATTTCTCTGTAGTAAAAAAGTAATTCAATTATTAATTTTTTATGAGATTGAACTAATTTTTTTTATTAGGTAATCGATATATAAATGACTATTTGTTTAGAAACAGTTTAAGATGCATAAAGTTCTTCTGCTTCAATACCGTTACATATAGCAAACTAAAATAAGATAAACACTACTTCCTAATTTCTACGACACAATACAAAATATTTCTTTTGTGACTAGATAATTCCAAGAAAGTGTGAAACATTTATGCTAAAACATATATAAATAAAACTTTTTAACTTTTTTAAATAAATGTAAAAATACACATAAAGTTGTTTATTCAAGATACCCACTTTTAACTTTTGTTGTAACTCTTATATAATTAACACTATATTGCTGCTGTGTTATAGCGAGCATAGCTTAGCGCAATATTTGTTTCAGTGTTGTAATTCTATGGACACTTTCAGTCGTGACGTCAGTTATGACGTTTTGGTCGGAAATTGAAAACAAACAAACGATTGTTATGGTGTATTTCCTATTTTGTTTGTATATTATAGCTATATCTAATTGCTATATATCACAGTTAAGTGTTTTAATACTTTATATGTATGCAGTGGTAGCCTTTTCTACGATTTAGATTTAATAAGAAAGGACACATAATAATAGTTATAAAATAAATCTTTTTTTAAAAAATTCACCGTCACTATATCTTGGTCGCGTGCGAAGACGCAAGCATCTTACATGGTTTAAACTTTTGAATCAGTTTTTAATATTTTTGAATTTGGCACTGATAATGGAGCTTTAGAGGCTCCGAAACAGCTGTTTGTTATTTCATATATTTTCATTGTCCTATTTTTATGTTGATAATTTATTTTAATATAACGGCACAAAGTTCAATCCACTTATTTTAAATAACAATCGTTTGTTTGGAGTCAGTTTCCAACTAAAACATCATGACTGACGTCATACTGAAAGCGTGTGTTGTTGCCAGCTTAAATCTTGTTGGACATGTTGTTGTAATATTTTCCGCCTGTGGAAAGAGCGGGTTTTTGCCCTTGGAGTCTATCCTTGATGAGGTACGGCCCTGCAAATTCCTGAAAAAAATGCATTGACATCCATAATGAATTTGTCTGCAACATTTGACGAAAATTAATTTGATGGAAGCGTGCAAGTCATTGATGTAAACAACTATGTTGGAAAGAGTTAAAAAAGGCGATCTAGAAATTACTTATTTCTTTACTATTTTCGCCTTGATATTGCTTTAAAACTGGCGGAATAAAACTATCAACCTTCACTGTTACATTAAAAAATAAAACTTACTTTTGTGCTAACTAATAAAATGATGCAATTTTTTTTCTTAAATCTAATCAGCCGCGCTTTCTCTCGTGCCATAAGGAAAAGAAACAGAGGAAAAAAAACACTCCATACATACAAAATTTTTTTCATTGGTGTTAGCGAAGAGCCGCGTGCAACATATTATAAAATTACTTTCATCATTTCCTAATACTATAATTATTTTCGTCGTGAGTACATTTTCTGTAAGTATATAATTAAATCATTAACTTCTATTAAAACTGTAAAAATGAAAAAGAAATTGCATCAAATAATTTAGTTAAAAAATGAAATCGCCTTTTTTATAATTTATTTAAAACAATGACTCTTATACTAATTTTTTTTTTAAAGGGGACGTCAAACATAGTGAAATACTTTAACTGACTACCTGTTAAATACATGTAAGAGTAATATTAAAAACGCATGTAGGAGTATGTAAATATCCGTATTCTTATGGTTCACTACCATCCCATATACATGACTTAAGCAAAATATTTTGCATATCGTGATTTAATAAGACATTTTATAAAATCCGTATTTGGATGTTCTACGTGACTAGATAATTCCTAGAAATTGTGAAAAAAAAAATTAAATAGAACAGATTTTTAAAAATGTTTAACTCTCCCCAACAAAATCCACCCGCGTTTCAAAGGCACCTAGATTTTTTTTTAATTATTATTTAAAAAAAAAAAATAGATTATCTATAAAGTATTTCAAGTGCTTTACTTTTGGATAATAAAACTAACTAATCCAGCGTTTTCTTCGTTTTAAAATTTTTTAAGAACTAACGTAAAAAAAAAGCAAATTTTCATTATTATTTTTTAACTTATTTCACTCCGACAAAAAAAAAGTACTTAAAGGAAAGTATGCTTTTAACAGTTCTTAAGATTTTATTGTTAAAAGCGTAAAATCCAGTTAAAAAATGTGGATTTAGCTGTTTTAATAAAATATTGTTGTGTTTTTTGTCCATAAACGTGTAGAAGATGTTTGTTATAAGATTATTGTCAAAAATAAATAATATAAATTATTTGTAAAGCAAGTAAAAAATTAATGAAATTTCACTGAGGTAAAAAAAAA
Source organism: Maratus michaelseni (assembly GCA_963931845.1). NCBI lineage: Eukaryota > Metazoa > Arthropoda > Arachnida > Araneae > Salticidae > Maratus > Maratus michaelseni. The sequence continues at coordinate 325,865,180 of OZ007588.1, forward strand.
AAAATTCATTTATTCATTTTATATAAGACTGGATCAATTTTTTTTACATAAGTTAATCAATGTTATTTAACTTTACTGACTATTTATGTAGAGGTATTTAAAGGGGAAGGAAGTTTCTTGTGTTTCAATACCATTTACATACGCTGAATTCAAAAATGATTTGTACTAATTTGTGATTTAAAAGACATTTTTAAAAATCTATATTATGGTTTTTCTAGTAATTAGAAAATTCTGAGAATGTAAGAAAACTTTTTACTAAAATATACTTAAATAATAATAATAATAATAATAAAAACTTTTACAAACAAACGTAAAAATATTTCTACAGCTTATTACTGCTACATACTTTTTTTTTTTTTAAAGCAACTCACGTTTATCTTATTAAGGCAGGTTATAACTTAAAAAATATATATATCGAAAATTTCTTAATTTTTCTGCTATTTGTTTTATCACAATTATGCAGTAATAATAATGGTTTTTTTTTTGCAAATGAAAAAGCATATCTTGAAGTTTTAAAAACAATTTTTTTATTTGGAAATTAGTTGAAAAAATGGTAGTTTGGCGGCCTGATACAGGGGTGTGCAAAAAGTGAAGTATTCCGCGGTACCAGATGAATCTCAGAATCTGCTTATCAATAACAAAAAACCAAATACAAACCTTAAAAGTCACGATATTTTGTAGTCCTTATCGGTTGGTTGGTTGGTTGATTTATCATGACCGATTATCTACACAAGGGATATAGGCCATAGAGGGGGAGTGCCCTCCGTGGGGGGTCTTTTTAAGGGATCCTAACCCATATTCACGTCAAGGTTCGAAGAAAACCACGGAAAACTCTGAACGGTTAGGTCGACGGGCACGACAGGGGTTTGAATCCAGCACCTCCCGTCTATCAGCTTTGAGAGCAGGACCCCTCAGCCACTGGTGGGGCATAGTTCTTCTCAGATGGGTTTATCAATTTTCGATCCTGGAGAAAATGCCGCTGTTCAAATTTCAGATACAAAAAATTTTGGATTTAAATTGCGCAAAAATAAATAAATAAACAAATAAATAAATAAATAAAAATAAATATAAATAAATAAATAAATAAATAAATAAATAAAATAAAAAATAAAATATTTACAATTTGAATATTGATAAACGCGTCCGTGAGGAGCTAAAATATAGTATATACTAGAAAAGCATAAAATTGCAACTAAATCGGTCGATCAAAAATCTCGAGTTCTACCTGGTACCGATTTGTAAAACAGAGTTTCAAGAAAAATAGGTTTAAAGTTTTACAACGTTTTTAAACAAACATAGGTAACACTGACAATTTTCAGCTTACATAAAATTATCTATACCAGGCGAATATAATGAAGCCTCCCGGACTTCCTCTTCCTCCATTCTTTTGTAGCGTATTGTGTCAGTAGATCTACAATATTCATCTTTACGTAAATAAATCTTAATATCACATACCGTGCAAAAGTATTTTTTTCCATTTTGTATAAATGGTGCGGATACATGAAACAGCGAGAGTATGCTACACCTCCACAAACATTGCAGGACATTCGAAACCATATTACGGATGCTTGTGCCAGCGTGTCACCTGCCATGTTGTACAGTGTGGAGCGGGAAGTGCAATCCCGTGTCCAGATGCATATTGTTGCTGAAGGACATCATTTTGAGTATCACAGATAGATGAGTCTCATTTCCGATAAGTGCAGTTTTGTGCAACACGATAAAACCCATGAGCGCTTTGTGCTTTTCCTTTGTATCATTTTTGTAAGCAAGATTATTATTGGTAATAAATCGATGACGCTGAACAACTTTGTAATTGACTTTTTTCCCGTATCTCGCACCGTTTTCGAAATAAGAACGCTAACTCCAAATTTAGCCACCAGGTGGCGCTGTAAGTGGTTTTCTTGCGTAGCGCATGGCAAATTTACTATACCGAGACCCCACTTTTATGACTATAGCTCTTGCCGTTCAGAAATTATTGGGGTGACAACGGACTTTAGCGGGCACACTGTAAACAATGCACATTTTAGAACAAATGCTTTGCTTTCCATAATTTTATTTATTATTTATATATTTTTGAAAAGGCTCATTATTATGGCGATAGGATAAAAAATAGTATGTTTCTCTTTTTGCCTATTTTTTTGTTTTTGTTTTTGTTTTTGTTTTTGTTTTTACTTTCTATGCTTTAACTTTTGTAAAAATTGGCCTATCATCAGGAAATTTGAATGTGATGTTAAGATACATAACACTACTTTATGTTTTTATAAAAGCCATCATATTGGGATAAGTTTTTTTTCTTTTACAGGAGAACGTCAAAATTGTTAATATATACGTAATCGTCTATTGCGCGTCAGCATGAGCGGAATTGAAAGTAATGAGATTTAAAGTCAATGTAGATAATAACGGTTTTTCAGAAAAACACTTTAATGTGGTGCCAAACTAAAATAACCAAATTCTGTGTAATAAATAAAAATCATTGAAATTTGGTAAGAAATAATCCCTTGAAATCGGTTATATTAATTTTCTTAAAAGGTACTTATTAAAAGTAATTAAAATAGTTGTTTTATATTAAAAAAAATATATTAGAGAGTTAAACAATCGTCAACAAATATTCTCCTCTTCTCTTACCCTGTTGAACAAAATATTTTTTCATAAGTTATTCATTTTTATTTAACTTAAATAAATACGTTTGTAGAACTATTTAAAAATGTGTAAAGCTTCTTGTGTTTCAGTACTCTTATTTATACTCGAATAAAATAAAATTATGAATGATCATGATGCTGTTGATTAATTCAAATATAGTTATTATCACTTGGAATTTTAGTGCAGTAACATTTACAGAATACTTTTTATTTAACCTTTCAAACATTTAAATAACATTCAAAATTTTTTTATGTGCAATGAAGTTTGAATTTTGATAGCATTTATATAAATAAAATAACAACGCAGCACAAATAACGCGGCAGAATCATTAACTATCTTTTATTATGAAAAATATTTTGATTTTCAATTTAAAATCATCAGATAGTTTCAAGATAGTATGATAAAAGATCTTTAAAGAAATAAATTACACTAAACTATTTAAATGGAAACTTGTGTAAAGAAAAAAATCTTTAACATAACTTTTAAAAATTACTTCGTTTGTTGTAGGATAATAAATTATACGTTTCCGAGCTAGATGGTTTTAGAGGACAGGCACGGACTTTAATTACACTAACAAAAAACTCAATCAATAATTTTTTTAAGATAAATTTTTTACTACATCTCTTTCTTTCTTCCTCTTTTTTTTAATTTCCCAAAGGTATAATCAAAGTTGAGAATTTTAAATTTACGCTTTTCTTTCAGATGAGTTTTAAAAAGGAGTTTTTTTCCCGTTTTGTAAGAAATAATCCTCTTCCTTCATTTACTTAAAACAATAGATCTCCTCCAAAAACAATGCCTTAAAAATATTTGATGATTTACTAGGTAAAACCCCGTCAATTGTAAAGCGAGAAAGAAAAAAGTGTTTGAAAATAAGTCAAGCAGGTGTGGGATGTCGATATATACCTCCCGGTAAATAAGTTTGGGGAAAAAATGACATTTTTTCAAACGGATATCATTATTAGACTAATTAAATTTTAAATTCTATATTAAAAAAAGTTTAATATGCTCACTAGGAAGCGTTAGTAAAATAATTAGTCTCTACCACAATACCTCTCTGACAGGTGGGCATTGCTGCTGGGTAACAGTAATTCTGAAAAAAACAAAAACCAAGTAGGAGTTGAACAAAATCAAACGGAATTTAGGAATCGGATTGCAGAATACATTGTGCACTGCAGCCGATGGTGGACACATTGAGCACACTTAGCTTGATTTTCTTATTAAAATAAACTGTACCTTGTTTACATGCCTTAGTTTTATTAGTAAACTAGCTGAACCCGCCCGGTTTTTCCCGGGCCCGTGATAATAACCTTAAACAAAACTCAAGTTTGTATGATTTTATATCTTCGGAAAATCTTTCAAATGAATCTAGTTTCAGGGGCACCACTGCCACCACGTACTTTTAACAGTAACGCTATTTTTAATTTACGGCTATAATGAGTAAACGTAAGTTCATTCCGAGAAAGAAGACTGATATTCAATAAAAGTGGTAGATGAAGTCTAAAGAAATTTTTAGTAGCTTATAAAGTAGCTGGAGGATCCTAGAACTATGTTAAAGAAAACTGCAAGATAATCCGATCATTTAAAAAAAAAGCAACACCAAGGGCACCAAGAAGGAGATTGATATTCAAAATTGGTGGTAGCTGAAGTCTGATAATTTTGTTTTGTCGTTTATGTAGTAGTTGTTGGACCTAAGAAATTGTTTTAAAAAAAGCTAGTGTATCGGACGATTTTTAAGGAAGCTGTAGTTAGGGGCCAGAAAGGAGTCAACTGACACTTTTGAGGAGGGACCTAAGATGAAAACATGTTTAAAGGTCTTAGTACTTAGCATTTTAGATCTTCAATTAGTCGAAATTAAACACAGGGTATGCATTAATCATTAGAATAACATTTTAAAGAAATGCGCCAAAAATTGGTGAAAATGCTTTGAAAAAGATCCTAGGGCTCCAATAAAAAGATGAGGGTGATGCCCGGGGAGAGGAATCAAAGACTCAACTTTAAAGTTATGAATTGAGAAGGTGATATAATTAGGGAGGATAAAAATGCATGGCTCACAAAAGTTCAAAGGGCCCCGGAGCGGATTCCAGTGGGCCAGTGTCTTAGCTGGAATGTAGAAATGCGGAATTAGTAATGGATAAAAGTCCCCCCCCCCCAAAAAAAAAAAGGAGATCATATTAAAAGGGTGCAAGTTATTATAAATTTAGGAAACAAAACTTCCAGGGGCCCCCTACTGGGCACCAGGGGATCAGGGTCTTAATTTGAATGTAGAAATTGTGGAATAACTAAATGGAGAAAAGCCCCCAAAACGAAGAAAATTGTATAAAAAGGAAGCAAATTATTAACAATTTAGGACACAAAAACTTGAAGTGGCCCTGGTGTCCTGGGTCTTAAAATATTAAAAATTTGAGCCTCAGGTGTATCAGGACCTGCCTTGGATTATTTGCACCCAAATCTTCTACGTGTGGTAGATTTCTCTAGCCATCGCAAATGGACACATAGACAAACAACTTTCTTTTATTCATATAGACTAGCTGACCTACTCGGCGTTGTCCGGGCCCACGATAATAACCTTAAACAAAACACAAGTTTGTATGATTTTGTATCTTCGGAAAATCTTTCAAATGAACCTAGTCTCGGGGGCCCACTGCCTTCGGCAGCGTAGAGTGTTCCAAATGAACTTAGTTTCTGGTGCTCCAATTGACAGCAGGACCCTAAGATGGAAACTTTTTAAAATGTCCTAACACTTAGCGCCTTAGATCTTCGATTATTCGAAATTAAGCATAGGGTAGAAATTAATCATTAGAATAAACTTTTACAAAATGCGACAAAAAAGGGAAAATGCTTACAAAACGGTCCTAGTGCCCCACAGAAAATATGAGAGTGGTGGCTTGTAGACAGGAGGCCAAGAATCAACTTTAAAGTTATGCAGTGAGGTGGTGACGCAAATAGGGAGGTGAAAAATTGATGTTGCACAAAAAAATCAATATTCCATGGACCGCGTCCCAGGGTCTTAACTCGAGTGTAGAAATGGGAAAATAACTAAATGGAGAAAGGGTCCTAGTAATGAAGAAGATACTATAAAAGGGGGGGGGGGGCAAGTTATTTACAATTAAGGGCAAAACAACTTGAAAAGGCCCAGTGGGCCCGGGTTTAAAAAAAATTAAAATCAGGCATCAAGTGCATCCGTTCCTGCCTTGAACTATCCTTACCAACATTTTCAGACTTCTACGTGCGATAGATCTTGCTAGCTATCACACACAGACACACACACACACACAGAAACAAACAACTTTCTTTTATTAGTACCGATGTGCATCCACTTTACAATGTCAGACTTCTGCACTCAAGTAGTGGCATGTTTAAGATATAAATAATTACATTTCAGATTACAAAAAAATAAATGAAAAAAAAAATAAAAATAAAATAAAAATAAAAAGTAAAGTCAAAATCGACCTCGCTATTTTCGATAATCTTTATATTCTCATGTGATAAATGGAGTTATCTAAATAAACAAATTAGAAACTGCATAACAAAGATAAAAATATACTTTCTACACTCTCAACAATTCCCCTTCATAGACTTAAAGTATTGGCTGGACCTGCATACGTGCTATAGAGTTTTATAGCCATCATAGAATACATTAAAATTTAGTTAAACTTTAAAACACATAAAAAACTGAAAACGTACTTGTATTGAATATCGAGCATACACAAAAATGTATCACAATTTTTTTGTGCAGCCCTGTAAAAGAACATTAACTATTACATTACCATATACTTTCAGGTATTACATTGTAAACCTCAATAACGTATATCAATTTTGTTATGTTATAATATAGCATCAATAAAATGCATTTTAAACTATTTATATGTATATGTGAACCGCTTATTTGGAAAGTGGGGCAAGTTTATTTAATGGCTTGGATTTGAATGGGATTTTAAATATTTGAAAGCAGTAATAAAATTATTTCATACTTTTTATTGTCTTATTTCATGTAAATTTGATATGCAATAATGGCTATCTGTGATTTTAGAAAAAAATCATAATAGACTTCCTTACTTTCAACAGCAATGATTTGTTGAAAACGTAGATTTTTTTTAAATGTAATATAATTATAATAACAAAAAAATTGAACATGTTACTTTATTAACTTATTTCTTTTATTCCAATATTTCATTTTTCTTTAGAAAAGCTACAATAAAACAAAAAATAAATTTGATTTTTTAGAAAAAAAATGAAAAAGAAATTCAGTAATCAGTTGCATGCATTTAATTATATTTCTCAATTTAGACAACGAAGACTTTCAAAGTATTCATGATTTGCTTGAATTTTGCTTGTGCTTGTTAATATTATACAACATAAAAAATGCTTCTATTATAAAGTGGACTTGTCTCACTTTCAAAATCAACGCATTTGAACTATCGTTGACCAAATAAATTACTAATAACAAATTTATACTGATATTAAAATATATTTATTGTGACTTGATTAAAAACATACATTTTATGTTAATTTGTAATAAGATTCAGATTTAACTATTGTTTTCACAAAATGGACTTGCCCCACTTTAAAAATCAACGCATTTGAACTATCGTTGACCAAATAAATTACTAATAACAAATTTATACTGATATTAAAAGATATTTATTGTGACTTGATTAAAAACATACATATTATGTTAATATATTACATACATATTATGTTTAACTATTTTTTTTCACTAAATGGACTTGCCTCACTTTAAAAATCAACGGATCAAATGCGCATCCGCATTATAATGTACCACATCTGCATGCTATCAATGGCGTATTTAAGTTGATATGATATAAATAATTATATTTCTAATAAAACTTTCTTTTAAATGAAAGACATCAATTAATACTATTTATCATTTCATTCGCGGAAGAAGCTGTACAACATTCTAATGCACTTTTTAGCTCACAGGCTATCAAAGCCTGAGAGCTTATGTGCCCGCCCGTTCTGTATGTATGCACGTATGTACGTATGTACGTAAAGCGATAACTCTTGACAGAAATAACCGTTTTGCTTCCAATTTTGTTTACAGGTTCTTTGTGGTAAGGCGCTTCCCTGATTAGTTTTGGGGATTGATTGGTTAACTATAAAGAGGGGAACAGGGGGCTAACGCCCCTTAATTTAGATAAATGTTTTTTTCATGCAGAATTGTCCAATTTTCTTCAAATTTTGTATATAGGTTCATTGTGATAAGGTTCTTTCCTGATTAGTTTTGGGGGTTCATAGGTTAAGTATAAAGAGGCTAACGGGGGGGGGGGCTAATCCTCCCCCCTTAATTTAGATAAATGATTTTTTCATGCAGAGTCATCCGATTTTCTTCCAATTTTGTTTATAGGTTCCTTGTGATAAGGTGCTTCCCTGATTAGTTTTGGGGATTGATTGGTTAACTATAAAGGGGGGAAACGGGGGGCTAACCCCCCTTAATTTAGATAAATGGTTTTTTCAAGCAGAATTATCCAATTTTCTTCAAATTTTGTATATAGGTTCATTGTGATAAGGTTCTTTCCTAATTAGTTTTGGGGGTTCATAGGTTAAGTATAAAGGGGCTAACGGGGGGCTAATCCTCCCCCTTAATTTAGATAAATGAATTTTTCATGCAGAGTTATCCGATTTTCTTCAAATTTTATATATATGTTCATTGTGATAATTCGCTTTCCTGATTAGTTTTGGGGGTTCATTGGTGAAGTGTAAAGGAGGGAAACGGGGGCTACCCCCCCCCCCCTTTAATATAGATAAATGGGTTTTTCAAGCAGAATTATCGGATTTTCTTCAAATTTTATATATATGTTCATTGTGATAAGGCGCTTTCCTGATTAGTTTTGGGGGTTCATTGGTTAAGTATAAAGGGGGGACGGGGGGATAACCCCTCTTAATTTAGATAAATGGATTTTTCATGCAGAATTATCCGATTTTCTTCAAATTTTGTATATAGGTTCATTGTGGTAAGGCGCTTCTCTGATTAGTTTTAGGGGTTCATTGGTTAATTATAAGAAGGAGAAACGGGGGGTTGGTTCCCCCCCTTAATATATTGTCGATTTCTTCATTTTTCGAGGGCTTATTTCAAATTCTTTGAAATAAGAATATAATTTACAGTTAGTGTGAATAGCCTGTGAGCTCAATGCCGTCAGTTTAACTGGGCAGTTTTCTTTTATTAATCCCTTATCTCGTACCGCTTTCCAGATAGAAATGCTGACTTCGTAGTTTACCGCGAAGGGGTGCATTTAGGTACTCCATCATAAAGCGCAGATCCATTTTACTATACCTAGACATCCGGTTCATGATATCTCGGTTCACTACGGTATTTTAGACGAAACGGAATTAAGAAATCTCCATGTATAATACTAGCCGGTCGTTTCCGAGTGGGGCCCAGATACATAGTGCAGCGTATCGCCCAGATTTCACTTGGGGCCAAGAAAGTCCATTTTATATGCAACCAGAATAATATAAATAAAATACTTTAATTTAAAAGTGTACGAAAATAACTAATAAGAATATAAAAAAGCACTTAAATAAAGATTTCGCCACATAATTTTTTTTGTTCATGAGCCTTCTGACAAAATACTACTGGGTCCTAACCGTGATTATCTAGGTGTGGGGCTCAAGTAGTACTTTGTATCTGGGCCCCACTCGGAAGCGACCGGCTAGTATATAATAAAAAATCAGAAATAGTTCTGTTTTTCGTCTAATCTTCCGCAATCGGGTTCATAGCCGATGTTGCCCACAAACTCGCTCGCTCTAAAATCGCTGAAATACATGATTAGCTACTTTTTTTGGTAGACTTGTAAAGCGGAGTTTCACATTTTAACTTAAAACTGCTACTGAGATATGGCACAATTACCTAAAATTTTCGACACACAGTGTGACCCCCTTGATGGATTATTGTCTAAAATTGCTGAAATACAGAGTTACCTATTTTCTAGTACATTTGTTATCCTAAATTTCCCGCATCTACCTATTACTGAGATATCGCAAAATAACATAGGAAATCCGACCTCCATTTAACCTTCTTTAGTGGCTGAATTTCTAAAATCGCAGTAATACATTTTTAACGATTTGTTATCCTGAATCTGTGATTTCAAGATCATAACTAAAAATGCTTCGAACATTCGAAATGACCTAAAATTTTCGACCCTCATTTAGCCCCCCCCTTAATGTGTGAATTTCTAAAATCGCTGAAACATGTGTTTAATTATTTTTATAGCAGATTTGTTATCCTGAATTTCACGCTCTTATCCAAAACTACTGATGAGATATGGTGAAAAGGTGAAATCATCGAAAATTATCGACCCCCTCCTATTTAACTCCCTTAGTAGTTGAATTTCTAAAATCGCCTAAAATGCATGTTTAACTATTCTTTAGTAGATTTGTTAGCCTGAAATTCACGCTCCTAACTATAACTTTTACTGAGATATGGCAAAATGGTGTAAAACATTCGACCCCCATTTAACCCCCCTTAGTGTCTGAATTTCTAAAATCGCTGAAATACATGTTTAACTATTTTTTCAGTAGATTTGTTATCCTGAGATTCATGATTCTACATATAATTTCTACTGAGATATGGAAAAATGACCTAAAATAATTGACCTCCTATTTAACCCTCCTTAGTTGCTGAATTTCTAAAATTGCTGAAATATATGTTTATGCATATTTTTTGTAGATTTGTTATCTCGAATTCCGAGCTCCTAACTAAAAATGCTGCTGAGATATAGCGAACAGACAAAATGACCTAAAACGTTCGACCCTCTTAATTGATGAATTTCTAAAATCGCTGAAATATGTGTTTAATTATTTTTTTAGTAGATTTGTTATTCTGAATTTCACGTTCCTATCTAAAACAGTTGCTGAGATATGGCGAAAACGCGAAATGACTAAAAACTTTCGACCTCCATTATACCCCCTTAGTGGTTGAATTTTAAAATCGCTGAAATATGTGTTTAACTAACTTTTAGTTCATTTTTTATCTTGAATTTCGCGCTTTTAACTAAAACTGTTGTTGAAATATGGTGAAAAGGCAAAATGACCTAAAACTTTAGACCCCCCATTTAACCCCCTTAGCGGTTGAATTTCTAAAATCGCTGAAATACGTGATTAATTATTTTTTCAGGAGATTTGTTATCTTGAAGCTCACGCTGTTACCTAAAACTGCTGATGAGATATGGTGGAAATGTGAAATCACCAAAATTTTTGACCCCCCATTTAGTCCACTTAGTGGTTAAATTTCTACAATCGCCTGAAATACATGTTTAACTATTCTTTAGTAGAATTGTTTTCCCAAATTTCAGGCTCTTACTTAAAACTCCTGCTGAGATATGCCGGAAAGACGAAATTATCTAAAACTTTCGACCCCACATTTGACTCCCTTATGCTCTGAATTTTCAAACATCCTTTCTTAGTACGCGCCTACATTGTGTAAATAACACAATGTTAATAATGTGTTCAATGTTAATAATGTGTTAATAATTATATATAATGATTAAAATAATTTCCGGAACAGAAGTTGCAGTAACTGAATTTTTTATGTCTTTGTAGACGCGGAATTTGGAAACGTAGTCAATTTTTCTCCATCACGCATCACCTTTTTTGCTACGCAACTTTGAAAAATGGCTGGAAAAATATAAAATTTGCAAAGTGACCAAGTATATTGGTATATAAAATGATACAAAATGAAATCAATTAAACTTGCGTAATTGGAATATTTATAGTGCACTTACTGGACTCGCAAAATTCAGCACAAATTATCGCACAAAACTTCACCTATCAATTTCTTCATCTACACCAACAGGGTATGTGATTTCAAACAGGTTTAAACAATATTTCATACACTAAAGTGCAGAACTTTGTTACTGGGTGGATGACTCAGTATTTGCTGGTCCCGTGTAGATGAGTCATTGTTTTTTAAGAAAACAGAGCGTTTCTATTACGTGCCAGAAATCACATAATAGGATCTTTTAAGCTATATAAAGAAAAGTGATGTGATAGAGCACATTTGATTACATTTTCTATGTAACCATTAAAAAACACGATTCGATATAAAGGGTGATGATCGGGAGGGATAAATCTTGACACTTTGTCAATAGTATAAAATTTTGGATTGCAGTGAAAAATGTGGCTTAGTGTATATATATTTACTTCCAAATTTCATTTTTCTAGGACAAACGGTTGAGGATCAGCGTTGATTATGAGAAAATCAAGCTACTCCTTTATAAGTATAGATAAGAAACACATCATGAATTTTGTTTAAATTCTATAATCTCATTTTTTTAAAGCTACCTCAATAGCAAACCAATATTCGTTTTAATAGGGTCAAATATTGTGACAAATAGGACATCGGAAATATTTCCAAAGACATACTAATATTTGTTAAATATTTTCTGTACTTTGGAAACATTTGCAATGAAATGCCCCAATTATAGTAATACTTGCAATGAAATGCGAGAATTAAAGAAATATTCATATTACATTGTGAATATTGCCAATGAAATGACAAAATATTTTTTACTAAATATTAGTAAAAAATATTTTGTCATTTCATTGGCAATATTCACAATGTAATATGAATATTTCTAATAATGAATATTAATAATGAATATTAATAATAAATATTGGCAATTATAAATACCCCAATTTTGGAACAAGATTACATAACTAGATTGCCATTGTATATCAATACATAATGAAGATTTAGCAAATGCTAACAATATTGGCTCAATATTGTTACGCTTTAAGGAATCCGTTCCTTAAAATGTTGATTAAAATAACACTAGTTTACAAAAAAATTTTTTTTTGTTCATGAAATGAAACATATATTATTTATGTAGGCTATAGACGGTAGTTAAAATTTTTTTTTTTATTTTTTGTAGCACGTCACAATTCTGAGATATGAAGGTCTTTGTTTTTTATCTACCCGCAATTGTTTGAACACGTGTATCGTTTTATTTTGTAAACAGCTGTGTGATTCAAAAGTCTTATTTTTAGATAAAAATGTCATCTAGAGTGTGTAAACTACATCCAAACCGATTTTGTTATGTTTGTGGCAAAATTGTCCAGTCAAATCGTGGTTTTCCTATAACAAAACCATTGCAAGAAGCCTATTTACATTACTTTGGATTTCCGGTGTCAAATCAAGATAATAGTTGGGTTCCTAATGTGATTTGCACTAATTGTAGATTGGTCCTCAGCTCCTGGTATTCAGGTAAAAGTACATCACAGAAATTTGGTAAACTAATGATATGGAGAGAGCCAACGAACCACGTAACCGATTGTTACTTTTGTTTAACAGAAACGTTTGGTTTTAACTCAAAAAATAAAGATTGCATAAAATATGCAGACGTTCCATCAGTGACTAAGCCGATCCTTTATTCAAAGGATTTACCAGTTTCCACATCACCCGGGAGAAGTGACCAAACTTTGGTCACTTCTGCCACTTTTTGGATAAATCCAAGACTATCTTTCAATACCTTTGCTCTGTATTTACGAATCTTTCTGCGGCTAAACTAAAGGAAGGAATATTTGTGGGTCCTCAAATCAGGAGAATATTGGACGATACAAAATTCGAGAGCCTTTTAACCGAGGTAGAAAAAGCAGCCTGGAACTCTTTCAAAAGTGTTGTTAAAAATCTTTCAGGCAATAAAAATGTGATAATTATAAAGAGATTGTTGAAAATTTATTGCAAAATTACGAGCGTATGGGTGTAAATATGTCACTAAAAATTCATTTTTTGCATTTCCATTTAGATTTTTTCCCAAAAAATCTTGGTGGTATGAGTGATGAACATGGTGAGCAATTTCCACAAGATTTTAAAACATTTGAGAAAAATTATCAAGGTTTTTGGGACAAAAATATGCTAGGTGACTATTGGTGGTCTGTTGTGAGAGATACAGATGAAAATATTAAAAAAAAGAGCAAACATTACTGATTTTTAAATGTCTATTGTTTAGTTAGATGTAGTTTTTTGTAAAAACCTTCTTAATAAATATTTCAAAAAACTGACGTGCTGGATTTTTTAAAATATTTTTTCCTAGATGTAGATACCCAAAGTAACGTAACCGTATATATTTCATTTCATGAACAAAATTCATGAAAACTAGTGTAATTTTCGGAACAGAAGCTGCAGTAACTGAATTTTTAATGTTTTTGTAGACGCGAAATTTGGAAACGTAGTCAATTTTTCTCCATCGCGCATCACCTTTTTTTGCTACACCACCTTGAAAAATGGCTGGAAAATTATAAAATTTGCAAAATGACCAAGTATATTGGTATATAAAATTATACAAAATGAAATTAATTAAACTTACGTAATTAGAATATTTATAGTGCACTTACTGTACTCGCAAAATTCAGCACAAATTATCGCTCAAAACTTCACTTATCAATTTCTTCATCTACACCAACAAGGTACGTGATTTCAAACAGGTTTAAACAATATTTCATACACTAAAGTGTAGAACTTTGTTACTGGGTGGATGGCTCAGTATTTGCTGGTCCCGTGTAGATGAGTCATTGTTTTTTAAGAAAGCAGAGCGTTTCTATTACGTGCCAGAAATCACATAATAGGATCTTTTAAGCTATATAAAGAAAAGTGATGTGATAGAGCACATTTGATTACATTTTCTGTGTAACCATTAAAAAACACGATTCGATATAAAGGGTGATGATCGGGATGGATACATCTTGACACTTTGTCAATAGTATAAAATTTTGGATTGCAATGAAAAATGTGGCTTAGTGTATATATACTTACATTCTTTGGTCTTAGATACACCCACGATGTCAACGATAATAGACAGGGAAAAGTGAAAACCATCAGAATATTAAACAAGAACGGAAAATCATGCGTCAAGCATTGATTATGAAACACTTTCCAACACAGCCAGAAAACTGTAACGAAACTTTTAACGAAAGTTTAGAAAATATATAACACATTGAAAATTACAGTTTTCAAAATTACCTTCCAGTGTCAAAAAAGTAGTCGAATTATTTTGTGCAGCCCTGTATTTGATCAATAGATGTGGATATATACCACGATAAAATTTAGTTCAGTTAAGATTTTCACATTTACCAATTTTACAAATCGATAGAAATGCTGGAAAACTTTTGTTCAGCCCTGTATATTAACCGCACCCTTTTGTACACACCACGTATTAAGCTAAAAGTCAACTTAAACCTCACTAGCATCAATTACTAACCGTAAACGACAATGTATATTTTTCTTTTCATAGCCCTGTATATGAATTTATTTATATTCCACAAACTTCTATTAGTCTACTAAATATAGTTCAGCAGGAAAATGTATAACACAACTAAAAACTACCTTTAAGCAATTCACTCCCATAATCTGTAATACTTACGGATTCCCTTGTATAGCCCTGTATATGATCAACCGAGTTTATAAACACACACGTACTATGAAAAAATTTAGTTAAACTTAAAAACGCAAACCAAAGTTGTAAACGCACTTATCACACATAGTATGTAAATATCACACATGTACAATAACCGAATATCTTTTGTGTGTCCCTGTAAATAAACGCAATGTACACCACACTTTCAAGAGAGCAATTTATAGTGCACCTAAGAAATTCATATAATTTTCGTTATGTTTGAAATAGTGAAATATCACATAATTACACTGCAAACGATTTTTCTCCATAGAACAATATGTAATCGAATTCTTTTGTTTGACCCTGTGAATGTATATTTAATGCTTTGCACCCCATATTCTACAAACAGCATATTTTAATGTGCTTCATAATTATATATCAATTTTATCATGTTTTAAATGACGTAACATCATCAAAATGCACTTGAAACGATTATTTCCCATTGACTGAAATGTAACGGAATACTTTTGACTGTCCCTCTAAAAAATCTATTAGTCCTAA
This sequence comes from Maratus michaelseni, assembly GCA_963931845.1. Lineage (NCBI taxonomy): Eukaryota > Metazoa > Arthropoda > Arachnida > Araneae > Salticidae > Maratus > Maratus michaelseni. The sequence goes on from OZ007588.1 coordinate 325,880,731, forward strand.
ACACTTCAGTTGAAATAAGGAACATGCTATAGTAAACGACAATAACATAAAAAAATATAAGGGTGATCCGAGTATATGTACGCGAGTTAGAGCACGGTCAGACGGCAGACGGCCAGACGATCAGACGGTCAGACACACCGAAGTCATAAACACTTTTCAACTAGGTTGGAAAATGTTAAAAAAAGTAACCTGTATCGTGATGATTCGGGCCATTAAACAAATTCCGTAATCAAAACAGCTACTCAGCATTCCTTAAAAGTTGCAAAAACGATAGAAAGTGCAATGACGAGGTGCAATGGAAACTATGAAACGGAAACAATGGAACGATATATGATGGTATTTCGTTGTGTCTCCTGGCTGGGGGGAATGTCCTGATCCCAACGTTTGTCATCCTAACTCCCTTGATTGCATTTCTTTGAATTAGTATGTGTGTGGTGTGATTGAGCAAGTAACCAAACACACTGCTTAGAACTCCACAAAGACCCAACTGATGGACAGAATTATGGCATTTTTTTCCAGATTCCGGAGCAACTTTGAGGCTGTTTATGATTAATGAGGCTGGTTCCTTTGATCCAAATCCCTTTGCATTGTTTTAATTTTTATGTCACGTATGCATTTTTCCATTACAATTTCTTTTGACTCTGATAATGAATATTTTCGGCTTTAAAAACACACTGTCAAATTTATCCCGAACACCCCCGTACTTTATGAAATACTCATTAAATTATCTGTTTCAAAAATCATGTAGACCAGTGTAATTAAGAGCTATATGATAACTAATAACTAACAAGCATCTACTTTAAATTATGGCGTGTTAAGTCTTAGAGGAATTTGAAAAACTTAAAACTTACCATGTATTTTGCATCTCTATATAAACTATAATTTATCTGCTTGAATTCTTGATAATACAGGGTAAGTCAAAATGAATGTAGCAATTACAAACGACTATAAATGAAAAAGATTTTATCGATAAGTTTAACACAGAATGTAGACGGAGCTTCAAAATTTTGTATACATACGTCATAGATGTTCTATGTGACCTCCCTTGGTCACACGGACAACATCTAGGCGGTAGTCCATGTCACGCCATACATTCTGAAGCATTTGTTCAGTCACCGACGCAAGCGCATTACAAATGCGTACTTTGAGTTCTTCAATTGTTTTGAGCATGGGAAACACATACACCCTGTCTTTCACATAACCCCATAGAAAAAAAACCGCAGGGTGTCAAAGTACGCTTTTATAATGCGCTTGCGTCGGTGATTGAACAAATGCTTCAGAATGTATGGCTTGAAATGGACTACCACCTAGATGTTGTCCGTGTGACCACGGGAAGTCACATAGCACATCTATGACGTATGTATACAAAATGTTGAAGTCCCGTCTACATTCTGTGTTAATCTTATTGATAAATTCTTTTCCATTAAATAGTTATAGCCGTTTGTAATCGCTATATTCATTTTGACTTACCCGGTACTTTATGGTAAACCAAAATATATTTTCCTACAAAATGTTCATGATTTATTCATATTTAAAAATATATATTTCACAAATTCCTCTTTAATATATTTTATTATAATATATAGATGCATAATACATTTGAAAAGACTGTTTTAATGAAAATGGAAAAAGATATGTATACTGTTCTCTGTAAGCACATAATATATTTGGAAGAATGTTTTAGTTAAAATAAGAAAACATAACTCATATAAATGAAAGTTGGTATTCTGGATATTATTATTTGAAAGGAACGAACAGCGATATGGTTATTAAAAGGATTTATCACTCGTTTGAAATAATATTTAAGATTTGAAAAGAAAAGTTGAATATATGATGCAGTTATTATGTGTAGCTTAAAGTGATTTGAATTATGTGAAACGAAAATTTGAAGAACATTGTTAGAGTTTCTCTTAATGCGAAGCTTATTCATAATTTACCGTTTTACCTTTTGGTATTTTTTAAAATATTAATATATGAAAAGAACAAAATATATTTTTCTGTACTGTACAATAAATGAAGAATAACATATATGTTAGTTAAATTTAGTAAGCTCTTTTATTGTTGAAGTCATTTCATTGTTAAAGGTTTGATTAATAAGTATAAGATATTCTTGAAAAGGTAGGCAATTTAAACAACTTTGATATTCTTAACTTAAAACTATGATTTTTACTTTCTTCTATTTTTACAAGAAGAAAGTAATGAATTCATGAAAATTTTCGACTACCGGTTTTCGACGGATTTATAGGTTTTAAAAGGTCCTGAATACAATTTGACTGTTTTAAGAAAATGTCTGTCTGTGAGTCTGTGGCTGTATGTATGTGTGTGACAAAAAGTTTGTGGGCGCTGTATTTCAAGAACCAAAGCACTGAATTTAATAAAACTTTAGATTCAGTTAGTCCCTAATATAAGTTGGTGCTGATTAGTTTTTGGTGTCTATCGCCCAAAAGGTGGCACTGCTATGCTGCATTTCTCGCGATATTCGAAATAGCTCTACCATAAGAACTAATGCACTGATTTTCATAAAACTTCAGATTCTGTTAGACCTTGACATAAACAGTCACTGATTACTTTCTGGTGTAGATATCCCAACAGGTGGCGCTGCTATGCTATTTAGTTATGATTTTCACGATAGCTATATCTAAAGAACTATTGCACAGGATTTCATCAAACTTCAGATTCTGTTAGACCTTGACATAAATAGATGCTGATTACGTTTTGGTGTAAATAGCCCAACAGGTGGTGCTGCTATGCTACTTTATTCATGATTTTCACGATAACTATATCTCAAGAACTAATGCACGGATTTTTTTCAAACTTCAGATTCAGTTAGACGTTGACATAAGTTGTTGTTGGTTAGGTTTTGGTGCAAATCTGCCTATAGGTGGCGCTGCTGTGCTTCATTTTTCACGATTTACATGATTTTAGCGATAGTCATATTTCCAGAACTAATGCACGGAATTTAATAAAACTTTACATTCAGTTAGACCTTGATATAAATTGGTGCTGATTCGTTTTTCGTGTATCCGAAACATGTGTGAGATAGAAGAAAGTTTTGGGATTGCCGCATCCGACTATTTTTAAACCTGGCAGAAAAGTTGCCAATCGGAAAATCTCTTTGCATATTAGAAAATTTAAATATACTTTACTTAATTTATTTTTTATATTGTTTTATCGAAATTAAAACACATCTTCTTTAACAAAGTCCGTGAGTTATAACTGTTCAAGGAAATAGATTTTAAAAATTATTGTTTAATATATTTTAATAGATAAAGGTGCATGATATATTTAAGGAGAATGCTTTATTGAAAGTTGAAAAACATATATGTTCTGTTGTACACGCTGCTTAGAAAAGTCCATTTAACCTGAACCCTTGAACGGAAGAAGCTGAAATAATAGAATAAGTGTCTACCTATAGTAAAATGACTACGGTTTATCATATAAGAGTGACTGCTGCGCCCTCTAATGACGAAATGTTGTAGGTATAGACCCTATCTCGAAAACTATGTAAGATAGCAGAAACAAATCAATTACAAAAATGCCGTGCATCCTCTATTTAGTATGAAATAATGTTTTTTTACATGTAAAAATACCTTGATTATAAAACTTGAAATGCTAAGTTTTCAGTAACCACTCTAAGGCTTTTATACGTCACTAATCGATTGTGGAAATATGAGTTTATAAAGAAGATGCTTATTTAGTAATAGAAGAATACATGCAATCAAGGTACAATTTATTTTGATAAGAAAGTCAACTTAAGTATGCTCAATGTGTCTGCTATCTGCAGTAATGTACGTGTATGCGTGCAAGTGCATGTGTATTACTGCCCTTGCATGAAAACATTCAGCATAATTAACATATTTTTCTTATTAAAATAAATTGTACTTTGCTTACATGTAATAGTTTTATTAGTAAATATGCATCTGTCTCATAATGTGACACTTCTGAAAGTGATCGATGACTTATTTAATTCTGTGATTGGTTGTCAAAAAAGCAAAATTTCAGGACTTATAATAAAGTTATTTTTATATATAAGATATTATTTCATACTAAATCGTAGACGCTCTACACTTTTATAATTGATTTTTGTCGCTGTCTCTCATAGTTTTCGAAATTGAGCAGATAACGCCCAAATATCGCCACTTGGAGCGCTGCAGTCACTCTCATATGATAGCGCTTAGTCGTTTTACTATGGGTAGACACTTGTCTACAATTCTAGATTTTTCTATTCAAAAGTTATTTCAGGATAAAAGGACTTCCCTATTCACCCTGTATGTCTGTACAGATGTGCTGTTTGTGAACAAATTAGCTTAAATGGACTGTTCTGTAAAAAGAAACGGTTCGAATCGGACTCGTTTAAAATGAACGAATGCCCAACCGTTTCCCAGTCCTCTTTCTTCTTCTAATTCTGATTGTATTGTGTAGATTAAGAGCCTACACTAGTCACGCGAAGAAACGCTTACGCTAATGTTAAGTCTATTGGAAGGTTATCGCGCGATTTCTCGCTCGCATTTTAATATTTTTAAATGATTTTTTTTGCATAGGGTAGCTGAGGCCAAACTCTAACGTTGTTAGTTTTTACTTTTTCGATTTTGGTTCAAGTTTTTTTATATAAAGGTACTTTCAATTTCAGAACCGGTTCAAACCGGTTCCAAAATTAAAAATGTCCGTTTATAAAAAAACTGTAACCAAAATCAAAAAAGTAAAAACTAACAACGTTAGAGATTGACGTCAGCTATCCTATGCAAAAAAATCATTTAAAAATATTAAAATGCGAGTGAGAAATCGCGCGATAACCTTTCCATAGACTTAACATTAGCGTGAGCGTTTCTTCGCGTGACTAGTGTAGGCTCTTAAGTAGCCTAATTTCTACGGATCGAACCGGACACATGGAATAATTTACCAGATTCAGTACGATAGTACTATCTGAGGTTCAGTTTGAGATATACCACTCTTGAGTGTGCGAGATAATTCGCATAACGTATTTCGTTAGTGCCAACCGATCAATCAGGACACGTGGGGTATTGTACCAGAAGTAGTTCCAACAGACTAGCTGGGGTTGTTTCTGGTTATTTCTGTCCTGGTTTTGCAGAATAGTTCGTATGACTTATTTCGTTAATTTCTTCATATGAGAAATTAAATTTGTCGTACCTGGATTAACTACTTCCCGGATACGGATAACTATTTTTAAGTTAAATTCCCACACAGCGGTGAGCAAAACAATATATCATGATCTAGATCTTAAAGATGAAATTTTGAAGAATTCTGAACGACATAATATAGGAACTCAATATTTTGTCATTACAAATTCGGCTCCCTGAAAGTCAGCCATGAGAGAAAAACCACAACACGCAGCATCTATCAGGACATTACGGATGAAATTTGCCATGATAGTGACTCAAAATATGGACACGGTGCGAAATATTTTCAATTTGGCCTCTTGCTACTACGAATTGAGAAGGAGGGTTTGCAAAACTATATTTCATGTTCTATCAGAACCATACACTGTTAAAAATATCTCTGTAAAATTACGGACAAAGGCCGACAGCAGAGATTCCAGTCATACCCCGTAAAAAATAAAAATCCATGCCCATTATTTTGTGCAGCCCGTAATTTTAAGGGCAAAGTAATAAAGCATTATAATGCACAGGATATAATGCACTTTAAAACACAGTAACACTTTACTTACTGTTCCGTAGCACGTAGCACGTTAGATAATCATCACAGAATCGCGGGTTAAAAAATATGTTACGGTCGTGGTTAAGTGACATTATTTTTCGAAACACGACTAAAATGAAGGGTTACACCCTAGCGGTGGAAAATGCATGGGGTCGTACCGTATTTTTGCTAATAGATGGGCTAGAACTATAAGAATATGTGGATTGCCCTTAATTTTCTACGTATCTAAGGGATAAGGCCACTTATTTAGTGGATCAGGCCGTTTTTCATCAAATAAGGCTGTTGCCCGTGAAAATTAAAGAGCAAATGCTCATAAAGTTACAGTTTTTTCTGAGAGTGTACAGATGAAAGTTTGCTAAACGGTAAATTTCTAATTATAGCATAACAAATCAAAACATAAGCATATAATAGGATTTTTTTTAAATATATGTCTCCCTCCCCCCCCCCCTTCCCATAGATGGAAATTAAAACCATCGTTCTGGATCTAACAAGGACTAGCAGTTGAAAGTTTATAAAATGGTGAGTTTCACAATCTAGGCGTCGGGTGTGGAGATTTTTCAATTCGGTATCTTGACCTTCTGGCAAGCACAGGGGCATAATAATACATCATGATTTTTCAGGGTCTTAGAGATGAAATTTTGCTAGATGGTGAATTTTAGAACATAAGGGAGGAATATTGATGACAAAACTCGTTAGACAAAATCATATATCAGGATCTCTCAAGACCTTACAGATAAGCTTTTAGAATGGTGACTCTCAGAATATAGGTGTGGTATGCGGTGTTTTCTTTTTAATTTGCCCTTATGCCCTCCAAGGGTAAAATTACAGCTCATGATCTGCCAGAGCCTTAAAGATGAAATTTTTCCGGCTAATAAATTTCAGAACATAGAGGCGGTAAACGGAAGATTTTTTTTTGTAATCATCTCCTTTATTTCCACGGGAGAAATCATACCTCAGAATCTATCAAGAAATTACAGATGAATTTTTCTAGAATGATGATTTTTAATCTTTAGGCATTGAAGTTCAGAGTTTGTTCTATTCGCCCTTTTACCTCTCCCGGAAAGCAAAATTGTACTCTATGATCTGCCCAAACATTACTGATGAAGTTTTGATGACTGAGAAATAATAGAACATAGGGGCTGAAGGCGGAATCCGGAATATTTTTTGAAAATTACACCTTTGAAACCTCAGGGATGAAAATAATCATACATCGGTATACAGGATGCAAAATATTATCTATCGTCGACCTTTAATTTCTTAACCGTTTGTTGTAGATATATAGTTCCAATTACGAAAGCGTTTAAAATGAGGTAAATATTCATGTTGTGACGTTAATTAAAGTAAAAAATCAATTTTATAAATTTTTATACGGTCCCTCGGTCCCTATAGTTATATTTATTAAATGTTTGCGCATATCATAACAAATACAACACAAAACGTTTGACTTCAGCACGACAAAAATTGACACAGTAATTAAATTTCAAAGTTTGAGATTTTTTCACATGATTTTGTCTTTTATTCAGAGATCAGTTAAAAAATGAATTAGAGTAATTAGAGATCGAAATCAGGGTGCCATGTCCTTTTTACGGCAAAACTACCTTTAGCAGGTATCGCTAAATCAGTGTATCACCAAAGAGGGTTATTTCATCTAAAAATTTGAGCTGACTTTCAGGGGTCGTATACAAAGCGAAGAATGAAATATTGAAATTAAACAGAAAAATAAATATCAATTTATTATCATATTAGAAAACGGTCTACTATAAAAAATGAATACATCAAATGCCGGAATCTACTAGAGAAACAGCTCAAAGTGTTTTCCATTGGTGGCAATATATAGATAACATTTTGCACCCGGTATATCAAGGTTCACAGGTGAAAAGTTTCAGGATAGTGGGTCTCAAAATATAGGCGTGTGGAAAGGAGTTTTCTCAAATTAGTACAGTGACCTAAGGGTTGTAAACTTTTACCTCAGATCTATCAGGACGTTACAGATAAAATTTTGCTCGATGGTGAATTTCAATATATATGGCGGTGAGCAAAACATATGAAAGTTTCCACGATGATAAGTCTGAAAGCATAAGATTGGAGAACGGAAAATTTAAAATTCAGTATTAGGCTTGTCCTGTCTTAATAGCTTCATGGTAAATCACCAGGGGGGACGATCTTACGCAGGACGATCTCTGCCTCATGATCATTTTTTGCTAACAGATAAAATTTTGCTTTATGGCAAATTTTGGGCTAAAACAAAGGGTTGATGAGTTTTTTGAATAATTTTTTGATACGATGAGTTTTTGAAAATTTATTACCGGAATCCTCCAAAGCCGTTGTAGATCCTTTGCCACCTACCCGCTTTCCAACTTAATTCATGACTTTTGTATACATATTTCAAAAACGACTATGATTTTAATACACCAGTTTTACCAAAACAAAAATAAAATCATAGTTATTAAAATAAAGAACAATATAGTTAATTTGAACTAGTTCAGAGTACTGGTTTAAAAAAAGAAATCATGCGGTATGAAATAGTTTCAAGAAAAAAAGTAAATTGCTTATCCCTGCTTTGCAGAATATATTTAGAAGAAGATTTAGATAAAATGGGAAAATATAATTCATATAAGTGAAAAGTTTGTATTCCAGTTATTATTATCTAAAAAGCAAAGAATTGCGAAGTGTGTATTAACAGGATTTATCATTCCTTTGAGACAGTATTTCAGATTTGAAAAGAGTAGTTGAATATATGATGCAGTCATTATATGTAGCTTAACCCCATCATTTTCAGATTTTTGATCAGCCATAAGATTATTACGAACGCAGTGTACATCATGGAGGTGAAGGGATTAAAGGGATTTGAATTATGTGAAAGGAAAATTCGAAAAATATTGTTAATGCTTCTTATGAAGTGAAAATAATTCATAATTTACTGACTTTGCTCTTGATATTATTTTAAGTATTAATGTCTGAATCGAACAACACATTTCAGAAAATAAGTGTTTTGTGTCTTGTAGAAGGATTTTTAGATTTATATGTCATAATTCGTAAAGCGCATATATTGGGTAGATAAATTATTTAGAAATAAATTGAAATCAAGGTTAAAAAAAATTCATGTAGCGTAAAAAATTACTTAATATTTTATAGTGTAACAAATTATGCATTTACGAGCTAGATAATTTTTGAGATCAGACAAGAACCGTAATTACATCAACAGAGGAATGCAAGTAATTTCTTTAAAAAATATTTTTTTAATGGCTTATTTTTTCTCTTACTTTTTCCTTTTTCTTTAGTCGTAATCAATTTTGAGTGCATTATTTTGTAACGAATAAGTGTGAAAAAAGAATTTTGCTTCTTTTTAGAAAAGTATCTTTTTTCACCATTTACTTAAAACAATGCATTTTTACAAAACACAAAATACTTTTTTCAACAGTGTTCGTGAGGTATTCATATTTAAAGAAATTTATGTTTTCTAAACTCCTCTGTAAAAACATGTTTTATATTACGGTGATGCATAATATGTTGGAAGAGAATGTTTTAATTAAAATGGGAAAACAGACGTATAATGTTATATACAGGATGGAAAAGCGCTTTAAAACCTGTTGGAGATATGAGAGCAATGTAAATTACAAAAAAGTTCAACATAAGGTAGGAATTCAGATTATGTTGGTTAAATAAGCTTGCGGCTAATTTTCAAAAATTTACATTTTTAAAAATTTTTATACGGTCCCTGGACGCTACAAATTAAATTTAGAAACATTTTTCCTGTGCTCTGATAAGTACAACATTAAAAATTCCATCCTTCTACTAGCTAAATTTAACAATTTATTATGCGTTAAATTTTTTGAAATTGCGGAGCTTTCTGGTACTAAAAACGCACAGATGGTTTTTTAGTGATGTAAAGTTCTCAAACTTCATAGAATTCAACGTATCATAACTCGGTGAATTTGGGTCGTAGAAGATGGAAGTTTTATTGGTTTTACTTCAGGGAGATTCCTTTTTAAATGTAACTTATAAGACTCAGGGACGTATGCATTTTTTTATTTTGCAGAATTTTGTCAATCATTAGCAGTACTATTTCATCAACATAATATTAGTACTTTTTCATTTTGAATATTTTTCCAATTTACATTGCCTACGTATCTCAAACTGGTAAAAAATTAAAGGGCGTTTCAGTTTTTTATGGAAACCATGTATACTCTTTATCATATGTAAAATCTTTATAGTAACATAAATAATAATCAAGAACAAAAAAAATAGCTATTTAAATTATTATTATTTTTTTTTAAGTAGAGAAATAAACAAAAATTTTTACAGATGATATATTTAAAGGAATGTTTCAGCTAAAATGGGAAAACATAATTCATATAAATGAAAAGTTCGTATTCCGGCTGTTATTTATTAGAAAAGAAAACAATTGCGAAGTGATTATTAAAAGTATTTATGACACTTTTGAAACAGTATTTGAGATTTGAGAAGGGAAGAGTTGAATAAATAATGCAGTCATTATGTGTAGCTTGAAGGGATTTTAATTATGTCAGAGGAAAAATTCTCAAAATATTGTTAGTGTTTCTCATAAAGCATAATTAATTTATAAATTACTGATTCCTTATTTACTTTCCGAACATATAATGTAAAGAAAGTATTGTAATCGTGATTTATGTGTGAGTGAACACGATAATTCCCAAACGTTGCTTCCGATTGAGCTCTCATTTGGCTAACCACTGTCGAAAGAACAGTATATATTTCTGTGCAAATCAGCTGACGCACAGTGGTCCCAAATCGTGATCATGTGGCCAAAAATCTTTTCTGGCTTTCCTAGGGGTTGTATATGTTTCACTTTTGATTTTACAATGTTCTAAATGATAATACATTTTGAATTCAAATTATATGTGATTGGGGGGTGCCGGGAGAGGGGCTGGAGGGGAAAAAGGAGGGATAATATTTGGTAAATTATACCATTATCTTTTCTACAATATTTTCATTTTACAGGGATACGAATTTTCTACTTCTTATTCTAGTGACTATTTCTTCTTTTTTAAAACAACTCAGCTAATTCCGTCGCCCCCGTATATTTACATTCTTCCCCATCATCTCCCTCAAAATATATAACTTAAAATCAATAAAAAAGTCTATTTTTTCTCTTTTTTGCTGTTATTGGAGATAAAGGACACAATAAAGGATATAAATAATCAATAAAATACATAAATAATCAATTAGATAAATTCCCCCTCCCCTACACACATGCACACAAACGAAATGTCTCCTTCTTCCATTTGCTCCTCTAGCATAGAAAATGTTAAATCTTTATTTTTTTTAAGTTTTCGACATTTGTATTTACTATGAATTAATAACAAATCATCCAATTCATTAATAAGATTATTTTCAAAAATTTTTACTCCTCCCCCACATACACTTTTACGTCTATCTATGACACAATGCACAATACCTTTGGAATTCTAATAAAAAAAAAAGATTCTGACTTTGTTTCTGTTTTTGTAACATGAAATGAATAATCATTTCTCTAAATTTCCCCTATGTCTGAAATTTGCTCTTCCACCGCTACTTCCTCCGGCATACAATGACTAAAATCCCTAAAAGTTTTTAAATTTTTACAAACAAAATTTGCTCTGTTTGTTATTTTTTAGCTATAATTAATAAATAACAATAAAACATGTAAATTCAGCTTCCACCTCCAAAATATCCGCTTCGTACCCCAACCCCCCCTCCAGTATTTTTTTTAAATATTAGTTTAATAAATGTTTTTAATAATCTATCCCTAAGTTTTTATTTAAAAAATGCTCTGTTTTTTGCCCATAACTTTACCCAAAAGCGTTCACAGACGTTTTAACCCATTTTTACCCTGAGAAAATCAGATGACGTCATTCCCCAACTATACGAGTAAAACGAGTTTCGGTCTCTGAACGCGCCAAAAGATTATTTGGCGATTTATCACGAGGTCGGCTAACGGAAATATGCCTTAAAATTAACTTATTAATATTAATTAAGTTCTAAAAATATAAATATTTTGTATTGTCATCGGAAATACACCTGTATACATAATTTTTTTAATTCTATTCTTTTAGGAAGCGAGTGAAAATCGAGTACAAAATTCCAACTTTACATACATTAAACAAGTTAGAATAAATAAAAACGTGTAAAAAATGAATTCCACAAAGTGTATTTTTGTATTTCTGTGTTACCGGACCAACCCCCTTGCTGTTGGGGATCGAGTGGTTGGCACTACTCGGCTAATCGCTTGACAGCGTAGGAGAAGGCGGCAGGTTCGACTCCCGTTAACTTCGTTGCACACCCTTTGCGGAGTTTCGGGCTGTAATTCTTCAGTGTTGTTATTTCCTTGTGTGTATCCATTCTTCATCCTCACGAAGATTTATAAGCGGATATTTGTATCAAGCACACAAGTCTGATGTATATGTTCAGTGGACTATATTCCAAATCTGGGTTCGAGGCTGAATAAAGTCACGTGGTACCGGTAATTTACCCAAAGAACTTCTTATTGGTGAGAAGGGAAGCTACTACAGCTTTACCCCATGAACTGTTTCGCTGGCTGGCGGGGATTTACATTACGTCTACGAAGCCTTCCCTTCTTTACGCTAGAAGTTCTTTGCTTTGATCACGTGATCGTGACGTAGATGGAATATCCTCCATAAACAAACAAAAAAACCCCGTTTAAGAGTATTAAAATGTACATAGCCATCTGCTTCCGATCATATTCAAAATGACACACAGTAGTTCATCCAACAGTTCACAGTAGTTCACACAGTACTTCTATATAATTTTTATCCACTAAACTAAAAATACATACATATTTATGTTCCGCTTGTCTTTATAAAGGGATATAAAAGATTTTTTCCATGTCTTAATAGATTGGAAAGTGCCAAAAGCTTATGAAGTTCTACTACGTTCTATGGCGATCTGTCGAATTTGGAACTACGATGGCGGACATTTCGTCAATGTACGGTATCTTTCATAGATCACTAATATATAAACTAAATATAAAGTTTAGTGGAATCCCATGCATTAGTTCTTGGTTTGAAGCCCCATAAAATTTGAGAAAAAAATATACAAAAAGACAGTTAGACAGATATCGGTTGAAAAATAGACAAATTGTATTTAGGACACTTCAAATATGTAACAAACTAGAAATCGAACTATTTCTACTATTATATACTATTCTCGAATGCAATATTTCTTCTTCTAAATCGAGTCGATAGCGAAAATATATGTTATTTTAAAATTTATTGATTTTTATGAGAAAAGTTTTATATTTACAAACGATATTTCTCTCCGAAAATTATAATAAGTTAATAAAATTTTCCAACAAACATTGTTCTGCATTCAGATGAATTGCCGTATATGAAACGTAAAAAATTGAAATAATATATATATATATATATATATATATATATATATATATATATATATATATATATATATATATATATATTTACGAAAAACATACCTCCATGAATTAATGCATGAAATTTTGCAGACTGAAAAGCTTCGAGCTGACGCACACAAACCGAAAAAAAAATTGTTTTTGATGCAAGAACTGTAGTGAAAGAGCTTTTTCTTTTTCAGAGGAAAATAGAAAAGACGTTGTAAAACATATTTGTTGTATGGATTATGCTGTTGTTATTCATAAAGCTGGTGTTATTCAAATGTCGTATTTGTTCGCATAAATTTCGTCCCTAGGTGTCTTTCACAAAACCTGCTTTTGAAAAAGCTTTATTAAAAACAAAAAACTTGTCCGTGAGTAACGCTTACGTCAAACTGACGGTGACAATTGAGCAATAAATTTTCATTTTACTGCAATTTTTTTAACTTCTAAACATTGCACAATGTAAATTTTTGCACCGTTGCGTGTCGTATAGGAAAAATAAGTACTATCAAACGCAATTTGTTTAAAATCTACATCTTAATTTACTGATTGTGTATGGTATTTAAAGTAATTGTAAAGTATGATTAAAAAAATCTATCTCTATCGTGTGCAGCTTGATTACGGAAGATTAATCGTTTGATCTTAAAACGATATAAATAGTTCAGCATTTGTTTCCGACTAATATTCCAAAATGAAATTAAAAATTCTTTTGAAAATAAAAATAAAACACAAATTTAACAGATATGTAATCTAATAAACACGAAAACTAAAAGCAATTAATTATAAATAAAAAAAAGTTGATCAAAAGTATTGCTATAGATAGTGAAAAGTCTTTGAATAATGCTTTTTGATATTGTTAGAGGGCCGTCTAACTACAAGAAAAACAAAGTAAAGTAAAAATTCTATGAGAGTTTTCAATTAAAAATTATTCTTACGGGTTGGATCCAGTGGTGGGATTCAGCCGGTTCGCACCGGTTTGGCAAACCGCTTCCTAATATTTTATTGAGTTCGGCGAACCGGTTATTAAAAGAGCATTTGTAATGTTGAAATCACAAATTTACACTCCTTAAAATTTCCACTCTCTGAATATCGTATTTTATGCATAACACATTGACATTTTCTTGTTTTTTTTTTTCATCTTTGTGTTACATCTAAGATTCCCACAAAAGAAATTCGGTGGTGTTCCGTGGAGTATTTTTACAAGAGAATAGTGACATACACATAAAGATAACGGTCCTATTAGAAATTTTGTGTCAGGCCTGCTATTTTTGCCGCAATACCCCCCCCCCCCCGCCAAAAAAAAGCCCTTAACTAATCAATGTTTTTAAAGAAAGATGCATATTTTAAAACGGAGCAAAATTATATTATTGATATAAAATGTTATTCTTTTTTTTTATTAAAATGGATACTGTTAGCCAAAAACTGACTCAATAACAATGAAAGATAACAGAACCAAGAAAGTTATGACGTCACCAATTATTCTTATTTTCGTTTAACTACATTAAAATAAAATTTTAAATTATTAAAGCTGGACAAAGCATTTTCAGAGAACAACTTTGTAGGAACGAGTTTAACGGCTTATTCTCTACACTTTTTCTGGATTCAGCAATATTCATCTGCTCCGTCATCGTAATTTCACGAAGGCAGGTTTTAGAATTTCTTTGTTTTATTTTTAATGAGCTGCTTACGGTCATAAATGGCGTTTTGCTTACCCATCATAGTATAGGATAAGTCTTGTAAACGTTTTGAAAATCGAAAAATCTTTTTGACGGATTTACACGTTTCAAACACTGGAGATTCCGAAAAATATATTTTTAGAAAAAGAAATTGCCGTCCGTCTGTCTGTGTATGTGTCTTTTTGTCTCTCTCTCTCTCTGTGTGTGTGTGTGTGTAAACGCTTATCTCTCGAACAAATTGAGATAGAGACTTAAAATTTGGTATGTACTTAGTATGTAATAATGGAAAGAAGCTCTTTGAATTTCAGTAACCTCGATTAACCGGAATTATTTTTATCGGATTCTCGAAATATTCGTTTTGATAAAAGGTATTTAAAAATTTTCGGAATTGTTAATTTTAAGAAATAAATATAAAAGACAATAAAAACGTAAATTTTGCATAAAGAAGGAAGTTGATCGGATAATGAGTTGCCGAGATATTTGTAATAATATTTTCCACACTTTTCGATTTTTCATGACCCTGTATTTCATTCAAATTTCAATTCAAAGATGTATTTTAATTGAGATTGAGACGCTTAATCCGATGCAGTAAACCGTTAGTTAATATAATTATAAATTTTGGAGTTATAAAGATGTTTCTTTTACGCAATTCAGTAATAGAGCATTTAAAGTTTATGATGTCATAAAGCCACGATTTTACACGAATTGCAATGCATTTTATAAATAGTTTACACATGTTTTAGTTTCATATTTTATATTATGCATGTCCATGATGGGTAAGTATTACGGTGGTCCCCAATGACCAGTTTAAATCAATATTGATAGTGTAAACAATTTATAGTAAGTGAATTTGTTAATAAACTTTTACGACGAAACTTTTTATGATTTTCATTGCTTTCCAGTATTAAATCCTTCGTTTATTCTGTAATTAGTAACAAATTAAAATCCCATTGCATATAATATTGCAGCACGTACATGTAAACAGAAGGGGCACCGAATGAGACCTTAAGATATTTTGTGTTATCTATTATATTTTGTGTATTGCGAAATAACTTAGGGCCCCATATTACTTACCCATCATACGTAGTATACGGTAAGTCTTGTAATCATTTTGAAAATCGAAAAAAAAAATTGACGTATTTACACGTTTCAGACACTGGAGATTTCGAAAAACATTTTAAGAAAAAAAATTTTGCCGTCCGCCTGTCTGTCTGTGTGTCTGTAAATGCTCTATCTCCCGAACAAATCGAGATAGAGACTTGAAATGTGGTGTGTACTTAGTATGTAATAAATTGTTTATTTTAAGGAGGGAATATAAAAGCAGTAAAAAAACATAAATTTTGCATAAAAAATGAAGTCGATCGGATAATTAGTTGCCGAGATATTTGTAATCCTATTTTCTACACTCATTGTTTTTCATGACCCTGTATTTCATTCAAATTTCAAGTCAAAGATATATTTTAATTGGAAATGAGACGCTTAATTTGATGCAGTAAACCGCTAGTTAATATGATTATCAATTTTGGAGTAATAGAACATTTAAAGTTTATGACGTCATCAAGCCACGATTTTATTCGAATTGCAATGCATTTTATAAATAGTTTACACATGTTTTATTTTCATATTTTATATTATGCATATCCATGATGGGTGAGTATTACGGTGGCCCCCAATGAGTAGTTTTTTCTTGCACCCGTATACGTTTAAAGAGAAGAACCGTCCCTTCTTTCAATAAAGTAAATGCGTTTAATCTCGAAATTTTTTCGGAGCACTCATGAGCACTGCACTGATGATGAAGAGGACAGGGTATATATCGCCTCCTACTTCTTACGATTTAACATTTTTCTATATCGTGGATGATTTAAAAAAGGAAACCATAATAAAATGTTATTTTTTCATAAGTTATTTAAACTAATTAATTATTTTTGAAGCTGAAAAGGGCGCTGATGAAGAGAGTGGGGAGGTATACCGTATCTTACTTTTGAAAATTTAACTTTTTTCTATATTGTTGATGATTTAAAAAAAAAGAATTATAATGAAATATTATTTTCCTAAATTATTTAAACTAATTAAGCATAAAGAGCAAAACACATAATTATGTTTATACAAATGTTATTTATTATTATCACGTCATCAGTTTATCACAAACTTTCCTCCTTCCAAAAAACCCCCACACATGCTCCACTTGCATTTTGTTCTGTTGGCCTCTATAGCAGTAATAATTTGTTTAAATGAAATTGTTGCAGTTATTTGAGCTCTCTAATAATTTTTCATAAAAAATAAACTGAAAATAAAAAACTCTTAATATAATATAAAAACATCATTCTTCGGGAAAAGTCTAGTCAAGTTTACAGGCTAGACAAGTTTTTGTTCAAAATCGTCTAGTGAATCAATTTTTTTATTTTGCCCACATGTCGACATTTGATCAAAATTCCACAAATTATTTTCCACTGATTACTTTAAGTATAATGCTACCGAGATCGGTCAGTAGTTTTAGTACATTTCTACATTGTTTTATATACTTCTGTATATTCAGCGCTAAGTCTCATCTCATTTTAATAAAGCATTTTAATTTTAAGTATGATATTTCAAAAATACTTTTTAAGAATTATTATTGTTATTAGTATCTATTATGTATATATTAGTATCTATTATGTATATATTAGTATCTATTATGTATATATTAGTATCTATTATGTATATATTAGTATCTATTATGTATATATTAGTATATCAGGTGGTCATAATTTAAGTATCTCTATTTGGAGCTGCCGGTAGCTTGAAGTAATAACCCGAATGAAACCAAAATCGGTATACTTACTATTCGAGAAGGGGGAAGAAGAATGGAACAATAAAAAAATAATTGCAATAATCACCGATAGATGACGCTATTGAGTGTAAAATGTAATGTGTAATACAAGAACAAAGATTTAAAGAGTAAAACCGGATGACATACCTAATTTATTGGAAAATGTCACAGTGAATGTGATTACGCTGTCTTATGGCGGTGCTGATCGTGTTCAGGTTCCACATGGCCATTGTGCTGGAGTACACAATCTAGGCGTGCACGGCGTGCTCAACTGCTGAATGTAACACATCAAGAGTGATGTTTCGCACATGTTGTGATATGCGGTAAAGTCATTGAGGTTTGCGACACCTCCACAATACACAATATTATACATTACATGTCACACTGTAAAGCGCCATGTGTCGGCGATTATTGCAATTAATATTTTTATTGTTCCATTCTTCTTACCCCTTCTCGAATAGTAAGTGTATCGATTTTGGTTTCATTCCGGTTATTGCTTCAAGCTACAGACAGTTCCAAATAGAGATACATATATTATAACCACCCTGTATATTATGTATTTATATTCTGAGTTGGATAAAAGGTTTGTATCGTAATTTTCATTTGCATATTAACTAAAACATAAATTTAGAAATAATTTTTCTGTCATTTGATAAATAAGTGAATATAGGTGGGGTCCGCAAGGGGCCCACGAAAATATCGCGTCCAGTCCCTCAAATGCATTAAGACGGCCTTGTTCAAAATATTTTTTCTGTTTTCAAAGATATTTAAAGATAACATAAATATGGTCACAATGCGATTTCACATCCAGGTGGTTTTATGGTCATATTTGTGACGTGACGCATGTAACTTGCAGTGACGTCACTAAGTCGTCACAAAAACGTTAGAAAAATATATTTTACAGTGAATAATATGTTTTGAAGTGTTGTTGTTTTTTAAAAAGTTTTTGAAGAATTTTACATTTTAGTCACAATGTAACGGTACTGCATGGTGTCATTTTGGGCACAGATATGACGTGACCACTGTGACTTGCAATGACGACACTCAGTTGTGGCATTGTGGTGAAATATATGACTTGAACACTGTGACATCTAGTGACGACACTGTGATGTTACTGCCATTATGCTTGCTATACGGGATATGACATCATTCTTCTAAAAAATTTTCAGCGTCAATCTAATCGACACAAACTTTCATATATGAAATTTGGTGCTAATTTTCAATTATATAAAACTAAAGGATCATGTAATGGGATTAGAAAAAATATTTAACCACATTATTTTGTTTTAACAAACGAAAACTAAATTTTCATTTCTCTAATGCTGTATTATCAATTATTCAATATATATTTTTTTATAACATACAATAATATTTATTTACTAAATTTATAATAGAAATATTCTTAAAAACCATATAAAGATTTGATTATCTAATTACATTATTATTTAGAAATTCTGTTAACGATTCTTTGATTCAATGTCAACATAACAAAATAATAAGATTTTTTTGTATAAGTGAAATTTATATTTACTTCTTAAACAAATAAATACATTTTATACAAAACGATGTAAAGATTACAGTAGTGTCTTCTGTTAATTTTTTATTATTTATTTAAGTATTCCCTCCTTTTAATCTCTAATATATTCATTATTCAAGGCATTCATATTAAAAGCTTTTATTTAATATCCCTGAATAACGCAATTCCTAAAATTTATTATAGTATTTAGTAATTTTTTAGGGTTTCGTTCATCTCACGAAACCCTATTACCCCCGCTCCGTTGTCTGTCCGTGACAGAGCCGTTCTCAGAAACTATATAACTTACAGGCATGAAAATTTGTGTACTTATAGCTAAATACCTACTATGAAGCTCAAAATATTAAAATAAAAAAATCACATTATTTTAATATAGAGAGATAAAAAAAAACAAAATTCTAACAGCCTTTTCCTATTAAATTTAAACATTTTTTCGTTATAGCAGTTGCCAACAATTAAAAATCCACAATAAACTTCTTTATACAATAATTACTTTTCTATTGAAATATTTTCACGTGAAAAATTAAGATGAAATAAAAGGTTTCACCAATTGAAAAAAAGATTAATATGACGTCATATTGGTAATAAAACGGATCTTTTCAAACATTTCTCAATAATACAAGGAGTATGAGTATGAGTAAGTAAACAAAGCAGATTAATATCAAGTCATTAGAGAATTAAAAAGAAAATTAGACTTCATATTGGAAGTCGGATTTTTCAATTGTTTGAGAATAATGCAAAGCGTGTATCAATATGAGTAATAGAGAGTAGTAAATATATGAGTTTGAGGAACGTATTGAATCAAGATTAAAAAACCCTATTATGGAAATATTCGCATATTTTAACATTTTAAAGGTGCACAACATGTTTAATTTTGAAATTATTTGTTTTTAATTATCGCATTTAGTCCACATGACAGATATTATTATGAGAGAGTATTCAGATATCCGAAAAAATGGAGTTTGTTTTAAAGAGTTTTTACACATACGTTTTTAATTATCGGGGGCGAACCGTTTCCCTTAATTAATGCATTTATTTTTCTTTTAATGTTACGTGAACGACGCTACGGGTAACAGCTAGTAGAATATAAAATAACTAATTTTCCGTATTCTGTGGGCAAAGTTAGCTCCAAACGTGGGCGTTTTGCTAGTAACAATATAGTTTAAAATTAATGTAGATACTTTTAAATAACTGTCACAAAAAGTCTCACTTTCTAAAATACGCAATTTGGCAGTAGGACCTGGATTACAGAGGATTACACAATAGGTTTAAATATCTATTTTATATAAACTATTTTTTTAAAATATCACATTTAATCCACATGACAGATATTATTATGACAGAGTATAATAGTGGACTTAGCCCGCTACCTGTCCGGTTTAGATATTAAAAAAAAAAAAAAAAAAAAAAAACGAAAAAATAGACGGGTACATTTTTACTTTATAAAAACCATGACATTTTTTTTTGTTGCTAAATGAATTTTATTTGGATTTATTTGGCCAGTTCAAGGTTTCTATTTAACTTTGTTGAATTGGCAGATTTAAAAAAAAAAAGCAAAAATTAAAGAAGAGAAAGGAATTGGTCTCGTAATTTAGAATCTTGATCAGGTCACGAGACCTTCACTTGACTAGGTACCTCCAGAGGTATAACACATAGGGAACGTGGAGGACTTTGCACCCACGACGGATTTTAGATGTACCAGGAGCCATTAGCGTACATGGCTTTACATATTTGCCATGTCTGTTGGCTTGTCACGTTCGTGGTTGGTTGTTGCTGTAGTGTTTATCGCCGCTTTTCTGGGCTGATTACTCGTGTTTCATAACGCAACATGGATACATGTTTTTAGAGTTATTTTTATTGTACTACAATTCCTTTATAATGTGTGGATAAGAGATATCTGACCACCACATAAGATGATGGCAACATCAAGCAACTATTTCTTAAAACCGTAAAAGTTGTTTTACACAATAAACTAAAATTATGGGCAAATGACGACATTTTCCGAATTAAAAATATTTGCCTTATTTAATCAAAAATTTTCTGTCATTAAGTAAAGCAAATATTGCATAAAAAGTGGTATCCAAAAGCTTTCAGTAATGGAGCAAAGAAAACCTTCTTGCACTGTTAAGGTATAAGGCAAACTGTTAAGGTATAAGGCAAAACTGTTAAGGCTGCCGTAGGCTGATTTTTTACTCTGTTTGTATAGAGACTTGAATATGAATACCAATAATTTTTAAATGTTTTCTCCATCTTATTTTTCTGCGATTAAACAAGTCAAAGAAAACTTTTTGAATGTACTGAAGTATAAATTCAGGAGACTGTAAAAACGCTTAAAAAATCCACCTAAGAAAGCCGCCATTTTTGTGTTATCACGTAGACATAGTATTCAGGGAGCGGTGCATATATGTGCGCAATCGAGAATTTTTTTTTATACAGAATTTCCGAATCCATACAGGAAATTCTGAAAGAAGAATTTTTACTTTATGTAATCACGAAATGTCTGACATTAAATAAAGAAAAAAATACTATTCAGTATTTCAAGTTGCACTGTTGGAGCATTAAGTCGCATATACTTAAAACATTTTATGTTTACAGTTTAATAGTATAAAAGAAAGTTTGCAATAACAGCTCTTGTATCTTCATTTTTAGGTGCGTTCGTAATTATATAAATACGTAGCACCTATAGTCGTCGTCTGGTCCGTCCGTCCGTCTGTATGTCTGTCTGTCCGTTTGTCTGTCTGTCTGTCTGGTCGTTCGCATATAACAGCGCAAAAATTACCCAATCATATGATTTCAAATTTAATATATATAATCTTTGCAGAATTCTGTCGAGTCATTTCAAATTTTATGAAAATTGAATCAAAACTTATTAATAAAAATATTTATTAAGTAATTTGAAATTTTTTTTAAAAATTGTACTTCTTTGTTATAGCAGCTTCCGAGGATTAATCGTCCAACGACCGACATGTATCATTCTATTAATTCCTATCATACGTAATTAATTCAATGATATCACATGATTGGTAATGATTCTAGGTTGCCATGGTGATTACGTCCTATTTAAAATGGAGTCATATCATTTCCGTATTACTGAATTTAAAAACCGAATTTGTGTACTAAAATTGTTTAATTACAGCAGTCATATAATCTACCGACAGTTTTTGGATAAATGTTTCCGGAGAAATAGATATTAAATGGAAAAAAGTCTAAATATGGATTTCAAGTTCTGAAATTTTCAATGCTAAGCTTAAGTTTCCCATTGGAATTTTCAGTAAATGTCAACAAATGATAAAATGTTGGCAACTTAAAATGTACATATTTTATTACGGAATTTAATCATTTCATAATAACAGACGATATAATTTATTTCACTGAAACTGGTTATAGTACGAACGCACCTCATTTGTCACGTTTGACGTACAATTTCCAACTTGTTAAGTCATTATGTTTGAATTAGGAATGTCTAAAAACAAAGGAAATTCCTGAAATGGACACATATATCTGCTAATAACGCAAATGGATTAATAAAAATTACAGTTTTCATTACAGTCAAGATAAATTTGTGTATTTCATAAATATTAAATAAGGATTGCTGGAATTTTTTAAATAAATGTTATTTGTTGCAATACAAATGTTTTAGGTGTTCCTCTAAAATATTTACAATCTGTCCTCTAAGAATTTTTTCCTATAGTTCAGTAACTTCAAAATGTAGAAATTGTAAATCTTTTCGATTTAATCTTTGGAATTCAGAAAGCAGAATTTTAAAGATTTTCTGTCGCTGTAATACTTTAAGTATCTTAAAGTTTGTTTATTGGACTAGAAGTTTTATTAAATAGTGAAACTCTTTAAAGCTATTGCAAGATATTTAATGTAAGACATTTTCTCTTTTAAATAGTTTATGTTTTCTACATTTTCAGAAATTTTTTTGCGGGAAGTCATATAGGGAAAAGTTTATAGAAATGAAATGGTATCAGTTAAAAGATGCAGATGTACGAAAAAAAAAACTTTAAAAGTAATTATCCGTATTAATTTTTATTTCAATTTTATAATTTTTCAAGAATTTTTTAACTTAAGACTTCTATTTACAGCCTTTTTAATATTTAAAAATAATAGTTCTGAAGTTATTAAGTTTTAATTATTAATAGTTTAAATCTATGGCTTAAACGTTTGAATGAAAACAGCTGAACGTGCATGAAATTAAAATACAAACTTATGAAATTTACAAAAAATTTAGAGAAAACTAAAATGGCATTCATCAAAAAATTTTCGTTAGTTAAAATTTGTCGTCTTAAATAAGCAACATTAAGAAAGATTCATATTGGTTACGAGTTTAACTTGTTACTGCTGGTTTCGTAATACACAGATTTAACTCATTATAAAGATTTATTACTATTATTATTATTATTATAAACAATAGTTCTTTTTCTTTTCGTTAATTTCAAAAAATACTTTAGAAAAAATAATATATATATATATATATATATATATATATATATAGACATTTTAATACTACCTATCCTTATGGATTAAATCAATTAGTATACAAAAAACCACATCCTGTTTTTTCAGATTTAACTAAATATGAAAATTATAAAAATCTTTATTCAGGATTAAATTTTTCAAACATAAAAAAAACTTCAAGATCTGGTAGAGGTATACATAATAACAAAAAATACACTGATAATATTGTGATACAACAAGAGTTTGATGATCTTGAGGCACAATTTTGTAATGATTATAGTTGGTTAGCTATAAGAAAACATATTTTTAGTATTAAAAGAAATATTTGAACCAATATTTCAAAGTATTTAAAAATAATCAATATTCTCCACATTTTTGTGATATCTTTTATGATATTCTTCATTATAGAGCAAACCTATTAAATACAAGTCTTTCTAATAAACCTAAATATAAAACTAATAATACACATCTAATTATAAATTTTTCCAATCATGTATTTAATAATATCAATTTAAACAATGTCATAAACAACACTACTAATAATTTTCCAATAAAAAATTTTACTATTCACAAGACATATAAATATAATCGCACACTTGGACGTAAAATTTGTAATTACAATTCTTTTGCAAAACAATTGGTCTCTTCAAATAATTACCCTTGTTATTGTAATGGCCCAAAATTTGAAAAGTACATAAATACAACACATGGTCATATTATTACTGGTGATCTTAATATTGTAGAACAGCCTATTTTACAAAACTTAATGCATAATTAAAAAAAATTTCGCCTTCCATACATGTGTAAAATCAAATCCATAATAATGCAGTTTATTCAAGATATTGATTTATTTATATATAAAATTGCTATTGATTACAATAAACCTATTGAGTATTTTTGTGAATGGAGATTTTCTGTAATAGATAAATTAAAAAATGAAATTATAAAAAATTATCAACATATTACACATGCAGCTTTTAAAAACATAAATAAACATATATCAGAACTACAAAACAAATTTATAATTACTTATGTAGATAAATCTCCAAATAATTATGCAATCAACACAAGTAATATTTTTAATAAAACTAAATTAAATATTGAAATTAATAATAGAAAATTATTAAATTATCACAAATTACTAAAAATCAAATGTAATAATTTAAATTATCCTTATCTTGTTATAATTCCAAAATTTCATAAAAATCCAATTAAATTTCGTACAATTACCATCGGGTGTAACACATATAATAATAATGCAAGCAATTTACTTCTTAATATTTTAAAGCAGATATATGATATAACGATCAAACATAATAACCAACATTGCCTAAAAAACAGTTCTCAGCTTATTAATAAAATACATAATATCAATCCGGTAAAATTCATAAAAACATTGGATTTTAATGATTTATTTAATAACATTGATATAAAAGACTTACATAAAACAATGTGTATGTTATTTAAAGAATTTAAATCTCAATTAAAATTAAAAGATCATATTTCCGTAATTTTTTAAAAACTTTATTAAACTTTACATTGCATAATAATTACATCATATATGACAATATTATTTATAAACAATGCCAGGGAATATCGCAGGGTGGGACCGCTTCTAGTAT
Source organism: Maratus michaelseni (assembly GCA_963931845.1). Classification (NCBI taxonomy): domain Eukaryota; kingdom Metazoa; phylum Arthropoda; class Arachnida; order Araneae; family Salticidae; genus Maratus; species Maratus michaelseni. The sequence goes on from OZ007588.1 coordinate 325,905,899, forward strand.
TCTCTCTGACCTTTACTTATATTATTATGAAAGAAATATTGGTCCGAACAATGATTATGTATTTTATCGCTATATTGATGACATTATCATTTTTTATTTCAATGATAAAAATTGCACATCACCACTCAATTTTACTCAAATTACATTAAGCGAAAATGATTTGATTAATAATAATATAAATTTTCTTGACTTAAAAATTAATATTAATGACAATTATAAATTAATATTTGATATTTATGATAAAAGATTTGACTTTCCATTTAAAGTAAATATTTTTACCAATTTTGCTTCATGTTTACATAAATCAGTTTATAAAAATATAATTATCAACTACCTTCATCGTATAATCATCTATGCTCAGATATAAATAAAAACAAAAATATTAAATGTATACGAAATCAAGCAAAACTTAATGGTTATCCTATTTTTTTGATAAATTCAATTATCAACTCTTTTAAATAACATTTATTACATCATATAAATATAAACATGTTATGTAATAATTTATTTTGTTTTAGTGTGTGATAAAATATAGCAAATGATATTGCAAATAATACAATTAAAACATATAAGGACTATTATTAAGATGGTTGAACATTGTTTACACTTTATATAGTCATGGTGAATGTGCGTCTGCCGATCACCTATGTATATTAAGTGATACTAATGATTAGTTATAAAAGTCTATAAAATATGCATTGTATTAAAATCACTGTAAACATAACATATACAAAAACACAACTCATCAAGATTATGATATTTCATGATGTGCGCCATGTGGTCGTATTGGTATAAATGTAGACCTTGTGATGTTTAAGGAATTTTTGATAATTATTGTGAGTAAGATATTTTATCTGTTCTTTACAAGTTTTTTATTTCCAATTTTACTATTTCCAATTGTTTTCTGGTAATAATACAGTATACTTGGATGAATATACTGATCTTAGCATAAATGCCAGTATATTTATGAAATACTGTATTATTTTTAAAACACGTGTGGATACATCCAGGCTGATGATTATATCTACACGTGTTTTTTCATATCCAATTCTAATTTAAATCTCTTGTTATTTTTCCATTATATTTAGTTCATATTTCATTTCAAAATCCATTTGTATTCACTTGATATCAACTTCAAATTATTAACTTATGGTTTATTATATATATATATTTTTTTTCTCTCTATCTTTTTTTAAATATTTTTCATATTTTCAGTATTTTTGGCCAATTACCATTGAAGCAAATGCTATGGTAATATTATGATTGCACTTGTTAATTTATTAACTATGTGGTATTCTGTCTACACTTTATTACTAATTATCTCTTAGGAGATTTAATTAGAATGTTACAAGAACTTGATATGTTTTTTGAAATTCAAAGATATTATAATTATAATTATATATATATATATATATATATATATATATATATATATATATATATATATATATCACAATTACTTTGAATAAAAATTTGTTTTAAAATATTTATTGATACTTATACTTTACATGTTTTTATAGAAAATGTGTAAATATTCACATTATAATAACTTAAAAGATTTTATGTTTACAGTTTAATAGTATGTAAGTACTTTAAACGACTTCACATTTATGTCACGTGGGGGCCTCCAGCGGATGAGATTTGTTACGTGAATGTGGTTCCTATTCCTTGGCCCTTGTCGCGTGGAGGTCAGTGACCTGAAAAGACCGGCCATTTGGCCTAGTATGTATAAGTCTAATTTTTTTTCTCTCTCTGGCCCAAAATAATTGCACTGTTCACCCGCCCCTTGTCGCGCTGGCCGGCGGGTTCAGCTTCGGCTATTTTTTTTTCTTAAATAAAACTTTAATAATTTTACCGAGAGGGACATCAATGCTCTACAGACTTGGCCTCCTTGTCTGAGCACTCCCTCTTAGGCAGTGATATAGTATGTGTGCTTAGAATCTCATAGAAAATGTTAGGTTGGTTAATTAACTTGATTGACTTTATACGGTTGTTGCGTGGTTTTCCCTAAATTTTAGGTTTATCATTTGAATTGTTCAATTTTCTTTGTTTTTATGTATGGGATTTTAAATTATTCCAGACCTTTGTCGCAGGCAACATCAAAAGTCAATTAGAATAATTAATTAATTTAATGGATTTTAAGGTAAATGAAATATAATAATAACAAGAAAAAAAATCAGACATCAAGCATAGAAAATGAAACGTTTTCCAACACATTCATATTATTGTAACAAAACTTATTGTTTACTAAGTTTAATAAGGTGAAAGATGATATGTAAGTAAACAATTTGGAAAACGCATTAAAACATTTTAAAACTTAACTTCGGCAGTTACCATCTATGGTCAGAAAAGAATTAAAATTCTTTTGTGAATCCCTGTATATAAATTATTGATATGTATATTACTATATACTCTGCTAAAATTTACTTTTGTTAAGAAACGCTTAACACAGTTGAAAACTGAAAACGCATTTCCAGAAAAAATCACTCATAGCCAGTACTGTAACCGAACATTTTTGTGTGTCCTTGTATATGAATTTTAAATGTTATGCACACCATATTAAAGTAAACATCCTGTCGTGCATCTCAGTGACATATATCAATTACAATATATTTGAAATAGTGTAGCATCCTTAAAATACATTGCAAACGATTTTCCCGCATAAACCGTAAGGTAACGAAATTATTTTGAGTGTCCCTGTAAATAAACTATAAATGCTACATACTTCATTTTCAAAACCGGACATGCTATAGTAAACCACATTAACAAATATGAATTGCATAACAGGTCGAGTATATTTACGCGAGTTAGAGCATGGACAGTTAGATGGCAGACAGACAGACAAACCGAATTCATAAACACTTTTCAAATATGTTGGAAAGACTAATTTTCTCTTAGTTTAAATATAATAATTTTACTGAGAGTACTGGAATTAGACTATAATTTATTACGCAATATGTACAGTCAGCTACTTTCTGATTTATGGAGTGTCAAGCTTAGGAGAAAATGAAATGATGTTCATTTTTAGCGCTTCGCAAGATATCAACTCATTGGAAAAAACTAAAAAAAATCAGTCTGTTGAAAGAGTTGTTACAATGTCTTCATTATTGTTAAGATAATACACGAAAACATTGGTTCACCTTGGAGTTAGACCCCTATACTTTTGACTGAAAAGTGTATTCAAGCGTAGTTTATTACAAGAATTTTCTTATCTACATGTGTGTTATGATCTCTTTAAGCTGCGACAATATTTCACATTGCACCCTGTTTAATATGTATTAACCAACATTTATCCATGTCTACCATTATTAAATAAGTAACTAATCAAGTATTTTTATTAGAATATTAATAAAAATCCTCTGTATTTGCGAATGCAATCGCAAATATAATCATAAACTTTTACAAGAAGTTACATTTACTAGTTAACGAAAAAAAATACTCATTACTATTTTATAGACTTTGTTAAGAATGACAACTATTTAACCAATTTATAAAGACGAAACTTTAGTGGACAGAAAAGCCACGTAAAGATAAGATGTTTACTTTGATTTTTAGAATAGTTTTATTCATGAATACCATCAGAATTAATTTCCTTCTTATTAGAAAGTACTAGAAAGCTAAAGAAATTAGTTTTAGCAGACTCATAGTAAATGAAATTTTTTTCACGAAAATAGTATATTTACATAATTAAAAATAGTTGTTTCATAGTAAAACATATTTACAGTGTAACAATTTACATATATTTCTTGTTTTGATAATGATCAATAAGGTAATTATAGCATTATTGTAAACATTAAACTAAATCCAAAATAGTAATCTATATACAACTAAGAATACATATTATCTCACGTAAATATGTTTACACATAAATATTTATGTATACACATAAGTTTCAAAAACGATTTCACATTCACAAGACAGAAATTTTGAAGAAATTGGCTAATGTTACATTATATTGAAAAATCTATACCCAAGGATTGCAACAATGTAAATAAGCACAATAAGAATGGGATTTATTTTATTATAAACGTCGTGTTATAATAAATGTATAATGGAGACAATTCATCTTTTTACTCATAGATGTGAGATTTCTATAAATGCGCTCGTTGTTTGGGCAAGTGCCTACAATGCTTTTAATTGTTATGCCATCTTTTTGTATAGCTTATATTCTTGGCTATTAAAATTGTTTATCAGATATTTGGTTATCGTTATTTTTAAGTTATTAAATTAATTTAATTTAAGCTCTTTTGTTATTTTTGTAAAGTGTGTTAATTTTCTTTTTTTTTTTTTAAATCGAAGAAGTCACTCTTTGCACCCTTGTTTTAGCATTGTATTTTATATATTTATTTATTGGCTATCATAATTAGTCATACGCTAGACCTTGAATATTAAAAATTTAGCCTTATACATAGAACATTAAATGAACCGACCGTTTATAGTTATTGAATATTCCGGAGTTATAAATTAATCAATCCCAATACGTTAAATAATTCTTGCAACGAAATTCCACTATTATAGAAATATTGACTTTATATTGGAAATATTGGCAATAAAATGGAGAAATATTTCTTACTGATATTGATGCAACATTGGAAAAATTCGAGAAAGTCATCTATTCTTCTATCTTAAAATCAAGGCATTTCATTGAAAAATAAATTAAAACTTTGTTTAAATAGTTTATTTAGATTAATCAAAATTTAGATTAGCCTATTTGCATGAAATATCTAGCAGGGAAACACTATAGACTAGTATTGACTACATAATGGCCAGTACAAAACCACAAGTTGGCCAATATCAGCATGGAATATTTCCCCAAGTGTTGTGTTCCCCAATTGAGTGTTTACATTTTGAAAATATTGCACCAATATTAGCAACAAATAATTCGCCCTTTTAATGTCAATATTTTCATTGTAAAGTCAAAATTTCAAAAAGATTGGCATTTCGTTGCAAATGTGTCAGCCAATATTCAGCCAATAATGGCATTTCATTGGAAGACTTTCAGATGAATGCAATATTGACAAAATAGTGAAGTTCACCGCCAGCTACTAAAATTTAGCCAGGAAACAAACTTTTTGAAAATTCCGAAAATCAGGAACTGAATTTTTAGAAAAAATTCTGTATTAATGGGGATGAAGTAAAACTTTTTCTGGCTAAAGCAAATCTACAAATAGGATAATTAAACGGTCATTGAGTTAGGAATATTAGGATATTATAGTTTTTAGCTATGGTTTCTTTGTACACGCATCGTTTTTTCTAACTGAATTGGTGAAAATTTAGAGATTGAGATTTGCGCCTCTGTTAACTGCATATTTGTTAATTGGGCAGCCTTTGAACATTTTGTGATCACAGCGGATATTGAGATATTTGGCATTTAACCCTTTCAGGGGCAAGCAATTGTGTTCCTGTAACGTTGAATTCACACCGGTATTTACGAAAGAATTCAGTTCAAAATAAGGAGAAGCAATTTTTCAACTTTTCCCGTCAAAGTTAAAAAAGTAAAATTTAATTAAAAGTTTCTGGTTCGAATCGGATTAAAATTAGGTGGCATATAATATATCCCACCGCCCCTCAAAGGGTTAAAGCACATTGTTTGAGTGGATAAACAACACATTTTTTCAAATATGCTTTGACTGTGTTTTTCACATCCAGATAAATATCTCGTAAAATATACGTATAATGTTGGAAAGTCTGATAATATACGCGCTACTCTTTTTTTCAGTGTTTTAATTACTTGAGGCCGTAATAGAAAACAGATACTTACTTGTAAAACATTTCATGGTATCTTTCTATTCTAAAAAAGTAACTAACTTTGCTGCTGCCATAATCAAATTTATTGCAAAGAAATGTATGATAAACATGTTAAAATAGACAACTTTTAATTCATTTTAAGCGCTATTTCCTTTTGAAATCGGTCAAGATAGTTCAGTTAAATAAGTTTTATGAGGTCAAAAACTATGCATAGCAATTTAACTATTTTTCTTGGCATACACTTCGCTAGATTGTGGTGTGCAGCGTCCAATCATTTCTTAAATTTCGCTAATTTTTTCAGTTTATTTCCAAATTTTTATTCAAAATTTCACTATCCAATTAATAATTTAATTCATATTTAGAAATAGCATTATTTTTACTTGCTGCTGCCAGATTTTAAAAAGCCCAAATAACATTTACAAACATTTTTAAATTGAAAAAAAAATTGAATTTTTTTAAAACAAAGAATGGAAACTTTAAAACAATTAAATTATTACGTGCGAAAGCGTTTACTGATAAACAATAAGCCATATTTAAAGCGATATGTACTGGGATGATCTGAGCATTATTAAAAATGTTGGGTTACTATATCAAAATCCTTTCAAACATTTACAAAAAGGGACAAAGGAGCATGGAAGTGGGTAGGTGGCGGAATTTCGCTTATCTACCGTTATGGGCAAAAATACGACTGTTTATTAATTCGTGATCGTGGGTTCTAGTCTGGAATTATAATGTTATTCAACATAATTTAACCTAAAAGAAATATAATTAAAATTAATTTAGGTATCACGTTGTAATTGTTTTTCGCTGAAGTCCAAACGTATAAGCCGTTAGATTAATTAATCGAATTTCTTAATTTCGAAACCTTAATTTCTATGACCCAACTACATAAGTATACCAGCCAATAATTAAACCATAAAATAAAATGAAAATAATTGAGACACATGAATTAACACTAATATGCATATTTATTAATATAATACATATATATACATAAGAAAATACACATTAACATAATTAAACTACCACTTCCTTACTGGGATCTCTCAGATCCTATAATTTTACCATTCTTTAGTTTAATATTTAAAAATATTATTACAAACATTATTACTTTATTTCGTCTATTCTATTGTTCATCTCAAAATAATTATAATTATTTCTTTTAAAATAGTTTTTATAACGTAAATTTTGAGATTATCCAGGAATTTATGTTACTCTTTTGTGTATTCTGAATAGAATACAATCTGAATTAAATCTTAATTTATTACGATTACCACCGTACCCCTCGACAAAATAACAATCCTTAATACACGGCATGCTAAAGAATAATAATAAAAAAATCCCTGACTGCTCGGCCTACAGGCACAGGTAGATTTTGAAGACGCAGACCGTGGGGCGCCTGTTTGTTGGTAATTGAGGAAGAAATCACCTTATTGTCATGATGCGGTAGTTGGAAACGCACACTTCGAAACCTAACTTGTTGGCATGTGGAGCCGGCAGGGATGTTTTTTCTTTTTAATTTTTTTTTTTTGCTATAAGGGTTGGTCCTATAAAAAACTTGTCAAAATAAAAGTTTTAGATAATATTAAGAGGATTTATAATAAATTTAAGCGGATTTGATATCTTCTGAATTGACGAAGTTATGAATTTTTTTCTTCTAAAACCCCCCTTTCCACCCCCCCCCCTTGGGGCCATTTTTAATGATATCAAAAATTTGTCATACATAAATTTTCGTCCCTTTTCCTAGAAGTAATAAAACTTTAAACAGATTCGATAAGTATCATAATTAAGAAATTATGTTTTTTTTTCTGTTTTCACAAAATGCCCCCCCCCCATTCCCCCCGCTTGGTTCGATTTTGCCTATTAACGAACTTGACCGAGATTTTATGCCTCTTGATTTTATGTATCAGTTTGGAAGAGACATGTGCAGAATTATGGGAGTTATCGTATCCATAAAAAAGTGACATGATAGATATATATATAAAGTTTTGAACTGGGGGTGGTTTTGAGTTCTGGGAGTCATGATCGGCGTAGATCTGCAAAAATGTTTCAAAATTTCCAACTTAGGTGAGAATGTAATAGGTAGTATTTCTTACGAAATCTACCTAAAATTAGGAAATACCAGCATTATACAGAAGCCAACCCCACTAAAAATAATCTGAAGATTATCTTAAGAAAGTACCACTTTCTTCAGAAATTCTGCAGATTTAACTTTACCTTTAAAAAATCTGCAGAATTTTTTAAGACATTTCGCAGATATTTTGAAGATTTGAAAAAAAATGGGCCAAATACCTACAGATTTTCTACAGATATATTTTTTAAGATAATCTTCAGATTTCTTTTAGTGGGGAAACGCCCCCACTTCGTTTATCCGGAAGAAGCATCCTTCCTCAGGTGAATTCGGGTCCCGATTCACTCATAAAAACCTCATAGTTAAACAAGGACTGCTACGATCAAACTTTTCGTTAAGATTCATATAATATTTATTTTCAGTGTATAAATACACTCTGCTTACAAAACATAAATATGGAGACAACATATTTTCCGAGACTCCTTATATGATAATTCCTTATATGTATATTAAAACGCTGGAGTAAACTCCAGCCATGAAAATATGCGAACTGCATATCTGGACAGAGTCAGAAACGTCTTGAAACGTAATAAAAAGAAAACTGCCCAGTTAAACTGAGGGTATTGAGCTCACAGACTATTCACACTAATTGTATATTATACTCTTATTTCAAAGAATTTGAAGTAAGCCAGAATAATAAAGAAATTGACAATATATTAAGGGGGATCATACCCCCCCCCCCTAATACTTAACCAATGAAACCCCCAAAACTAATCAGAGTAGGGTCTTATCACAATGAGGATATATACAAAATTTGAAGAAAATCGGATAATTCTACATGAAAAACCCATTTATCTAAATTAAGGGGGGTAAGACCCCCGTTCCCCTCTTTATACTTAACTAATGAACCACGAAAACTAATCAGGGAAGTGTCTTATCACAATGAACCTATATACAAAATTTGAAGAAAATCGGATAATTCTGCATGAAAAACACATTTATCTAAATTAAGGGGGGTAAGCCCCCCGTTCCCCTCTTTAGACTTAACTAATGAACCACCAAAACTAATCAGGGAAGTGTCTTATCACAATGAACCTATATACACAATTTGAAGAAAATCGGATAATTCTGCATGAAAAACTTATTTATCTAAAATAAGGGGTTGGGGGTTAGCTCCCCGTCGCCCCCTTTATATTTAACCTATGAACCTCCAAAATTATTCAGGGCAGCTGTTTATTACAATAAACCTATATACAAAATTTGAAGAAAATGAGATAATTCTGCATAAAAAAACTCATTTATCTAAATTAAGGGGGAGGGGGTCAGCCCCCCGTCCACCCCCCTTTATATATAACCAATGAACCTCCAAAATTAATCAGGGCAGCCGTTTATCACAATAAACCTATATACAAAATTTGAAGAAAATGGGATAATTCTGCATAAAAAACTCATTTATCTAAATTAAGGGGGGGTTAGCCCCCCGTCCCCCCCTTTATATTTAACCAATGAACCTCCAAAATTAATCAGGGCAGACGTTTATCACAATAAACCTATATACAAAATTTGAAGAAAATGGGATAATTCTGCATGAAAAACCCATTTATCTAATTTAAGGGGGGGTTAGCCCCCCGTTCCCCCCTTTATACCTAACCAATGAATCCCCAAAACTAATCAGGGAAGCGCCTTATCACAATGAACTTATAAACAAAATTTGAAGCAAAACGGCTGTTTCTATCAAGAGTTATCGCGTTACGTACATACGTACGTACATACATACATACAGAACCGGCGGGCACATAACCTCTCAGGCTTTGATAGCCTGTGAGCTAAAAAGTAAGAAATACTCTCTATTGCAAAAACATGTACATATATATATTTTTCGTTCTTCTATATAAAAGGTAAGACTAGTTGGTCATTTATACCCGCACAATACTGCGCATTAACGGCACTAAATACTGATATCCGAACGCTGCGACAGGATCAGGTTCGGTCTCCAGGGGGGGAGGGGCTCGTGACATCATTGCCCCCGGGCACCTCTGGAAACACATAGGAGCTATCAGAGACCGAAAACTAGCTAAGGGCTTCCTCCTGAGAATTGCTATACCGTCGGTCGGAATCGAGGAGCACCTACAACGTTCACTTCTGGACTTCCTTCCGGGGGACGGACAAACAGAAAAACAAAATGAATTAAAACATCTAACTACAAATATACAAAAAAAAAACTAGGAAAATTATTCTCCCACCACCGTGACCCAAGGTAACTAGGCCCGGGACGCTGTATGGCAGAATAGAAATGAAAGTAAAAAATGCTCCGGCCGGAACTTGGTACCGTCCAAGCCCGTTTGTTCCTCTTCGACGGATACGACCACTTGCTTTCCATGTCCTTAACCGGATGCCGCACCACACCCGGCCTCGACCTGCTGACTGTCTCCGGCGCCACCGCCAAGGAACTGAGACCGGCTAAGTGAAGCATTCATCTTGGTTAATGTCTGGAGTGTCTGAAGCAAGACGAGTGAGACACAGGTCGCACGATGCCGCACCCAGGTCGGACTACCCCGACAGGTCCTTAGATCCGCTAGGCTGGATCAACGAAAGTTGATCACGTCCATGTACCCGGAAATGGTGCTATGTCGGTACCAGCTCCAGTCGCAGACTCTGATTTGGGCAAACCTGAAAAGTGAAACCGGCTGCCACGGCGTCCTCTGCCAGGCTCCCGGTTATTCTGCCGCGCATAAACCGGGTTGGGTCGAGACCACATGGAAGGGCACCCTGCCATATAAAAAGTAGTACGGAGGTACATAAAAATACACCCCTTCCAGTCACTGGCTCTCAACATTGGAGCCTGTCATTGGCTTCAAGCGGTTTACTTGGGAATGGACCTCATCTCATTGGAGGACCCATTACGTCATCCAAGAGCAGCATCTTAACCCATATAAAAGTCCCTACCTCCATTCTAAAAATTCGAGACTAATTAACCTGCCATCTTAAAATTTAATTTAAGGAGATGTAGCCGACTTGGTAGCGCCTCTGTCAAAAAAAAAAAAAAAAAAAAAAAAAAAAAAAACCTTTTGGCAATACACAGTAAGTCTGAGTGATTTAAATCAAAAAGTATAAACATACTTAATCAAGCAATATGAAATTTGGTATACTAATAGAACTAAAGTACCGGCAAAGGTAACTTGGCAGTGGAGATTATACTACAGAAAAGTGTACATGCGCGAGAAGAAATAGTTCTTTACTGAATTTGAAAGAAAAGCACTTTAAATATGTTTTTTTTTTAGATTTTTCCATTGAAAAATGATTTACTGATTAAACAAAATTGATTCAGCTTAATATATAATCATTTTTATGATAAATACCTGTAATATTAACTGAACTTGTATTGTTTCGCGAAATGATTTTCTGGCGAAATTTTGGCGATTGGAATAAATCAGTGGGCAACCCTCGGACACCCCGCAGCGTTAAGTACTTGGCCTGCGACAGATAATTCTCCTGCGATTGCGGGAGATTTAAGATTTTTGATGTCCAATCAAATGTTTCATTTTTTAAAATATTAAAGATAGAGTAATAATTTTGACGGATTTGAATTTTTCGGAAAATTTTAACTCAAGTACATACCAAACATATCGATAAAATATATAATATAGGAAGAATTTTCTTTTCTTTAAAATAAAACTTGTCATGAAAAAGTTCTTTATTCACATTCAATGATATCAATATTTCCGTGTTTCCTAAGTTAAAAGTATTCTTATTTTATTTGCACAGAACTGATCAGCAGTTTATTTAATTTGTTTTTTGAGGTATGGTAAATATTCAATATATCAACAGTATTTTAGACTCAGAAACTCCACACTGTAAAAATGTACTCATTTCGAAATGAGTATTTTTGGATCAAAAATATGCATGTGCATTCTCAAAAATGAGTAAGTTCATGTACTCATATCGAAATGAATATTTTTGGATCAAAAATGAACATGTGCATTCTCAAAAATGAGTAAGTCCATGTACTCATATCGAAATGAGTATTTTTGGATCAAAAATGAACATGTGCATTCTCAAAAATGAGTAAGTTCATGTACTCATATCGAAATGAGTATTTTTGGATAAAAAATGAACATATGATCAAACCCAACATACTTGTATTTTTCAGAATGTGTAATGGCGAAATTTCGGAGCGTATAAAGCTATTATTTGTTTGAAGGAGAAACGAAGAATAAGAGAAATGAAAAGTGGATCTGGTTGTTCGGGATTTTCATCAAAGTGGATCCACTACAACACATTTACTCTTTTTTTTTTCCTCACATTTTACACATCTACTTTTTTTTCCCTTGATAGTACTTCAAAATTATGATTTTTTCCCCACTAATTTTTTTAAAATTTATTTTAACTTTTTTAACGTGAGGCAATATTGTGTTATTTAAAAGTTTCATAACATAATATCTTTGCAAATTATAGCTATGCAAATTGGTATTAAACTAAGCTGATTTGGCTTACAAATTTATGAATTACGCTAAAATTTATTATTTTATAAATTATAATTTTACAAGTTTATAATTTTTTCCTTGAATTTATAAAATTAGTTAATATTTTTTCTTTACTTTTATAAAAATAAAGTTTTTAACTTTATAACGTTTTTAATTTATTTCTTTAGCTTATATTTTTATAAATTAAACTAATTTAATTTAAATAAAATCCATCCGAGCATATTTACGGGAGTTAGAGCACGCACAGACGGCCATACAGCAGACAAACCGAAGTAAAATTAGTTAATATTTTTTTTTTACTTTTATAAAGATAAAGTTTTTAACTTTATAATGTTTTTAATTTATTTCTTTAGCTTATATTTTTATAAATTAAACTAATTTAATTTAAATAAAATCAATCCGAGAATATTTACGGGAGTTAGAGCACGGACAGACGGCCATATGGCAGACAAACCGAAGTCATAAACACTTTTCAACTAGGTTGGAAAGTGTTAATAAAAATTGAAGAATGCTAAATAAGTAATAAAAATCTTATATTTATTTAAAATGTTATTTTTTGTAAATAAACTTCTTATACGGTTTCATAAACACTGTAAATCTTTTGAATTTTAGTATTCATTAATATGAGTTTGTTGCGGTTAGAATTTTTTTATTATTATTGTAATACAAGCTTTCAAATCTGTGACTAAATAAAACTGACTTATGTAAACTTGAAAAGATAAAAATATTTCTTCCTATTTTCTTTTATGATTTTCCTAAAAAGAGTTCTGTTACATAACAAACACCAAACACGATTTATTTTTATTAGACAAATAAGGAGTAAAAAGATTTTTATTCATGTTCTATGTGATTTACAATGATTTAGAATAAATTCGATGTATTTATTAATGTACTCCAAAATAGAATCTCAAATCAATAAATTAAAAAAAAAAAGTCCTTTTAAGGACTAAGCCTTATCCAAGGCTAAAAAAAAAAGAAAGAATTACACTAAAATACATACTTCAAACAATGCCTTTGAGGCTGTACATATATAACGTTATCAACATTTTGTTAATTTCGGACCCCCTCCCCCCCTTAATGATATCGTTAAAATATATTTTACAATGATAACGATATCCAGTGTTGAATTCAGGGGGTGGCCCGGGGGGGGGCATCCCTCCCCGGAGCTTTGAAATGTCCCCACTCCCCGGAGCTTTGAAATGTCCCCACTGGAAGATTTGAGATTTTATGCTTTCAATGGTCAAAAACTGGAACTCTCCCTCCCGGAACTTTATAATTGCACCACCCCCGGAGGAACAGAAATCCCTCCCGGAGAAAAGTGTCTTAATTCGACACTGACGATAGACGAATCGCTTATAACTCTATGTAATTTTTATTTATTAAAAAATGAAAAACTCATTTAAATGCTTCCACCTTTAGATACTTCCAGTCTTTAGTTAAAAAAATGTAGTTTTCTTTACGGCTGTTTGTCAATTTAAGTTAATTAATTTCTAACATTTTCAGGAAGTCATTTTCATTCGTAAATACATACAAATTACAGAAATTCTCATTCAGATATCAAGAAATCGAATAGTGTTTCGCGTCTTCATAAAAAGGCAAATAACATTTCAGAAAATGGTTAAAAATTAGCATTTTAACCTGATGAATGCCGAATAACCTTCATTGAAAAGACAAAAAAATTTACTATATGCGTCTACAGATATAAACAGGATTATTTTTGCTCATGTGGAAAAATCCCGCAAAAACGCTAAAAATAGCATTAAAAATCGATAAGATTTCAAAAATTGCAGAGGAAAAAATTATCCGTTTTTGGACTAAAAGACAAATAGGATTTCTTTTATGAATGTGGAAAAATCGCCTCGTAAACCCAAAATTTCTATAAATTCAAATAAAAATATACGCATAAATTTCAAAAATGTACGTACGAATTCCGAATAAACTTTATTGAAAAGAGGATAAAATTTACTAAATTGTACTAAAAGTTTAAAACAGGATTTATATTTAATAATGTGGAAAAATCACCGCTAAACACAAAACATCCCGTTAAATCGCATAAAAATCGCTAAAATTCCAAAATCGCAGATGACAAAATTTATCAGATGACAATGAGTTAAAACATTGTAAAAGGAATTCTTTAACGAATATCAAAAGATCGGCGTGGAACATAATAGTAACTCGTGCAAAATTTATTCCTACAAACAACGATAAACAGCCAAATCTGGCGATTCAAGGATTTACATGAAAAGTAAACAAATGTTATAAGTTAAATCCAACAAGGATTTTTCTACACGCCAAATCATCGCTTTTCTTCCAATATGGGAATCTTCGAGCGCCAAAGTGAGTGAGCAGGCCGTCGTAGCTTTGCCTCCACTGCCAAGATAAGTGTGCCGCTACTTTAATTGTTCATTGGAATTAAATACAAGAATTATTTTATTATCTTTAATATTTTTTGAGATAATATTATTTAAAATATGGATCTCTCTGGAATCTTGTCCACGACGAGAAGGATGTGTAAGGGATGCGAAAGTCTATTTTTTTCACCAATTTATTCGAAATGTCATATTTAAAACGATTTTCTTATAGCATCTAAAGAGATAATTTTCTTTTAGACGTTATAAAAGTACGGGAGGCAGCGACATTTTTTATTTAACCATTTTATACGAGCTGATTTTTAAATGCGTAATTGATAAATCACGAAAACAGCCGTTAAGCAGTAATTACACTTTAATTTAAGAAGTAATATTCAAGAAACAGATACTCTACACTGCGAAAAAAAGTGTTGATTTTACAGCATAATACTGGCAACTCAGCTGACAGTAACCGCAATTTTTGTGTCTTCACCTAGACATAGTATTCAGGGACCGGTGCATATGTGCGTGCATTTGAGAATTTTTTTTTTACAGAAATTACGAATCCATACCGGAAATTCTGAAAGAAGAATTTTTACTTTATGTACACTGAAAAAAAAAGTGTTGCTTTTACAGTATAATACTGGCACCCCAGCTGCCAGTACTATACCGTAATATTAACAGTAATAAACAGTAAAATAAGCAGTAGCGGTAGCGTATTAATGCTTATTTTACTGTTTATTACTGTTAATTTTACTGTATAATACTAGTAGCTGGGGTGCCGGTATTATACTGTAAAGGCAACGCTTTTTTTTGTAGTGTAGAAAATATCAATACAAAACATCTATTCATAAATAATTATTTAATAAAAGTAAGTAGTATTTTCTTGAAAAATAACTTGTGTTTCTTCAAAAGTTCCTGATTGATAATTGATTAATTTCTAAAATGGAAAATTGAAAGCTAAAATTTATTCTACTTTAGTTTCTTCGTACTTTAATCTACTGATAGAAAAAAAATGACCCACTACCTCATGGATTCTATTTAATGCTCTGAATTCCGGAAACGTAATGGAAATTCTTCTCGAGCATATTGTCTCGTTAAATAAGAACGTAAAGCTTTCAATCGGTGTAATTTGTGGTGATTGGAAATGGTTAACTTGACCATTGAAATGAAGAAGAATGACTGTTTAAAGCTTGTTTAGCAAATGGCGTATTGCGAGAAAAAGAGAAAAAAAATAAATGCTTATAAAGCAAAGAAAACGTATAGACTATATATCTGTATTATAAAGCAAAAACATGCCCGTGATTAACGTTGAGAACATATTGACGGTGGCAATACCTGGCCAATAAAGTTTGCTTTTGCTGCAATATTTTTAACTTCTAAACACCGCAAAATTTCAATTTTTACACACTTCGAATGGAGATTTTTTTTCAAATGAAATTTGTTTTAAAATTGTATTTGAATTTACTGATTTGTTATGAGTTTTAAAAAAATTCAAATATGATTAACATTAAAAAAAAATCTTTGTCGCGTGTAGTGCGATTACGAAATATTAACCCGTTTGTAGTTAAAACTATATAAAACGCTTGACATTTGTTTCCGATTACTATTCTATTACAAAATTAAAGCTACAAAAATAAATACATAAAATAATATAAATAAAACTATTTACGCTTTTAAACACTGAAATAATCAGATTCGAAAAGGCTACTGTAAGTAGCAAAATCTTTATGAACAACTAGCGTGCGGCACAAACGAATTTATCGCTTTTAATACATTTCAAAACTTTATTTGAATACATAATTGATATTTTTGATATAAAAATACTTTTATATGTTATTGGTAGTGAGTGGGTAATCTAAAAGAATATTAATATTGCCTAATTTTCTTTATTTCTTGCGCGACGGCTGGCGTATTTTAAGGGTGTGTGTGTTTTGTTCATAAAAATAAAGTTTGTGTGAAAATGCTTTATTGTTATCCGCATTAAATTTAATGCACGGTGTTGCAAAAAGACTGCCTTCATAAATATTATGAAGGCAGTCTTTTTGTCTGCTCAATAACAGAGTAGCGATATACGCACAGAGCGCATTCTTCGTTTAAAAATTATTGTATAAAGGCAAACTATTGTTGCCAGCATCGCAGTATCGCTTAAGTATATGTTTCACCGGTTACAGGTCGCTCACGATATTGCACGCCAGTTAGCTCACGATATTGCAAGCCAGTTAACTCACGATATTGTGTATCACGATTTGACATACAATAGTCAATCATATATTAACATTTTTGACGTGTCGCTGTTTTTATCGTTAAATAAACTGTGCACGTTAAGGTGGCTATTTTAGATTTAAACCTTTGTGGCTATTTTAGATTTAAACCTTTCCTAGAGCACTAGAATTGTAGTGTAAAAAGTTACAGTAATTTCCATCCAGTGGCTGTTGATAAAATTGTGGACATACATATATACACACATGCAGGACAGTTACTCTTTAGAATAAGTTAACACATTGACTGAGTAAGACGTGTATCCACATGTCCAGAACATGCATACAATGCATTAGTTTAGCTACAGCATCCAAATTGAGCATACGAATTTTTGTCAGCATATAAATAAAGCATCACGTTTGCTGTGTTTGTCACCGTTTTTTATGTGTTTGTGTGATGCCAAAATGTGCGATCCTGGTCCAAGTGGTATTTCCCAAGCCTTTGGTTCTTTAAGTTTATCAGTATTTTTGTTTCTTATAGATCAAATTTTACGTAATATGAAAAAATGTTTGAAATAGTTTTAGTTTTGTTGAAGAAAAGAATGAAAACAAATCAAATCTGCATCGTCTATTTACGGCAGTAGCGGTCCCGCATCCACATCTGTTAGTACTGAAAATGAACATTTCAACTAGAGTGCTAACGACGCGGATCCTCTTCCAAGTTGTAACATACTTCAAAATGAGTTAATGTGCCATCTATGTGACAGCAATGAAATTTTAAGCCATATTTATTCTCCTACTTGAAAGTCAGATCACGTCTAGCCCGCGACTACTTCGCAATCAACATGTTAATAACTTGCAGTTGTTTTAAAGTACTTAGTTTCATGACTAAGAAATGTCTGAGATAAAATATTGAAAATCTCTAAAGATTTACACTTCTTTAGTTTCTCCGTTGATTAATCTACAGAAAGAAACACGATCCATCTAGTCATCAATTCTAATGATTTGAATTTACCAGACGTAATGGAAGTTCTTGTTGTTTATTGTTTCGTAAAATAGGAACTTAAATCTTTCCATTGGTGTACTTTATGATGATTTGAAACAACTAACCTGATCATTGAAATGAAAGAAGACGACGATTCAGAGCTAGTCTTGAAAATGTCTTATTACGATGAAAAGAGAAAATATATTTAAGTCAAAGAAAAAAAAAAACTCCGTAATTCTATGTATTGTAAAATAACTTGCATTTCTAAATTACCTTTGTTCATAATTCATATTTGATAAAACTTCGAAAATGGAATAAGGAATTTATTAAAAAAATATTTATACTTTCTTAGTTTTTCCACTATCAAACAGAATGAAAAATGAGCCTCTTTATCATCAATTCTAATGCTCTGAATTCCTCTGATAATGAAAATCTTCTTAAACATACTGTCTCATAAATAGATACCTGAGCAATTGGTATTATGTGAGGCGATTTCAAACAGTTAATTTGATCATTGAAGAAAGAATATTGCTTAAATATGTGTTTTAATGAGGATTTATGATGATAAAAAGGGGAAAAGTGGTTAAGTCAAAGAATAAATGTAGAACATATATTTCCTATTTATTCAAATAATTCCTTGTTTAGTAAAATAATTTGCATTTCTTCTAAAATACCGTGTTTCATGATTGATAACTTGATTAGCTTTTAAAATGGAATATTGAAAGTAATTAAGTAAAGATTTATCCTTCCTTAGTTTCGCCGTTAGTAAATCTACGAAATATGAAACGAAAAACACAGTCATCAATCCTAATTCGTCGAATTCTCCAGACATAGTGAATATTCTTCGGGAACATATTGTCTCGTAAAATAGAAACATACAACAACAGTATAGTTTGTGTCATTTTCAAACGGTTAACTTTATCCTTGAGATGAAGGAAGAAAACAGTTTAATCATTATTTCGAAAAAAGCTCATTACGATAAAAAGAAAAAAGATATCCTTAAAAAAGTAAACTCCCACCGCACTGCACTTACCAGCTTTTGAATGCGGTATGTACGTAAAAATTGACGATTATGTTTGATCGTTGAGGCGGAGAAAGAAAACTGTTTAATCTTTAGTTTGAAAAGAGATCGTTACGAAAAAAAAAAAATGTTTAATCAAAGAAAAGTAAAAACTCACTGTACTTACCATTTATTTGAATGTATGTAAAAATTGTAATGAAAGGGTTATGTTTGCAGGATTAAGAGGAATAAAAATATATACTAATAGAAAAAAAGATGTTTGTATGTATTATTTGATGACTAGGGAAATATATCGCACATGGAGGTTTGAAAATTTGTTCCAAATAGACAAAAACAGGTATGCACTCCAGCTTTAGATTTTGGACTTTTTGATTAGATTTATTATTATATTTTATTGACATGTAAAATTAATGTATTTCCTCGTTTTTCTAAGTTTAACAGTTGAACTATTCATAAAAGCAATCCAAATTCAATCTTTTATCCCAATAACTAAATTTTGTCCTCTTTTCAATAACGTTTATTTGAAATTTGTACAGTGATTTTTGAATTTTTAGCGATATATTTTTTAAAAGTCCCATTTTACCAAAATTAAAGACTTTGGTTTTTATCAGCTATATCCATTTTATATATTAGCTATCCAATGTTATATTTTTTATACTCGTGTTACGAAAATCCTCGGGTATCGTTTAAATAACATTAAAAAATCCCAATTAACATTCCAAATGTATACAAATTTTTTAAACAATTAAGAGAAAATGAAATTCTCGCCGATTCCAACGAATATCTATAGAGAGATTTTCATGCATTGGGTTTACTATACTAATCCTTTTATCGCTAAAACCCATTGCTGTGAAGATTATCTTTCTTGAGAAGGGAGAATGCAAAAATTAGCAAAGTTCGCCTACCTCCATCAACTCGGCTTTTATTTTAAAAATATTTTTTTGATTTCATGTTTTTACAATTGCGCATTTTAATGAAATATGCGCTTTGCTTTTTAAAGAAGTAATTTATTTTTACGGTTGTTGTTTTAACGATTTATTGGACTCGATCTAAATATTCAGGTTATATATTTTTTTCCTTTATGGGTCCTTTTGTTGTTTTCGTTTGTTAGGTAATTTTCTGCATGAACTTGGTCGGGCCAGAAGTTCGAACCCGGAGCGGCCTGCGGGCCGGTTTAAAGCCGATTTTCTCTCATTAGACTGGTAACAGGCTAGAGTCCGTACTTACTTTTTCTCGACAGATTCTGACCGTGCTGGTCGGGTCTTTTAGAATAAAATAATTATTTTCTTATTTCCATAATTTTATGGGCAGTATAATAACACGCATTTCTTCTAAAAAAACCTTGAAATACATGCTGTGACAAAAAAAAAATCGACGAACCAAGAAAAAGTTGTCAATTGTAATGAAATTTCGTATGCTAAGATGTCTCGAGCGAACTTGCAAATGATTAAAATTTTCAGTCCAAAGTATAAATAACGAGAGCTTCAGCGCATAGGTATTGTGCATCCAGCAGGTGTATATAAGGAGGGATTCTCGATCTGAAATTCAAATTTTCTGTTGCGACTGCGGATATGTTACTTCTAATGTCTCGCCGAAGGATTCGTGCTCATAACGAGCATATTTTACAGTTTGAAAGAGGTCTTGTCATCGGACTGAAAGAGGCTGGATGGGAAAATTGAAAAATCACTCGATATCTGGTTAATCTACGGTCCTACTGCGACCTGGCGATCAGCGAATACGTGTCGGGAGACGTCCAGGGCAGCGTGGAGATCCCGCCTTTACTATCGCATACCACAGAAGCCCGCAACAGGGCGTTATTGTCTGGGGTGCTGTTTCTGTTGGCAGTCATTAGTGGCAAACTTATAGCACAGCGGTACGTAGACGACATTCTGTGATCCGTTTTGTTGCTGTTTCTTCTGCGCCTTGACTTGCCCTGGACTTACTTTTCAAAAAGATAATGCTCAGACGCATACGACACTTGTTGCTATGAATATTATACCAGCTTGCCGAACACTTGTAGAACCATACTAGCTGGAGAGCTGAGGGCAGCTAGGTCGCCTGATTTCTTCTCCATAGAGCAGAATTGCGACCTGATGGGAAGCCGATTGTAACTATACAGAATATTGTCAATTTAGTCCGACAGTTGGAGAGAATTCGTCAATAAATCCCTTAGAACACTATCCGAGAACTTTATCATTCTATGCCACACTGGGCAACAACTTACATCCAAGCCAGAGTTGGACCAACGCCTTATTGATTTTCTCACTTTGTAAAGATCAAACTCTGGAATAAATCTTTCAATTGTTCTGAAATTTTAATCGTTTTCGTTTCCGTGTATGTTCTTTTTATCCACCAATTTTTGTTGCAATCGGACAGCTCCTTGGTGCGTTGATTTTTTTGTTATATATAGAGTATATGAGTTATAATTCGTTACCATTTAAAATTGAATATTGAAATGAAATAAATAAGTAAAAGTTTATACTTCCTAGTTTCTTCATTGGTTGATCTACGGAAAGTAAAACGAGTCATTCAGTCATCAATTCTACTACCTAAATTCTCCAGATATGAGGTATTATATGATGCGATAAAAATATTTCTTAAGCTGACTCGCTCTTAAAATAGAAACCTAAATGTTTCCATCAATATAATATATGCTGGTTAGAAACATTTATTTTGGAAAATGAATGGAAAAAAGCGTACCTTTTAAAGCTTCTTTTGGAAATGGCTTATTGTGGAAAAACAGAAAATATACTTAAAGCAAATATAAAGTATAAAACATATGTTTTTAAAACAGTAGTTTTGTGTATATTAAAATAATTTGCATTTTTTAAAAAGTACTTTGAATCATAATTTATAATTCTTTAATACTTAAAATAAAATACTGAAATTGTTTAAGTAAAGGTTTACACCATCTTAGTTTTTCCGTAGGTTAATCTACGGACATTTAAACAAGACCCCAGTCTTAAAATCTACTGCACGTAATTTTACAGATGTGAAGTATTACAAGGAGTAATAAAAATCCTTCTCGAGCAGAATCTCTCTCATAAAATAGACACCTAATTTTTTTTATTGATGTAATTTATGGTGGTTTTAAACAGTTAATATGGCTGTTGCAGTGAAAAGTCTACTGTTTACAGCTTGTCTAGGAAATAGCTTACTGTTGGCTAATTCCATGCGTGAATGTAGTGTAAGTCACATAGTTGTAAACGTTTACGGTTCTTGGCCACCGGTACTTTTTTTTGTTAATTCTCCACTTTATTTAATTGTAGACATATGGGATTGAATAAGTCAAATTTTCCTTTATTATAATACTGGTATTCAAACACCGCAGCCATTTACATCTCTGTGACTGACACTACGTCCACGCATGGAATTAGCCTGTGATAAAATCAGAAAGTATGGTTATCTGTACCAAAAACAAGTAATCTGTAAATAACATCTGAATTAAAATTCTGGATCGTGTTTCATTAAAGTAAAATAATTATATATAATAAAACGCCTTAAATTGTTAACGAAGTAATATACATATATATTTTAAATTGAATTAAAAAAAAATGTTTTACAATTTAAAAGTATTTTCTTTTGCAATTTTGGTATTTCAAACTAGACTTTTTTATCTTCTACACAGGGCACTGTGTTCTACAAACCTAGGTATAGGATTTTTCATATAAACATTAAATAAGAAAAAATAAATAAAATTCCGATGTATATGAATAAACCTATGAAAATCACATATAATTAAGCTCAGATATTTTTGTAAATCAAAAATTTTAAAGTTATGAAAAAAATTATAATTAGTTATCTCTTATAGAATCTAAAAATGCATTAAAAAAAAATTCAGCCAATTTGATCAATTATTGTGAAAGCCTTGTATTAATTAATGTATGAAAAACTACGAACTGAGAAAAATGAGTTTAAACATTTCATTTACAAAAACAGACATTAAAGAGAGATACGTAAAATTAACCATATCTATCTCGTTTAATATTATTTATTTATCAGATCGTCATGAAATTTGGAGAAAATATTCTACAGATGTTAAGATTTATTTCAGGATACAAATATGAAATTCGACATTTTTGTTATTTTTTGTCGAAATGAGAGAAACTAAGTCCCCTTAACCCTTTATCTAGCACATTACGAACTAATAAAATTAATTGCATGTAAATTTTATTTCATGTTAATATAGTGTTAACCAACAGATAAATGCCAAAAAATACCCATTCTCCAAAAAAAAAAAAAGGATTAAAAACGCTTAATTAAATGATATGGTACTTTTAAGTAAAGTCCTTATTAAATATTTACAAAATTATTCAGATTTCGAAAATGATTTATAGCATTTAGAAAATTATTATCTTTATTTTTATATACGATGTATTATAAGAAGAACACATTTTAAACAAATCTATCTTTGATGATATTAAAAAATAAAACTATTTTCTTTCTCATTTACACACAGAAAAAAACATTACATGTGCTGAATTTTGAATGAGGCTTGGATTTTATTTTGTGCGCAAAGTTCACAGGGGCCATTCGATACAAATGTTGGTAAATGACATCCTTTATTTTGCAAGCAAATTTATTTGGAAACAGAAATTTAATTTTTAAAGACTTGAAGAGAATTTAGATTCTTGATCTTCGTCTTCGTTTAAGTTCTGTCTTGGACTTGACGAGAAAACCTTGTGCGACACAACGTTTATACTCTAGAAAAGATATAGATTCACGTATTTCTACATGTGCTTTGTGTGAATTCACAAAGGCCCTTTCAGGCTAATCAGAACTGACGGTACTTATAAGTATCAACCAAAAATTGGTTTGATAAATGATTTGTAAGTAGTACCTAACTAAAAGACTATGTCAAGTCGTAGACTATGTCAAGATCATAACATATGTGGAAAAAATAATCATCCACCTACCTTCAGTAATTTTGCGTGGATTTTAAATAACTTCAAGCTAATAGGAGATCACAATATGGCTGACTCAATAGTGGGACAGACGCTGAAATAAATAATTAAAAAGAAAGATTTCGAAAATTATAGCTTCTACTGCTGTCTACTGAGGTTAAAGATAATTGAAAGAATTGATCCTTGAAGATCGTGTCAATTTTGTGCGAATAGAGACCCTATTCTATACTGCAAAGCAACTGGTACTTACAAGGAAGGTCTCCTTAAAGCGCATACTCAGAATATTTTGAAAAAAAAAGCTAATAGAGCAACTCATGTACCTAATGACGGCACAGTCAAATTTTGCTGCGGAATCCCAGTAGAATATGTGTAAAAAAAAATAAAACACTTTCGAGTTGTTGGTTCAAAAAGACACGAGTTGGCGAGCAACACTTTTTCCTCGCCAAATGCAAGCGATTTTAATTCATTTGAAAATTCATGGGTAAATGAGTGTTTAAATGCGTAGTACTTTATGAATTTAAACAATTAAATAGTTTATTATTTTTTCTAATACATATACAAGTTGCATATTGGTGAAGTTATTAATTTTACACGATTTCGCCAGCTGGATACGTTTTAAGTGTATTTTAACAGTAACTGCACGATTAAAAATGCTCTCATACATTTCGATACTGAATAAGTCATTGTTTCCATGGCAACAATACTTTTATCTTGTTGTCTCCGACATTAATAATATCGAAATCAAATTGACAGTGCTCATAATCGGATATTAATTTTTAGTTAAAAATATTTTTAATTAATTTAAATTTTGTTCTAAACCATAAAATACGATCGTTAATTTTCTTTATATATACATATACATATGTATGGCAAAACCGTAGTTATAAAAGTGTATTTATTTAAGTTAAATTTACTTAAATTAGTTCAGTATGAAGAAGAGAAAAAAAAATTCTTAAAAGAGCATTTATGATAAAAGAGTGTTTTTTTTTTATTTCATTGCCTCGTCAACTAGCGAAAAATCGGCAAAAACACGAATTTTTCATAATTTTTTTACTGACGTTATATCGAGGTTTCGCAACAATTTTTTTTATAAACGTATATAGCCCAATTAGAAAAATATTCTGTAATTTTTTAGGGTTTCGTACATCTCACGAAACCCTATTCGTCTCCCTTCTCTGTCTGTCCGTCACAGAGTCGGTTCTCAAAAACTGTATGAGTTAGAGACTTGAAATTTTGTGTAATTACAGCTAAATACCTACTGACACGCTGAAAATCATAAAATTTTGAAAATGTCTTCATTAACGCAAGATATTAATTAAAACCTTAAAAACCCACTCATTAATTGATACAAGTATCAAGTAAAGCGTAGAATTTAATCAAACGCAAAGGCAGTTCATTCTGAGGATTGCCATAGTCACAGCATTGCAATGGCGGTAAGAGATTGGACTTTTTCAAAAATACCCCTATCTCATAAACTATTCCACCTAGGAATGTGAAATTTCGGACACACGCGAAAAACAAAAATTAGCTTTCAGAATTTCTAAAATTTTTTTTAATTACTCCCTCTAGAAGTGTAAATATCAATTAAAAATCGATTTGAATAGATTCGTTTAACTTCCTTTCATTGGAAAACCATAGACGAACAATCTGAATCTGTTCCCACAGCCCAAAGATGGCGGACTAGGCATTTTTCAGGCTCTATAGAATTTCTTTTAATATTACATTTATCGATTTGAAATTAACACATCTATGCGTATTTTTATGAGCGAACCCAGAAATTTAATTTTTATAAAGATGATGTAATTTGAACAGAAATTACGAATTATTTTTGCGATAGTGAAAATAATTTTTTTTTTTTCAAATTATATGATGATTGAAACTGGTGTGTGAAATCGGAGACTCTCAGCAGCTTTCTGGAACGGAGGAAGATAAATAAACCACCGATTTTGAGGGTAGTAAGAGATTAAAAGCTCTATCAATTTTTTTAATACTACATTTACCTATTTAAAAATTATGAATCTATGCATATTTATAACAGAAGTTGTATTTTATCACAAAAAGTTTATTTTTGTACAGAAAAAAGAAATAATACGCTAACAGACAATGATGTAATTAATAATGCGAATAGGGATTATTAATAAAGAATGGGAGATGGGGGAAACTACTTTTTATTAAATATCGCATTTAGTCCACACGGCAGTATTATTATGACAGAGCAGAATAGCGGGCTTGGCCCGCTATCGAGCCGATTCAGATATTCGAAAAAACGAAAAAATAGACCGGTAATGTTTTATTTTATTAAAATCTTGACTTTTTATTTTGAAAAATGAAATTTATTTATATTTATGAATTAAAGGATAAAGTGTTCTGATAGGAATATTAAACGAAACCCTTTGTGCGATCTTCGATCACATTTACCCACTTTTTCAAAATTTTCTGAGTATGTGTTTATGGAGACCTTCCTTGTCAGGAGTACCGTCGGTAGATAAATGGTTAAGATAAGAAAAAGTACAAAATATATATTTTTAAACCAGTAATTCTGTAAATAGTAGAATAACTGGCACTTTGTTTAAAATTCCTTAAATCATGAATGATTATTGATTAACTTCGAAAATGGAATATTGAAAATCCCCCTGCAAAGATTTATTTATTCTTGTTTTCTCCGTCGTTGGTTAATCTATGGAAAGAAAAACGAGTCACTCCGTCATCTATTCTAAAGCATTGAATCCCCGAGACGCAATGAAAATTCTTCTAGAGCATATTGTCTCATAAAATAGGAACCATCGGTGTAATTTGTAATGATCTGAAACTATTAACTTGGACGTTGGGATGAAAAGAAGAAGATTATTTATAAGTAGTTTTAAAAATGCATTATTTCGATAAAAAGAAAATAAGCATTTAATACAAAGATAAATTAAATTTCTCTCTTTCAGGTCTATCTAAATTAGACTTATAATAAAAGTTTTATTGGTGTTACAAAGTTCCTTTTTAGAACTTCTAGCAATGCTGCAAAAATAAAAATAAAAAGTCATGATTTAAAATGATGGATTATTTTTGTAAAAGTTTATGCTCTTTTAAAACTCTAGGGTATGTTTGTGCGGTACTTCCCTATTATCCCGTCGACCACTTTTCTTAACAAAAAACTATCGCCAAATTGTTGGTTGGTTGGTTTTTGACCCAAAGAGCCCAGTTTTGCAACTTTCTATTTCTGTATATCTGTCATAATCCACTACGCTTGATCCATAAACCTGACTCCTAAATCTCCTAATTTTGAACCAATTCCAGATGAGAGATTTGCATCTGGATTGGCACCCCCAGAGGTAACGCTTATATAGAACTTGGAGGACTTTGGAGCCACGAACAGATTTAACGTGCACCAGCTCCCATTAACGTACACGGTCCCACAGCAGAGGCAGACGAGAGAGGATGTCACCCTACCAAACACTGACCTTGGTCGATGCTGCTTGGCTTTCGGTGATCATACGAGAACCGAGCTTTACTGTCCGCGCCACTGCGGGACCTCGCCAAACTGTAACACCAAATAAACAAATGGAAGAATGTTGCCACTGGAATTAGCAAAATAAATAAATAAATAAATAAAATACAAGCAATTCGGAAAAGCCCCATTCACCAAAATGTCAACTATCAATAAGTTAAAAAAAAAAAAAAATATATATATATTAAAGAAAACAGAAAAAAATCTTGGATATTTATTTATTGACATTATTTTTCTTAATTATGCCTCTCGGCTAATGGATACATGTTTGTGACATCAGTTCAAACTGATGTATTGCCCGTAAATGCATCGCAACATTTTTTCAGTGCATTTTCCCTTTTCATATCATGACACCGCCGTTTAAGGGCACAATTGTTATTTTATTTAACGAAATAACCAATAAATCAGTAAAATATAATGAAAAATACAGGTAAATATTGAATTAAAAAACACTTGATGACATAACAAACAAATGAAATGCTTCTGACGTCAAGTGAATGGGACTGCATTTTTGGCGTTAAATACTATAATTTGGCGATAGTTTTTTGCTATGAAAAGTGGTCGACGGGATAATGGTGAAGTACCGTTTGTGCTAATGTATTTTCTCAGTTCTGTAGGTTAATTATAATAAAATATTAAACTATTTTTTTTTCTTTCACTAAAATTTGCATAAACAAAACTGCTCAAAGTTTTTTTGTGAGCTGGAAGAGAGGTGCATTTAAATGTAAAGCTGCATTGAGAAAATATATACAAAAACATATTGGTAACGCAATTTTTTAATACAACTACTACGATAAATATTCTGTAATATCTGTATGAAGAATGTATTATGAACATATTGAACATTGCAAGAAGAATTTTTTAAAACTTTTCAACTATATGAACGTTTAAGAATATCTTCCTTATACTTAAATGTACCAGAAAAAGTCTATGTGTAAATGTATTTTGTAACATTATTTTATATTGAAATATAAAAATCCCCCTTTTACTGAAATCAGCTATTAGGTATAGTCAATTCCCTTGCGCCCTTCCATCCTCCCAAAAAATATAACACCCCAAATATTTTATTCGTAAAATTTTCGTAGAGAAAAACAAAAATTGCTATTCGACTAAGAATTATGTTTTTTTTAATTTATGTTACAAAATTAGGCTTAGGGGGTCATCTTCATACTGAATTATAACAAATTTCGAAATTTCCAATACACATTTAATACTGACATCATATTTCAAATCTTTGACAACATATATTTTGAGGACCAAACAGGAAGTCATTCGGTGACGTTTAAGAATTATATCAGTTTAAAGTTTTGAACTCCTAATGTTAAATTCATTTTTATAGTTCAAAACGAACGATAATGCGGGTAGTTTTTTAAGACAATTTCAATAACTACTTAGAGAAATTACTTTAAATCGACATAATTTCTAAACTACTTCCCTGAATGCTTTCCCGTTTTGTATCCGAAGCTAAATTTTTACAGATGAATCCAAATATGATGTCAAAATTATGTGTTAATACAACGCCCCCTAGATAAGAAAGCCGTGACACGCGTCACGAAAACATCATACCAAGCAAGCAAAAAAAAGAAAAAAAAATCGAACAAATTGCATGTTTCGATTTTGATGGCTCGTGGAATTATTAACTAATAGTCATAAACAATAATTATTAATTCTATGAGCCAATGAAATCGAAACATGTAAGTTGTTCGATTTTTTTTCTTTGTTTTGCCTGCTTGATATGACGTTTTAGTCACGCGTGTCACGGCTTTCTTATCTAGGGGGCGTTGGTTAATATTGAAAATTTCGAAGCTTTTTACTATTTTAGCATAAACCTAATTTCTTTAAATATAAATTAAAAGAAAATATAATTGCCAGTCGAGTGGCTATTTTCGATTTTTTTTTCTGATATTTTAGCGATTAAAATAAGTGGAGTTTCACTTTTTCTCTCTTTTTTATTTTTTTTTTGGGCGACTGTAAATCAATTCTTTTCTTTTCTCCATTGCAGGACATTGATTAAATAGAAGCAGATTGTTCTCTTTTTATCCAAGTTAGTTCTTTTTTCTTAATGTTTTTCTAATAAAAAAAAAATCTTTCTCATTAATTCACCCTTTTCTGATGCAAGTAATTATTTTATACGATAGTGATATATTTTTGCTTGAACAATTAGTTTGAAAAATGAATAAAAGTACCAAGTACCAATCTTAAAATAAACGCTTTATGCAAATAAAACTTGAAAGACTAATAATCAAAGAATACTATACAAATGTTTTTTCCTTGAAATTAACATACAGAGTTTTCAATGATTGTACCTATTTTTTTTTTTTTATCTGTTAAATGGATATATATATTTTTTTTAATAAAATGTGTCTTTACTCAGAGATTTGTTGTTAAAAAGAATCAGACACAAGACATTTTTTTTAACTCATTTAATTTTAATTACTAATTTTTCATTAGTTTAAATTTCTAATGTATTCACAGATTATAGATTTTTGATTAGGTGTTTTTTAATGGATTTATGTTGGATATTCGTTTATAACTTTTATAATGGTAAAATTATTTTATTGAAAATTTCAACAGAATAATTTTGCTTTTTAGGAAATAAATCTAAATCACGGGAACTGCACTGTAGTGCAATCAGTGTACCACCGTATCCACATTTCTAATTAGGAAATGTCAGATTTAGCGTTGAATAGTACATAGGCCATTCAACACACGTATATAGGCCATTTCCAATATTTTTAAATATGCCTTCATATGTCTCGGAAATCAGTATTAGTCTGTTGAAATATCGTTACAACATGGTTTTTAATGTTAAATTTATGAATAAAATTTTGATTTTGCTTGGATTGAGACGCCTTGTATATTTGGCTAAATAACTGGATGGCTATCCTGATTTACTAGGCACAAAATATGTGGTTTGCCACTATTTAAAGTCTGTCGGATGAGTTCTAAATCATTCCGGTCTGTCCCAAAATTTCACGGACTGGTTAAATTACGGGCCATTAGATGGCGTCCCCTGTCCGCAAGTGATGTCAAAATCACAACTTCTATTCGTCTTGTAAAGTGGTACAATTTCACGTTGCTAACTGTTGTGGGATGCAAAGTGCATCCGTTTTGTTGGAACAGTGTAATGTGATCATGTCGGAGCTCGCGAAGGTCGAACAACGAATGAATATAAAATTGAAGTTGCAATTGTTACTGGACGTTACTATGGAAGTGTTTGAACTTTGGAAGTGTTGATGCGTTTTATGGCTCGAGAAAGCAGAGTTCGTTCTCGGTACATACAGCAAGGCAGTTGGTCTTTCCTGCACGACGCAGCACCAGCACACACTTCGACTGTTGTGCGGGAGTTTCTGGCTTCTAAAGGAGTCGTCGTGCTCAACCATCCTTTTTACTCCCCAGATTTATCACCATGTGACTATTTACTGTTCCCAAAGTTGAAATAGCACCAAAAATGGACCACCTAAAGCGACTGCGACCTACTATTTGACGCACATGGCAAAAGAGGACCTCCAGAAGTGTTTTGGTGACTATTACAGTGGTTGTAAAACGTGTGTTGTGTCCAGCTGGTATTATATCAAATAAACATAGGTCAACATTTTCATTTCAGATCTTAATTTTTTGTTTATAGGATCAGTCCGGGAAATTTTAGAACACACTGTATATAACATGTGATTTCCTTTTAATTAGCTATCTATCTGAAAATGTTATATTATGGTATGATCTTGTCATACTACTTATTAGGTTAAATTACTTTATAAATATTTTGATCGGAACATATTTTAAACAAGTTTTTGATCAGTGTCGATCAGAAAAGCATTTGAAGAAATAAACACTGAAGTTTCTCCAAAAAAGGAAGCGTCACTATCCAAACGAACAATTTTTATTCGAAGTAAATCATTATGTACCATGGCGACTCTTCAAATTCCACACATTTACCTCAGATAATTTGAATAAAAATACCTTAACTTAAGATCATCCATTTCCATTAAATATAGCGGGTGATCAATCATCAAAATGATACGGCAGCAGAAATTTGACGAAACTAGGATGTTGGGATCTTACTGCTTGTTGAACAACACGAAAAAGCTAGTTCTGGAACAATGGAACAAAGTAAGTCTGTTTTTGCACTTCCTAGCTGCTGGCGAACTTTACATCCAGACGACGTGTAAGCAACTTGCAGAAACATAAAGGGAGGCATTAAAGAAATCTAAGTTTTACTGTAGTAAAAACTACGTGAAAGAAAGTATAAATAGAGATATTTAATTTATAAAAAATAAAATAAAAAATGAAAGAAAAACTATTTAAAATTAAAAAAAATAAAAGATTCCATTCGTTCAAAAGCTTGCAAAAAAACAAACAAAACAAACTGAAGATTACCCCAATCATCTCACAAAAAGAAAAAAAAACAGTTTCTTTTCAGTGACTATACATTTAAATTAAAGGTAAATAAAAAAGTTACAAAAGTTACGCTGCAACAGACTATGAAATGATGCAATAGACTTAATATAACGCGGTGGCCCTTTCTACCATGCGGCAATTCTTCATATTCAGCACATTTACCCCAGATAATTTGAATAAAAATACCTTAACTTACGTTCATCTATCTTCATTAAATATAGTGAGTAACTAATCATCAAAATAATACGGCAGCATAAGTTTGATGAAACTACGATGTTGGGATCTTACTGCATGTCGAACAACACAAAAATACTAGTTCTTGAACAATGAAACAACGTCAGACTGTTTTTGCACTTCCTAGTTGTTCAATTCTTATAATGCTTCAGTTTTAGCCTTCCATTTTTAGAATCGGAGTATAACGCACTGTAAATTTTGATAAATTTTCTTGTTTAAAAACTGCAAGTATTACGGTGGAATATACGGCATTATACATAAAACGCTTGTACGAAAGGGTTCGTATACATTTATCCCGTTCATTCTTGAACCAAATGATAAAATCGAAACATATTGCTCTTGTTTTTATGTAAGCTAATTATTTTTTCTTAATGTTTTTGTAATATTTTTTTTCTCATTAATTCACCCTTTTCTATTTAACTACTCAATACAACATAGATATTTTTTTTCTTGAAAAATTAACACGATAGAAAAGTAAAATGATCAAGTACCGATCGTAAAACAAAGACATTATGCAAATAAAATTCTAAAGGCATATAATCCAACAATTATTTACATATAAAAAAATTCCTTTTTTTTGTGTTTTTTGCCTTGAGATGAATATTTAGAAATTTCAGCGTTTATAGCTATTTCTTTATCCCGATTCTTTTTATTTTAACTGTTAAGAAATACTTTTAAAAATTCTGTTTGCCAATAAAATCTTTCTTTATACACGATCTCTTGCAACAAAGAATTAATCACATGAAAATATATTTTGGCCATTTAAACATAAAATTTAAATTAATTTATATATCTGAACAGTCACCTTTGTATATTATCTACAGTCCAGGGGAAAAAAATACAGCAACAATACCCACCCTATGCTATTTCGTCACCAATTTGACACAAAGATATTCGGGTAGTACCATTCAACTGGAAAATATGTCTACTTTCTGAATATTAATGCTATTTTTTAAACAGGGGTCGTCTACATATTAAAAAATGCACTAACTTTCAATTTCCAAATGGTATCAGTCACTTTTGACACCATATTTAAGTTCCTGGGTTCAAGGCAGCACGGTAAAAGGACTAGTTTATGCATTTTTAAAAATCTTCATAGATTTAGAACAAGTCAATGTTTGAGGATTCTACAGGTGAATTCACTAGAGAAACTTTACTTTATATCTTCCTAAAAATTCATTGGATTGACTGTTCTTTTTTTAACGAGATATAATAAATGGACCGAAACATATTTCAGACATTTTTTCAATTAAAAAAATTTATTTTTAATTAAGAAAATTATTAATAAATCCATATAAAAAATGAGCTATGACCTACATTAAATTTTACATGAAGCAAACTACAATCATTAGAAGCACGGTGTGTAAGTTTAGAGTTTATTCCAATTAGTATTCGGCTGTCCAGAAAGTTCGTGCCGGTTGGGAAACAGCAATTCTTAACGGAAAATTCTGGAAGTTAATTATTAGACATTAGATATCGGAATCAATCTCTAATAATTAAATGATAGAATTTTCTGGTACGAATTAATTTTTCCCAACAGGCACGAACGTTCCCGACAACCCAATAGTTTTCAAGGATATAGAGAAACTTTACTATTTGACGTTCTAAGGGGACTATCTTATGTTTTCAAATAATCCACAGTAAAGAAAATTTTAGAAATTTACGAAAATTATTCTTTAGGATTTATTTTTACATAAAGAAAGTTTGTTTCATATTTGAAATTTCTATATAATTTTACTGGTGATTAACTGATTATTTCGGTACTTTTTTTATATAATTTTAATTTTAGTTTTCGAAATTTATGGATAAACCCCTATAATATATTCTTTTATAATTCCATGGGTATTTTTGAAAATATATAAATTCTATATCTTTATCCGATTTGCCTTTATCGCTGAAACTCAAATATGATGTCAAAAATGTGTGTTGCAATTTAAAAATTTCAAATTAGTACAATTTTTACCATGTTTTTGCTCCGTAATTTAAAAATTGCATTCATATTCGGAAAGTTGACACAATTCCTAATCGAACTGTACTTCTCACATTTTACTGGAACAATTCCGTGATGAAATAGTATGGGGTGGTGCGTTTTTTTCAGGACTGTACAATAAATTAATATATTGCAATATGAATTTCCAATCCGCTGTAATTTTATTGTATTTAACGAATTTTACTGTTACATAATAGTTTACTAATTTTAATGTCTATATTAGCTATTTATGATGTACTATTTCATATTGCTATATTCAATATATATTCTACACATATTTATATATTCTATTTATTCTATAGATCTATCTATATATAAAAGCCAATGTTTTCTGTGTATGTTCTTTATACAAATCTACAATTTTTTTATCGATTTTTTGGACTTATATCTTTTAGAACCCGGCAAAAAATACTGGCTACTGTACTTCAAATTTCCCATACTAACTCCTACTTCTTTTTTCAACTACCTGGCATAATTAATCGTGTTACAAATCTGCAATTGTTAACCGATTTGGACCAAACTGGGCATACATGCATTTTAGGAACCGACGTATAATTTTGGTTACTTTACAAATTTCCCACAACAACTTTTACATATTTGTTTTCAACAATATTCCACAATTTACCTTTATAGAAATCTCAATTTTACTTTTCAAACCTACGTTTTTTTCTTTCCTGTTTCCACTTGTTAAAATGAAATAGCTCAATAATAATAAAAAAAGGAAATTGTAACAATGTATAGACAGTATTCAAACAAGTGCTCTTTTCAATTGATTCGTTTAATTTCCATGTTAAATGATGTTAAACATATTTAAACACTTGTATTTTGTTTCTACAGGGTGTTTCACAAAGGACCCCTAATTTTAAAAATCAATAACTCTTAAACGGTGATAGATAGAAACATGAAACCAGTGGTATGTTTATTAAAAAAATCGTAAGAATCTCATACGTAAATCTCAAAATTTAGTTAAAATAGCACCGATAGATGGCGCTGAGAGCGTAAAGAATCCTTCTAAAGAGAGTTCAGAAGCATTGAAAGACTTAGTCGTCGAAGATTTCGCTATTGAAATCTGACCGCTATTTTCGTATAGTGAAAATAATTCGCATCGGCCACGTTGCCTGTCTGTTGATTTTTTTTAAAAGCTCACGAATTGTTTTTCCATCTGGGCCTTTTGCGACTTGAAATCGCGTTTGAAAACTTCTCCTTTTGGCAGTAGGACTCTGATTTAATCGGTGGTACTCCAACACAATAAACACACCTTCCTCCACGGTATACGCCACTTTCGGAATTATTTTCACTATACTCTACTAGCTTCCAGATTTCAATGACGAAATCTTCGACGACTAGTCTTTCTATGTTTCTGAACTCTCTTTAGAAGAATTCTTAACGCTCTCAGCGCCATCTATCGGTGCTATTTTTAACTAAATTTTGAGATTTACGTATAAGATTCTTACGATTTTTTGAATAAACATACCACTGTTTTCATGTTTCTATCTATCACCGTTTCCGGGTTATTGATTTTTAAAGTTAGGGGTCCTTTGTGAAACACCCTGTATAAGCCAATGAAAAGCCACATTTATTGTCAAAGTGAGGTCACGGAAATATTGTTCATTAATTAATATTTTTTTTAGGAAAAAGTGATATCATATTGAGCAAAAAATATGCAGAAATGTATAGACAGGATTCTGTATTGAAAATGCCGCCAATAAACGGGAATGTACTAGAGATCTTTTGTGCTGCGCTGTATATCATCTATATAATTTATACACACCAAGTGCCTTTTTCAGTTGATTTATTTCATTTCTATGTTAAATTAGTTAAACATATTTAAACACGTGTATTTTGTTTTTATAAGCCAATGAAAAGCCATATTTATTAGCATTGCCAGGTCACGGAAATATTGTTCACTAATTAAACTTTCTTTTTCAGGAAAAAGTGGTGTCATGTTAAACACAGAATATACAGATTATTTAAAAAAAAGTAAAACTTAGAGAGTTTCCAGTTTTTTTAGAATAAAATAAATTGTTGTTTGGATTTTTGCTCAAAACGTTTTTCGAGATGATGGTTTGATTATTTATTAAATTTATTAATTTAAAAAATATATTGACGCTTTCACGTTTTATTTATGAGACCAGAATTACATGTACCCCGTTATAGTGGTTGCCTTTTTAACGGTTACTGAGCGCGAAATGCACAAAGATTGTTATTTGAGATCGCCGTACTTTTTAGGATATTCCATTTTTGTATATTTTACCCGGAAAGGTTAGCTTTCGTTTGACGCCTGTTGAATCTGGTCGTATGTTACACGTTAAATATAATTCATAATTCAATAACTTTAAATATTGTTAAAAACCTAAAACAATGTTATTTTTTTCTCATAAAAGTTAATGTAGTATAAACTCTCTTATTTAAATGCCTGTTCCAATAATTGGGCTTGACTGCATATATTTGGTACTTAATGTTTTATTAAAAACTAGCAAGCTACGCCCGCTGCGCTGGTCGTTTTCTACAAATGAACCTTGAATCAAACGAAATATATCGTTTAATTTGATCTTGTATTTGAAAGTAATCTGTATATTCACCTGGAATATCCTTCCACATTACTGAAAAATGACATGATTGCGCTATTATATTTTCTAATGTGCAGTCAAAATTTTAGCTGTTAAGGACAAACTCTTTTATTTAGTCTTTTACAGTTAAGGTTTGATAAGGAATGATAAAACTATATGCAATATACTAAAACCATCACTAAAAATTGTCGAACTAACAATGCAAACAAATTAACTAACAAAATCCATTCAGTAGAAGTTTTTATAAAGGCTAATCTTTGATAATCGGGTTCATCTGATTATAGAACTTTTCCACATAATTCTAAAACTAACAGAACGATATAAAATATACTAAAACCATCCTTATAAATTATCTACCTAACAATGCAAGTCGCAAAAAATACGCTCAGTAAAAACTTTCAAAAAGGCTAATCTTTCGGAATCGGGTTCACCTGACTATATAACCTTCGCACATAACTGTTTGACTAAGCAACGTAGAACAATATGTAGTACATTAAAACCATTCCTGAAATAGCATCTAACACACAATACAATTCTCATCAAAATCCGTCCAGTAGAACTTTTTCAGAAGGTTAATCTTTCATAATCGGTATCAAATATTGAAAAGGCTAATATTTGATTTTAAAAAAAATGGTCACCCGATTTTCGAATTTCCCCCGATAATTCTAGAACTAAGCAACGTAGAATGATATGTTATATAATAAAACTTTCCCTAGAAAATTATCTAACAGTGTAGGTTCCATCGAAATCCATTCGGAAAAATCTTTTTAAAAGGCTAATATTTCATAATCAGATTGATCTGATTATAGAACTTCCCAGAATAATTCTATATCTAAGCTACGTAGAACGGTAAGTTACACAATAAAACCTTCCCTGAAAAATTATCTTACAGTTTAAGTTCTACGAAAATCCATTCAGCAGAACTCGAGTTATAAGCAGCCGAAACAAAATTTCAAATATGTAGAAGTAAATAGAAGTATATTACCATTAATATAGTTTGCATTTGAATTAAAAAAAAAGGTATTTTTCGGTTAGCCAGGCGCCAGTGATATATGTATATATACAGGGTGATTATAAAAAAACTATCCCGATATATGAGGCCCTAATTGTCATACCGTTCACAAAAACTGAATGAAATTCTGGCCTAAAGTATTTTGAGGTATGCGCTTAAGAATTATTTGAAAAACAACAGTTAAATTCTAACAGTTACGGTTACAGTGACAAAATTTCGAAAATTTCAAATGGCAACACCTACTTTTTTTTATTGGAATGTGACCTTCATAGTGAAAAACCATAAAAAGCGTTGGTACGGTACCTGTAGCACGAAAATCGCCGGCGCTAGGCAGACTAAGAAGAAAACTGAAAACAACCAATAAAAGACAGAGAAGCAACAGAAAGTAAAACATTTTATTGTTCAGTGCTATCCACCATCTGCCGCATGTAAAATGTCGCCGTGTGTGAAATGGAAAATGTATGAAACACAATAAAATGTTTTACTTTCTGTTGCTTCTCTGTCTTTTATTGGTTGTTTTCACTATTCTTCTTAGTCTGTCTAGCGCCGGCGATTTTCGTGCTACAGATACCGTTCCAACGCTTTTTATGGTTTTTCAGTATGACGATCAAATTCTAATAAAAAAAGTAGGTGTTGCCATTTGACATTTTCAAAATTTTGTCACTGTAACCGTAACTGTTAAAATTTAACTGTTGTTTTTCACTTGATTCTTGAGCGCATACCTCAAAATACTTTAGGCCAGAATTTCATTCAGATTCTGTGAACGGTGTGACAGTTAGGGGCTCATATATCAGGATAGTTTTTTTATAATCACCCTGTATATATGTATATATATATTAATACATATAAGTATATATATATGTATGTATATACCTGTATTTGTGTAGATATATGTGTATATATATCGCTGGCGCCCAGCTAACCGAAAAGTACCAAAAAAAAAACCAGCAAAAATGCAATCGTACACTTAAAAAAAAACACCTTTTGGCTTAAAATCTCTCATCAAAACTGTTTTTCTTTTTCTTTTCTTTTCTTTCTTTTTTTTAAATAAAATTAGTAACAGTTTTTTATTTTATTTTTCCAGATGTATAGCCATTTCAATTCTTTCTGCAACAAAAAAAGACACCTTTTGGCTTAAAATCAAATTGTTTGGGGTCAAAAGTAAAATCAAAATCGCCAGAAACAAAAGATACATCGCCAAATATTGTTTCAATATAGAAATCTTGCCCCTTGAATAATTTTTTAAGCATTATGAACATTCCCAATCATGTTTAAATTAAATATTTTCGTTTTATAATATTCTTTCATCAAAACTCTTTTTTTACTTTCTCTTTCTTTTTTCTTTCTTTCTTTTTTTTTTAATAAAATTAGTAACAGTTTTCTTTTATTTTTCGACATGTATAGCCTTTTCATTTCTTTCTGCAACAGTAATGATCGCCAAAAAATTAGCAATGGTAACCTTTTCGGCATAAAAAACAGAACTGTCTATCATAATTCTATAACTAATATACGTAAAACGTTATGTTATATACTAAAACCTTCCCTGAAAAATTATCTCTCGAACAGTGTAAGTTCCATCAAAATCTATTCGGCAGAACTCGAGTTATAAAGGAACGGAACGAAATTTCCGTTTGTGTTTTATATATATAGTAGA
Organism: Maratus michaelseni; assembly: GCA_963931845.1. Classification (NCBI taxonomy): domain Eukaryota; kingdom Metazoa; phylum Arthropoda; class Arachnida; order Araneae; family Salticidae; genus Maratus; species Maratus michaelseni. The sequence goes on from OZ007588.1 coordinate 325,945,015, forward strand.
TATATTCTGTAGATCATGTTTTTTTTTTATAAATTCAAGCATAAAACACAAATTACTTGTACGTAAATCAGTCATGAGAACGTATATTTATTTATTTTATTTGCTCCCATTCACGCTTTAACCATTGATTAAATCGAAACACATTGTACCTTTTTTTCTAAGATATACCCACCCCCCCCCCTTATTTTTTGCTCTCTTAATAAAAAAATTTCTTTCTCATTAATGCACCCATTTCTGATGCAAGTAATTATTCTATACAATATCGATATTTTTTTCATGAACAATTAATCTGAAAAACGAATAAAATAAAGAAGTACCGATCGTAAAACAAAGACAATATGCAAATAAAACTCCAGACATATAATCAAAGAATTTCTTAAACATCGAAAACTCTTTTCTTTTTATTTACTTTCTTTTTTTTCTTGAGATGCGCATACGGCATTTTCAATGATCATAGCTATTTCTTCATGTTACTTCTTGTTAGTTTAACTGTTAAAACAAAGATTTTTTTTTTTTTTTAAATCCTAGTTCAGAATAAATTTTATCTTTACTCCCCATCTGTTTTTACAAAGAACCAGATATAAAAAATATATTTGGTCATTAAATTTTTAATTACAATTCATTGTATAGTTTTAACTTAAACACTGGCATAGTTCTTAACTATAGAAAATTATTAAGAAAGTTACACAAATATATTTAACACACCTTTGTTCTGAAATATTGTTGAAATTTTTTTTATTCTTCTTAATGTGTCAATTGGTATTACTTTCCTTTTCTTAACTGATCGAAATAATAGAGTTTTTTTCACATTATTGTTGAAGTATGAAAAAAAAAAATTGAAGTTTAAGGAATTAATTACATGATAAATAATAATAATATAAAACACAAAGAGAAATTGCGCGATCAATCGAGAAATGTTATTAAACAAAAGTTGAAGACAAGTGAAGCCCAAAATCGATTGCGATTTCACTATAACTTCAATTGTTATTAAGGACACTCGATACTGTTCTTTTTGGGAACAAGAATTAAAAATCATGCGTCAAGCATAGATTATGTAACACTTTCCAACATTTCCAAACTACACTTACAAATCTTTATCGTTTAATAAGGTGAAATAAACAAACTGGAAAATGCATAACACCTTTAAAAACCCAATTTCAGGAATTACAAAAAATATTCGGAAAAATATCCAAATGATTTTAACAATACCTGCATATGATCTATCTCTATCTCTATAAAACAATAGATGTCTGTCTGCCTGCCCGCGGATTTCACCGTAATTATAACACCTAGGTCTCTGAAATTTTTGTCATGTGTAGATGTTGTCACCGGACAGTATACAGGATTTTTAAATTTTAATTTAGATTTTTTTAAAAATTAAAACGTGTATATGGAATTTTGGGTTCGAGGCTATTTCAAGCTCTCTGTCAATCCCCGGCAATGAAACAGCCATCGAATCAGAGATCCAGCAAAGCGACAGCAATCGTGCATATGACATTCTGGTTTGAGGCTATTTACAACTCTTCGCCAATGAGAGCAGGCGAAAGGTCTGTCGATAGCCATAACATTCACTGCTCGGAGCTTTTAGCTTGGCTAACAAGAGCAAACAACAGTTTTTACTGTTGAGCTTTAGTTTTCTATTTTTAAACATTTTTCTATTGTAAAATATATTGTTTACTAATTAAAATTCCCGTAAGTTAGTTTCTTTAGTTTCTGTTCCTTTTTATATATTTATTTTAAGTTTCCGTAAGTTAGTTTATTTACTTTCTGTTCAGTGAAGTGTAAGATGAAATAGGCCTAAACCCAGCGACAGAACTATCTTCGTGTGTCTGCAACGCTAATAATATTTAAAAAATAGTTTGAAATATGCAATATATATCATATTAAGTTCCCGTTAGTTAGTTCTGTCACTGGGGTTTAGGCCTATTTCATCTTACACTTCACTGAACAGAAAGTATATCTTCATGTATCTGCAATGCTTATAATATTTAAAAAATGGTCTGAAATACGCAATATATATTGCTTATATTTATTGCGTAATATATTGCGCAATATATATAAAATTTTTGAATATTTATAAATTGTTATTATTTACAATCTTTCTTCCTATTACTGTTTTTGACTGTATTTTTAGTTAGTTTGTTTCATTTTCTAACATTTTTAGTCGCACAAGAATCAAATGATTTTCTTGAATTTTACTCTCTATAAAATGAAAATATTGAGTAAATAATTTGAGTTCTTGGGCGGTTAGGAATCCATTGTGATTTATTTTTTACTTCATACTTACAAATTAAATATTTTTGATGGAAACAAACATCTTACATTAAATGTTTGGGTATTTATTTATTGCTTACAATTTTTTTCCTGTAATTGTTTTGGACTATATCTTTAGTTCTCGAGAATGGTGAATTCATAACATGCGATAAATTGTTAAGATGTATGTTCTCATTAAGATTTGTTATTGAACTCTATTTAAGAATCATTTTTAACACGCATTTAAGAAGTTTCATTTAAGAACTTTTTTAGTCGCCCAAGAATCTAATGTTTTTCTTAAACTTTACTTTGAATAAAATGAAAACATTCAGTAAATAATTATTAAATCTTAATCAACTGACCTGAGAACAGAAATTATTTGCTGAATGTTTTCATTTTATAGAAAGTAAAGTTCAAGAAAAGCAGTCGATTCTTGGGCGACTGAAAATATTCTTTAATGAAACAGATTTGCTGAGCTGTTTCTGTATATTCATTATTTTTTTGTTGGGGCATTTTTGAGGGATGTTTATGACTTCATAGATAGAAACAATATTTACTTAATGTTTTACTTTTTGATAAAACTCACATATAGGAACAAATTAGCACTCGCCAGTCGGCGAGTAATACTGAAAATTTGTCGATTGACTGTTTTGTCACCACTGGCAATCTTAATAGTCACACTCGCCAGTTTTTTTCCCTGCTGTTGTTTGATGAATTTCAAAACCATTTGGTAAATTTCACAATCCCCCCCTCCCGAAATCATTTGACAAATTGTGATTTTTTTTCGAAGCCATTTGCATTTTCCCCCCCGAGACCATTTGATGAATTTTGAGATTTTTCAACTATCGACTGATGAATTTTGCAATTTTTCAACTATCGATTGATGAATTTTGTGATTTTTCTGCTATCAATTGATGAATTTTGTGATTTTTCTGCTATCAGTTGATGAATTTTGTGATTTTTCCACTATCAGTTGATGAATTTTGATTTTTCCGTTATCAGTTGATGAATTTTGTTATTTTTCCGCTATCGATTGATGATTTTCGTTATTTATCGACTGTCGATTAACGAATTTCAAGGCCTATTTCAATTAAGCAAAAATTTTGAGTATTTATTGTTATTTACAAAAAAGTAAATAAACAACGGGAAGATTGTATTGAAATTTAAAAATCCGGCTATTTTTTCCCCCTTGCCAATAAATAAATACTCAAAAATTTAATGTAAGATGTATGTTTTCATCAAAACAAAACTATTAAATTTGTAAGTATGAGGTAAAAAATAAATCACAAGGGACTCCTAATCGCCCAAGAACTCAAATTATTAACTGAATGTTTTCCTTTTATAGAAAGTAAATTTCAAGAAAATAATTTGATCCTTGGGCGACTAAAAATGAAACTGTCTAAAAATACAGTCAAAAACAGTAATAGGAAGAAAGATTGTAAATAACAATGAATAAATACTCAAAACTTTTGTGGAATATTTATGTTTTCATCAAAATAAAATAACGTACCAAATGAAGTAGCTTCTATTATTTTTAAAAAGGAAATAAAAATAAGTAAATGATAGTTTGATATAAATAAATATTGATACACGTTATTAGCATTGCAGACACATGAAGATAGTTCTGTCACAGGGGTTTAGGCCTATTTCAATTAAGCCAAAATTTTGAGTATTTAATGTTATTTACAAAAAAGTAAATAAACAACGGGTTCCATATAACACGTAAATACTGATGTCATAATTAATTAGCACTACAACAGTAGCAATACTAGATTTATACTGAAAAGAAAGTAAATAAACTAACTTACGGAAACTTAAATTAATAAAAACAATAAATTTCACAATATATAAAAAGGAACAGAAAGTAAAGAAACTAACTTACGGGAATTTTAGTTAGTTTAGTTTAATTTCACAATATAAAAAAGTTTCAAATGTAAAACTGTTGCTTGCTCTTGCTAGCAAAGCTAAGCTCGGAGCAGGGAATGTTGTCGCCATCGACAGCTCTTTCGCCTGCTCTCTTTGGCGGAGAGTTGTAAATAGCCTCAAACCAGAATGTCATATGCACGTTTGAAGTCGCTTCTCTAGATCTCTCATTCGCTGGCTGTTTCATTGGCGGAGAGCATAAAATAGTCTCAAACCCAAAATTCCATATGCACATTTTTTCCCTCTAAATTAAAATTTAAAAATCCGGCTGCGAGGTGCACTTTCCGGTGACAGCATATACACATGACAAAAATTTCAGAGTCCTAGGTGTTATAATTATGGTGATATCTGCTGGCAGGCAGACAGACATCTGCTATTTTATGTATATTGAGATTGACTTCCAAAGGAACGATACCTGTAGTTAGCGCAGGCAAATTTTTTTAATGCCTAAAAGAAAGGCTTTTAGTTTATGGCTAAAACATAAAATAAATATTTGCTTCTAAACGCAATTGCCTTTCTTTTAGCCAGTCCTAAGCCTGGATAAAAGCTTGAAGGAGAAAATAATGCCATTTGGCTTTTTATAAAAAAATTCTGAGAAATTCCAAGTTTGCTTACAGTAACATATGGGATTGTGCATGGCAAGCCCAGTGTATGCGGTCTATGGCAGTGGGGCCTCTAACATTACTTTCATTTAAAATTAAAAAAATCATTCAACCCTGATTTCAGGTACGTTTAAGGTTGTTGGCACGGGCAACGACGGGCGGTTAAAAGCTAGTTCTCATCTAATCGTAATAGATAATATGTCAATATGATGTCTTGGTTTTAAGATTTTAGCTAAATTTACTCGAAAACCTGAAGCTAAAATGCGAGGAATCCCATAATAGAAGATTTATTCTAACGTATATATTGATAAACTGCATATATGTTATAAAATTATAATAATCTAGAACTGGCAGTTTCGATGCTTTAATTCTGAAAATTCTCTTTCTATAATAAACTTTTAAGAGAGTAAAGACTAACAATATAGTAAGAGTAAGTATAATAACAGTACAATATAATAGCAAGAGCAGAGGTCTTGTGTAGTGACGAAAGATTGAAACTTTATTAACATTCGTGCGTTATGCCATTTAATTAACCGCATAATATTAATAGATGATTACTCGCTCTAAAAATTCGCAATGAAAAATAGCCTCTAGCGTCAAATTCGCTCCAAGCTTTGCGACACTTAACGAAATATCGCCAAATTTGGCGACAAAAATACCCTGGTTATGTGGACGTCATAATGATGTATATGTATTATATATGTGATGCATATGCATATATATATTTCAAATAAAATCCAGTGTGCATATATATATATATATATATATATATATATATATACACACACATATATATATATAAAGTTTATTAACATCATTAAAATGCACTTAAAGAACTAACAACCCACTGGAATTTTGCATGATTGACTGAGTGCTATTGCGATTAGAATACCGATATTTATAATAAAATTTATTTTAAGGAAGTAAAAAATAGAAAAACGGACAGATAAACTAAAAGATTTGCCTTCCCAACATTTTCGGAAAAGGATATAAAAAATTCATTCTGCTTGAAACCATGTAACACCTTTAAACTTAGGCTAATTTTCTGTAATCAGGCTTTGGCGACCAACTCTGGCGTCAAATATGAGCGAGGAAATGATTGTCTAGGCAACTATTATTACTTAAATGTTTACAACAAAAAACACAAATGGTTGCAACAATGCAATTAATTTAATTTGCCAATTGAATGTGTTACGAACTGTATATAGCCAAATCAGCACCCCCTATTTGAAGGGTTTAAAGGCAGAAATTCTATGTTTTCAGACTTTTCTGGTTAATTGTGTTACAAAACCTACTTACTTGTCAAATTTTATGATTCTACGACTGTTAGAAGTACCTTAGTTATTTGATGATCACCAACTTTTTAGTTATTTGATGATCCCCTGTGAGTCAGTTACAAAAAAGCCCTTTTTCGGAATCTCATATTTCGAAAAATATTAAATACAGAAATAAGAAATCTTGGAACCTAGTTCAGTTTCATTATATTAATGTGTGTTAAAAAGGAAAACTCTCTAGCTCTCACCAAAACGCAGTTATGAGGGGGTGAAAAGTAGGCCGAAATGGTCAGGGAAAAGGTAGCTTACGGCCTGTGCGAACTTGGCGGACGCACTGCCTTGCTCCCAGACAAGGAAATTCTCCTTAAAGCGCATACTCAGAATATTTTGAAAAAAAAAAAAAATGCTGAAGCTACTCATATACGTAATAAAGGAACAGTTAAATTTAGCTGAGGAATCCCAGAAGAAAATCTGTAAAAAAATTAAATACTTTCGAGTATTCGGCGCAAAAGACTCGATTTGGCGAGCAACACTTTTTCCTCGACAAATTCAAGCGATTTTAATTCATTTGAAAATTCCTGTGTAAATGAGTGTTTAAATGCGCAGTACTTTATGAATTTAAACAATTAAATAGTTTATTATTTTTTTTTCTAAAAGGTTATATAACATATACAAGTTGCATATTGGTGAAGTTATTTAATTTTACACGGCAGCTGGATAAGCTTTAAGTGTATTTTAACAGTAACTGCACGATTAAAAATACTCTCATACATTTAGATATTGAATACGTCATTGTTTCCATAGCAACAATACTTTTGTCTTGTTGTCTCCGACATTAATGATATCGAAATCAAATTGACAGTGCTCAGAATCGGATATTAATGTTTAGCTTGAAATATTTTTAATTAATTTAAATTTTGTTCTAAACCGTACAATACGTTAATTTTCTTTATATATACATATACATGTATATGGCAAAACCGTAGTTATAAAAGTGTATTTATTTAAGATAAACTTACTTAAATTAGTTCAGTATGAAGAGTAGAAAATGTTTTTCCTAAACGAGTATTTAAGATAAAAGAGTATTTTTTTTATTTCATTTCCTCGCCAACCAGAAATAAATCGCCAAAAACCCGAAATTTTCATAATTTTTTTACGACGTTATATCGAGGTTCCGCAGCAATTTTTTTAATAAACGTATATAGCCTCATGAGAAGGATATTCTGTAATTTTTTAGGGATTCGTTAATCTCATGAAACCCTCACTTCTTTGTCTGCCCGTCACAGAGTCGGTTCTCAGAGCTGTATAAGTTAGAGACTTGAAATTTTGTGTACTTACTACTGAATACCTACTGTCACGCTGAAAATAATAAAATTTCGAAAATGTCTTCATTAATGCAAAATATTAATTAAAATCTTAAAAATCCACTCATTAATGAATAAAAATATTCAACTAAAGCGTAGAATTTAATCAATCGTAAAGGAAGTTCATTCTGAGGGTTGCCATAGGCACAGCATTGCAATGGCGGTAACAGATTGGACGTTTTCAAAGACCCTATATCAAGTTATTCAAGACCCCTATCGCACAAACTATTCCACCTAGTAACGTGAATTTTCAGACACACACGCAAAAAAAAATTAGCTTTCAGAATTTCTAAAAAAATTTTATTACTCCCACTAGAAGTATAAATATCAATTAAAAATCGATTTGAATAAATTCGTTTAATTTCCTTTCATTGAAAAATGACAGTCGAACATTCTGCACCTGTTCCCACAGCCCATAGATGGCGGACAAGGTATTTTCCAGGTACAATAGAATTTTTTCTAATATTGCATTTATCGATTTGAAATTAACACATGTATGCGTTTTTTTTTTTTTTTTTTTTTTTTTTTTTTTTACGGCGAACCTAAAAATATAATTTTTATAAAGATGGCGTAATTTGAACAGAAATTACGAATTATTTTTGCATTAGTGAAAATAATTTTTTTTAAATTATATGATAATTGAAACTGATGTGTGAAATCGGAGACTCTCAGCGACGTTTTGGAAGGGAGGAAGATAAATAAACCGCCGATTTTGAGGGTAGTAAGAGATTAAAAGCTCTATTATTTTTTTTATACTATATTTACCTATTTGAAAATTATGAATTTATGCATATTTTTTTACGGTGAACTCAGAAATTTACTTTTTTATAAAAATCACATTATTGTAACCGAAGTTGTATTTTATCACAAAATGCTTATTTTTGTATTAAAAAAAACTAAATAAAACGCCAATAGACAATGATGTAATTAATATTGCGAATAGGGATTATTAATAAAGAAGGGGAGAGGGGGTAAACTACTTTTTATTAAATATCGCATTTAGTCCACATGGCAGATATTATTATGACAGAACAGAATAGCGGGCTTCGCCCGTATCGAGCCGAATTAGATATCCGAAAAAACGAAAAAATAGACCGGTAAATTTTTATTTTGTAAAAAACATTACTTTTTATTTTGGATAATTAATTTATTTTGGATTTATTAATTAAAGGATAAAGTGTTCTGATAGGAATATTAAACGAAACCCTTTATGCGATCTTCGATCTCATTTATCCACTTGTTCAAAATTTTCTGAGTATGCGTTTATGGAGACCTTCCTTGTCAGGAGTACCGTCGGTAGATAAATGGTTAAGATAAGAAAAAGTACAAAATATATATTTTTAAACCAGTAATTCTGCAAACAGTAAAATAACTTTCATTTCATTTAAAGTACCTTAAATCATGATTGATAATTGATTAACTTCTAAAATGGAATATCGAAAGTCCCCCAGTAAAGATTTATTTATTCTTGTTTTCTCCGTCGTTGGTTAATCTATGGAAAGAAAAACGAGTCACTCCGTCATCTATTCTAAAGCATTGAATCCCCGAGACGCAATGAAAATTCTTCTAGAGCATATTGTCTCATAAAATAGGAACCATCGGTGTAATTTGTGATGATCTGAAACTATTAACTTGGACGATGGGATGAAAAGAAGAAGATTATTTATAAGTACAGTGAAACTTCCATTTAACGAAGTCTCATCGTTACACTTAAAAACTTCGTTATGAAGAAAATTCGTTAAATAGAAATCAATTTAAATTCATGAAATTTTTCTTTCAGACATGACAAACAGGTGTTGGATTCAGAAGCATTTGATTCAGTTTCAATTATGAAGCCCTTTTTTTCAAAACAGTTGTGTACGATCGATGAAATCACGTCACATTCCCAAGCTTTCGTCAGCTCTAATACACAGGTTCTCAAATTAATGTGTTCACTACATTGTCTTTTTTTCTATCTTTTTCGATGATGTACTTCAAGATTTTTTATTATTCCTATTCCTTAGACTAATGGCTAAAATTTAGAAGTTGTATTGGCAGGAACACAAATAACTTTGATGTTCTTCGATTTGCATTTTGAAGCACATTCTTGTGGATGTACAAAGCAATTAATTGTCCATCAGCAATGGAAGATCAGAATGGTAACTGTCTGACTCTGATATTTTTTGCTTCAATGTATCTGAGGCCATTGCGTCGCTGTATCTTCTATTTCATACAACGTAAAGAGGGGATTTTGACTTCCCCCAACTGACAAAGCTGGAGTTTCGGTGTGGGAGAGTAATGGTAACAAGTGTTTTCTTAGTGTGAAAGAAAAATTGTTTTATTTAGCACCAAGCAGAATGGAAGGTGTTTAAATGTGTTCATTTTCTTACAATCCGTTGAAATAAATTCTCATATCCAGCACAACTGCAACCTCTTAATTTGAATACTGTACAAGTACAAAAGTGGAATAAACTTCGTTATATAGAATATATTTTTCGTAATATAGAGATTAATTTATATGCTAATGGTGTTCAAAGTCAAAGTTTTACAGTAAATTTCGTTAAGTAGAAAACTTCGTTAAATAGGGACTTCGTTAAAGGGAAGTTCCACTGTAGTTTTAAAAATGCATTATTTCGAGAAAAAGAGAAAATTATTTAATACAAAGATAAATTAAATTTCTCTCTTTCAGGTCTGTCTAAATTAGACTTATAATAAAAGTTATATTGATGTTACAAAGTTATTTTTTTTAGAAATTCTTCTAGTAATGCTGTAAAAATAAAAATAAAAAGTCATCATTTAAATGATGGATTATTTTTGTAAAAGTTTACGCTATTTTAAAATTCTAGGGTGTGTTTGTGCTGATGTATTTTCTCAGTTCTGTAATGTTAATTATAATAAAATATGAAACTGTTTTAATTCTGTTTCAATCTTTCATTAAAATTTGCATAAACGAAACTGCTCAAAGTTTTTTTGTGATCTGGAAGAAAGGTGTATTTATATGTAATCTTGCATTAAGAAAATATATACAAAAACATATCGGTAAAGCAAATTTTTAATACAAATGCTACGATAAATAATGTGTAATATCTGTATGAAGAAATGTAGCCTGCGGTATTATGAACCTATTGAACATTGCAAGAAGAATTTTTTAAACTTTTCAACTATATGAACGTTTAAGAATATCTTCCTTATACTTAAATGTCCCAGAAAAAAGGCTATGTGTAAATGTATTTTGTAACATTATTTTTATATTTAAATATAAAAATCCCCCTTTTACTGAAATCAGTTATTAGGTATAGTCAATTCCTTCCATCCTCCCAAAACATATAACACCCCAAATATTTTATTCGTAAAATTTTCGTAGAGAAAAACGAAAATTACTATTCGACTAATAATTATGTTTTTTTTTAAAATTAGGCTTAGGGGGTCATCTTCATACTGAATTATAACAAATTTCGAAATTTTCAATACACACTTAATACTGATATCATATTTCAAATCTTTGAAAACATATATTTTGAGGACCAAATAGAAAGTCATTCGGTGACGTTTAACAATTATATCAGTTTAAAGTTTTGAACTCCTAATGTTAAATTCATTTTTATAATTCAAAACGAACTGCAATGCGGGTAGTTTTTTAAGTCAGTTTCAATAACTACTTAGAGAAATTACTTTAAATCGACATAAATTTTAAACTACTTCACTGAATGCTTTCCCGTTTTGTATCCAAAACTACATTTTTACAGATGAATCCAAATATGATGTCAAAATTATGTGTTAATACAACGCCCCCTAGATAAGAAAGCCGTGACACGCGTCACGAAAACGTCATAACAAGCAGGCAAAAAAAAAAAAAAAAAAAAATCGAACAAATTGCATGTTTCGATTTTGATGGCTCGTGGAATTATTAACTATTAGTCATAAACAATAATTATTAATTCTATGAGCCAATGAAATCGAAACATGCAAGTTGTTCGATTTTTTTTTCTTTGTTTTGCCTGCTTGATATGACGTTTTAGTCACGCGTGTCACGGCTTTCTTATCTAGGGGGTGTTGGTTAATATTGAAAATTTCGAAGCTTGTTACAATTTTAGCATAAACCTAATTCTTTAAATATAAATTAAAAGAAAATATAATTACCAGTCGAGTGGCTATTTTCGAATTTTTTTTTCTGATATTTTAGAGATTAAAATAAGCGGAGTTTCACTTTCTCTCTCTTTTTTATTTTTTTTGGGCGACTCTAAATCAATTCTTTTCTTTTCTCCATTGCAGGACATTGATTAAATAGAAGCAGATTGTTCTCTTTTTATCCAAGTTAGTTCTTTTTTCTTAATGTTTTTATAATAAAAAAAATCCCTCTCATTAATTCACCCTTTTCTGATGCAAGTAATTATTTTATACGATAGTGATATATTTTTTCTTGAACAATTAGTTTGAAAAATGAATAAAAGTACCAAGTACCAATCTTAAAATAAACGCTTTATGCAAATAAAACTTGAAAGACTAATAATCAAAGAATACTATACAAATGTTTTTTCCTTGAAATTAACATACAGAGTTTTCAATGATTGTACCTATTTTTTTTTTTTTTTTATCTGTTAAATGGATATATATTTTTTTTTTAATAAAATGTGTCTTTACTCAGAGATTTGTTGTTACAAAGAATCAGATACAAGAAAAAATCTTTAACTCATTAAATTTTAATTACTAATTTTTCATTAGCTTAAATTTCTAATGCATTCACAGATTATAGATTTTTGATTAGGTGTTTTTTAATGGATTTATGTTGGATATTCGTTCATATCTTTTATAAAGATAAAATTATTTTATTGAAAATTTCAACAGAATAATTTTACTTTTTAGGAAATAAATTTAAATCACGGGAAGTGCACTGTAATGCCATCAGTGAATCCACCGTATGTACTTTTATTTACATTACTAAATAGAAAATGTCTGAGTTAGCGTTGAATAGTCACGTATATAGGCCATTTCCAATATCTTGTAATATGTCATAATATGTCTTGGAAACCAATATTAGTCTGTTGAAATATCGTTACAACATCGTCTTTAATGTTAAACCAGAGGGCCCGTGCGAAGATTTCGCACTGAAATCTAATATTTTTTAGGTACTTCTCTATTAACCCGTCGACCGCTTTTCATTACAAAAAACTACCGCCAAACTGTAAGATTAAACGCCAAAAATGCAGTCCCATTTACTTGATGTCAGAATCATTATGCATGTTTGTTACGTCATCTAGTGGTATTACATTCGACATTTGTGTGTATTTTTCATTATGTTTTACTGATTTAGTAGTTATTTTATTAATTAAAATAACAATTGTGTCCTTAAATTCTTATATTTTATTTATTTTTCGATATTCCAATGGCAACGTTGTCCCGTTTATTTGGCGATAGTTTTTTGTTATGAAAAGTGGTCGACGGGATAATAGAGAAGTATCATTTTTTATCAATATGTAATATTTATTAGATGCAGGTTTAAATTTCTAAAGAAAAAGCAAGGATAAAAATATCTGCAAACAACATTTAGTTGTTAGTCAAGCCAGAATATCATCTAATTTATTCCATCAAAGTTAGACTAAAAGCTGATCCAAGATTGCTAAAGGCACGCGCGAGAAAAAAAAATTAACAATCTTATTTTGACTGCATTAGAGGATGATGTCATCCGCTTCGGGAAAACCATGGGACTTAGAAATATAAATCTAAACATTTCAATTTCAATTTTGCTTTTTAATCATAAGTATAAAATAAACCCGTGCGGTGTTTTTTTTATAATAATTGCTATGAGCATCATATAATGTGGTATTTTATTTTTTTGGCAACAATAATTTCAGGAAAACCTTTCATTTCTTTCATGAAAACAATGCCGATTTAATTTTTTAATTTCAGCAAATTTTAATCAAAAACATGTTTTAACGAATTGTTAAGTGGGCTATGTCAAAAGCCTGTTCTAAAACCTTTCATATGGTATCTCATTCGTTGTTCTGCGTTTCATATTTTCTGAGTAAAAGGGATGTTGACAGGAGAAATAATATATAAGGATTTATGAATAAAATTTTGTTTTGGCTTGGCTTGAGATACCTTGTATTTTTGGCTAAATAACTGGATGGCTATCCTGATTTACTAGGCACAAAATGTGTGGTTTGCCACTATTTAAAGTCTTTGGCATGAGTTCTAAACCATCCCGGTCTGTCCCAAAATTTCACGGACTGGTTAAATTACGGGTTAATAGATGGCGTCTCCTGTCCGCAGGTGATGTCAAAAGCACAGCTACCATTCGTCTTGTAAAGCGGTACAAGTTCACATTGCTATCTGTTGTGGGATGCAAAGTGTCCGTTTTGTTGTAACAGTTGAACGTGCTCGTGTCGGAGCTCGCGAAGGTCGAACAACGAACGAACATAAAATTGAAGATGCAATTGTTACTGGACGTTGCTATTCGGAAGTGTTGATGTGTTTTATGGCTCGAGTACGCAGAGTTCGTCCTCGGTACATACAGCAAGGTAGTTGGTCATTCTTGCACAACAACGCACCAGCACACACTTCGACTAATGTGCGGGAATTTCTGACTTCTAAAGAGGTCGTCGCGCTCAACCATTCTCCTTACTCCCCAGATTTATCCCCCTGTGACTATTTCCTGTTTCCCAAGTTGAAATAGTACCAAAAATGGACCACCTGAAGCTACTGCGGCCTACTATTTGACGCACATTACTAAGGCGCACATACAGAAGTGTTTTGATAACTATTACAGTCGTTGTAAAACGTGTGTTGAGTCAAGCGGGTATTATATCGAATAAACATAGGTCAACATTTTCATTTCAGATCTTAATTTTTTGTTTACAAGATCAGTCCGGGAATTTTGTGACACGCTGTATATAACATGTTATTTTCTTATAATTATCTATCTATCTGAAAATGTTATATTATGGTATGATCTTGTCATACTACATATTAGGTTAAATTACTTTATAAATATTTTGATCGGAACATATTTTAAGCAAGTTTTTGATCTGTGTCGATCAGAAAAGCATTTGAAGAAATAAACACTGAAGTTTCTCCATAAAATAAATCGTCAATATCCAAACGAACAATTTTTTTTCGAAGTAAATCATTTTGTACCATGGCGACTCTTCATATTCCGCACATTTACATCAGATAATTTGAATAAAAATACCTTAACTTAAGATCATCCATCACCATTATATATAGTGAGTAATCAATCATCAAAATAATACGGCAGCAGAAATTAGACGAAACTAGGATGTTGGGATCTTACTGCTTATTGAACAACACAAAAAAGCTAGTTCTAGAACAGTGAAACAAAGTAAGGCTGTTTTTGTACTTCCTAGCTGCTGGTGAACTTTATATCCAGACAACGTGTAAGTAACTTGCAGAAATATAAAGGGAGGCATTAAAGAAATTTAAGTTTAACTGTAGTAAAAACTACGTGAAAGAAAGTATAAATAGAGATATTTAAATTTATAAAAAATAAAATAAATAAATTAAATTAAATAAAAAATGAAAGGAAAGCTATTTAAAAAAAATAAATAAACGATTCCATTCGTTCAAAAGCTCGCAAAAAAATAAAATAATAAAAAAATAAAACCGAATTTTACCCCTATCAACTCACAAAAAGAAAAAAAAAGTCTCTTTTCAGTGACTATGCATTTAAATTAAATGTAAATAAAAAAGTTACAAAAGTTACACTGCAACAGACTATCAAATGATGCAATCGCTTGTATATAACGCGGTGGCCCTTTCTACCATGCGGCGATTCTTCATATTCCACACATTTACCCCGGATAATTTGAATAAAAATACCTTAACTTAAGTTCATCCATCTCCATTAAATATAGTGAGTAACTAATCATCAAAAAAATACGGCAGCATAAATTTGACGAAACTACGATGTTGAGATCTTACTGCATGTCGAACAACACAAAATAGCTTGTTCTAGAACAATGAAACAACGTCAGACTGTTTTTGCACTTCCTACCAGTTCAGTTCTTATTACGCTTAAGTTTTAGCCTTTCATTTTTAGAATCGGAGTATAACGCACTGTAAATTTTGATAAATTTTCTTGTTTAAAAACTGCAAGTATTGCGGTGGAATATGCGGTATTATATATAAAACGCTTGTACGAAAGGGTTCGTATACATTTCTCCCGTTCATTCTTGAACCAACTGATAAAATTGAAACATATCGCTATTCTTTTTATCTAGACTAATTCTTTTTTCTTAATGTTTTTTTTTAATTTTTTTTTCTTATTAATTCAACCTTTTCTATTTAATTACTCAATGCAATATCGATATTTTTTTGCTGGAAAAAGTAGCATGAGAAAAAAGTAAAATGATCAAGTACCGATCGTAAAACAAAGACATTATGCAAATAAAATTCGAAAGGCATATAATCAAACAATTATTTACATGCCAAAAAAAAATCCTTTTTTTGTATTTTTTTGCCTTGGGATGAACATTTAGAAATTTCAATTTTTATAGATATTTATTTATGCCTATTCTATTTAAAGTGTTAACTCCATCTCCATTAAATATAGTGAGTAACTAATCATCAAAAAATTACGGCAGCATAAATTTGACGAAACTACGATGTTGAGATCTTACTGCATGTCGAACAACACAAAATAGCTTGTTCTAGAACAATGAAACAACGTCAGACTGTTTTTGCACTTCCTACCAGTTCAGTTCTTATTACGCTTAAGTTTTAGCCTTTCATTTTTAGAATCGGAGTATAACGCACTGTAAATTTTGATAAATTTTCTTGTTTAAAAACTGCAAGTATTGCGGTGGAATATGCGGTATTATATATAAAACGCATGGAGTTTTAAACTGTGGATGTTAAACTGTTAAAGAAACACTTTTAAACATTCTGCTTGCTAATAAAATTTTCCTTTATACACGATCTCTTGCTACAAAGAATTAATCACGTGAAAATATCTTTTGGCCATTTAAACCTAAAATTTAAATTAATTCATATATCTAAATAGTCACCTTTGTTTATTATCTACAGTCGAGGGAAGAAAAAAAACAGCAACAATGTCCTACCCTATGCTATTTCGTCACCAAATTATCGCAAAGATATTCGGGTAGTACCATTCAACTGGAAAATATGTCTACTTTCTGAATATTAATGCTATTTTTTAAACAGGTGTCGTCTACATATTAAAAAATGCACTAACTTTCAATTTCCAAATGGTATCAGTCACTTTTGACACCATATTTAAGTTCCTGGGTTCAAGGCAGCACGGTAAAAGGACTAGTTTATGCATTTTTAAAAATCTTCATAGATTTAGAACAAGTCAATGTTTGAGGATGCTACAGGCGAATTCACTAGAGAAACTTTACTTTATATCTTCCTAAAAATTCATTCGATTGACTATTCTTTTTTAATGAGATATAATAAATAGACCGAAATATATTTCAGGCATTTTTTCAATTCCAAAATGTATTTTTAATTATGAAAATTATTAATAAACCCATATAAGAAATGAATTATGATCTATGTTAAATTTTACATGAAGCAAACCACAATCGTCAGAAGCATGGGAGTGTACGTTTAGAGCTTATTCCAATTAGTATTGGGTTGTCCTAAAAGTTTGTACCGGTTGGAGAAAATCAATTCGTACCGGAAAATTTTGCCCGTTAATTATTAAACATTAGATATCGTAATCAATCTCTAATAATTAAATGATAGAATTTTCCGGTACGAATTGATTTTCCCAACCGGCACGAATTTTCCGGACAACCCAATAGTTTTCAAGATATAGAGAAACTTTACTATTTGACGTTCTAAGGGTACCATCTTATATTATCAAATAACCCACAGTAAAGAAAATCTTAGAAAGGATCAGGGTTCATAAGCCGCGTTTTTTTACTATGAAATAAGACTAAAATTCGATTTTGTTATACTAACTTAAATATTTCACTTTTGAATATTAGAAGGTTTATCCTGTATGATTTCAACAATAGTTTTTGCATTTTGTTCGGATTTATATGACTTAAAATAAGCTCAAAGTTCGCATTATTCGTAGTTTTTTATGAAAAATACGCAATTCCTCCTCATTTTACCTTAATTATTTATATAAGCGCAGTCGTACAACATTTTCTTCTTTGCATATATTATAAAATATATTAAAATGTACAATATGTGTTTAAATAAAAGTGTTGCAAAACTGCGCTCATAGTAAAATATTAAAAATAGAGAGTTAAGTAACTTCACTCCTTCACGTCACAAAGAGACTTTAGGATGCAGCACCTTGTTTAAACGTGCTAAAATGAACGTAACTATTTCTAATAATTGCATTCCTTCATATTAGCAATAGTTACGTTCATTTTAGCACGTTTAAACACGTTGCTGCATCCTAAAGTCTCTTAGTGACGTGAAGGAATGAAGTTACTTAACTTTTTATTTTTAATACTTTACTATGAGCGCAGCTTTGCAGCACTTTTATTTTTACATATATCGTACACTTTGATGTACTTTATAATATATGTAAAGAAGACAATGTTGCACGATTGCGCTCATATAAATAATTGAGGTAAAAGTGGGTGAAATTTCGTATTTTTCATCAAACACTACGAATAATACGAACTTTGAGTTTGTGTAAGTCATATAAATCCGAACAAAATGCAAAAACTATTGATGAAATAGCACAGGATAAACCTTCTAATATTCAAAAGTGAAATAATTAAGTCAGTATAACAAAATCAAATTTTAGTCTTATTTCATGGGCCAAAAACACGGCTTATGGACCCTGAGCCTTAACGAAAATTATGCTTTAGGATTTACATTTACATACAGAGAGTTTGTTTCGTATTTAAAATTTCTGTATACTTTTGCTGGTGATTAACTGTGTATTTAGGTACTTTTTTTTATATAATCTTAATTTTATTTTTCGAAATGTATGGATAAACCCCTAACATATATTCTTTTATAACTGTATGAATATTTAAATAAATATATAAATTCTATACCTTTATTCGGTTTGCCTTTATCGGTGAAACTCAAATATGATGTCATAAATGTGTGCTACCATTTAAAAATTTCAAATTAGAACAATTTTTAACATGTTTTTGCTCCGTAATTTAAAAATTGCATTCATATTCGAAAAGTTGACACACTTCCTAATCGAACTGTACTTCTCACATTTTATTGGGACAATTCCGTGATGAAATAGTATGGGGTGGTGCGTTTTTATTTTCAAGACTGTACAATAAATTAATATATTGCAATACGAATTTCCAATCCGCTGTAATTTTAATGTATTTAAAGAATTTTACAGTTACATAATGGTTTACTGATTGTAATGTGTATATAAGCTGTTTATGATGTACTATTTCATATTTCTATACTCAATATATATTTTACACATATTTATATATTCTATTTATTCTATATATATCTATCTATATATAAAAGTCAATGTTTTCTGTGTATGTTCTTTATACAAATCTACAATTTGTGAATGATTTTTAGGATTTATATCTTTTAGAACTCAGCAAAAAATACTGGCTACTTTACTTCAAATTTCTCATACTAACTCTTATTTCTTTTTTTCAACTACTTGGCATAATTTATCTTTACAGAAATCTGAAATTGTTAACCGATTTGGACCAAACTTTGCATACATGCATTTTAGGACCATTTACATAATTTTTTCAACAAACTTCCACAATTTAACTTTATACAAATCTAAATTTTACTTTTTAAATATACGTTTTTTTTCTTTCCCGTTATCACTTCTTAAAATAAAATTGCGCAAGAATTAAAAAAAAAGGGAAATTGTAACAATGTATAAGCAGTATTCAAACAAGATCCCTTTTCAATTGATTCGTTTAATTTTTATGTTAAATTATGTTAAACATATTTAAACACGTGTATTTTGTTTTTATAAGCCAATGAAAAGCCCTATTTATTGCCAAAGTGAGATCAAGGAAATATTGTTTATTAATAAAAAAAAAAATTAAGGAAAAAGTGGTATCATATTGAGCAAAAAATATGCAGAAATGTATAGAAAGTACTGTGTATTGGAAATTCTACCATTAAACGGGAATGTACTAGATATTTTTTGTGCTGCACTGTATATGATCTATAGAATGTATACACACCAAGTGCCTTTTACAGTTGATTTATTTAATTTATATGTTAAATTATTTAAACATATTTAAACAGATGTATTTTGTTTTTATAAGCCAAAAAAAAAACCATATTTATTACCACTTCCAGGTCACGTAAATATTGTTCATTAATTAAACTTTTTTTTTCAGGAAAAAGTGGTATCATGTTGAGCAAAGAATATACAGATTATTAAAAAAAATAACAAACCTTAGTGAGAGAGTTTCTAGTTTTTTTAGAATAAAATAAATTGTTGTTTGGATTTTTGCTCAAAACATTTTTCGAGAGCATGATTTGATCATATATTAAATTTATTGTTTTAAAAAATACATTGACGCTTTCACGTTTTGTTTATGAGACCAAAATTACAGATACCCCGTTATAGTGTTTGCTTTTTTAACGGTTAATGAGCGTGAAATGCACAAGCCTCTGTTATTTGTGATCGCCGTACTTTTTAGGCTATTCCATTCTTGTATATTTTACCCGGAAAGGTAATTTCGTTTGACGCTGGTTGAATCTGGTCGTATGTTACACATTAAATATTTCATAATTTAATAACTTTCAGTATCGTTAAAAACCGAAAACAATGTTATTTTTCCTTATAAAAGTTAATGTAGTATAATATAAACTCTAATATCAACTCTCTTATTTAAATGTCTGTTCCAATAAACTGTAATATAAACTCTCTTATTTAAATGTCTGTTCCAATAATTGGGCTTCACTGTATATATTTGGCACTTAATATTTTATTAAAAATATATTCTGGATAATGTTATTTTATATTTAAGAGCATAAAACAAAAATCACTTGTACGTAAATCAGTCATGAGAACGTATATTTATTTATTGCATTTACTCCCATTCACGCGTTAACCATTGATTAAATCGAAACACATTGTACCTTTTTTTTTTTTTTTCTAAGATACTTTTTTCCTTTTTTCTCTCTTCATAAAACAAAAAACTTTTTCATTAATTCACCCATTTCTGATGCAAGTAATTATTCTATACAATATCGATATTTTTTTTCATGAACAATTAATCTGAAAAACGAATAAAATAAACAATCGTAAAACAAAGACAATATGCAAATAAAACTCCAGACATATAATCAAAGATTTTCTTAAACATCGAAACCTTTTTTATTTTTATTTACTTTTTTTTCTTGAGATGGGCATACGGCATTTTCAACGATTATAGCTACTTCTTCATGTTCTTTCTTGTTAGTTTAACTGTTAAAACAAAGATTTTTTTTTTTAAATTCTAGTTCAGAATAAATTTTATCTTTACTCCCCATCTGTTTTTAGAAAGAACCAGACATAAAAAATATATTTGGTCATTAAATTTTTAATTACAATTCATTGTATAATTTTAACTTAAACACAGGAATATTTCTTAACTATAGAAAATTATTAAGAAAGTTACACAAATGTTCTGAAGTAAATGTTGAAATTTGTGTCAATTGGTATTACTTTCCTTTTCTTAACTGATCGAAATAATAGAGTTTTTTTCACATTATTGTTGAAGTATGAAAAAAAATTGAAATTTAAGGAATTAATTACATGATAAATAATAATAATATAAAACACAAAAAGAAATTGCGCTATCAATCGAGACATGTTATTAAACAAAAGTTGAAGAGAAGTGAAGCCCAAAATGGATTGCGATTTCACTGTAACTTCAATTGTTATTAAGGACACTCGATACTCTTCTTTTTGGGAACAAGAATTAAAAATCATGCGTCAAGCATAGATTATGTAACACTTTCCAACATTTCCAAACTACACTTACAAATCTTTATCGTTTAATAAGGTGAAATAAACAAACTGCAAAACGCATAACACTTTTAAAAACAACCCAATTTCAGGAATTACCAAAAATATTCGGAAAAATATCCAAATGATTTTAAAAAAACCTGCATATGATCTATATATTTATATATATATATACTACATATAACTCTAAATTTTACTACAGTTAGTAAACGCATATCACATTTTAAAATTCCCCTTTCTGAAAATTCCGACAATAAACGGAAATTTACTAGAGATCTTTTGTACTGCCCTGTATATGATCTATAGAATTTACACACACCAAATAATAGGCAAAAATTAGTTAAGTTTAAAAACGCTTTGCCCAACTGAAAACGTACTTCTAGAAATTATTATTAACAGACAGTATTTTAACAGAATTCTTTTGTGTATCTCTGCAAATGAACGATGAATGCTATGGACACAATATGCTATACACAGCCTCTTGTAATGTACCTTAGTCATATATATTAATTTCAATATGTTTGAAATAGTGAAACATTATTAGAAAAAACCGCAAACGATTTTTTTCCATAGATAGTAATGGAATGGAATTCTTTGAGAGTCCCTGTAAAGGAACTGTAAGTGCTACACACTTCATTTTCAATGCCGAACATGCCATAGTAAATTTCAACAACATATATTAATTCCATAAATATCCGAGTATATTTAATAGAGTTAGAGCTCAGACAGACATACAGACAGACAAACCGAATTTATAAACACTTTTCAACTACGTTGGAAACTGTTAAAAATGGGAAGAGTAAAAATTTTCCAAAACCTTTTGATTACAGGGTTTTTACACCGTATGGTCCAGCTACTATTTTTTTATACCTTCCAACGTAGTTCAAAAGTGTTTATGAATTCCGTTTGTCTGCCTTTCTGTCTTCCCGAGCTCTAACTCGCGTAAATATACTCGTATTGACATGAAATTGATATATGTTATTGAGGTTTACTAAGGCATGTTTGGTATCGATAATAAAGCGTGTAGAATTTATAGTTATTTTACAAGAACACTCAAAAGAATTCCGTTACATTAAGTCTGTGGTGACAAATCATTTGCGGTGTATTTTAATGATGTTACACTATTTCAAACATATTGAAATTGATTTATATCACTGAGGTGCAATAGAACAAACTTACTATAGAATATGGTCTGCATAGCATTCATCGTTCATTTATAGGGGCACACAAAAGAATTCGGTTACAGTAAAGTATATGAACGATAATTGCTGGAAGGGCGTTTTAATTTTATACGTATTATTTGGTGTGTATAAATTCTACAGATCATATACAGGGCAGCACAAAAGATCTCGGATACATTTCCATTAATTGCTGAAGCGGCATTTTTAACTGTGCTCTACGCTTTCTAACGCAGCTAAATTTTAGCATACACACAGAAAAAAATTCTTGTAAAATTACGGGCAGAGGCCGGCAGCAGAGATTCCAGTCATACCCCGTAAAAAAAAAACATTCCATGCCCATCATTTTGTGCAGCCCGTAATTTTACGGGGCAAAGTAATACAGCATTATAATGCACAGGATATAATGCACTTTAAAACACAATAACACTTTACTTACTGTTCCGTAGCACGTAGCACGTTAGATAATCATTACAGAATGGCTGTTTTGGCGGGTTAAAATTTTCGAAACATGAGTAAAATGAAGGGTTACACCCTAGCGGAGACAATGTATGGGGTTGTACCGTATTTTTGCTAACATATGGGCTAGAACTGTAAGAATATGTGGATTGCTCTTAATTTTCTAAGTATCTACGGGATAAGGCCGCTTATGTAGTGGATAAAACCGTTTTTCATCAAATAAGGCTGTTGCCCGTAAAAACGGAAGGGCAAACGCTCATAAATTTACAGTTTTTTCTGAGAGTGTACTATTAGTCTATATACAAATCTATATATCATATATAGGGTTCACAAAAGGATTAAGATATTTTTTTGACAATTGATGGAAATTGTTGAAATTGGGTTTTCGAATGTGTTTTGCGTTTACCAAATTGTTTACTTAGATATCAACTTTCACCTTATTAATCGGCAAAGGTTTGTTAAAATATTCTGGAAATGTTGGAAAGTGTTTCATAATCTATGCTTAACGCATGAATTTTCATTCTTCTTTATTTTAATCATCTCACTTTTTTGAAAAAGAATATCTCCCATACTAGGATATTTTCAGGAGATATCTACTACATTTTATTTTATTTTGATTTATTTATTTGTTTTTTATAAATTGTGGTACGATTGAATATAAAAACAGTCGCTAATCCTGGTCCAAAAGGTAGAAAAAAAATTAAATATCCGTGGTACATTCTGACAAAGTTTCGTAAAATTAAAAATATGCGAAAAAGGGTTTTTATTTCGTCCATTTCCCGTTAAATAAATTTGGAGTTGCAATTTCTGAATCCATTTTTCCCAGTTTATGTTTTAGGAAATTATCAGTATGATCAAAATTCAACATATGTTACCAGTTAATTTAATTTTCCTAATAGTACAGGTAAAATAGATCAAAAATTGAGTAAAATACAACGACTGATGGACATCCACGAAAATTTGAGAAGAACTTCGTTTTGGCACTAGAAATGAAGATTCGACGATTCCCCCAAAATAAAGTTATTTTATTCTGTTTTTTTTGGGGGGGGGGGAAAGGGGTGAAATTTTAACTCAGAGAGGAGGAAAATTCTTTTTTTAAATAGGTCAAGTGGGGTATCGTTAGTTAGGCATTTTTTAATTATGAATCGAACGACACCATCCGCACGTAGATACGATGATTCGTTACAAAGTTACGCCAGGTTTTACAAATACAAAGTCGACGATTACCTCAGTGCAGTTAATGTTGTTTTTTACAGAAACAACTGATGGCCATTCACGAAAATTTAGGAAGAACTTTTGGCACTAGAAATGAAGATCCGATGACTGCCCCCAAAATAAAGTTGTTTTATGGTGGTTAGGGATGGGGGCAAAAGGAGGGCATTTTGACTCAGAGGTGATAATTCAAAATATTTTTAATAAGTAGTGTGGGGTATTGTCTGTAATCAGTTTTTAAATTCTGAATCGAACGACACAAGCCGCAAGTCAATACGATCATTTATTGTAAAATTACGCCAGGTTTTGGTAACACAAAGTCGAAAATTTTATTTCAATGCAGTTAATATAGGTTTAATTGTAAAATGCTCCCCTTTTGTTTCCCAAACCACGGTAATACAACATTAATTTTGGGGAGACATCGGATCTTCATTTCTAGTGCCAAAGCAAAGTTGTTCGATAATTTTCGTGAATGGCCGTCAGTTGTTGCTGAAAAAGCATATTTTACCTGCATTGAAGTAAAATTTTCGACTTTGCATTCCTAAAACCTGGCGTAACTTTGCAACAAATGATCGTATCAACTTGCGGATTCTGTTGTTCGATTTAGAATTTTAAAAAAATTATTACAAACGGTACCCCACTTTACTTATTTAAAAAAATGAATGATACCCCCTGAGTTAAAATCCCCCCACCCTACACACCTTAAAACAACTTTAATTTTTGGGGACTCATCAGATTTTCTTTTCGAGTGACAAAACAAAGTTATTTCCAAATGTTCATGAATGGCCATCAGTTGTTTCTGAAAGAACCTACGATAACTGCATTGAGGTAAAATCGTTGTATTTGTAAAACCTGGTGCAACTTTGTAACGAATCATTGTATCGACTTGCGGATGCTATCATTCAATTCAGAATTTAAAAATTCATAGCTAACGATACCCCACTTGACCTACTTAAAAAAAATCCCCCCCCCCATCCGTGAGTTAAAGTTTCCCACTAATTCCCCCTCAAAAAACAGGGTAAAACTGACGGAAATTGCAATTAAAGGGTAATCTTCTATTCGGAATCAACTACTCTTCAATCGTCAGATAATAATAAAGTACTTTAAATTTGCAGTAAACAACTTTAATTATCTCGTCGGATATACCAACTCATAAACTGTTTTCAACTCAGCTAAGTACATGGAATAAACGCCCACGTGAAAGAATGATTATCACGTGCTATCATGTGCTTTTTCCCAGTGACGTCATCCAAGGCTACCAAGGACATGAAAAAACTCTTTAGTTTTTAGTCAGTTGTTGTGTGAATTTCTTTTTAAAATGTAGCGTGTGAAAATGTCAGAGCGATGTAAATGCTCTGTTAACTTGTAATCCAGATACCGTTAAATGTTTAAATATAATATAAATATAAAAGTGAAGGATGCTTAATTTAATTAAAACACATGTTAATAAACATTTTAATTTCAGCAAAGTAATAAAGTTTCAGATCGATGGATTACGATAATGTGCGACTACAGAAAGGAATACAATTGTGTGTGAATTAACGGAGACGTAGCGCTCGATTCGGATATACATTTCTTTACGAAGGTTTCACCTTATAATCAGGTAAGCGAATGCATGCTTACTTAACTCTATTTATGAAGTATTGGTTTTATACAATTAAATAAACTATTTTACACATTAAATAAACTGCGCCGCCGACAGATTATGAAAGACTGATAGTATGTATTAAATAAAAATTTTAAGCACATTAGCTATATGCTGAAAAAACTCGCTTTATAGAAAAATAAAAACGAACGCAAAGAAAAGCGATTCGTATAAAATTAAATTAAATATCTTTAAAAATAATTAAAGATAGAAAATAAAAATGGCTACATTTAAAGAAAGCCAATTCATCGAGAAACTAAATTCGAGCAATTATTCCAACTGGAAATTTAAGCTCGAAATGCTTCTCATTAAAGAAGACTTATTTGAAGTAATAAGTGATCAACCACCAACTCCTTTAAATGAGGATTGGAACAAAAAAGATAGAAAAGCAAGAGCTTTAATTAATCTAAGCATAGATGATGCACAAATTGTGCATGTTAAAAATTTTACCACAGCCAGGCAAACCTGGGAAGGTCTCAAAAGTACGCATGAAAGAGCAAATTTGAGTAGCAAACTGTATTTATTACGAAAACTGTACAGTACTAAACTGCCCGAAAACGGTAATATGATAAATCATATAACAAATATTCTACAAATAGTAGATAAATTATCCGCCATAGGCGAGAATATAAATGACTCACACATATCCGCACTATTTCTATGCTCATTACCGCCCAGCTACAACACGCTTATCACAGCATTAGAGGCAAGGCCCGAAGCCGAATTATCCCCAGATTTTATCAGAAGTAAACTCATAGATGAGTATAATCGCAGACAAGAAATGTCTGAACAAAACAACAGCTCTGAAAAGGCATTTAAAACACAAAGAAAACACACTTATAACGACTACAAAAGAAATTCAAAATATTGCAGTCACTGTAAGATGACAAATCATAATAATAGCGAGTGCTATCACCTCAAGAGCAGATACACACAGCACAACAAAAACAAACACACATATCAAAATGTGAATAACTTTAATAATAAAAATAAAGCTAAACCTTTTTCATCATCACTATGCTATGAAAACACAGAGAATTATAAAGAGAATACTGACTGTCACGATAACGCGAATGATCAGAAAATAAGCTCAAAAACTAATCAATCAGAAGATCGCGTACTAATAACAGAAAAATTAGGAAAACAGAACTGGATACTCGACAGTGGCAGTACCTCACACATTGCAAATGATAAAAGGTTATTTGATAAATTTAACAATTTTGAAAAATCATCAGTCACCATCGCAAACGGCAACAAACTCGAAGCATTCGGTTCAGGCGACGTTTTAATAAAAACGAAATCCCCAAATGGAGAAATAAAACTCACAAGACTACAGGAAGTCCTATACGTCCCAGAACTAGAATCCAATTTAATATCCGTAAGCAAAGCAACTAAAAATGGATGCAAATTAATCTTTGAAAATGACAAGTGCGATTTAACGTTCGACGGTGAAATTTATATAAGAGCGAAGAACAAAAATAATTTATACATAATCGAACAAACAAACCATTCAGAAAATGCAGAAAACTATGCAAACGTCACACTAAGCTGTAATAATAATAAAGAATGTTTAGAAGTATGGCATCGAAGACTAGGACACCGTGATTATGAAGCAATCAAAACAATTGTTAACAAACAGCTAGCTACCGGAATAAAAATTAAAAACTGCAGACACAATAATAAATTATGCGAAACCTGCATCAAATCTAAATTAAACGACGCGCCATATCCAAAATCGGCTACAAATAGAGCAAACAAAGTTCTCGATTTAATACACAGCGACGTCTGTGGACCTATAAGTACACCAACACTAGGAGAAAAACAATATTTTCTCACATTCATCGACGATTACTCGAGATATACAACTATATACTTACTATCTAAGAAAAGCGAAGTAATTGATAAATTAAAAGAATACATTGCAATGGTAAATAATCAATTCGGTAGAAAACCAAAAGAAATAAGATCAGATAATGGAGGAGAATATAATAGCAACGAAATAGACAATTATCTAAAGGAAAACGGGATATTACACCAATTCACAATTCCACACAACCCGAGCCAGAACGGCGTGGCAGAAAGGAAGAATAAAAGCCTACTAGATATGACACGTAGCATGCTTTTAGAAGCAAATTTAAATAAACAATTTTGGGGAGAGGCAATACACACAGCGACATATTTGCAAAACAGATTGCCAACAAGAGCGAACGACAAAACTCCATACGAACTATGGAAAGGTATCAAACCCGATCTCAAACATTTAAGAACCTTTGGATGTAAAGCATTTGTTTACATTAATAAAATACATCGAGGAAAACTAGATAATAGAGCGCAAGAAGGTATTTTTCTAGGTTACGACACACGTTCCAAAGGATATCGCATACACACAAAAGACAAACAAATAATAATTGCCAGGACTGTAAAATTCATAGAACATGAAATAAAACACTCAAACAACATTGAGGAAGATTCACATCTCGAAGAAATCTCCACTGTTGATAGAAATCAAGAAGAGAAGAATAAAAATTACATTGAAATTGACATTAATGATAATGAAAAACAACCATGCGAGTCCAAACAAACACAAATAGAACCAAGAAGGTCAAATAGATCTAACAGAGGAGTACCACCAGATAGATTTGTCTGTTTAGTTAAAGACACACAATCAAATGAACCAAAGAATTGGAACGATATCATGGAAATGAAAAATCCACACGATAGGGAAAATTGGCTCAAAGCCACCGAAAATGAAATCAAGTGCCTAGCTAAAAATAAAACTTGGACATTAGTCGATCCGCCACCAGGCAAGAAAGTGATAGGTTCAAAATGGACTTTTAAATTAAAACGCGACAACCTAAACCAAGTGCAAACCTATAAAGCACGACTCGTGGCACAGGGATACAGTCAGAAATTCGGAGTAGATTATGACGAGACCTTTGCTCCAGTTGTCTCTCATACCACAATCCGTGCATTTCTCATAGCAGCATTAAATCATAACCTTAAAGTTAATCATATCGACGTGAATACAGCGTTTTTACACGGAAACCTACAAGAAGAGGTATACATGAAACAGCCGGAAGGCTATATAGCTCCAAATCAACAAAACAAAGTATGTAAATTACAAAAAGCAATATACGGGCTCAAACAAGCCGCCAGAGCATGGCACACGAAAATCTCCGAGAGTCTTAAAGCATTAAATTTTGTACAAAGTACATCTGACTCATGTCTTTTTATACGCGAAAATTGTGAAAACTCGACATACATTATAGTTTATGTGGATGATTTGTTAATCGCCGGAAAAAACGAAGATATAATTGAATTAATAAACAATCTCAAAAGGGAATATGAATTGAAAGATTTGGGAGAAGTCAATAACTATCTCGGAATAAATATAAAAAGAGACGATAAAAATTTCTACTTAAACCAAAATTCAAAAATTGAAGAATTGGTAGATAAACTCAATCTTCAAAACGCAAAACCTTACAGCACACCTATGGAAGCAGGTTACAATCGACTCAACGATGATGAAAATCTATTACCTAACAATATTAAATTCAGACAAGCAACGGGAACATTACTCTACATCTCAACATTAACCAGGCCAGATATTTCAGCAGCGGTCAACATACTCAGCCGTAGAAATGAAACCCCTCGAGAAAAAGACTGGAAAGCAGTCAAAAGAATCGTAACATACTTAAACAACACAAAACACCTCAACCTGACGCTAAGTTCGAAAAATAAGCCTATTCTCGAAGTTTACGCAGATGCAGATTGGAGAGGTGATCCAGAAACTAGACGATCCACCAGCGGAAATATATTTATGTTAGGAAAATGTCCCATACATTGGACAACGAAAAGACAAACATGCGTTGCTCTGTCATCAGCAGAAGCTGAATACATTTCTGTAAGTAACGCAGCACAGGAAATACTATGGATGATAAAACTCCTGGAAGATTTAAATTTACCACAACAGAAACCCACAACAATATACGAGGACAATCAGCCATGTATAAAAATGGTTGAAAGTGAAAAACATACTCGAAAAAGTAAACATATAGATATCAGATTCCACGCGATAAGACAACTCAAGGAAGATGGAATAATAGATTTAAAGTATTGTCCCACAGAATTTATGACCGCAGATTCACTCACCAAGCCCAACCCCAAACCTGAATTCATTAAACACCGAAACAATCTGAACTTACTTCCTTATCCTACATAGAAGATTAAGGGGGAGTGACGGAAATTGCAATTAAAGGGTAATCTTCTATTCGGAATCAACTACTCTTCAATCGTCAGATAATAATAAAGTACTTTAAATTTGCAGTAAACAACTTTAATTATCTCGTCGGATATACCAACTCATAAACTGTTTTCAACTCAGCTAAGTACATGGAATAAACGCCCACGTGAAAGAATGATTATCACGTGCTATCATGTGCTTTTTCCCAGTGACGTCATCCAAGGCTACCAAGGACATGAAAAAACTCTTTAGTTTTTAGTCAGTTGTTGTGTGAATTTCTTTTTAAAATGTAGCGTGTGAAAATGTCAGAGCGATGTAAATGCTCTGTTAACTTGTAATCCAGATACCGTTAAATGTTTAAATATAATATAAATATAAAAGTGAAGGATGCTTAATTTAATTAAAACACATGTTAATAAACATTTTAATTTCAGCAAAGTAATAAAGTTTCAGATCGATGGATTACGATAATGTGCGACTACAGAAAGGAATACAATTGTGTGTGAATTAACGGAGACGTAGCGCTCGATTCGGATATACATTTCTTTACGAAGGTTTCACCTTATAATCAGGTAAGCGAATGCATGCTTACTTAACTCTATTTATGAAGTATTGGTTTTATACAATTAAATAAACTATTTTACACATTAAATAAACTGCGCCGCCGACAAAAACAACTTTATCTTTTGGGACTCATCGGATCTTCAATTCTAGTGCCAAAACAAAGTTCTTCCCAAATTTTGGGGAGTGGCCATCAGGTGTTTAAAAAACCCCTTATTTTACCTGTACTATAATGGGAGATCCAAATGGTGTATTTCATAACATTTAGAATCAGATTTTTAATAATATATATAGTTCATTTATTAAGAAAAAAAAATTAATAGTAGATTTTACTACATTTTTGCATAAGAGATTTTTACTACATTTTTATTACATTTTTACTATATTTTTACTGCATTTTTGCATTACATTTAGAATCAGATTTTTCTACATTTTTGCATAAGAGATTTTTACTACATTTTTACTACATTTTTGCATTACATTTAAAATCAGATATATAGTTCATAATATATATAGTTCATTTATTAAGAATACAAATTTTAATAGTAGTTTACTATATTTTGCATACGTCACGATATCTTATTTATTCTTTTTTAAACTAATTATTTTTTAAAAAATCCGGTTCTTGCAGTTACAGAACACAATTGTAAGAAGGGTATGAAAACAAATCGTTGAAAAATGTTCAAACTTGTGATATTAAAATTTTCTTCAAAAATGTTTTTAAACGTTTAATATTTCAAATATTATAAAAATTGCATCTTTTCTTGAGTAAATCGGTTTCCATCATAGCACAATTTAATAGTATGTCATAAACGTATTATAATATACTGGAATAAGACAATTAATTCAAAGAGAAATAAGTCGCTTTAAAAAGTGTAATAATGTGGTTTTAGTTTAGGTAAGATACCGCTTAATAGTATAATTTCTTTTTGTGAAACCGCTGTTTCAATAATCGGATTGGTGAAAATTTTTGACTTGCAAATTATGCTAAAACATGAGATGTTCTGTAGCATTTCTTTTACACTGAAATATTGTAAAAAAGGAGACATGCTGCTGATGCTAACGTAATTTAATTTATTGTGGTATTTTCAGTTTTACATCTTTCGTCTTCATTCCTTTTCTTGGGTTATACTTCAAAAACTATTGCATGTAAAGTATGAACACTCGTAGTGCTTTAGAAAGACGTATAGCTGAAGCAAACAGTTTTTAAATTGAATTATTTTAAGCGCTATTTAATGTTGAAATCGGCCAAGGTAGTTGAATTAAGTTAGTTTTATAGGATAAAAAAATATGCATAGCACGTTAACAATCTTTTTAAGGCACATACTTGACTAGATTGTGGTGTGCAATGTCCAGTCATTAAAGAAATATTCTATTTTTTAAAGATTTTTTTTTCCAACTTTTATTTTAAAATTTCATTATCTGAATACGGATTTAAGTCATAGCTTGAAATAGCCCTTTTTAACCTACTGTCGCCAGATTGTAAAAATCTCAAATATCATTTAGAAACACATTTTACAATTGAAAAATATAGTTACACGTGATTATTAAAAAAGAAAGAAGACTTTAAAATGATTTAAACTGTTACGGTGCGAAAAGTATTTTATGGTGAAAGTTATGTCATATTTAAAGCGATACATTTAAAACGACATACTTTAAACAATTTTCTTATAACGTCGTTGAAAACATCCGGGGGAAAGTAACATATTTTACATAACAGTTTTATTCAAGTTGATTTCCAAATATGTAACTTATCTTACTTAATCAATCACTGAAACTGTCGTCAGCTGTTGCAATAGGGGACGGGGGTTGGCGAGCCTAAGCTCATAGGAGGCAGAGCTCCCAATTAAAATAAAGATTACTTGTACAAAAATTAGTAAGTAGTACATATTTAAAAGGTTGTTTCAAATTATATGTCCTACAATTTAAAGGCAGGTAGAGGGGACCTAAATAAGCAGATTTCGTATAGTAATGTCCGAAAAGGCAGCGTTGAAGTGCTAGCAAGTAAGGCAGTATTATCAACAGATAAGTGAAAAGAAAAGTAAAGACAAAAGAAAGCAACAATTTTTTTATCAAACAGTTTACAATAGCTGCTCAAAAGAGTGACAACCAACAGCGATACAAGATTCACAGTTGCGGCGCATAGATTGGCGTATTTACATCCATTGTATGGACTATAAAACTCTAACATCCAATTTATGGACTATAAAATTTTTTACATCCAATTTATGCACAATATTCAAAAAGAGAAAATGTATTACTATGTAAAAACCTAATAGACTAAACCTCATTTGTAATAAAAAAAAATTGCCAAGTAGGGCTTGTAGAGCTCAAGCCATATGGTAGGCTCCCCTGCTTGGTTGAATCTGAATCTGAATCTGAATCTGAAATCTGGCTCCATAGTGCTGGAACCACATTCCTGTGCAAACAGCTGGAGGAACATCGACCAGAAGTTTAAATAAGACCTCTTGTAGGAATATGCCGTATGTGTGGCAGTTTAAATGACTAAGTACAATGTACGGTCC
Organism: Maratus michaelseni; assembly: GCA_963931845.1. Lineage (NCBI taxonomy): Eukaryota > Metazoa > Arthropoda > Arachnida > Araneae > Salticidae > Maratus > Maratus michaelseni. The sequence goes on from OZ007588.1 coordinate 325,978,151, forward strand.
TACTAAGTTATTCTGCACAATGCCTGCCCAAAAATTAATGGAAAACCTTTCTTGATAGCCATGTGGGTTATCATGATGAGCCCAAAAGTAAGAATTATGGGTATTAAACATACTCGACCGAGAAAAGGTAGCCTCATCGGTGAGTAAAACATCCACAGAGATGATGAGATTGTTTGCAGCTTGCTGTAGTTACCAGCGGGCAAAGTTTACACGCAGAGGATAATCGCCAGGCTGCAATGCTTGCACTCTCTGTAGATGATATGGGTGCATTTCGTCTTCATGTAAAGTCCTCCAAACAGTTACATGGCTCACACTCAACGCACGTCCAACAGCTCTCAAGCTTGTCAAAGGTCTATCCTCTACTGTGCGTAATACTGCTTCTTCCACTTCAGGAATTCTGCGATATCTTCCAGTGCCCGTATCACGCCTGGAAGCATCCACTCGCGCATAACTCCCAATGAAGACGCTCAAATGTTTGGAGATCCGGCAGATTTCTTCTCGGGGATCGTTCCATGTACACCCTTTGAGAAACCGCTCCATTTCCTTGCTCACCCCATACATGAAATGCATGTCGGCAAACTCTGCGTTGGTGTATCGATGCATGTTGCTTGAAATCCGTGCGGGGAATGACAATTCAAGCCAGCGAAGCGCTTTCTCCTGCCGAACTCAACAGTGCCCTCTATTGCCTCAACGATGCATCTCTGTACCCGCATTCCTATACAAAATCTGCTTATTTAGTTCCCCTCTTCTTGTCTTTACATTTCTGACATCTATTTTTGAAACGCCCTGTATATGTTATTTTCATTCATTCATGCTTCAAATATTTATTAAATAGATATAGGTTGAGTTATTTTTTTTATAAAAATTATTTTTTTAAGTCTGAGATTAATCTTTTCTTAATGTTTTTCTAAGTAAAATAAAATTCTCATTAATTCACCATTTTTGTGATGCAAGTGATTATTCTATACATTATGGATTTTTTTTTTTTTAAACTAGAACAGTGAATCTAAAAAACAAGTAAAAGAATCAAATACGGATCGTAAAACAAAGACTTTACTCAAATAAAAGTCCAAAGACATGTAATCAAAGAATATCTTACACATTAAAAACTCTTTGTCCGTTTTTTCTTCAGATGAGCATACTATGTGTTTTCAATAATTATACCTTTTTATTAGGTCTCTTTTTGTTATTTTAACTGTTAAACATTTCTTTTAAAAAATTCTACTTAATAGTAACATGTTCCTTTACTTGCGATTATTGTTAAAATAAACAGAGATAATAAAAAGCATTAGGTCATTAACTTTTAATTACAATTCTTTGTATTATATTTCTTTTTAAAACAAGTATAGATCTAATCCGTAGAAAATGTTAAGAAAGTACACAAATATATAACAGAACATACTTTTGTTCTGAAGTAGTTTTTCAGATTGATATTATTTTCTATTAAAGATTTAAGAAAATATGGAAATTACTGGAAATAATTAATGGGAAGAAATAAATGGTAATCAATTATAATTTTTTTAGCAAGAATTAACTACATTGCGTCACTGTATAAAGCTACCACATGATAAAAAAAATACAAAGAGAAATTGAGTGATTAATCTAGGTAGGCTTTTAAATAACGGAGGTGAAATTCAGAATGGAAGTCATGTCAATAGTATTAATCATTATTAAGGGGAGATTCCAATCTGTAAGGACAAGATGTACACATAAACAAAAATTGCTCAATAAAGAAATTGTCAAATAACACGAAACAGGATCCTCTCTGTCCCATTCACTTAACAATGAAAAGTTTCACAGACGATATTATTAATGATAGATAAAGACTAACAATCCTCTCAGATCAAATGTCTCAAATATTGCAACTGCCTTTTATCCACTTGCCAAATTTCTACCCACCCTCATTCTCTATTATAACAAAACGCATACGATAAAAAACTCTTTTGACATTGTTGGTAGCATCAGAAATATTTTCACTGAAAACTGTCATATGCTTTCTCTTGATGTCAGATGTTTATATACTAACGTTTTTGTTGATGTAACTATAAATTTTCCGGAAACAAGGATGGCCGAGTTTCACCCCACTGACATCAAAATTAAGGAAATCATCTCCCTGATGAGATTATGTGTTGGATAAATCGCTTTCAATTTTAATGATAAATTATACAAACATTCAGACGGCCTCGCTATGGGCACCTGAATTTCTGTGGCTCTCTGAGACATCTACATGAATTATTTCGAGGAAAATTTACTTAATATACTTAAGGGGAGATACCCCTTGTATTGCTGGCTATAGTATTTTGACGACACTTTCATTTTAATCGATAATTATTTGAACATTTATTTTAAATATTGTCAATTTCATTGATAATCACATTCAATCCACTGTTGAGACTGAACATAACAATCAGCTTTCTTTTATTCGATGTTCTAGTTACGAGGTTCGAATTTCATTTCCGAACGTCCCTCTTTAGAAAACATTTTCTGTGTTATTGCCTTCCCGTGCTTTGTCAAACCGCCTTTCTAAACAAGAAATTGTAACCTTTTACACATACGTGATATTTGTTATGATCTGAATATTTGTTCTGATTACTTTTTCTAATGAATTAATTTTTTAAAAAGTGGTAGCAATAAATTTCCAATCCTTCTTTTATTGACAAAAGTGGAGAAAAACTTTCACAAGACTTCTGCTATCTCCTCTCTTGTCCCTAAGGAAAATGCATTTTATTAGTATGTTAAAAAATAACGTTAAAGCTTAAAAAGTTTTTAAACTTTGGCTAATTTATATATTAAAGGTGGATAAAATGAAAAAGCAAGAATTTTTTCATTAATTAATGATAAAATTCTTGCTTTTTCATTTTATCCATCTTTAATATATAAATTAGCCAAAGTCTTAAAACTTATAACTTTATTTTTTAACATACTAATAAAATGCATTTTCCTTCCACTAAATATGTTTTACCAATAGCTCGAAAAATATGGGGTTTATAATATTCCTTGTAATAATTGTAATTTATCTTATGTCGGTAAAACTTTGCATCTTTTAACTAAAAGAAAATCTGAGCACAAAATTTATATTAAGAAACAAGAATTATTGAAATCTGCCGTTGCAAGGCACTCATAACAGAAGAAAAAAATTTTCTTTAATTTACCCGATTCTAAACTTAGCCACCATTTCCGTAATGCACAATAATTGGATTCTTAAGAAAATCTATTTATTAATATAAATTCAGATAAAATTATTAACGAGAAATCAGAACCAATTTTTTATTACTACTGATTAATAGTATAGTTGCATTTTGCAAAATTGTTCATCCAATAACTGCTTAACTGCAAACATTTTGGCAGGTGATTTCTCTTTAAAAAAATGATATAGTATTTTTTATTGAAATATAAAATAATGATTGCTTGTGCAAAAATCAATCAAAAGTACATAATACATATTTTTTTCTCTTTTACTCTCATGATGAAAATACTTATTAAATCGAAACAGGTTGGATTTTTAGGTAGCTTTCAATACAAAAAAGTATAAAACTACCTATTGCAGCCGTTCGAAGGAAAGCAATTCCGGAAAATTTCGGTATATTTTCACCGATCATGACCCCCAGACCCCAAAACCACCCTCCGTTCAAATGTTGATTTATATATATATATATATATATATATATATATATATATATGATCTATGTCATACGATAACACTCGTGTTTATAAATATTTTCGGATGAAACTAATTGTTTGTATTAAGTCTCGACCGAATGTGTAATGTCTCGACCGAGTTCGTTGGCCAGCTTGGTCCGCCATTTTGAAACAAAATGGCAAACTTAAACTTAAAGATTTAAAACTAAAATAAATATACAAAAAAGTTAAAAAATCTAATTTATTTTATGCTTAAGTGTTAGGCCTTGATACAAGGATTTCGGATCAGTTTTTGTTTTACCTTAAAAAATGGCTGAGATACAGCAGTTTGAAATTCTAGGGTGGCAGACATTTTGAAACAAGATAGCACATTACAAAAATCCAACGATTGATTTATGAGTTTTATTGAACGCGATTTCTCGCAAATTATTCATTTTCATTGTTGTAATCATTTTCCCAATCATACGCATAAAACTATATATTCATATCCGTTAGCGCTAAATTATCGCCAAACTTGGCGACACTTGGCGAAATATCGCCAAATTTAGTGACCAAAAAGAAGTCTTCATAAATGAAGCCAAGTTGGCTATAGTTGACTAATTTGGCAAATTTCTTATTTAAATTCTTTATTAACGAATATTTATGTTCGGGTTCTTTGAATTTTAGCTTGCTGTTTCGAGTAACATTAGCTAAAATTTTAATACGAAGATATAGGAAAGTTATCTCTTCCTCCCGGTGCAGGCCGGAAGGACTTTTTTAGCTAAGATATTCCTTTTTTCATAATGTTTTTTTTCTAATTAAAAAACTCCTCATTAATTCATCCTTTTTTATGCAAGTAATCTTTCTAAACTGTATTTATTTAGAGGAGAAAGTCCAAATACCGAGTAGTAATACCGGCTAGTAGGTGTTCTGAGAATTGAGCGCAAAGCAGCCCAGCGGAGATTTGTGCCTTTAATTAAGAGAAGAAAGGTACGAGCAGTACGTCGCTGAAGTTTGTCTAATTTACAAACAGTAAGACCAAAAGTGTCGGTACGACGAAATCTGAGATGTCAAAAGATTTTCAGGTATGTATTTCTTATTAAAAAAAAAAAAAAAATACTGATCCTATATAAACTTGAATTGACGATTAAATTATTTTTAGACATATTTAGCTCTCAAATGACGCAAGCATGTTATTGGTACTTCATTATATGAATGACGAATACCGGCTAGGTTCAAATACCGGCCACACACAGTAATACCGGTTTGCCGATATTTAGACCTCTCTGGGTTTGCTCCTCGTGAAAGGGAGGAAAATAAATAAATTTATGGGATCACGATTATATTTATGGGATCACAATCACACGTTATTAGACTGTTACAGTGCATGGCCATCGTTACACCCAGAAAAAATTTTGTTGAATCAACAAAAATTTGGTTTACCCAACAAAACTTTTTGTTTAAATATGTGTCAATGAAAATTTTGTTTGAATCAACAAAAAAATATTGTTGATTTTTTTTTGCAATTCCAAAAAATAATTTGTGTCGTCAACAAAAAAAAATGTTTTGTTAGTTCAAGTAAAATGGAACCATTTTACTTGAATTAACAAAATTCATTTTGTTACATAGATATGTGCTATGTGTTATTTTAACAATCTATTTTCTTTTTTCAACACAATATATTTTGATTGTTTAAATAATAAAATATGTTATATTACGAACTTGTTTTGTTTATACTACAAAAACTTTTATTAAATGAACCAATCTAAATGTGCAATTTTAACTATTTTTTAATTCATTTTCAGCAGTGAATTACGCCTGTAATCCTTGAATAACAACAAGTGAATTTTTATCCTGATTTTTTTCAAGCGCATACCGAGAGATTGAAAATCGCCCCAAGCCGGACTCGATCCCGGGTCCTCAGAACAGCGCTCTGAGGTTCTACCACTGAGCTACAAGTAACGATATCCGAACTCAGAATTTCTCACTCTTATATATGTCGGACCGGCGGCAACCACAGCACAAGATGGAAATGTCATCAGGAGCACGCAAATTTCTGCGGTAAACGTGAGACGACAATACAAAGCCCAGCATACGCAACACATAGTTAATTTTCAATTTATTTTCAGCAGTGAATTACACCTGCAAAATGCAGGATAAAAATTCACTGGTTATTATTCAAAGATTACAGGCGTAATTCACTGCTGAAAATGAGATAGAGCTATTGCAAAAATCGCAAAAAATGCAACATAGCAGCGTCACCTGTTGCGCGATTTACACCAAAAACTAATCACTAACAATTTATATCAGGAAGTAACTGAATATAAAGTTTTATTAAATTCCGTGCATTAGTTCTTGAAATAGAGCGCCCACAAAATTTTTGTCACATACAGACAGACAGAGTCATTGACAGTCAATTTCTAAAAACAGTCAAATTGTGTTCAGGACCTTCTAAAATCCGTCGAAAACTTGAAGTTGAAAAATTTCATGACTCCAATACTTTCTTCTTGTAAAGATATAAGAAAGTAATAAATGGGACAGGTTTTTTTTAAAAACTACCTTGGTCCGTCCCAATGAAAAAAGTTTTAATTATTCAAAAATTATGTTAATTCTTTAATTATATAGCTATATATGTTAAATAAATCGAGTTATGTGAGAGAGTTGTGGTTAATACACAACAATTTAAATTTTGCTGTAATTACAAATTTAAATTACAAAATTATTATAAAATTAAAAAAAAAAAACAGATTTCGTTAATTCAAGTAAAATTGATGAAGATTTGTTAAAATTTTGTAAGAGTGTTAACAATATATTTTTGTCCAAGCAACAAAACCAATTTTTATACATTAACTAAAAATTTTTCTAAAACAACCAAAATGTACACAACAAAAACATGTTTTGTAGTTTTAATCAATTTCCTTTGCTGGGTGTACAATGTTGGCCAAATGGTCCGCAATAAATGGGAAGAGAAAGAAGAAAAATGACAGAGGGAAACACTAAGAAAATATAGGCGAAAGGGGCAGAAATTGGATTTTAAAAAGATGAAAAAAGAAGATACCCGACAAAAAATTTGTATCTTCTGAAAGGATGCTTTCTCTACGGACAAGAATGGGGAACTCGGGTTCGATGTTTAGAATGATATGTGAATCCATGGCCACTGCGCCGACGCAGAGAGTGATTACTATGTTTGTGATTTTTGTAGATAAAGTAATCTACATTTCAAGCAGCAAGCTTTTTTTTTGTTTAACTCGTTAAAAAAAAAAAAAAAAAAAAAAAAAACCAAGAACAGAATGGAAAGAAGACTGTCAGAGATAGTCGTTAAAATGTTTATAAATTTGTCAAAAATGCTTTTTTTAATTTCATGTTCTGTCTGTACATATTAAGTGTTATTAATTAATATAATTCATTAAAACAATGTTCTTCTCTCTTAATTAGGGAAATTAGCCCTATTAGTCTCATTATTTTTGAAAAAACTGAAATAGCTGGTATCTAAACCACATTTTAAAATATCAAAATTTGCAGGCTTTCGCCATTTTTCTTTTGATAAACGAAAAACACCTTTTAAACTAACTTTTTGTTAAACGGATGTGAAAAATATCAAGGTCAAACATACCATGACTTTTTCCTCCACTAAATTTGAAAATTGTAGAACCTAAATTGAAATAAAAGTTGTAGCCCGTATTTGGAATTTTTCCTCTATATATTTTTACTAGTGCAAGTAATCTGAAAAACGAATAAAGAATAAAATACCGACCGTAAAACAAAGATATTGGACAAATAAAACTCCGAAGAGATATAGTTACAGAATATTTTATTCTTAAAAAAATTTCCTCTTTTTCCGACTTAAACATATTATTTTCAATGATTATAGTTATTGCTTTGTACTTCTTGTAATTTTATCTATTAAACAGGGAGTTTTAAAATTCTAATCATTCACAAAATTGATATATATATATTTACAAAGAATCAAAGAATCAGATATAAGAACAAGTTATTAGGCAATTTATTTTTAATTATAATAATTATTTGCTCAACTTGTATTTTTATTTCACTACAACATATCTAAACAACTGGGCGACTATTTTTCATGGTTGGGCCCTCACTCTACATGAGTGGAATTTAATGGTGGAGAATTCAGCACTTAATTATGCACTTACGCAACAACATCAACAGATGGTCGTCCGGATCGCTGTCTATCACATGTGTATCCAGTTTCTTCAATTTTTTAAGCAAATCACGTACAATTTTTACGGAATATGGGCCTTGTCGTAGTTTATGATTTAACCAATAAACTCGCACTGCTTCAGGACATTAGGACTGGATTATCGGCCGGCCAAATTATCGGCCTTTGTGGAAATCTCATTATCTTCAAGTCAATTCTTTATGTCATTTGCAGAGTGAATTGAGGCATTGCATTTTTGTAAAATATAGTTAAGACTGGAAATGTTTTTCATCCTGATTCAACAAATGACGTTCAAACATATGAATATAGGTATGTCTATTTTGTCTTCCTTCTAAAAAAACAATTCTAAGCTTACCTCCTAAGGGAAAAGCAACACAAACCATTAAGGAGCCCCCACCTCCCTAATGCTTTGAGTGTGACGCGTGGAAAATACGTCCTTTTCCTTTCGAAGGTCATGCCGATAGAAATGAATACCATACGTACCGTCGAAATTAAATTGCTTTTCATTACTGAAAATATTTTTAGACTAATTCGTTTGTGGCTTCAAATGTTTCACTGCAAATTGAATGTGGGCTTTTTTAGTTCCAGATGCTAAACGCGGACACCGACGTGGTTTTACATATTTAAGGATTGCCGATATTTTTATTGCTCTTCTTATAGTCCATAGTGATGCTGACGCCTTTATCTGGCTTCTAATTTCCTTTGCTGTCATTATTTTCCTTGCGACTATGCGAAAAAACTTTCGCATCATTTCCAAAGAATTATCGTCTTACCTGTAGATTTTGCAACACCATAGGTAAAAGGATTCTGTAAAAAACTAAAAATGACAATCTTTGAACGTTTATTTTTATCAGAAGTTCTTTGAAGTGACATTCCGATGTTGTTATGGGCTTGAATTTGGCTTCTTTTACAGTCAGAAGGAATTTTCCTCTCCCTCTCGTTAAAAAGTTTTGCGAACTAAACGAATGCTCTCAGAATGTTTTAAATGCTTTGGTAAATGATATGCGAAAATATCAACCAATCACAAGACACGGTTTTGAAGTATTTACGGCATTCTTATAATTTTGCTCCAGCGTAAATTTAATGAAATACACATTTTAAAATAGATTTAAAACAAAATATACAAATTTTCTAAACGATTGCTTTAATATTAATTACATTATCATGTATTCAATTTTAACACTACGATTTCCGAATTTGCATAGCAAATACGAACCGATTTCTTTGTCTTTGTGTCGCTCCTATCATTTTGCACTCCGCTGTATTATATATTTTACATTTCTTTCATTTATGCTTCAATCATTGATTAAAACGAAACGGGTTGCATTCTCTTGTCATTTAAGTTAATTCTCTTTTCTTCAAGTTTTTATAAAGAAAAAACTTCCTTTTAATTAATTCTCTCTTTTCTGATGCAATTAATTATTCTGTACAGTATTGATATTTTTTGCTTGAGCAATCGATCTGTAAAAACAAATAAAAGAAGAAAGTACCGATCGTAAAACAATGTCTTTTTGTAAATAAAACTCTAGAGACTTATAATCAAAGACTATTTTACACATAAAATAATAAGTTTTTTCCTTGGAATGCACATCGGAATTTTCAATGATTATAGCTACTTCTTTTTTCACCTTCTTGCTATTTTAACTCTTAAACTAAGTATTTTGTTTAAATTCTATTAGCTAATAAAATTTCTCGTAACTCACAATCTGTTTTAAGAAAGAATCAGAAGTAAAGGTTTTAGAGATCATTTAATTTTAATTTCAATTTTTTGATCAGGTTATATTTTTAACCTGTTTATAGATGTACATGGTAAAAATTATTCAATTTCTCTGAAGAAGTTTCTACTGTGCTTAAAATTGTACTATAATATCTATTTTTTTTACAATTGGAAATAATGAAGTATGTTATATTTATAAACAAAAATATGATTATTTTTGCACAAATTTAGCAAAGATAAAAGTCATAAAAACTAAAATAAATTATTATTAATTATGCAGTGGACGCTCGTTAATGCATTTCCGCTTAAGACGTATCTTCGTTTAATGAGGACAGTCTCGTTTTCTTCAGCATTTACTTTTGCAATTAATGTTAAAGCGAATTACTAACTCGATAATGCGGCGAATCTTTTCACAAACGGACCGAGTGGAATCGAAACTGCTTTTGTACATTAATTTTTCCAAAGCAACTTTGATGCAGTTTTGGTAATTGAGAGATCAAGAAACTGTCAGTAACAATAGTGAAGAGAAAGAAAACATTCTACCACCAATAAGAAGGAAAATCATGTGTCAAGCATAAATTATGAAACACTTTCCAACACAATGAGAATACTGTAACAGAACTTCTCTGTTTAATGGATTAAAAATCGACATCTAAAAACGAATAACACATTTGAAAACCCAATTTCAGCAATTACCGTCGGCAGTCAAAAAAGTATTCAAATTATTCTGTGACGCCCTGTATGAGATATAGATACATGTATATATATTACATAGCGGGATAAAAATTATTTTAGTTAGGTAACGTATAACACAGTTGAAAATCCCCTTCAGCAATTTCCGAAATGTACAACACAATTGAAAAATCCCCTTCAGCACTTTCCAAAATGCACCTAATTCTTTTCTGCTGCCCTGTATATGATCTACAGAATTTATACATAAGTATTATTATGCAAACATACTAAGTATTGTGCAAAATATAAGTTAAATTTGAAAACGCATGCCGCAACTGAAAACGAACTTCAAGAAATTACGGCTCATAGACAATATTGTAACCGAATTATTTGGTGTGTCCCTGCAAATAAACGATAAATGCTATACACACCCTAATTTGTAGCAAGCATCTTACAGTATTTAGTGTACAGTCACATAGTACATCTCAGTGATATATGTCAATTTCAATATGTTTAAAATAATGTAACATCATTAAAATATGTAGGGCATACACGTAGATCATAATTTCATAGACGTAGACCATCTTTTGAGTGTCCTGTTAACGGAATATAATTGCTACATACTTCATTTCAATACCGAAAATGCCATGATAAACCTGAATAACAAATATCAAGTACATGGCTATCCGAGTTTTTGAATGAGAGTAAGATCACAAACAGACAGATGGATATACAAACAGACAGACAGGCAGACAGGTAGACGGCCGGACAAACTGAATTCTTATACACTTTTCAATAAACTATGTTCGAATGTGTTGAAAACGTGATATAGAGACATATATATGTATATTACATAGTATGACGAAAATTATTTTAGTTAGGGAACGTATAACATAGTTGAAAAATCCCTTTCAACAATTACCAAACTGTACCCAATTCATTTCTGCAGCTCCGTACATGATCTACAGAATTTATACATAAGTATTATTATGCAAACATACTAAGTATTGTGCAAAATATAAGTTAAACTTAAAAACGCATGCCACAACTGAAAACGAACTTCAAGCAATTACGGCTCATAGACAGTACTGTAACCGAATTATTTTGTGTGTCCCTGTAAATGAACGATAAATGCTGTACGCTATTCTATAGTAAGCAACTTACAGTACTTACAGTACAGTCGCATAGTACATCTCAGTGGTGTATATCAATTTCAGTATGTTTAAAACAGTGTTACATCTAATATAATAAAATAATATTATCCATGAATCAATAGAAATATATTTGCGAAATGAAACATTTGCAACGAAGCAGCTTCTTTTAAATTACCTAAAATTTGGCACGCGATGGTTTACAAATTAAAAAAGCAATAAAAATAAAAATAATAATTTTGTTTGACAAATTTAAGCACCTGCTTACATTGAACATGTGATCTCGTGATTTATGTTTATCATTTTCAAAAATTTTGCGAGAATATTTTATTTATCATTTTGATCTGAAGAAGTCGCCGTTTGAGCGCATGAAACATACACTCTTAAAACTGTGCCTCTGATATATAAGGCACCAGCGCATATGAGAGGCACACAGACAAAGTGCCTCTGATTAGCTGATAAATATCAAAGGCACAAATGAAGGTCTCAAAACCTATCAGAGGTCCGGATGACAGAACGAAATCTATCAGAGGCACGGCGCTAAATGTGTGCCTTTAAAAAAAACGGTCATTTATTCAGCGGTACAGTGGCGAAGCGCGCATGCGTACAAATGTTTGACCCACGATGCATTGAGCGGGATATTTACTTTCAATGAGGGATAGGGGTCTGGAGGAAGAATGGACACTTGACCAGAAGAAATGGCGTCTAGAAGATTATTCGAATAGCGGCACTTGACGACACAAACAGAGTTTATATATATATCCTTTTCGCAAGACAATTATTTTAACTCAAGAGGTTTTATGCTTTCGTTTTTTAATTACGCTCGTGTTATTATTGTCGTTCAGGAATACAACAATATTAATCGCTGATTATAGGAGTTTTGTTCTCCTACGATTTAAAACGACGCCGCAGAGGTAAATGTTCCTGCGGAAAATGCAACGAATTTATGTTAGGAATTATAAAATTACGTACAATGGATGGTGTCATTATTGCAATCATCCAACGGCGGGTCATAATGAATATAGAGAGTTATAGAAAAGCCTGCAATAAGTAAGTATATTTAGTTTAGTACTTGATTATTTTCTTTGAATGTGTAGTATAAAATTGACAATCTAAAATAAATGTTTTATGTTACAAACATATGTATATATCGCGGGAAAATGTATCATTCCCTTGAGAAACTTAATTTTTTTATTAATAGTTATAGCTATTAAAGTCCAGTTTCTTTTGTATTATATTAATCAGTGTTGAATTCAGGGGGTGGCCCGGGGGGGCATTCCCTCTCCAGAACAATGATCGAAAAGTGTGAGATTTTATTCTTTTTAATGGACAAAAGTGCAACCCCCCCCCTCCCCCGAAGCCGCAAAAATCCCTCCCGGAGAAAAATGTCTGAATTCAACACTGATATTAATCTGTCAACGATATTTAATTAATCTCAGCTACATTTCCCACTGTAATTGAAATTTAACTACAATAACAAAAAATAAATCAAAACATCCAAAATTTCAGCAATGGACATCCAACAAAAAGTAATAGATATTGTTTTTATATTCGTATTTTATTTAGAATCGGAATTCAATGTAATGAAAATATATACTAATGAAACAAATTAGTTATTTTCAAATAAATTTAACATTTAGAATACCAGTAATGAAATATTTATGATAAGAGTTACTTTTTGAAATTAATTATTGTTATTATCACAAGATCAATATTATGATTATTTTACCTGATTATTTTTAACGTTTGTCTTATTTGTTTTTAATAAAGCTTTTATGTATTTTTATGTATTTTGATATGTATAAAATAAATTGATATGTTGACAAGGTTCTTTATTGAACTACAGAACTGACTTAGGCCACATGGACACACATTTTAATATTTATTTCAAATTTATTTCAATAAATTGGGAGTGAGAAAATTGTCTATTATACATAGTATTCTGCCTTACACAAAATTTAATATATGTCTTTGGATATGCAATGCTGGAAAATCTTTCTGCAGTAGACAGAATTTACTGTAAAGATATAAATATAATATAAAATATAATTAAATTACATTCTGTGCCTCTTATAATAGTGGCACATGCATATGCCACCATTATAAGAGGTACAGAATGTATTTTTAAATAAGAGGCACTTGAATATATAAATTCAGAGGCGCACTGTGCCTCTTAATTTCAAAGGCACTTACGCTGTGCCTCTGAATCTCAAAGGCACTATGTACCTCTTAATTTCAGAGGTACCACGTGCCTGTTAATATTCAGAGGCACAAAAATTCAGAATGTACCTCTTAAATCAGAGACACAGTTTTAAGAGTGTATGTAATCCATATATTAAAAGGTATTTTTAAGCCATTTATATATATGTTTTTATAACTTTAAGCAGTAATTACACTTTAATTTATAGTGTAACATCATTAAAATATATAGGGCATAGACATACATCATAATTTAACAGAATTCTTTTGAGTGTCCCTGTTAACGGACTATAATTGCAACATGCTTCATTTCAATACCAAATATGCCATAATAAACTTCAATAAAAATCAATTACATGACTAACCGAATATGGGAGGTAGATCACGGATAGACAGCTGAATATACAAACAGACAGACAGACAGACAAACAGAAGGCCAGACAAACTGAAGCCGTAAACACTTTTCAACTATGTTGGAATGCGTTGAAAACATGAACGGTTCAAAAATTGCTAGTGACTGCTCGCCGATATTACTAATGAAAATGAGCTATAACAGACCAAATTTTCGAGTGTGTCGCAAAACTGGATAATGATCTGGAAAACAGGTAATTTGTTGAAGTAATGCAAAAGGTGAGAAATTACTTTAATTAAAGTAAAATTATGTAAGTATGGCAAATTCTTTGCATTATATATTATAATACGAGCAAATCTTGTGTGTCTGTCTTTGTGTGTGGTTATGCAAATTTATCTTAAAAACGGCACCGTTTTGGGGTACCAGAAGACCATTGGACTACGTCAGATGTTCCAGAAAATTCGAATAGTGGGTCATTGTGCGGTCACTATTGGTCAATCCATTTCAATGGGATTGAAAGTTGAAGCAATTATCATGTTGTTGAACAGTTGGCATTAAACAAAGTTGCAAAGTTGGAAATTTATTTGGTGAAAATATTTGGTGAAAAGTTGTCGACATTGGTGAGATTTGGCGGGAGAATCGATTTTACCAATGCCAAAACACATGCTTGGCGCCAAATGAAAGAATGTCGCCAAATATGGCAGTATTTGAAGACAATTTGGTGACATTTGGCGAAAAAACTGGCTTTTAGAAACTCAAGGAAACTTCTAAAAATTCGCAATAGGAGCGGAGATATTCGATTAGTGGGTCATTTTGGGGTCATTACAAGTCAATGCATTCCAATGGCAATGAAGGTTGAAACAATTATTAATTTTTTGAACAGTTGGCAGTAAACAAAATCGCAAAGTTGGCAACATTTCGCTAAATTCGGCGATATTTAGTGAAATTTTGGCCACGTTGGCGAGATTTGGCGGGAAAATCGAATTTTAAAATTATAAAAACACATGTTTGGCGCCAAATGAAATAACGTCGCGAAATTTGGCGACATTTGGCAAAAAACTGGCTTTTAGAATCTGAAAGATTTTTCTAGAAATTCTTAATAGGAGCTAAGATACAGGATTCAACCAATCAGAGTCCATAGAACGTTCTCGAAAGCCGAATACAACTAATCAGGGTAGAAAGAACTTTCTCAACACATCCTTGGCTCCAAAGGAAAAAATGTCGCCAAACTTGGAAATATTTAACGAAAAAATTGGCTTTCAGAATCTGAAGGAATTTTCTAGTACGCGACAAACTAAAAATTTAGTTTTGGAAGGATGCTCTCTTTCAATGTTAATATGTACTTAATATAAAAATTTGAAATATGTACATAGCTTTAATTTTGATTGTTTCTGTACGTAATACTGTTATAAAATAAAATGCTTTCTAGCAATAATACAATGTGAATTTATTGTTATATCGAGTTGAACGCAAAGCTAATTTTAACCTAGCGTAGCCAGGGCCTCCAAGATCACGGTATTGTGCTTTTTCTACCGGGCCTGCTACAAGTATTAGTGAAATAAAATGGAGTTAATAAACTTGCTTTATAAAAGTAAATTAAAAATTTTAAATTAAAAAAATGCTATAATTAATATGTCTGATTGAACACATTGAGTTACCTTTTCCTAAAAACATTATTTTACAATACATATACGTACAAAAAATATAATAAATCTGACAAAAACTTTACAAAATAAATTCCATTCACCTCTTTTACATACCATACCATAATTTAACCACCAAAACACAATAAACGTCAAATTAAATAGCGAAATCGATATTTTTCAACTATAGAGAACTTGGCCCTTTTTTTTTTAAAGCTTCGCGCAATTCGGGCTTCAGAAAGTTAGATATGTTTCCAAATTGCATACATAGCTATGAAAACAAACCTAATGAACTTTTATGTTTATTTATATATACAATTATGTTCCATCTGTATATGAAAATAGATAAATGGCTTTTTTATGTTAAATAAATTGTATAAATATTGAAAAAAATGCTTATTCAAAGGAAACAGCAAATAGGTTGCCAGAAAATATTTTGCCAAATTTTCTTCTCTCTTCATAAGCCATTTTCTCTAAATAGCCTGTATTTGCTTTTCTGTTTTATCTTAACTTGATAACTTATTCACAATATTTCCAAAAATTGTCTCTTTTATTGTACTTGTGTCCAGAATCTAATAACCACTCAAAGGAACTTATCAACAGATTTATTTTGATAATATATTTGTACACTTAAGTTAGCTAAAATTTTAAATGGAACTACTAATTTAGGGAAATCAGATACTTTTAATTTTATAAACAAAGTACATTCACTTCTAAGTGTATTCAGATTTCATTCAATTTATTACCGTATATTTAAAAATCTTCGAAAGATCTGTTGTCATCGTTGCAAATTTTTAGGGTTTCGTTCATCTCACGAAACCCTATTACTCCCGCCCCGTTGTCTGTCCGTCACAGAGCCATTCTCAGAAACTATGCAACTTACAGAGTTGAAACTTTATATATATATATAAATATATAGCAAATACTAGCTATGAAGCTCAAAATATTAAAATTTGAAAAAAATCGTATTATCTTAATAAATAGAAATAAAAAACCAAAATTCTAACTGCTTTTTCTTATTTAAACATTTTTGGTTATAGCTGTTGCCAACAATTACAAATTTACAATGAAATTCTTTCTAAAATAATTAATTTTCTATTGACTGATTTCCATGTTAAAAAATGAAAATGAAATAAAAAGTTTCACCAATTGAAAAAAAGATTAATATGAAATAAAAATGATTGACGTCATAGTGGTAATAAAATTGAAATTTTCAAAGATTTCTCAATAATACAAGGAGCTTGAGTATGTGTATGTACAGAAAGCAGATTAATATCACGTCATTAGCTAATTAAAAAGAAAATGTGACGTCATATTGGATGTTTAACGAATTTTCAAATGTTTGAGAATAATACAAAGCAAATATCAATATGAGTAATAGAGAATAGTAAATATATGAGTTTGAGAAACATATTCAATCATGATAAAGATCCGATTATGGAAATATTCGCATATTTTAACATTTTGAAGGTGTACAACAGGTTTAATTTTGAAATTATTTTTTAAATATCGTATTTGTTCCGCATGACAGATATTATTATGACAGAATATAATAGCGGGCTTTGTCCGCTATCCGGTTGGTGTAGATATTCCAAAAAACGAAAAAATAGACCGGTAAATTTTTACTTTATAAAAAACATGGCTTTTTTGTTTTGTTGCTAAATTAAATTTATTTGGATTTATTAAAGAAAGGATAACGTGTTTTGAAAGGAATATTAAATGAAACCCTTTGAGCGATATTCGATCACACTTACCTACATGATTAAACTGTTTATCGTCTGCTTTTTTATTTTTTTTCCAAAGATTATCTAGCTCTTTTCGTTTTGGAAGTACACATTAATTCAAATATGCCGGAATATTTTCATTGCAGTAGGATACACATTCGTTGTTAGGGTTAATTCTTTTCTCCCCGCAACTAGTTCAATACCATAATATTAATTCTAGCTACACGAATTATAAAACGTATATCGAAATGTTTAATAACCAATTGGGAATTTGAAGACTTCGATTTGAAACTAGGAGCACAACATTTTCTTCTCATTATTTTATAGATATAATCTACACTTTCTTTAATAGTTATAATCTTTAATTATTGATAGCGTTATAATCTAAATACACTGAAGAATATTATTTATTACTAAATAAAATAACAAATAATATCAAAATACTATCGTAAACAATCCGTACAAACGAACAAAGTACATGGAAAATTTTAAGTAGTATAGATCTCGCTTGTGACGTCACGCAAGTAAATTTGCCCTTTGTGGCAGGTCCGGTAGAAAAAGCACACAGCGTGATCTCGGAGGCCCCGGCGTAGCTCGGTCTTCCCCGCTGTTACGTTGTTTATCCTCGGTAATTTATTCTTTAGTATTAACAAACTGTCGCAAACTTGCTTTTTAAATAAAATTACTAAATGAAAAGAAAAGTTTTTTTTTAGCATTAAGTTGATAATCTATTTAATTTCTGTCAAAAACTGAATTCAATTTATTTAAAGAAATAAATTATTTTACACCATTCAAATATTTACGTCGTTTAATGCGGGTTTCGGTTAGTGAGAGCAAAAAAATGTTCACCCTTGAAAGTCCGCACTAACAGGAGTTCACTATATTGACAAAATATGAAAATAATATTTCTGTATAATATCAAAATTCTTTTGTAGAAATTCCTAATCTTTCATTTGCATACAGTCAAACAAATAGATGCAATCAAGAATAAAACTTTAAAAGGGTTAGCAAAAAGCTTTTGAGAACATTGTTTCCAGAATGAAAGAATCTCAACGGTAGCTTATAAGAAGGATATTCTTCTCCTTTGAAATTTATGAGCTCAAGAAAGAACAAGTTAATATTTGATAAAGACTGTATTACTCAAAGATAAAAGCAATTAGATTGAGTGAAAGGACAAAAAGGAAAAAAAAATATTACTTAATAATGGACAAAAGAATGGTACCACATTAAATAAACTTATGAGCGATAAAGTTAATTCGATATTCGGAATGCAGTATTTTTAATAACCAAAATTTTATTTGGGGGAAAAATAATAGTCATTCAGTTAAATAAAATATTAAAATTTACATGTTGCCATTGTTTCTCTACATGATTATACATTTTAATTATTGATAATTAAGATGCACGTTTTATGTTCTCAGTTTAAAATGCGTTATTTTGTTTCTACTGATAAAAAAAATCCTTAAAAAATGTATCTTTAAAATAAGAAATCAAAGCAATTTTTTCTCTACATGATGATTTATTTTAATTATTGATGATTAAGATACAGGATTCATGTTTTCAGTTTAAAATGCGGCATTTTGTTTCTACTGATAAAAAAAAAAATCCATAAAAAATGTATCTTTAAAATAAGGAATCAAAGCAATTTTTTTTAATGAAAAATTTCTTAATTTAAATTTTAAGACAAGTTTTCGCATTTGGGGGATTCAAACACTTGGCGATGTTGGCAGTAATGTGGTTTTAAACTAACATGTTTGCATGAAACGTATAATCACAACACTTGAAAATAAAAATAAGAAGGTCAAACTTTTCCTCCGTGAAGAAATACAGGAGCAGTCGCCTCACACTCAAAAAATGAAAAGAGAAAACGCTATACATTTGAATCATCAAACTGTACCGGAAAAAAAAAAACGAAAATAGACATTCGACTGAAAATTACGTCTTCTTTCACTATTTTGTTTGAAAAATAAGCTTAGGGGTCTTCTTTATACTGAAATTGTACCAAACTCTGAAATGTTCAATACGAACACCCAGACAGTCCCCCTAAGGTCTACGTTTGGAAAGACTCGTGTCCTCAGTCGCTCTTTTCTGCACGATTGACCTCCAAGATCTTCATATCTTAAACTCTTTTTTTGGTTATGTGGATACTTCAAGTCATATGTGTACAGAGATCGGCCTTTGTCATTCGCCTACTTAAAAGATGCTTATACGCTTATATGCTTTTAGTATCCACGTGGAAATACATTTTTTCATAATTTAAAAGACCATCTCAAAATATGAAATAAATCTCTCGTGTAAATAAATTTTTAAATTGAAACTGTTTGGATATATTATTTGAGTGTATAAAATATGGCGTAATTTTCATCATTTATTGCCTTTAACACGTAATAATTTAATTATTATTTTAAAGTTTTATTTCATTTTTTAACATTCACGTGTAAGCACATTTTTTATGACGTACGTTTCTCCATTTATTGCTCTTAACACATGATAATTTAATTATTTTGTTAAATTTTTATTTCGTTTTTAATAGTCACGTGTAAATACATCGCTTAATTGAAAGGGAATATTATTATTTGGGCTATTTTACAAATTGGCAACAACACAATTAAATGGCTTTTTCGAAATATTAAATAAATCTCAATTAAAATAATGAAATTTTTAATAAAAATTTAAAAAAAAACATTTAAAAGACATTTAAAAGATTAGTCAAATTAAAAACAAAATAATTACACAGTAGTCACTTCAAGCTTACCCATTATACCCCTTCAAAAGACGGTTAGCTCAAATATGGTGTTAAAAGTGGGTCTTACTATATAAAAAAAAAAAGTTGGTCAAATTTGAATAAACTCAAATTATTTCAAAAAATGTATTCATACTCTGAAAGGAGGTATTATTTTAAGTCTGAAGATACCTTTGCTGTGATTATATAGTAAACGTAAACAATCTGCGAATAAAAACAGGTGTACCTTTTTTTTAAATTTATTTTTTAAATTTATTTTTCTATTTTATATATATATATTTTTTTTACACTGACTGTACGTAAAAATATATCTGTATGAAATGTATTGAACATATTCCCAATTCTTTTTTCCCATATATCCACTGTTAGCTGGAGTATAACAACTTGACGTCATACCTCAAGTGGAGCTAACACTTCTATTTTGGCTGAACCTTTAATATAAGAACAGAGTGTGCGTCTATAGATACACAAGTATTGTTGTATGTAATTATACACGGAAATAAATCGTTCCATTCCTACTTTCTTTCTTTTTTAACATAGGTACTTTATCGCCTAATGACACAACATCATGGTATCAGCATTGATCTCGTACATGCCTCTAATTTTACATTTAACTAATGTATTTAAAACTAAAAAATTAATCTATCTAAAAATTGCTGGTTAATATATAGAGTATTTTTTGTGTAAGAAAAAGGTATGAAATATGCTATTAGAAACATCGACTCGCACTGGATACAGATTCTTGAAATTTTTTCTTTAATTAATGTCATCTGAAGTTCTAAAGATTTAACATTAAATCTCACATATTTAATCCCATCATAATGAAATTTAATTGATTTCCAATGCAGCATTTTGAGTAATGCCAACTATTCAGACAATTTCTTCGTCGATCATTTTCTTAACCTATATTTAATGGCATTATACTCATAACTAATCACTAAAAGCATTTCTCGTAAATCAAATATGAAGCACTCCAATGAATGCCACTTTATTGATTTTAAATAAACCGACATTGAAAGAATGCCTCCGGAAATTTCTTAATAGGAAAGAATTCGCCCGAATAAAAAATAGTGAAAAGTTGTGATAACTTTAAGATATATTTCGGAATATTGCTAATAAAATATAAGAATAATACTTCTATATAATTAATTTAAAATTATAAAAAATCCTGTTTCATATTGAAAGTGTTTTTTGTATTAAAAAATGTATAGAATGGATAATTAGAAACATCGATTAGAAATAAGGACAGATTCATGAATTTTTTTCTTAAACGATTGTTATGTGATGTTCTAAAAATTTACATAATATCTCACATACTTAATTTCATCATTCTGGAATTTAATTTATTTTCAATGTAGCATTTTGAGTAGTGCAAACTAGTCAGACAATTTCTTCCGGAATCATTTGCTTAATTTATATTTGTTGGAATAATACTCATAACTAATCATAAAAAGATTTCTTATAAATCAAATATGAAGCACTCCGATGTTCTTAAAAAGTTGCTTACTGATTTTAAATAAACTGACTTTAAAAGAATGCCGCTTGAAAATACTTAATAAGAAATAATTCTTCCGATTTAAAAATGGCAAATATATAGGGTGCGTTACAGATTTATCACAACAGTTTAGCAGAATTTCTCACCTTATTTATTTGTAGGAAAATATTAGAAATTCTGTAATTAAACAAGGTGTCTACAAAGTCTACGATTTAAATAATAAATAGAAATTTTCGGATTTTTATTAGTGGTGGCAGACTACGTGGAAATTCCAATGACTGTGCGCAACTTGTGAATAGTTTTTGTAGCTTTAAGATATTTTTCAGACTCATAAATTTAAATGGATAAGGGCAAGTTTTATATTTGATTGATATTACGTATTATAACTACTGTAAAACATATTGGGGATGTTCTAGGAAAACGTTTGAGTAAAAATTTATCTTTTCTGCTGTTGACTAATTTTGCATACCAGCGTCACATACAATTGTCGTACTGCAGACCACTCTAACGGTAATTATCTGATGCCACTTTTTGGTGCCTTTTAAACGACTCAAAAAAAAAAAAAAAAACGATAAAAAAACAGTTGTTTTTCAATTCAACGCCTATGTATGTTCACCGAATACTCAGAAACTACGCGACCAATTCATGCAACTTCTTAACACTTGCTAACGTAGTTAACAGGTGTTTATTAATTCACTTTGTCTGTCTGTCCGTCCTCTAACTCGCGTAAATATATTCGGATTGTCATTAAATGTTATTGATGTTTATTATGGCATGTTCGGTATTGAAAATGAAGTTTGTAATACTTATAGGTTTTTTACAGGGACACTCAAAGGAATTTCGTTACATTACAGTATATGGGAAAATATAATTTGCGTTTTATTTTAATTATGTTAACCAATTTGAAACATATTGAAATTGATATATATCACTGAGGTGCACTACAAGAGGCTTACTATAAAATATGGTGTACATATAGCATTTATAATTCCTTTACACGGAGACTCAAAAGCATTCCATTACATTACGATCTATGGAGAAAAATCATTTGCGATTTATTTTAATGATGTTAACCAATTTGAAACATATTGAAATTGATAAATATCACTGAGGTGCACTACAAGAGGCTTACTATAAAATATGGTGTACATATAGCATTTATAATTCCTTTACAGGGACACTCAAAAGCATTCCATTACATTACGATCTAGAAAAATCATTCGCGATTTATTTTAATAATGTTTCACTATTTCAAACATATTGAAATTGATATATATCACTAAGGTGCATTAAAAGAGGCTTACTACAGAATATTATGTGTCAACAACAATATGTTCGCTAAAGCGGAGACATATTAAGTAATTTTCCGTAACTGGGTCCATTGCCAATTGGCGTATTTTAGTTTATACGATTTGATGCAATGAAGTCTATTTTTTTAAAAGATTTAATGATATCCACATTTACACTGAACCATATTGTTGCTAATATTCTTTTTTGTTTCTCTCTAACTTTGGCTGTAGACTCGATTACGGAAGATTAGAAAATCTATCATTATTCTCATCTAAAATGTCTTGAATAATGTGCCATAATCGGACTGCACGTAATTTTCGAGTATGGTTTGGTGAAAAATTGAACTTTTGAAAGTCAGTTTTGATAATCACATTCCTTTTAAACCATATTTGCTGTCAGCACTTTTGACCCGTGGCGTACAATCTGATTAAAATTCACGAACTTCCTTCTAGATGCCTATCTCTGTTCGACTTTGTTTTTCTCTGCTCCCCTTTCTTGATGTAGTTGAGGAGATTTCATAACTGCGTAATTCCCTTACTTCGGCATTTCTGCTTAATGGCTACTGACTGTTAAGATCCGTAACAGGTAAAATACGCTGCGCCAACATTGGCGCCTATAATTCTAATTTCAACAACCCGTTTTTTCTCTCTATATTGTAACTCAATAGTTGTCTGAGTGCAACGAAGACTCATACACAACGCAGTATTACTTTGCCCCATATATAGCTACGATGGATATTAAAACCTTTCGTCAAGCATAACTCAAAAAATATTTAACGGATTTCGTTCAAATTTTTACAGCAGGTACCTATAAAGGTAAGAACGACGTATATTTATTACCAAGAATAAATGTCAAACCGTTTGCAAATTATATTAAAAAAATAGATAAAAAAGCACAATTAAAGTACATACGTCACGAACATTTTGTGCGTACGTCATTTTCACCGGCGGGAGATTTTCGTAGACAATCGGAATTGAAAAGTTCATGGAGTACATGGAGCAAAAGAATATGCACGCACTAATATTCAGCACAATAAAATATATTTCAATTTAGTAGAAATCGAAAATTAATCTGGATTTTTTTCTGTTTGAAAGAAAAACCGGGGCCTCCGAGATGTCGCTGTGTGTCCTTCACCGGGCCTGCTACAAGTATTAGTGACGTCACAGTAGTGATCCACTTTGGTCAATGTATCGCAGCAGAAAGATGTAATAAAAAGAGCATTTCCGCTCTTATAATTTGTGATTACATAAATAATATTAAATTTCATAATCGTGAAATAAAAGGGAATCTATACACTTGTTTTATTAAAGGAAATTAAAAGTTTTAAATTAAAAAAATGCTAAGATTAATAAATCAGATTGAACTCAATGACTTACCTTTTCCTAAACACATTATTTTACAATAAATATACGTACAAAAAATATAATAAATCTACCAAAATCTTTACAAAATCAATCCCATTCCTCCCTTTTACAACTACATACCATAATTTAACCACCAAAACACAATAAATGTCAATTTAAATAGAGAAATCGACATTTTTTAACTATAGAGACCTTGGCACTTTTTTTTAACGCTTTGGCGTAATCCGGGCTTCAGAAAGTTAGATATGTTTTTAAATTATATACACAATTATGAAAACAAACCTAATGAACTTTTATGTTTATTTATATATATAAAATTACTTATATATACAATTCTGTTCTACCTGCATATAAAAAGAGATATATGGCTTCTTTATATTAAATAAATTATATAAATATTGAAAAAAAAAAACTTATTTATATGAAACTACGAATAGGTTGCCAGAAAATATGTTGCTAACTTTCCTTCTCTCGCCATAAGCCTTTTTCGGTACATTTCGGTTAGCCGGGCGTCAGTGATACATGTACATATATAAATATATATATATATATTAATTCATACAAATATGTGTGTGTAGATATGTGTATATATATATGTGTGTGTGTGTATATATATATATATACCACTGGCGCCCGGCTAACCGAAAAGTACCCAATTTTCTATCTTAACTTTATAACTGACTTGTAATATTTTAATAATTGTCTATTTATTGTACTTAGGTCTAGGACCTAATAACCACTCAAATTAACTTATCAAAAGTTTTATTTTCATAATATATTTGTACACTTAAGTTAGCTAAAATGTTAAATGGAACTACGTAGAACTACTAAATTGTGTAAATCAGTTACTTTTAATTTTATAAACAAAGCACACTCACTTCTAACTAAATGTATCCAGATTTCATTCAATTTATTACAGTATTTCTTTCAAAATCATTTTTTAAACTGTTTATCGTCTGCTTCTTTTATTTTTTTTTTCTAAAGATCATTTGACTCTTTTTGATTTGGAAGTACAAATTCATTCAAATATGCCGGAATATTTTCATTACAGTAGGATGGACATTCGTTGTTAGGGTTATTTTTTTTTTCTCAGCACAGCAAGTTCAATACCATCATATTAATTTTAGCTTCACGAATTATGAAACGTATATCGAAACGTTTAATGCAGACCACTTCTGTTGAAATGTAAAAATAATTATCACAAGGTAATTTTCGTAGCTAAAATTTCTTCTTTTCATTATCAGTAGCGAATTTGAAGACTTAGATTAGAAACTAGGAGCACAACATTTTCTTCTCATTATTTTATAGATATAATCTACACTTTCTTTAATAATTATAATCAATAATTATTGATAGCATTATAATCTAAATACACTGAAAAATATTATTAATTACTATATAAAACAATAAATAAAATCAAAATATGTACAAACGAACAAAGTACATGGAAATTTTTAAGTTATTATGGATCACTGTTTTGACGTCAGCAGGTTGTGACGTCACTTGTAGCAGGCCCGGTTAAGGACACACAGCGACAACTCGGAGGCCCCGAGAAAAACCCCGCAATAACATGGTAGACTTGGTATTAGAGATTTGGCGCAAATCTCAGCAATAGCAGCTTTTTTTATTTCGCGTGTGTAAATAATAAAAAAAAAATCTTTGGTGTTTAAATGAAAGGTTTCGATTTATGGCATTATTTCTTTTTTTTCTCTCTCTCTCTTGTTAGCATTTTAAATGGGATTAATGAAAGGCACGTATTTTAAATTAAATGAGTGAAAGGTTTACATTTAAATGAAATGAATTCAATATAAAAATGTTATAGGAACAATATTTGGCGATTTATCAACTGCGCCAGGATAACATAAAAGTACCAATATATCAAACGGTATGTAGTATGTGAAATGAAACAATTATATTATAATCACCCGTCGTACATAAAAAAAAGCTAATATTCTGCATTCAGAAGGAAAAATCCATCTCCTGTGCCGTAAGATTTGGCGAGTTCTTTTTTGGTGATAAGTTTATCGATGTGATTGTTGGAATCTGCAGGATTTGGCTTACTTTTTCTAAATCTTATTTTTTTGCAGATGTAGTATTATGTAAATATATTTTTTTGCAGATGTAGTATTATGTAAATATATTTTTTTGCAGATATTTTTCTATTTTGTATATTTGGCATTCTATTTTGTATATTTTCTATTTGGCATTTGGAAAAGAGATTTTTACCTTTTTATCTGTGCCTTCGGAAATATTGAAAAATAAAAAAAATCCCTGAAGGCTCAAGGCACAGGTAGATTTCGAAGACGCAGACCGTGGGGCGCCTGTTTGTCGGGAATTGCGAAAGAAATGACCTTTTTGCGATGATGCTGCAGTTGGAATCGCCTACTTCGAAACCAAACTTGATTGCAGGAGGAGCCAGCAAGGATTTTTTTTTTTGCTATAAAAGTTGGTCCTATAAAAAACATTCCAATATAAAAGTTTTAGATAATATTAAAAGGATTTATAATAAATTTAAGCGGATTTGAAATCTTGGGAATTGACGAAGTTATGAATTTTTTTTCTTCAAAAACCTCCCCCCACCTTAAGGAAATTTTTAATTATATCAAAAATCTGTCATACATAAATTTTCGGCCCTTCTCCTAGAAGTAATAATAACTTCAAACGGATTCGATACGTATCATAATTAAGAAATTATGGGGGGTTTTCTGTTTTCACAAAAAGTCCCCCCCATTCCCCCCCCTTGGTTCGATTTTGCCCATTAACGAACTTGACCGAGATTTTATGCCCCTTGATTTTATGTATCAGTTTCGAAAAGAAGCGGGAGTTGGAACCGCCTACTTCGAAAAATAACTTGTTTGCAGGCGGAGCCGGCAGGGATTTTTTGTTTTTAATTTTTTTTTGCTATAACGGTTGGTCCTATAAAAAACTTGTCAATATAAAAGTTTTAGATAATATTAAGAGGATTTATAAGAAATTTAAGCGGATTTGAAATCTTGGGAATTGACGAAGTTCTGACTTTTTTTCTTCTAAAACCCCCCTTCCCTCCCCTCCCTTAAGGCAATTTTTAATTATATCAAAAATCTGTCATACATAAGTTTTTGCCCCTGTTCCTAGAAGTAATAATAACTTTAAACGGATTCGATACGTATCATAATTAAGAAATTATGTTTTTTTTTCTGTTTTCACAAAAAGCCCCCCCCCCCCATTCCCCCCCCACTTGGTTCGATTTTGCCCATTAACGAACTTGACCGAGATTTATGACCCTTGATTTTATGTATCAGTTTGGAAGAGATTTATGCAGAATTTTTCCAGTTATCGTGGTCAGAAAAAAGTGACATAGATAGATAGATAGATAGATAGATAGATAGATAAAGTTTTGAACTGGGGTGGTTTTGGGTTCTGGGAGTCGTGATCGGCGTAGATCTGCAAAAATTTTTCAAAATTTCCAACTTAGGTGAGAATGTAATAGGTAGTATTTCTTACGAAATCTACCTAAAAATATTTACATACTAGGGGGCCTACCCCCTGCGAGCTACGCTCGCCAACCCCCGCTCAGACTTCGAGGCCTCTAAAAACATGGCAGCGTGCTTTATTTTAAAAACATTGGTAAATCTGTTGTTGGGTTGCCATGCTTTTAACGTTTTAATGGGACATTTTTTGATTATCATGGTCTCATACTGTTGCGACAACTGACGACTGTTTTCGGGATTGATAAGTAAAATCAATTACAACTTGAAAACCAGCTTGTATAAAATGGTTAGGTTTAAATTGTGGCTACCTCTCGGACTTTTATAACAACGATCTGTATTCTATTCTTCCTTTGCGTTTAAGGATGAGAAAAATCCATCTGCTTGTGATAACATTAAGAACCACGGTATTGAAAAGTACTATGTTATAGACATTTTCAGTAACAGGTTTTAATTTTCTCTCTATTTTAGTGCACCATCATGCATATTTTCATGTTATTTTAAATATGTAAATTATTTATTTTAATTAATATGTGTACACGAATTTTCTAATAATTATTTATCATACAAAATTATTTAAATATTTTGTGCATGCATGCCTGCATTTATTCGGCATCAATTGATGAGATATTTAAACAAATTTGCTATCCACGATAATTTTACACCATTTTATGTCACTTTAATATTGTCCATAAGAAAATCGGGTACTTTTCCAGTATAGGATCCTTTGCTTTTAGGTTTGGCGTAATTCGAGCTTAAAAAAGGGATAGATTCGTTAATATACATAGATTTGTTGCCAAAAGGTATGAAAACAAACCCAATGAACTTTTGGTGTTTCTCTATTATAGGGGTCTTGACGCTTTTTTAAAAAGCTTGGCGGAAAAAACCAAGAAGGATAGAAAACCAAGCAGGATATTTTATTCTCCTTCCGTTCAGTTGGGCAATTATTATTTTATATATTCGTTTTAAATATCCGAATTAGTGATTTTATAAATTCGTTTAGTTAAATTTTACAAAAAAATAACAAAATGATATCAATAAATAATAATTACTATTAATTCCGTTTCCCCCTTTCGTTTGCGTTTACATAAATGACGTCATTTGGACGAATTTATTCAAAATATTTTCAGTTTATAAATTAAATTAAATGCTGACAGACGATTGAATCCTGACGATAGAAATGTGATTTTTTTTTTTCAAATTTTCCTGAAAAACATAATTTAATCACAATCTTGTCTTCATTATAGATTGAAATAAAAGATAAATTCAATTTCAATTTGAAAATGACGAATGAAAAGAAATCAATAAATCCCTATCGGGATCCTTTTCAATTTTTTCACCTTTTTTGTCACAAAAAAACTGAATAATTAGTTGCCATCATTACAGAAATGTCATTAAAATTAGAAAAAAATTAATATCTCGAAAACTAATTCCAATTTCAAAATTCTATTACCAGTTTTGACATCCGCGGATTTTTATGGAAAATTGGTATTAATTTCACCATCAAGCGTTTAATATTTTATTAAAAATAGCCCTGAAACGTAATCAGTCGTTTAATCAGTCGTTTCATAAAATCGTTTCATAAATTCGTTTCATAAAATCGTTTCACAAATTCGTTTCATTAGGATTTTATATATATAGGGTAGATAAATTCGTTTCATAAAATCGTTTCACAAATTCGTTTCATTAGGATTTTATATATATAGGGTAGATATCAAGCGTATAATGTTATGTTTTGCATTTTTATACGGACCACTTCTCCATTTTCAGATTTTAAATGCTATTTATTATTTACTAGCCGTTTATTAATTGTTTATAATTTACCCCCCTAACAATAACAATTATTTATCACAAAAATGCCTACGTTTGTTAAATAAGTTTGTTTATATATTTTCATTACTTATTAAAATATCGAATATGGCGATAAAAGTTTATTTTAGCATCGTGCTTAAATTTTTAAGATGGTGCAAAAACATGCTTTAATAAACGTATGTTTGTAAATATTTGAAAAACATGTTTTACCGCTCTCTTGAAAAATTTTGTAAGATGCTAAAACTACCTTTTGGCATCATTTAAAATTTTTTTCGCCAACCGACATAGGATACGAAACTTTTCCCCATTCAGATACACAGGCAAGGCTGGTCTCAAACAAGAGTAAAGCTAGCAACAATATTGTTTTAACTCTATAAGAGTTACAATAATGATATTCAATGCTCCGATTGGCTTTGGGCCCAATTACGAAATTTCCTCCTAAAAAAAACTGTAGAAGAAGTCTTTTACATTTGTTTCAAATGAAGCTCTGTCTACAAGGTATTAGTTAATAATACAAACAACACTAATGGCATGGAGGCAAAAGTTTTAATTTAAATGTATATATTTGAAACCCTACCCCCTAAAAAAAAAAAGAAAAGAAAAGAAAGTTACAGTAATGAATTTAAAATGACGTTAAGCCACGCTTTCTGACATAAGCAATTGGCTGAAAACGCGATAACGAAACTTTCACTTAACTTAATAACATGTAGCTAATATAGCCCTCAGGGTACTTTGCAGTTATATAGACCTTGTGTTTTTTTTTAAAAGCTTGAGACAATTCAGGTTTAAGAAGTTGAGATTTACTGTCAAATGATATAAACAACTATGAACACAAAACTGATGAATTATTATTCAGGTTTATGTATGTATTTAAAAAAATGGCATCTGATTACACTTATTAGATAAATTACTTCTGTTTGCATTTAATAACTGATAAACGGCTTCTGTATATTAAATGAATTGTTTAAATATTGAGAAGAGGTGGCGAGAGGTAGAAAGACGAGTAAACAAACGGGCAGACAGACGGGTAGAGAGACGAGTAGCGACATAGGTAGGCTGACGGGTAGCGAAACGAATAGACAGACGGCTAGAGAGAAAGGTAAAAAGAGGGCTGACAGAGGGGTAGCGAGATGGGTCACGAGACGGGTAGCGACACCGGTAAGCAGGAATGTAGCGAGAAAGGTTGCGAGACGCGTAGCGTGGTAGATAAAGAGACGAGTAGAGAGATGAGTACAGAGACGAGTTGACTGACGGGTAATGAGATTGGTAGCGAGTCGGGTACAAAAACAGACGGATAGTGAGACGGGTATACAGACGAATAGAGAGACAGTAGATGGGTACGGAGATGGGTAAGAAGATGGGTAGAGAGGCGTACAGCCAGACGGGTAGAGAGACAGATAGACAAGTTGTGAGACAGATAGACAAATGGATAGCGAAGTAGATAGAGACACGGCTAGACATACAAGTAGTTAGACAGATAGACAGACGGTTAGAGAAATAGATTGGCAGGTAGCGAGACCGGTATAGAAATATAGAGACAGGTAGCGAGACGTGTAGACAGATAGACAATCTGTTAGAGAGACGGACAGAAGAACGGATAGGGAAACATACAGATTGTGGAGAGACAGACAGGCAAAAGAAAAGTCTGCGGATTGGCGCAGTAAAGGCGCAGTAAAAGCGCAGGGGGCCAAACCTCCTAGAGAATAATCAAGAAGTATCTGTTAAGCTTAACTTTGAAATATATATAATTTTTCAATTTTGCCGATATGGAGATTTAATGTAAAAGTTATTTTACAGAAGTTATCGAAAGATTTTTTGTATACTTTAATAGTAATTTAGACAGTTTTAATTAATAGTTTAGTAATTAATAGTTTTGTAGTTTGGTTTGTAGCAAATCATGCTATCAATGTGGTTTGAAGTGTATGAGTTTCTATAAACAGTTATACAAATAAGAGATATATAATCAAGGAAGAAAAATTTTAAATTCACACACAAAAAAGGTGCAACAATGAAGTTAAATTTGCGTTAAGCCACGCTTGAGTGAATAATCTATTGGCTGCGAATCCAATTACGTAACTTTAAAAAGCTTGGCGTTTTAAAAGATCCGGCGGTTTTTTTTTTAATTTAAGTTTTGCGCAATACGCGCTTAAGAAAATGAGATTCTTTACCACATGTTAAAAAAAAATTATGACAACACATCTGATGAACGGTACTTCTTTTCTATATTTTTAACAGTGTATATGAATTTATATATGATATTTTGTAATTCTATCATTTAATTTGCTCTTTTTCTTTATATTGTCATTGTTATCCCTATGTTCTCAGCAATATCACTCAGACTAATCCATTTGAGGGAAGTCCTAGTTAATATTATGTAGTAGAAACATAAAAGACAATTGAAGACTCTTTTATTGATATAGTAGATATAGATATGCATATTATATTCATAGGTATATAGTATGTGATTAGAATATATATATATCTCATATGCATTCCTCTGTATATAACATACCGGCAATAAAACTACCATCGTAAATATACAAGTTAAAAGCCATGAAGATGATTTTATATGGTTAATAAATGTATACTAAATTATTTTTTCTGTTATTTTGCTTTGATTCTATATTATTTACCACTTTTAATGATGGTTCCTTTTGGGTACAGCTGTCGCAGACGCACCGGGGTATCATTTTGGCTGCAAAATGGCGATTTTATGCATAGGCAACCCGACGGTTTCGGCTACATTTTGCTTCGTATGGCAACCTGATAGAGCAGATTCCGTTGTTTTGTAACAAATTTACTGTGTGTTTTATAATAAATTATTCATTGTGTGTTTTTATAATAAATTATTCATTGTGTGTGTTTTATAATAAAATTGCGTGTTTTAATATAAAATAAACTATTTCATAATAAAATAAAAGCAACATGCTGTTTTAGAAATCTCTAACAGGTAGCTGAAAAAGGGGTTTTCTCGCCAAAATGGCACAAAACAAAAATAGCGCCAACCCAGGTTAGTCTGCGATAGCTGTTCCAATTTAATATACATGTTGTTCACACTTTTCATTTAAAATAGAAAATAGATAAATAAGAAATAATATCATAAATCAAAACATTTAATTTCAAAATCAAAGTATCGTTTCTAATTTGCACACGCAAAAAATAAAAGTTGGTATTGGAGATTTTAAAAATGCTATTGTCGAAATTTGCTCCCAAATAACATAAAAGTTCTTAATGATGTTATTATTTTATAAATGTATAATAAATTACTGTTTTGAAAGCGATTGGTCATTAATAATGGTAAATATGATTGGCGATTAACAATCATTTTCGGTCTTCCTGGCACGTATAACACATAAATACCAAATTAACAGATAATTCGTTTCGAAATTTGATTCGTTAAATGTTATTACATGAGTTGTATTTGTTTACATTCAACTTACATCAAAAAAAGATCCGGAAGAAAGTTGAGTTTTATAGCACTTCATCAAACAGAATTATGGTAAACTCTGATTGTCTCACAGGTCCTGGTGCGAATTATTTTTTTGACACCAGGTAGTGGTTCAAAAATTCATTCGCGGAGAACTTGCTTTACGAACGATTACCACCATGGTTTAATTTTTTTAATTGTTCACGATGAATGAATCTTTTTTTATTTTTGTTTACTTTCATGTGTAGAGAATTTGAAGTGCGAACCGAGTTTCAACTGATGTTATTGCAGAATATATACAAAATTGTACGTAAGTCATCCCTCAAATATTAATTTATTTTGAACTATCTTTCTAAATATGCAACTTTTATGCAGTTTTATTCGAAAAAAATAATTTTGAATAAAAATCGCCGCCTGGCATATGAAAAAGCGATGCGGGAATCCCGGAACTGTTGATGACACACTCTTAGAAATGGAAACTCAAATATCACGAAATTTGCTTCGTTTTTGACGAAACTTTTTCCTGGGAAATGCTCCGAGTAAATATTTCGTCAAATCGAGTAAATCTCTTTTCTCAAAAAACTGAGGAAATTGATTTCGTCAAATTGCTTGTTCGAAAGAAATTGCAAAAAAAAAAAAGATTGGTGGTGTCGCCATCTATTGACAACTTTTGAAGCATCTGTAATGTTGACAGCGTAAAAAAGGATGAAACATTTCTCAAATCTTCAACCGGTATCGAACTCACTACCTTCCGTGTGGGAGACCGCTGTTCTGTGTCCTACCCCAAAATGACTTCGAATGAATTTGATTTAAAAATGTATCTATGGGATGTTGATGTGTGTTTATATTTTGAGAAGTATTTTAATCGGTGCTGTTATAATTTCTGCATGTTTTAATTAATAAGACTAGATTATTATTATTATTATGGTTTTTCTATGGTTAATAAATAATTAGAGTACGGCTTGATTAATATAATTTATTAGAGAAATTTCCTTTGTTCAATGATAATTAGAATATGGTCTAATTAATTTGTTGGTCAGAAATAATAAATTTTAAAGTGTATATTGGAGAAGAATTCATTAATTTTAAATAAGATTTTAACACGTTACTGTTTATAGAGTGGAAAGAGATTTTTAAATTTGATTGTTATATGAATATATTTCTTAAATAAAAAATAGTTCATAAAATTTTGATTTTTTTTTAAAACTATTGCGTTGCTTTCGGTTGAAAATGGATGTTCGCATTTTACTATTTTAACCGTTTTTAACGAAATTCTGCAACTTTAGAAAAATTTATCTTTGAATAGGCAATAGAAATGCATAAAATCGCTACAAAAATGTTAAAGTTACAAAAAGAATACACGCAACTTATCAGATACGAAAAATAAAGTAGAAATTTAGTAATTTCAAGTTATAGCGGCCTCCAAGGATGAAATAGTTTTGTTTCTTTTTTCATTAATATATTGTAAATTTGGTATTTTCGTGTTTTTTTTTTTTTTTTTGAACGATTTTGTAACAACAAAAATAATTTGGCCAGGGATGGGGGTCAAGATATTTGAGGATTCGCGTTTCGTCAAAAAACACGTGACTACGTGACGAAATGATTGTCAAAAATAACGAAATGATGCCTGAGAATTGCGGAATCATCAAAATTGAGTGTTTTATTTCTGAGATTGCAGTCACATGACTTACGCTTTTATTATAGAAGATAATAATTTTCAACTGTCTTGTAATTGGATCAGATTCAGAAAAAGCCACGCACGCACTGCTGCTATAGCAGTGAATTTTGCTTGCCAACGGAGTCAATTTGTAGTACTCTGTAGTAAGTTTACTTTGTAGTAATTTTTGAAGTCTTTTTTTTTAAATTTTAGTTAAAAAAATTATTATCTAGTTTACTTTACATTTTGTACCAGTGTTTAAGAAATCTCGAGTGCAGGATATCATCTACCCTAATAATATTATAAATCTGATTGTGTGCAAATGTTAGGCTGAAGCCAGCGTCAAAATGGAGCATTTAATGATCCTGTATCTTTGCATATACGTTGATTATAACCCTCCAATGAACATAGGCCGGTTTTTGTTCATTTTATTCAAATATTTTTCTTAATAATTCAAAATTTTGTTATTTTTATAGAGAATAAATGGACATTTCCCCATAAAATATAATCATTTTACTTTATCGTTGCTAGGGCTTTGATCGTTGCCAATAAATAAAAACACTGAAAAATATTTTTTCCTCAACAATTATATTTCAATTTAAACGATTTTCACGTGAAAAATGAAAATGAAAAATAATTCAAAAGAAGATGAATTTCCGTGATGTTTGAAACAAAAATATGGAGTATTTGTTATTATACATGAAGTATGAATATCGGTTACATTAAAAAGATATTTTTCTGTCAAAAAACTGCGTTATAATTTGAAGGAAAAATGAACAATAATTATATTCTTAAAAATAGATTTCGCTTGGACCATGGAACTATGAAAAGGATCCTCCTCGGCTTGGACAAATATGACGTCATAAATAAAACATGTATTTCAAATAGTCGTAATAATACAAGGAGCATGAATATCAATGTATAATGAAAGTAGATAGATAATGGACGTAATATTTAAGATGAAAAATTGAAATATTTTTTATCGATACTGATTAATAATTAGCTTGAGTACCAGTTACATACAAATGTGAGTTTTCCGCTAAAATTTACGTCCTGTATGCCAGAAAAAGAAAATTAACAAGAATTATGGCATTAAAAAGAGATTTCTCTGAGAAAAATGTGACGTCATATTTGAAATAAAACGGGAATTTTCAAATGTGTTTTATAAGGCGCGGGAATTAATTCCGTGCATTAATAATACAAGGATCAGTAAGTATAGAAAGTAGATTAGTTTCACGATATATTTAAAACGAAAAATTGAAATGTTTTTTTATCTATACCGATTATTAAGGATGAATATCAGTTACATACAGATGAGAATTTTTTGCCAAAAACCACACCATGGTTATTAGGAAAAGAAAAATAAATACGAATCTATTATATTAAAATCTGACCGCCTGTTTGTATTTCGCAACTACTCTTTTCAGATTGTCGAACGCAACGCGATTTACTTAACACCGGTTATCATTCATCGGAGGATGTCATAAACTCTCAGAATGATTTAAATTCCGAGATATTATTATTATTATTATTATTTTGTAAATTTTAACGAAGTTTCTCTAAAAATGGCAACTAAATTATTCCATTTTTGTGGATAAAAAAGAAGAAATAAAACGGATTAATATATTTTTTCTCATTAAAACTGAAAAAAAAAAGAATTTATTTTCAATTTGAATAGATGGTGAAAGAAAAGAAAATCTTGATTACAGTAAAATTTTTGAAAAATAAAAACGTATTTTCACATATTCAAACTTCATGAATCAATTTATTCTGGATAACAAAAATCGTCTGTCAACATATTTTCATTTAGAAATAAAGATTTTTTTTCAGTTATAGATTAAATCAAGGAGGTAAATTTAAGCTCCTTGCATTTAGGTCTACAATAATTGCTCCCTATTCACAAGAATTGAATTTAATGAAAAAGAATATACTATTTCCATTATCTTTGAAGGATTGCTATTAAAACGTTTCACAAAGGCGTTAAAAGTAAAATGGTTTACCAGGTAAACTTGACATATGTTTTTATATAATTCGCCGATTTCCACGATTTTATTTGGCCCGCCTTTTTTCATTGGTTACAGTTTCCTTTTCTTATTATTTTTCACAAAATTTCACTTTTTTAAAACTTAGTTATGTCAAGGCCTCTATAACATAGAAATACTGTATTGTCTCCTATGGAATGTGATAAAGAGTTAGTTAATTATTTACGTTTCTAATTATCGGGAATGAAATATTTTGCTTAATTAATACATTTATTCTTCTTTTAATGATACGTGAACGAAGTCACGGGTAACAGCTAGTCTATTTTATAAATTTCATGTCACACCAACATACATAGACCCAGGGGTCGAAAAAACTACTTTTCTATTGTAGCGAACTACAAATACAACTACTTTCTCGAAAATGCAGTTAACTACAACTGCAGCTACTTGTTTTAAAAATTAGCGACTACAAACTACTTTTCAAAAGTAGTCACTACTTCGTTACTTTCAAATTTTGTCAAAGGGTTCAGTTTACACTAGAAATTGAAGACAATAATTAAATAATGAAACGACCCCTCATTATATCGAGTTTATCGGGATACAGTTAAATAAATTCGACATAACCGAGAACATTAAAAAATTAAGAAAATTAATATGCAAGAAAATGTTTTGTGTTTGTCTCCAAAATTCTAGTTTATACACGCATTACAAATTTCGTAGCAAAATGAAGAGAGATATAATCTGGAAAATTATAGAAAAACAACTTTAAATGCAACAAAAAACTGTAAATAAAGCAATTCTGAATAATAAGAAACCTGGCTTTAAAACATGAAGACCTAATAACGAGTAAATGAATATGCAGTCAGCAAGAAAATTAATTCCTTTGGTGAATTAGTATTTGATTTTAGCAGCAAGGGTCAATGTGAAAACCTGTGACTCCATGCGAATACACTGCAGCTGATATTTGAAATTGTTGAGGAGAACAAATTTTGCAGAAAAGAACCTAGTTTCGGCCACGTAATTTGCAGTAATGTATTTTTTCCTGAAATAGCGTTAAAAATAGCATAAGTTTCGCTACAAACTACTGATTTTTTGTATCGCGCTACTCGCTACACTATATTGTTTAAAATGTGGAACGTAACATTACAAACTACTGTAAAAAGTAGCAACTACTGTAGTTTCGCTACTTCCGACCCCTGCACAGACCAATACAATGTCTTACAGAGCGCAATTAAAAACATTAACATTTTTATATGGTCTCTGTGCCCTACAAATTAAATTTAGAAAAACATTTTCCATTCCTTTTCCATATATATATATATTTACATCAAAACATATTGAGATATGGTAATTTTATGCATTTCGCGGTTTTTGGCACTAAAAACGCAACACACTCATTTTAGCCCCGGAAAGGGCTCAAATTTCAAAGTATATAAACTCTGTATTTTCTTGTCGTAAAAAATTGATTTTATTTATTAATTTACTTGTTAGAGCATATCGAACGTTTATATAAATGCAAATTATAAGACCGAGAG
Source organism: Maratus michaelseni (assembly GCA_963931845.1). NCBI lineage: Eukaryota > Metazoa > Arthropoda > Arachnida > Araneae > Salticidae > Maratus > Maratus michaelseni. Next base: position 326,016,182 of record OZ007588.1, read on the forward strand.
GTAAAACTTTTATGTAAACATTTATTTTTATGTAAATGTCTCTTTTAATATAATGGAGAACAACATTTGTAAGATTTTTGGAATGAGAAGTACATTTCTAAGAGTCGTTTTTTGAATTAAGTTTCGGAATCCGGTACCATGAGACACACTGTATATATTTTAAATTAAGGAAAACGTAGAATTTTCTTCAAATTGAATTAATATACTGTTTTACAATTGAAGTGTGTGTTTCAGAAGCTATTTTTATAAGGAAAAATTAGTTTCACCTTTGTTTAAAAATAAATAGCGAAATAAAGTTGCTCACTTAAAAGATGATGATAAACAACAATAAAGAAGACATGTCTGAAGGATTTTAATAAGATTTCAATTATACTGTTTTGATCCTAATAATATTATAAATCCGATTGTGTGCAAATGTTAGGCTGAAGCCAGCGTCAAAATGGAGAAATTACTGGCACTGTATCTTTGGATATAGGTGGATTATAACCCGGAAATGAACGTAGACTGTTTTTTGTTTATTTTATTCAAATAATTTTCTTAATAATTCAAAATTTGATTATTTTCATAGAGAATCAATGGACATTTTTAGATAAAAATTAACCATTTTACTTTATCGTTGCTAGGGCTTTGATCGTTGCCAATAAATAAAAATGCGGAAAAATAATTTTTCCTAAACAATTAAGTTTCAATTGAGCGATTTTCACGTAAAAAATGAGAATAATTCAAAAGAAGATGAATTTCTGTGATATTTGAAACAACAATATGGAGTATTTGTTATTATACATGAAGTATGAATATCGGTTACATTAAAAAAATCTTTTTCTGTCAAAAACTGCGTTATAATTAGAAAGAAGAATTAACAATAATTATATTATTAAGAAAAAGATTTTGCTTGAACCATGGAACTATGAAAAAGATCCTTCTTTGCTTGAACAAATATGACGTCATAAATAAAACATGTATTTTCAAATATTCGTAATATTACAAAGAGCATGACTATTACTGTATAATAAAAGTATATACATAATGGACGTCATATTTAAGATGAATAACTGAAATATTTTTTGATACTGATTAATAATAAGCTTGAATATCAGTTACAAACAGATGTGAGTTTTCTGCTAAAATTAACGTCATTATTTCAAGGAAAAGAAAATTAAAAAGAATTATATCATTGAAAAGAGATTTCTCTGGGATCAAAGTGACGTCATAATAAAACGTTTTCTTTAAATATGTTCAAATGGAGCGTGTATCAATTTCATACATTAATAATCACTGAGCACAGTGAAAGAATAGAGAGGTAATGAACCGTATAATAGGCTTGCAATATGAAGCCGGTTATCGCTCAAATCATTAGGCCCAAAGGCTGACTTCATTGGATGGAGAGAAGCTGCACGTGGAACAATGACTGGATTGATTGGACGGGGAGAGGTTTTCAAAGCAAGCCGCCAGTTGTTTGAGCCGACTGTAGGGTTGCAATTTCAGCATCACGCCAAACATGAACATTTCATCTCTATTTATTCTCTGAACTCTGTGATTCATAATACAAGCATCAGTAAGATTATTAGGAAAAGAAAATTGAACACGTCTATTAAGTTAAAATCTGACTGTGTGTATTTCGCAACTACTCCTCTTAATGAAACGCGATTTACTTAACACCGGTTATCATTGATTCGAGGATGTCATATAAACTCTGAGAATTTAAAATTTTGAATTGGATTCCGAGATATTAATATATTTTTTTTTTGTAAATTTTAACGAAATTTCTCTAAAAATGGTACTTAAATTACTCCATTTTTGTGGATAAAAAATGAGAAATAAAACGGATTAATATATTTTTATGCCATTTTCTCATTAAAACTGAAAAATCTTATTTTATTTTCAATTTGAATAGTTGGTGAAAAAAAAAATCTTGATTACAGTAAAATTTCCGAAAAATAAAAACATATTTCCACATATTCAAACTTTATGAATCAATTTATCCTGATCCTAATCCTAATAATATTATAAATCCGATTGTGTGCAAATGTTAGGCTGAAGCCAGCGTCAAAATGGAGCATTTAATGATCCTGTATTTTTGCATATAGGTTGATTATAATCCTCATTTGAACATAGGCTGGTTTTTATTTATTTTATTCAAATATTTTCTTTAATAATTAAAAATTTCATTATTTTCATAGAGAATAAATGGACATTTTCCATACAATTTAACCATTTTACTTTATCGTTGCTAGGGCTTTGATCGTTACCAATAAATAAAAACACGGAAAAATAATTTTTCCCCAACAACTAATTTTCAATTGAACGATTTTCACGTGAAAACTGAAAATTAAAAATATTCAAAAGAAGGTGAATTTCCGTGATATTTGAAACAAAAATATGGAGTATTTGTTATTATACATGAAGTATGAATATCGGTTAAAATAAAAAGATATTTTTCTGTCAAAAACTGCGTTATAATTAGAAGGAAATGTGCAACAATAATTATATTATTAAAAAATAGTTTTCAATTGGACCATGGAACTATGAAAAGGATCCTCCTCGGCTTGGACAAATATGACGTCATAAATAAAACATGTATTTTCAAATATTCGTAATAATACAAGGAGCATGAATATCAATGTATAATGAAAGTAAATAGATAATGGACGTAATATTTAAGATGAAAAACTGAAATATTTTTTATCGATACTGATTAATATTTAGCTTGAATACCAGTTACACACAAATGTGAGTTTTCCGCTAAAATTTACATCCTGATTGCCAGAAAAAGAAAATTAACAAGAACTGGGCCATTTAAAAGAGATTTCTTTGAGAAAAAAGTGACGTCATATTTGAAAAAAAAAAGAGAGGAATTTTCAAGTGTGTTTTAGAAGGAGCGTGAATCAATTCATTACATTAATAATACAAGAATCGGTAAGTTTGAAAGTAGATGAGTTTCACGTCATAATTAAAACGAAAAATTTAAATATTTTTTTTAGCTATACGGATTATTATGCATGAATATTAGTTACACACAGATGAGAGTTTTTTGCCAAAAACCACACCATGATTATTAGGAAAATAAAAATAATTACGAATCTATTGTATTAAAATCTGACCGCCTGTTTGTATTTCGCAGAGGATGTCATAAACTCTCAGAATTAAAAAAAATGATTTAAATTCCGAGATATGATTATTATTATTATTATTTTTTTTTGTAAATTTAACGAAGTTTCTCAAAAAAAATGGCAACTAAATTATTTCAATTTTGTGGATAAAAAAGAAGTAATAAAACGGAATAATATATTTTTTCTCATTAAAACTGAAAAAAAGATTTCAATTTGAATAGATGGTGAAAGAAAAAAAAATCTTGATTACAGTAAATTTTTTTAAAAATAAAAACGTATTTTCACATATTCAAACTTCATGAGTCAATTTATTCTGGAGAACAAATATCGTCTGTCAACATATTTTCATTTAGAAATAAAGATTTTTTTTTTTTCAGTTATAGTACAGCGCCTAGAATATAGGCGCTGTAGTTATAGATTAAATCAAGAAGGCAAATTTAAGCTCCTTGCATTTAGGTCTACAATTATTGCTCCCTATTCACAAGAATTTAATTTAATGAAAAAGAATATACTATTTCCATTATCTTTGAAGGATGGCTATTAAAACGTTTCACAAAGGCGTTAAAAGTAAAATGGTTTACCAGGTAAACTTGACATATGTTTTTTACACAATTCCACGATTTTGTTTGGCCCGCCTTTTTTCATTGGTTGCAGTTTCTTTTTCGTGATTATTTGTCACAAAATTTCACTTTTTTAATAACTTAGTTATGTCAAGGCCTCTATAACAAAGAAATACTGTATTGTCTCCTATTTAATGTGATAAAGAGTTAGTTAATTATTTACGTCGGGAATGAAATATTTTGCTTAATTAATGTATTTATTCTTCTTTGAATGATACGTGAACGAAGTCACGGATAACAGCTAGTCCTAATAATATTATAAATCTGATTGTGCACAAATGTTAGGCTGAAGCCAGCGTCAAAATGGAGCCTTTAATGATCCTGTATTTTTGCATAACCAGAAAACAGTTCGGATTGATTATAACCCTCATTTGAACATAGGCTGGTTTCTGTTTATTTTATTCAAATATTTTTCTTAATAATTCAAAATTTCGTTTTTTCATAGAGAGTAAATGGACATTTTTTTGTATAATATTTTAAAATGGTTAAATTTACTTTACCGTTGCTAATACTTTATCGTTGCCAAAACTAATTCAAATTCCGGAATAATAATTTTTAGTCAACAATTTGTTTCAATTGAAAAATGTTCACGTGAAAAATAAAAATGAAATAAAAAAATTAAAGAATTAAAAAGAAGATTAAATAATATTATTAGAAATAAAACGTACTTTTTTTTTAGTTTTTGATAATAATACAAGGTTTCAATATGAGTAACCATAGGAAACAGGCGAATATGACGCCATACATAAAAAATAAAGCGGATATCTTTGATTGGTGAAATAAAATGACCATGGGGTTTTTTTTCTTCGCTTTTTTCTTTTGTATGGTAATAATTCTTGGCGTTTTACCGTCTGCGCAGGGCTAATATAACTATACCGTATTTTTTATTTAAATTTTAAAAAAGTAAAAAGAAGTTTCAAAAGAAAATGTTCAGCAAATGTCAATAATATGCTCCGCAAAATTATCCATATCGAAAATGATGCCATGGATAGCGAGAAATATTTATTTTCATTCTTAAAACTAAAACAAATAACTCGATTACCTAAAAAAAAATGACGAATGTTAATAGTTCCATTTTTGTTGATAAAAACTAAAGATTTAATATTATTTCGTTAAAGCAACATAATTTCCCCTATGCCAGTACTGAAATTAATTGCCTGGAAAAGAAAATTAACAAGAATTATGTCATTAAAAAGGGATTTCTCGGCGGGAAAAAGAGGCGTCATATTTGAAATAAAACGGGAATTTTCCAATGTGTTTTAAAATGAGTGTGAATCAATTCCTTACATTAATAATACAAGGATCAGTAAGTATAGAAAGTAGATGAGTTTCACGCCATATTTATAACGAAAAATTTAAATGTTTTTTTTTTATCTATACTGATTATTAAGCATGAATATCCGTTATATACAGATGAGAATTTTCTGCTAAAAATCGCAGCATAATTTTAAGAAAAGGAAAATGAACACGAATCTACGTTTGTATTCGCAATTACTCCTCACTGTAAAAAATTGCTGCAGTAAAATTACTGCAGCAGAGATTCCAGGCAATGTCCATAAGAAAACCGGTTTTGTGACTAGATAAACGAGCTTTGTTATTAGATAAACGGTTTTTGCTCGTAAAAACATGAAATTTACTGAAATGGACCGTTTACCTTGAAAAGGGGGCATTTCCCGTAAAATTACGACAGCAATTCACGAAGAATGCCCGTGAATTTACAATTTTCATTTACAGTGCCACAATATCGAACGCAACGTGATTTATTTTATACCGGTTATCATTGATCCGAGGATGTTACACAAACTGTCAGAATTTAAAAAATTAAATTAGATGCCAAGATTTTTTTTTCTTTTTTGTTAATTTTAACGAAATTTCTCTAAAAACGGAAAGTAAATTACTCCATATTTGTGTATAAAAAAAGAAGAAATAAAATAGATCTGTATATTTTTTACACCATTTTCTCATTAAAACTGAAAAACAGAATTGATTTTCACTTTGAATAGATGGTGAAAACAAAATCTTGATTTCAGTAAATTATCCGAAAAATAAAAACATATTTTCACATATTCAAACTTCATGAATCAATTTATTCTGGAGAACAAAAATTGCCTGTCAACATACTGTCATTTAGAAAATAAGATTTGTTTCAGCTATACATTAAACCAAGGAGGCAGAACTGAATTTAAAGAAAAAGCATGTACTATTTCCAATTAATGTTTTTTTGAAGGATGGCTGTTAAAACGTTTCACAAAGGCGTTAAAAGTAAAATTGTTTATCAGGTAAAATTGACATTTGTTTTTACCCAATTCGTCTATTTCCACGATTTTATTTGGCCCTCCTTTTTGCATTTGTTGCAATTTCATTTTCGTGAATATTTGGCACAAAATTTCACTTTTTAATGACTGAGTTATGTCAAGGTCCCTATAACAAAAAAATACCGTATTGTCGCCTATGAAATGTGATAAATAGTTAGTTAATTTTAACGTTTTTAATTATCGGGAGTGAAATATTTTCTTAATTAATGTATTTATTCTTCTTTTAATGTTGCGTGAACGAAGTCACGGGTAACAGTTAGTAATATTATAAATCCGATTGTGTGCAAATGTTAGGCTGAAGCCAGCATCAAAATGGAGCATTTAATGATCCTGTATCTTTGCATATAGGTTGATTATAACCCTCAAATGAACATAGGCTGGTTTTTGTTTATTTTATTCAAACATTTTTCTTAATAATTCAAAATTTCGTTATTTTCATAGAGAATAAATGGACATTTTTTTGTATAATATTTTAAAATGGTTAAATTTACTTTATTTTTGCTAATACTTTATCGTTGCCAAACTAAATCAAAGCCCGGAATAATAATTTTTACTCAACAATTTAGTTTCAATTGAAAAATTTTCACGTGAAAAATGAAAATGAAATAAAAAAAATTAAAGAATTAAAAAGAAGATTAAATAATATTATTAGAAATAAAATGTACTTTTTTTAGTTTTTGATAATACAAAGTTTCAATATGCGTAACCATAGGAAACAGGCGAATATGACGTCAAACATCGAAAATAAAGCGGATATGCTTTGATGGTGAAATAAAATGATCTTGGGTTTTTTCTTTACTTTTTTCCTTTACTTTTTAACGAAGTTTCTCTAAAAACGGAAAGTAAATTACTCCATATTTGTGTATAAAAAAGGAGAAGTAAAACAGGTCAGTATATTTTTTACACTATTTTCTCATTAAAACTGAAAAACAGAATATATTTTCACTTTGAATAGATTGTGAAAACAAAATCTTGATTTCAGTAAATTATCCGAAAAATAAAAACATATTCAAACTTCATGAATCAATTTATTCTGGAGAACAAAAATTGCCTGTCAACATACTGTCATTTAGAAAACAAGATTTGTCTCAGCTATACATTAAAACAAGGAGGCAGAATTGAATTTAGGGAAAAAGCATATACTATTTCCAATTAATGTTTTTTTTTTTTTTTTTTTTTTTTTTTTTTTGAAGGATGGCTGTTTAAACGTTTCACAAAGGCGTCAAAAGTAATATTTTTTATCAGGTAAAATTGACATTTGTTTTTACACAATTCGTCTATTTCCACGATTTTATTTGGCCCTCCTTTTTGTTATGGTTGCAATTTCATTTTCGCGATTATTTGGCGCAAAATTTCACTTTTTTAAGACTGAGTTATGTCAAGGTCCCTATAACAAAATACCGTATTGTCTCCTCTGAAATGTGATAAACAGTTAATTATTAACGTTTTTAAATCGGGAGTGAAGTGTTTTGCTTAATTAATGTATTTATTTTTCTTTTAATGTTGCGTGAACGAAGTCACGGGTAACAGCTAGTATGTGCATAAATAATAGAACCATTCCAAAGTTATTCTCAGTATCTTAGATGTACTTTTAAAATTGATTAATATTTTATTTCATTTTTTATCATTTAACCCTTTCCAACATAGTTGAAAAGTGTTTATGAATTCGGTTTGTCTGTCTTTCTGTCTGCCTGTCTTTCTGTCTGCCTGTCTGTCTGTCCGTCCGTCTGTCCGTGCTCTAACTCTCGTAAATAAACTCGGATTGTCATGAAATTTTTATACATTATTCAATTTTACTATGGAATGTTCGGTATTGAAAATGAAGTGTGTAGCATTAATAGTTTATTTACAGGGAGACCCAAAAGAATTCCATTACATTATGGTCTATGGGGAAAAATCGTTTGCGGCGCATTTTATTGATGTTACGATATTTCAAATACGATGAAACTATTGTGTATTACTGAGGTGCACTACAGAATGATTAAACTTTTACCGGAGTATACAATTAGTAGCATTTTTAGTTCAATTACAGGGACGTACAATATAATTCTTTTACATTATGATCTATGGAGAAAAATCTTTTGCGGTGAATTTTGAACATGTTATGATACTTGAAGCATAATGAAATTTAAAAGGATCACTAAGGTTCAATACAACTTATTTTCTATAGATTATGGGGTGCGTAGGATTTATCGTTCATGTACAGGGACGCGCAAGAGAATTCGGTGAAGTGTCTGACTATGATCGGCAATTGCTAGAAGTGCTTTTCCGCTGTGATATCCGATTTTATGCCATTTTTAGTGTATTAAGTGCTATTTAAAAAAAATGTAGATTATATACAGGCCTGCACGAAAAATTTCAAATATGAGCAGCAATTGCTGAAAATGGATTTTTAATGAGTTGGGCATTTTTTCAATTGATTTCTTAATAATACTCTGTTAGTGTTGGAAAGTGTTTCATAATACATGTCGAATGCATGATTTTTCATACTTGTTTTATTTTAAATAGAAACTTTTTAATAGGATGGATTTTCTTTTTATAAAGAAAAATATTTCAAATGTAGCGAACCGAAAAATTGGTTTCTTGTTAGGAAAAGTATTTTGATATGCCCATTTGAAAATAGAAAAAAATGTATTAAAAAGAGAAAATTAAAAATTCGATTTCAATAGTCTACAAAAATGTACCTTTCGCAATTTTATTTTTTACTTTACTATTTTCGCTTTTGAACTTTATCGTTTAACCTAGAATTGTAACATCATTGCGAATTATCCTAGAGTCAGTCATGCTTCATAGATCGATTGTCAGTGATGTTTTCTCTAAGCACTGCGAAACATTTAATTTTAAAAATAATGTCAAAACTTTTTACCTTTTTGAGATAATTCTAACGCAACATCTAAGTACTTTAAAAAATAATGCTATTTTTGAATGCACCAAAAATAATTTATTTTAAATTTAATGTATAGAACTTATTACCCAGAAAATTTTCTGTATGGTAAAAAATAGTGTGTTATTAGTACTAAGTTCAAACAAACATTAGAGGTTGTGACCTGCGCTATCCCTTTGATCGCATATATTTTGGCTTCTAAATACTTGCATAAATCAGTACTAATACACCACGCTTGATAGAAACCTGGAGCACACTGCGCATGGGCAAAAATGGCTAGTCCATGTCGAAAATGTGAAAGTTCGTACCATCTCGGAATGAAATTGTTTATTAAATATCACACATATGTCGCATTTTTTTGGCGAATATCTTTGGAATATTGGAATATTGGCTTTATTGGAATATCTTTTTGTTTCTGTCATGGAATTATATGTTTTAAAATATTATATTGTAATCCAATCATTTTAACCCTCTGAGCGTTTTGAAAATGGGTAAAATTGTAATGTTGTTTTCTCTGCATTTTGTTTTAAATACTAAAAAAATATGATTCTTTCAGCATTATAAATAATCTTAAACATTGCATATATTGCAGTGAAACCTCGAGCTTAGTGAACGGAATATTACGTTCCACACGCTTAGAGGGTTAAAATAAGTTATAAAAAGACAAATATAGTAAAATAGCTGGTTTAAAAATATGATCATAAAACTAAACATAACTGTTTTCCTTCACAATATCTACCCTATATATATAAAATCCTAATGAAACGATTTTATGAAACGAATTTATGAAACGATTTTATGAAACGACTGATTATGTTTCAGGGCTATTTGTAATAAAATATTAAACGCTTGATGGTGAAATTAATACCAATTGTCCATAAAAATCCGCGGATGACAAAACTGGTAATAGAATTTTGAAATTGGAATTAGTTTTCGAGATATTAATTTTTTTTCTAATTTTAATGACATTTCTGTAATGATGGCAACTAATTAATCATTTTGTTGTGACAAAAAAGGGAAAAAAATTGAAAAGCATCCCGATAGGGATTATTGATTTCTTTTTATTCGTCATTTTCAAAATGAAATTGAATTTATCTTTTATTTCAATCAATAATGAAGACAAGATTGTGATTAAATTATGTTTTTCAGGAAAATTTGAAAAAAAAAATCACATTTCTATCGTCAGGATTCAATCGTCTATCAGCATTTAATTTAATTTATAAACTGAAAATATTTTGAATAAATTCGTCCAAATGACATCATTTATGTAAACGCAAAAGAAAGGGGTTAAAAGGAATTAATAGTAATTATTATTTATTGATATCATTTTGGTATTTTTTTGTAAAATTTAATTAAACGAATTTATAAAATCACTAATTCGGATATTTGAAACGAAATAATAATTGCCCAACTGAACGGAAGGAGAATAAAATACCCTGCTTGGTTTTCTATCCTGCTTGGTTTTTTTCCTCCAAGCTTTTTAAAAAAGCGTCAAGACCCCTATAATAGAAAAGCACCAAAAGTTCATTGGGTTTGTTTTCATAACTTTTGGCAACAAATCTATGTATATTAACGAATCTATCCCTTTTTGAAGCTCGAATTACGCCAAACCTAAAAGCTAAGGATCCTATACTGGAAAAGTACCCGATTTTCTTATGGACAATATTCAAGTGACATAACATGGTGTAAAATTATCGCGGATAGCAAATTTGTTTAAATATCTCATCAATTGATGCCGAATAAATGCAGGCATGCATGCACAAAATATTTAATTAATTTTGTATGATAAATAATTATTAGAAAATTTGTATATACATATTAATTAAAATAAATAATTTACATATTTAAAATAACATGAAAATATGCATGATGGTGCACTAAAATAGAGAGAAAATTAAAACCTGTTACTCAAAATGTCTATAACATAGTACTTTTCAATACCGTGGTTCTTAATGTTATTCACAAGCAGATGGAATTTTTCTCATCCTTAAACGCAAAGGAAGAATAGAATACAGATCTTTGTTATAAAAGTCCGAGAGGTAGACACAATTTAAACCTAACGATTTTATACAAGCTGGTTTTCAAATTGTAATTGATTTTACTTATCAATCCCGAAAACAGTCGTCAGTTTTCGCAAGAGCTGTGTATGAGGCCATGATAATCAAAAAACGCCCCATTAAAACGTTAAAAGCATGGCAACCCAATTACAGATTTACCAATATTTTAAAAATAAAGCACGATGTTTTTAGAGGCTTCGAAGTCTGAGTGGGGGTTGGAGAGCGTAGCTCGCAGGGGGTAGGCCCCCTAGTATATTAATAAATATGAAGTGCGAACTTAATCTTTTAAGAACGACAACATAAATATTTTAAGAATCAGTAAATTAAATTTTTGAAATAAATTATCTAAAAATACATTTATTAATAGTAATAATAATAAACGAATCATATTCATTTTTGCAAATAATTTAAAACAATCAGACACTTACTTTCATTGGATATTTTTATTAAATGGTTTTTAGACACTTATGAATCACTGGATTCAGATAATAAATCCGAATCATCATCTGTTTCAGAAAGATGTATTTCGAGAGGTTTACACATGTCTTCAATTACACCATCCTTTTCCCAATACATAGCTTCTAATGAAGCAACATGAGAACAGTATTTTTTCCAGTGTTCATTAGTGACACTTTCAATGGCTTCATGTGAATATGTTAATAATTTTGACATGCAAATATATCCCGTCACATTGTGTTTCCGAATAAAATTCTTGATTTCTGCCAAAACATATTCGATTGCATTAATATCGCAATGATAAGGTGGCAATCTCAATGCTGTAAATTTATTTTGTTGTAGCATAGAGTCAAACTTATAGTATTTTGTGCGAGGCTTATTTAGTTTAACTAATTCCAATAATTCAATTTTTCGCAAATCATTTGAATATGGAATATTGTTAGAGGAAAGCCAATCCATAATGTCATCTTTTCTATTCGATGAGTTTGGCACTTTATTTAGCTGGACTGAATGGTAAGGAGAGTTATCAATTACTACCACAGCATTTTTATGAAGGTTTGGAATCAGCTTTTCTGCAGCCCATTTTTCAAAAATCCTGGAATTCATTTGTCAGTGATAATCTCCACTTGAAGAGCTGGCTTTATATAATAAATTGGAGTTCGGTATAAATCCCATATCCCCTACAGCACGCAAAACTATAATCCGTCTTGATGCATTTCTCCTTTCAATGGCACCAAATACATCATTTGTTTGTCAACATTTACCAAAAGTTAAGTTGCTATGGATCCATGTTTCATCTAAATACACAATCGACTTGTTCTGTTCTCTGTATCGTTTTATACTTCTTAAGAATTGTGTTCGAGCCAAAACTATATCCCTACGTTCCATTAGATGTTTTCTCTTATTCTGGGATTTCTTAAAACTTGAATCCTATTTCGTGCAGAATCTTTCTCAAAGTTTCCCTTTGCCACGAAAAGTATATTTTTTCTTTTAACACTGGAATCAGTTTAGGAATTGTAGGGACTATTTTATTAACAGCATAAAATTCATGAGTTGTTCGTCGAATTACATCACAATCAAAATTATCTAAAACAATATTTTCAATGGTGCTCTTTTTTTTTGCCGTTTCTTGGGTGATATAAACTTTGGACTTTCTTCTCCCTTTGATTCTTTTCGAATTCTTTTTATGCTGGATTCTGATACACCAGTTATTTCACTCGCACGTTTTACGGACTGCAAAACTGGAGCAATAATTTTTCTTTCTAAAGCTCCCTTATCGCAAAATTGAATTACATTATGCAAAATACGCTTGCTATCACTTCGAAAATGCCTAGTCCGAGAACTAGTACGATCCATTTAATTAAAAATTAAATTTTACTCAGAACAGAAAATAGCAAACGATATTGAACACTGTTTCCATATACAAATAGTAATCTTGGACAAAGAGAGGCGATTTCAGTTTCTTTTGCCGAGGCTATTCTCCCTGCAGTGTGAATGGAATCGACTTGGCACTCTGCCAACCGGAGTTCTTAGCAGCTTGATTGAACAGTAGTTACTCTATCGAATAAAACAAAAAAATATAGTTTCAAAAAGATTTTCCTTGAAAGCGTAAGTTATTTTATTGATATAAAAGTAAAAATCTCTCAATAACACCATTAAAATAGGAAATGTAGAACGCTTTTTGTAATAATTTTTTTAAAGATATCTTTCGAAACGCGTTCTGCATTTCTTACTTTTATGGTGTTATTAGGGATATTTGCCTTTATATCACAAGTCAACTAACTTATATTTTCAAGCAAATTCTATTTGAAAGTGTATATTTTTGTTTTATTCAATAGAGTAATAATCGAATTATGCAACATTTAGAAGCCAAAATATATGCGACCAAAGTGATAGCGCAGGTCACGACATCTAACGTTAATTTTGATCTAGGTATTGGTAATAGACAGTCAGACTATTTTTTATAAAATAGATAAGATATCTTGTTAAAAAGTGATATACATTAATTGTGTAAAACGCTAGTTTTTTAACATTTTATTCTTAGTTTACTGTTATTTACTGAATTTTAAAATGTGTTTCTAGTATGAGGCTTTTTTAATCTATAAATGCTTCATGCAATAAAAAAAGCATTTTTAAAAAATTTCATAGGATAAATATATAAACATCAATAGTCGACCACTTATACCAGAAAAAAATGGCTGATTTGGAACCAAAAATAAACTATTTATAAAGCATTTTATCTCATTATGGCAGACTTACTAGACTAGCGTCTAGCCCCTGCACTTTTGTACTTTGGCTACGATTTCAAAAAACGGATCGTTCTGCGCGCATGCGCGCCGTGATCTGCTGCGAAGGTCGACCCGAGATCGACCGTTTGTTTTGTTGACAATTCTGATTCTAATGAGTAAAAGTTGATTATGATGTTGGTGGATTAGACTTTCTCGAGTATTTTTTCGTGTATTTCTTCGAGTATTTTTTCGCATGCAGAAAAATTCGAATTTTTTATTATGGCTTGTTCATATGGCTTTTTATTATGGCTTGTACATAAATATTCATTTAGATTTCCCCCATCTTCTCAAAAATTCTGATCACCACCCATTTGGTCCATCATCACAGCTTAAAATATTTTAAAACAATATCATTTGATTTTTTTAATAAAAATCAAAATAATCGATTTTATTTACAATTAAAACTTGATTCACATTGGGAAATGCGATTAGAATTGATAGATTAATATAATAATTTAAAACATTTAAAGATTAAAATAATTAAAAGATTTATAATAATTTAATATTTATTCCCTTAAGGGTGTTCATTACTGCCACACAACAACCCTATATTTTTGGAATTTTCAGAACCTGCTTTCTTTTTTAAGCGCAAAATTGTAAATTTGAAATCTTCTGTACTTCAAGACCCTAGAAGCCAGAATATTTTTTAGGGGGATTGGAGGGGAGGGGCACTTTATAGATTTTAAGCTAGGATACTTTGTAACTTATCCCCCCTCCCCTTTCTAGTGTTATTAGAAAATAATCATTGAGTATGCAGTCAATCAATTTTACATTTTCTGGATACCGAGATGAAGTTTTAGCAAATAACTTTATTAAATCTAATTAACCCAAGACAATCCTGATTTGATTAGTACCACAAAGAAAATTGAAGTTTTATCAAATAATTTTATTAAACGTAATTCTTCCAAGAAAAAGCATTGTTACTAGTATTAGTAAAATGTATTTCATGCAGTATTACGGAGATCCTTAATTCTGTTGAGTGCCGGTCGCAAAATTGCCAACAAAACAGAAGACAAACGGTCGATCTCGAGTCGACCTTCGCAGCAGATCACGGCGCGCATGCGCGCAGAACGATCCGTTTTTTGAAATCGTAGCCAAAGTACAAAAGTGCAGGGGCTAGACGCTAGTTTTACTAGGGGTTGCCAACTATTGGAGCACGTACCTATCTATACTAATAAAAAAAAGTTTCTATACTAATTAAATAAAGTTTCGCTCCGAGTGATTTTCTGTGTGTGCCAGTTGGCGATAGCTGACGAAATCTACCGCACGTAGACGTCTAAAAATTTGGATGAGAATAGTTTAAGGTAGATCCTGATGCACCCTAGACTGAGATTTTTAATTTTTTGACAATTAGCAGAGATATTTTATAAAAACCAAAACGAGCGTTCATAAAAAACGCCTTCTTTTTCGAGCGCGCGCTCCCTTGCGCAGTTTATATGCTTCAACAAATCTTCCAGCGCAGAAGAAAAGGAAGACCGCGCACCTTTTTTTCTTTTCGTCAGTCTTTGGAAACGCGCGTCAGTCGAACCGTTTGAAATACAGGAAAACTAAACAGGTATTCATAAATCTCGATTTTTTTAAAACTTTCGAACACCGAAAACCGCACACACACAAAAAAATGTAAATTTTAACCCTTTCAGAAAAAAAAATCACGATAGCTTGATTGCCGTTTTCATTTTCTACCTATCGCCGACGCTCACTAAAAATACCCTCTTAAGGCGGAGACCTTTTTTTATATAACGGTGTATAATTTGTTTTCCAAAATACGAATTTTAGCCTTTTCGAAAAAATTCGCCACTGCAGATCACTTTAACAAACTGAAATCTAATCAATGTCAGAAATAGAACAAATCGTTTTATTTTATAAATATAACTGAAGCAATGATTTATACATAAAAGAAACTGCATTTTTACATTTTGAGGTGTTTCATAATGATATGAACATTGGCCAAAAATATAGATTAATAGCCAGTGTATGCACCAGATTCTTTAATTAATGTAAAAACTGGATCAGGCATGGAGTGGACCAAGCTTCTTAATATATTTTGATCGATTTCATTCAACTAGAAGATGATAGTAGCTTTTAATTCTGAAATTGTGGGATATTGTTTTTCATTTGCGTAAACAGCTCTGACTAGTAGGCTCCATCCATTTTCCATTGGATTTAAACCAGGAGAAATAGATGGCCATGGAATTACATGTACACCATTATTAAGAAATCATTCCCAATTTCTGTTTGCCGTGTGGATGGATGCATTGTCTTGTTGGAACATACAGAAAGGTCCACTAATTTTCTCTGCAAATGGCAGCAAGTTCTCTACAAGTAGATCTTGGTAGGTTAATGCACTCATTTTGCCAGAGGGAAACACAACGTTGATCTTACCATGAAATCCAAACGCAGCCAAAACCATGAGTGAACCACCACCCTGCTGCCGTTTTGAAAACGTTTCTGGTTTCTTGCCTAGATCGTGCCAATAATAAGAAAAACCGTCCGGACCATTCAAATTGAATTTTGGTTCATCGGAAAATATTACTCTTTCATATTCAAACTTCCAAGACATGTGATCTTTTGTCCAATCCAGGCGATTCTGCTTATGCATTTTAGTCATATGTGGTTGGGGCTTTTTTTCTTGTACCTCATCGTCTTAGAACGCTTCACTACTCTGGACAAGGTACCTTTTGGCACTGTTATCAGTGGACCTCTTGAAAGTTCGCGTAAAGTTTTTTCCCATTGCCTTTTTATAATGGCTCTTCTTTCCATTTTGGACAGCTTTGGTGGACGTCCCGGAGACTTCTTTGCTCCATAATCCTCTTTTAATCGAAGAAAATTTAATATTACACCTGGAGATCTTTTCATTTTTTTGCGATAGTTCTGGCCGAAAGTCCTTGATCCTTAGAAGCCACACACACAATTTCCCCTTTCCCCAAACCACTTAAAATGCGTTTACGATCCATACGTCTAGAACTCACTATGTGATCAGGTTTGGAAATTTCCTAATCTGCGAAGTATCTTTATATGCTAAACTAATTTGCATATTTCGGTTTCTTCTTCTCGGAGTGGCATTCAATATTCCTGTTACAGTTTCCATGCTCGTTTAGTGATAATTTCGATCAATGTTCATATCATTTTGCAACACCATTTATTTAGATAATTGATATTTTCAATGAATTTAAAGTTTGATATTTCTTTTACAGCTATGTATTATGTAAAATTACTGTCTTTGTCTCGAGAACGGAGTTTTCTCATAATTATTTATGAATTTTTGCCAGGATATCACAAAATTGCTACATGTTCACATCATTATGAAACCCAGTGTAAAAGTAACTAAACGTCAGTATTTCGACACAATCTGTTTACGCTTTCTTAGCGCATCGTATTTACATCACCTATAAAAATCTCGAAACATTCGGTGGACTATAGAGGCATCTCTCTATATTAAAAAAAAAGTAACCACCGCCGCAGCAGCCGCTGTCAATGAAGATTTTGTGCCTTGAATGCTTTCTGGGCACATATCCAGAAAATTATTACATATAAAATATGAAAATTGATAGTTTTACAGAGAAATGTTCGATAAACACGCTGAAGGAGATATTTTTTAAATCAAAGAATTATTTTAAGAGATATTTAATATTAAAGTTGTCAAAATAGTTCTCTTAAAACAGTTTTATGGGAACGGAAACACAGGAATTTAACCATAATTTAAAAGTACATAGTTGACAATCTTGCGGTGTACAGAGTACAATTATTATTTAATCTGAGTATTTTTTGAGGTTATATTT
Source organism: Maratus michaelseni (assembly GCA_963931845.1). Lineage (NCBI taxonomy): Eukaryota > Metazoa > Arthropoda > Arachnida > Araneae > Salticidae > Maratus > Maratus michaelseni. The sequence continues at coordinate 326,033,691 of OZ007588.1, forward strand.
CAATTTTTTATTAACATTTTCATAAAACAAGTGTGCTTGATACAATTATCCGCTTACAAATCTACGTCAAGATGAGGACTTGATGATAGACACAAGGAAATAACAACACTGAAGAATTACAGCCGTAAACTCCACAAAGAGTGTACAACGGAAATGACAGGCGTGGAACCTGCCGCCTTCTCCTCCGCTCCCAAGCGATTAGCGGAGTGGTGTCTTAACCACTCGGCCACGGAGTGCCCTGCGCAGTTCGTGTACCGGGTGGTTATAATATAAGTATCTCTATTTGGAGTTGTCTGTAGCTTGAAGGAATAACCGGAATGAAATCAAAATCGGTACCCTTACTATTCGAGAAAAGGGAAGAAGAATGGAACAATAAAAATAATTAATTGCAATAATCGCCGACAGATGGCGCTTTTGAGTATGAAATGTAATGTGTAATATTGTGTACCGTGGAGGTGTCGCAAACCTCAATGACTTTACCACATATCACAACATGTGCGAAACATCACTCCTGATGCGTTACATTCCTGAGTTGAGCGCGTCTTACACCGCCTGGATTGTGTTCTCCAGCACAATGGCCATGTGGAACCTGAACATGATCGGCAGTGAAATGCTAAAGCGTAACCTCATTCACTGTGACATTTGCCATTAAATTAGGTGTGTCTTCCGGTTTGACGCCTTAATTCTTTGTTCTTGTATTACACATTACATTTCACACACAGTAGCGCAATCTGTCGGTGATTATTGCATTTATTGATTTTTATTGTTCCATACTTCTTCCGCCTTCTCAAATAGTAAGTGTACCGATTTTGGTTTCATTCGGGTTATTCCTTCGAGCTACAGACAGCTCCAAATAGAGATACTTATATTATAACCACCCTGTATTTAAAGGTAAAAGTCTTGTATATCACATGCTCAGTTATAATAATAAAACCGCAGTATAAATAGTAACATTTGTCTACTGAAATATTGGAGAAAAACATCTTATACAATTAAACGATAAATATTAATTTAAATATTTTTTAAATTAATATTTTCACACAATATGAAAAATGCGGTTTTATACTAGAGATAAATTTTATTGTGATTTTACCTACTAAAACGGATTGCTATTTTGCTGCTACAAATTAAACGGGAGAAAAATCCGGTATATATATTTTACTCATCAACAAATATTTAGAAAAGCCATGTAAAATGCCTAAATATATTAAAAATGCTTCAATTTTATGCATGGTATAATATGTTTGGAAAGGTAGATTAACAGCTTTTAAAAATTGGAGGAATAATCAGTGCCTGATTTACGGCAGGGCATTCGGGGCCCGGACCAAGGGTCCCCGATTTTCAGTGGCCCCCAAATGCTACTAAAGATTTTTCAAGTATTGGCCAAAACAGTTTTAACTGTCAAAAAACAAAATTAAAACGAAAAAAAAAAATCTGTTTGTCAGAGATTGTCTATGATACGTCAAAGTAACTTCATATTTTGCTGATTGTCTTTTAACAATTTATGTGCAGTAATGTACAGAACTCCATTTTTGGGATTGCCATATTATTTCATTTTTATTTTACATGTAAAGCCCTCATGGTTAACATGGACAAAGTCGTGTGGTTCTGCTAGTTACTTGTGTAAATTTAGTTTATTTATTTATTTTTTTCCATACAAAGGTTGTATTGGAAAGAAAAAGTCGTTTGATTAATAGGATATGCTAATATTTTAAATAATTATAGCGTGGTACTGCGGTAAATTTATTATTAGTTGTTGAATACTTTATCATTCCAGATATATGGACTTGCATAGAGAAAGGTAATCAGCACCACACAGTTTATTGTAAAATTCAATTAAAAATTCATAATTATCAAATAACTATTTAAAAGTAAATTAATGATTATCAAATTTAATTTTTTTAATTAATATTTTAAAGAAATTATCAAAGTCAATAATGGTTATCTTAATAAGTACTGCTTTCGATATTATATTGTTTTATTCGAAGAATCTGTGCGAGGGGGCCCCTCCATACGCATCTGTGCCCAGGGCCCCCAAATTTCTAAATCGGTCCCTGGGAATAATTATTTTATTCTGCGTTGGTTGGTTGCTTGGCACACACGTTTTTTTAAATCTTTTTGTAAAGGTAAAATGTATTTCCATGGTAACCATCAACAGTTTCTGAAATCAGATTTCTAAAAATAAACTTTATCGCATTTATTGGTTTACGGCAATATTTTATTTATAGTACATCTCAATATCGTCTGCTTCAGAAAATAAATTTATTGAGAAAGAATCTGTTTATGTTGTTCCAAAGAATTTATTTCGTTTAATAGCGGGCAACTTCTGTTAGAGAAAATTATTTCTGTTTTTCGTGCATGGATTAAATCTATATATATAAGTAAGTGAAAATTTATTTTATTCTGTTTCCTTAATAATTAATTGTATAAGTATGAGTTTGGATCAAAAAAATAACAAGTAAAAATTTATTATACAGGATGAACAAATATACATTATAATTTTTAAGTAATTGATATTGATTACATTTTCGAGGTGGAAATAAAATAACATTACATTCATTTAGAAGCGGAATAAAATTAATTCAGAAGCGGAATTTTCTTTTTCATCAACGCATTGCAAAGTTAGTATGTTCTTTAAATATAATCTATTAGTAGTTAAAAATGTTCATACAAGAATTTTTTCTATCCCTTATACATTCTTGAGAATTTGATTTCAATATTTAGAAATAATATTATTTTCTTGTTTCTTTCATTGTGTTGCTTTTATTGCAAATTCATAAGAGTTTTATTTATAAATATCAATATTTTTGGCCTGTTTTATCCAGATAATGCAAATGCATGATTTCTAGTCACATTTAGGACTTATTTTTTTTTTTAAATCTCGGATATAACGACATTCATTTTAATACAAATTTCAAAGACGGAATATGTGTTAGTGTTAAATCGATGCTGTGTACATATAAAATCCTTAGAATATAATAATATGATATTTATTCCCCAAAAATATTTTAATTTTTTTTCTAGTTAAAAAACATTTTGTTTTAATGGCTACCATGGTAGCCATTAAAACAAAATGTTTTTTAACAAAATGTTTTTTTAATGTCCTTGCAAGGACATTAAAATATTTATAGCAGGGTTGTAAAAACCCGGGTTTAAAAAAAAGACCAGCCTGGGTTGGTAGCTGGGCGGGTACCCGGGCCACTATAACTCTTATGGTTGTAAATAACCCGTTTTTTTAAACCCAGCCCGGTCGGGTACCCGAGCAGCTACCCACTATAACCCTGATTTATAGTGATAAGAATGTTTTCTATCACTGAAGTAAATTCGTACAAAAATTTAAACATGATTCTATTTAATTAACTCACATTATTTGTCATTGTTTTATTAATATTTAATGAGCTTATAGGGTAGATGTGCCAGTAATGGACACCCTTCAATGTTTTTGGTTTGTAAAAAAATAACCAATAAATATTTATATTTTATTATCTTTTTCATAGCTCCCCCTTGCATGTTTTATAATCTGGGTTATTGTTGACACTTTTAATCAAACCAACCAGGAAGCAGAAAATAATGTTTCGAAGTTCCAATGTTTTTCTGTGAAAATCTCAATGAACATGCTAAGAGCTGGCTTCATTTAATAAATTTATATATTCTTTATTTTCTTTCAAAATTTGAAGCTTTTTGTTTTGGTAGTAATAAAAAACTTTGAATTTTATATACTAATAGCCATTTATAAGATTTCATTTATTTTTAAGGTTTTAAGAGGGGGGTCCATTACTGGGATGCTTAATTAGTCATTTTCCAGTAATGGATACCCCACGTAGACATTGCTAAAAATGCAATTTCTGTAATGTTTATAGTTTTTAATGCATAAAATATTTTGAATTAACTGAAAACCTTAATAATCTATATATATATTTCTCTTACGTGGCGCGGAAATAAGGCTGAATTTCTAGCTTACCGATGGCAACAATCGTAGTTTCCAGCTCCAATATGGCGGCCATTGTGACAGCAGTGAAACTTAAACTAGCAATTATTAAAAATAAAATAACATGTACGTAATCCAAAGCGTTTGAGATGATTCCTCATTTTAATTATGAGTAATATCGTTAATTCCAAATAAATTCTTAACTCTTATTTAGAATTTATTTACGAATTTCTCTTGCACAAAAACCGGAGAAAATGAAAATATCAACTGTTTAGATTGCACGTGCTGCCATCTGTTACTGTCTTGAAGAAGTAAAAAATAATTTCTTTTTCATATTATAGAAGCAATAAGTTTTAAACTAATTGTTTTTCCGAGATCTTTTTTCATAGTATTTAAATGATTTATGTCCATTGGTAACACCAATATAAATGCATTTTTAATTGTATTTTCAACGAAGTTTTCAATTACTTTTTTTTAAAAAAAAAAAAAATTGTCAATTTCATATGTTAAAATGATTTATGGTAGTACTCATTCCGGCTAGAACTGTTTGGGACCGCGTAGAGGTCTTAATATGAATTGCTTTGCAATTCACGGGGGTTGGCGAGCGTTAGCGGGTAGGGGGCTGAGCCCCCTAGTCAAATTTAATTTTTAAATTACACTTAACAAAATGTAATAACACCAAAACTTTTATAAATAGCTGCTTTTAAGTTATTTTATGTGGTTAATAAAATTTCAATATTTTATTATTATTATTATTTTATGTATATAAATCTGCTTTGCATATTTTATAATCTGCAATCAAACCAGTCAGGAAGCAGAAAATATTGTTTAAGGGCACAGTCAAAGAATGGCTCATAGGGCTTAATCCCTCTCCATTTAAATAAAAAAAAATAAGTTACAGGAGTTGTTAAAAATCTATTTTCTGTCTTAAATGTTTGCTTGTTCATCTCTTACAGAAAAAAAAATTGTAATATTAATGAAAGTTATAGTAATCATGAAACAATAAATCTGCAGATCAGTGGCCTCAAACATCAGTTCTACAGTTTTATTTTGAAATAATTTTATTTAGTATTGAAAATATCCAACTCACAGTATCACTTTTTTCATATTGGTAATATTAGTTATTTCAAGTAATATATGAAGTAGTCTCTGGAAGTTTAATTGTTAAAAATAGTGAGACGAAACTGTAGACTAATACTCCAAAACTTTTTTTTCTAATTATTATCTTTTAAATCCCCCACTGTCTCAATAATTTGATAGCTGTAATTGTTTGATATTTAGTATTTTAAATTATCTATCTATAATAATTAAAATATCGATCTTCTCATAATTACAATAATTGATGCAAACAGTGAATTATTATCACAAATATTTTATTAATTACTGGTATCCTAATTTTTAAATTTATTTGAAAATAACTCTTTTGTTTCATTAGTATGCTTTCATTAAATTTTGGTTCTAAATACTGTCATAAAAATAATTATATTTATTACTTTTTAAGGGGTGTCCATTACTGGAACAGAGGGTGTCCACTACTGGAACAAAAGGTGTCCATTACTGGCATTTTAGTTGTTTTGATATATTTCTGTTTACAATTAAATTTTGATTCATATTGGGAAATGAAACTATGAGAATGGTTAAATATTGTTGATAGATTAATATAATATTGAAAAAACTGGAATATAATAAATATAACTATTAATTAAAAAACAATTTTAAAGAAATTCCCTAAGGGTGTCCATTACTGGCACATCTACAATATGAATTATCATTCTATATATATAAAAAAGTAATGGTTTGGAAATGGACCAATGAAAATCTGCGTAGATACCGCGAAACGTATCTGATTGGTCAGTACACTCTGACTTTTCTTAGGGGGAATTAACATGAAAGTCTGTCACCAAATTTGGCGAAAACGTCTCGATATATCGCTAAATTTGGCGGCCAAAAGTGGCGCCAACTTGGCGCTATTTCCAGTATTTCGCCATATTTCCATAGACTCCCACTGAAATCCAATAGCGTTTACTCACTTGCAAAAAATCAACAAATTGAGATATTGCAATGCAACAAAAATTAATATTAGCTTATGAATAGAGCTTAATTGAACTATTTACATTATTTTTAAGCACAAACACTAACTATTTACAATATTCGTAACACTATATATACAATTGGTACTTGTTAGTTATCCTGTCGACCAAATTACTGTCGCCAAATTCATATATATTAAACGAGCAAGGGATTTTCTCGATTATTCATATATATTAAACGAGCAAGGGATTTTCCCGATTATGAATGATATCGTAAACGACTGGGGATATTTTCACGAGACTTTCCCCCTATACTAAATCGAGCCCGAGAAAAAGATCTAGCTAGGTTCCGAATACAAGAAAATTCGTTTTTACAGGGTAAAACAAACTCAGCGCTGAAAATGTTTTTTGTTATAAATGGAAAAATACTCAAACGATTTACACGAAACGAGTTGCTTATACTAATTCGAGCATGAGAAATCCATCTAGTTAGGTTCCGAATTCGGGAAAGGTAATTTTGATCTATTAAAATAAACTCAGCACTAAGAATGCTGCTATACATCGAAAACGGCTCTAACGATTTTCACGAAAATTGATGACTATACTAATTCGAGCTCAAGAAATCGATCTAGCTAGGTCACTAATTCCAGAAACTCATTTTCTGTGTTTAAAATTCGACGTGGTCATTACTCGAAAAGAGTTGGCTGGGGTTAGCTAGGGCGCAATTACGTGGGGGCTGGTGAGCGTAGCGAGCTGCCCTGGCATCTTGTCCTTGCATCTTGTCTGTGTCCTGGCACATCTTGGGTGATATAAATTGTCGTTTATGTTAGTCTTTCTACTTTCTCTGTAATTTTGCATATTTTATTGGAGCCCTATATTTATTGATGTTACTTTCCATTGAGCAGCAATTTTTTTTTTGTTATGTCGCGTGTTTATTAAATTAAAAAATTACATGCTGGAAAATTACTTTAAAAAATCAGAATAATAGGTAAACCACTCAACGGTTTACAATCAAACATTATTTTAGCTCTTTTTTAACACTTTCCAACCTAGTTGAAAAATGTTTATGATTTCGGTTTGTCTGGCCGGATGGCCGTCTGGCCGTGCTCTAACTCCCGTAAATATGCTCGGATTCCTCTGCAATTTTTATATGTTATTGTAGTTATCTATAGCATGTTCCCTATTTCAACGGAAGTGTGTTGCACTTATAGTTTTTTTACAGGGACACTCAAAAGAATTCCGTTACATTGCGGTCTATGGGGAAAAATCATTTGCGGTTTATTTAAATAATGTTTCATTGTTTTAAACGCATTGAAATTTATATATATCACTAAGGTGCATTAGAAGAAGCTTAATATGGAATAGGGTGTGCAGAGCACTTATAGTTACTTTACAGGGACAGTCAAAAGAATTCTGTTACATTGCGTCTATAGAGAAAAATCGTCTGCGGTTTATTTGAATAATGTTTCACTATTTTAAACGCATTGAAATTTATATATATATCACTAAGGTGCATGACAAGAGGCTTACTACAGAATATTGTGTGTATAGCAGTCATCGTTCATTTACAGGGACACACAAAAGAATTCTCTACTGTCTGTGAACAATAATTCCTAGAAGTGCGTTTTAAGTTACTGAACGCGATTTTAATTTTAACTCGCTTTTTGTCTATTACGTGGTGTGTATAAATTCTGTAGATCCTATACAGGGAAGCACAAAAGTTCGCGAACACATTTCCGTTTATTGACAGAAACTCCAGACGGAGAATTTAAAACTGTGCTACGCGTTTCCGAACTGAACTAAAATTTAGCATCCTATGTAGTATATATACAAATCTATAGATCCTATACAGGACTGAATAAAAGTATTCGTATATTTTTCCGAATATTGTATATGTTGGAAATTCCTGAAATTATGTTTTTAAATATGTTATGCGTTTTCCAAATTGTTTACTTAGATGTTATCTTTTAGCTTATTAAACGGTATGATTTGTAAAATAATTTTGGAAGCGTTGGAAAGTGTTACATAATCTATGCTTCACGCATGATTTTTTGTTCTTGTTTTTTATCTATTTCATGTGGTAAAATTTGAAATCATGTGATATTTGGAAGCGAAAATATCTTGCGATATTTAGTGTTACTTTTATGCTCAGTTTTAACGTCGGGCACTTTTTTGCTTAAAAACATACCAGGTTTCTCACAAATCTGGAGAAAAAGTAAAACGCAATTTGAAAAAAAAAAACCTAAGAACCGGAGGAGATATGCGGTTTGTAGATTAATATTCACTGTGATACGAGATTTTGTACGACATGGAAAATCCATAGCTTCATAGTAGAACGAAGGGATAACTTAAAAATGCAGATTCTATCGCCACCCTATGACATTTTTAATGCACGCTAATGATGAAGCCTGGTCTTTTCTTAATATTAACAGCTTTTATTGATACTTTTCTGCATTCTTTTAATAATTTTTACACCTTTTTCATATTTTTATGAGCAATACTTATCAAATGTGTAATGTTTCTTTGTATAACTTAGGTAAAAGTTTTCTCTTATAATAAAAATTAAACTTTTTTAATAAAATTAAATGAAATCATAGTTTTTTAAATAAAAACTATAATTGAGTGAAAATTGTAGCATCTTCGTCATATTTAAAAAATAAAATAAAATTTAAAAATATCTATATCCGGTACTGCCACTGAAAAAAATGAAGTACTCAAAAATGAGTAAGTCCATGTACTCATTTTGAAATGAGTATTTTTGGATCAAAAATAAACATGTGTATTCTCAAAAATGAGTAAGTCCATGTACTCATATCGAAATGAGTATTTTTGGATAAAAAATGAACATGTGCATTCTCAAAACTGAGTAAGTTCATGTACGCATATCGAAATGAGTATTTTTGGATCAAAAATAAACATATGTATTCTCAAAAATGAGTAAGTCCATGTACTCATATCGAAATGAGTATTTTTGGATAAAAAATGAACATGTGCATTCTCAAAAATGAGTAAGTTCATGTACTCATATCGAAATGAGTATTTTTGGATCAAAAATAAACATATGTATTCTCAAAAATGAGTAAGTTCATGTACTCATTTCGAAATGAGTATTTTTGGATAAAAAATGAACATATGATCAAACCCAACATACTTGTATATTTCAGAATGTGTAATGACGAAATTTCGGAGCCTAAAAAGCTATTATTTGAAGGAAAAACGAAAAATAAGAGAAATGAAAAGTGGATCTGGTTGTTCGGGATTTTCATCAAAGTGGATCCAGTACAACACATTTACTCTTTTTTTTTCTTTTTTTCCCTTCACATTTTACACATCTACTTTTTTTTCCTTGATAGTACTTCAAAATTATGATTTTTTTCCCCACTAATTTTTTTAAAAATTTATTTTAACTTTTTTAACGTGAGGCAATATTGTGTTATTTAAAAGTTTCATAACATAATATCTTTGCAAATTATAGCTATGCAAATTGGTATTAAACTAAGCTGATTTGGCTTACAAATTTATGAATTCCGCTAAAGTTTATTATTTAATAAATTATAATTTTACAAGTTTATAATTTTTTCCTTAAATTTATAAAATTAGTTAATTTTTTTTTCTTTACTTTTATGAAAATAAAGTTTTTAACTTTATAACGTTTTTAATTTATTTCTTTAGCTTATATTTTTATAAATTAAACTAATTTAATTTAAATAAAATCAATAAGTCCAGATTTAAACCTACCTATCTCAAGGTCATTAATTTCAAATTTGTCTTTAAAAATCATTTTTTTAAACTATTTAGTTTAACCGAACCGTACGCAAAAGTTCCAGCATAGCTGAAATATAATAATTTAATTTATTATAAAAAATTTTATTCACATAATTTTTTTAAAATAAGACATTAAAAAAATATTTTAATAGCATGTAATAAAAACGTCTGATTAAGATAATTATTGTTTTTATTAGAATTGATAAATAGATAATCAGGCAAATAATTTTAAATAAATATATATTCGAATAAAGAAATTGTTGGTACTGTTGCAAAAAGAAGCAATCAGTATTCTTAATGCAATGTTTTACGCATATAATACATAATAAATTGAAATTTATCTGATATAAGACACCAAATCATACAACAAAATATTGAAAATTATGAAAAGAAAATATTAAAAACATTGGTACTGAAAAAATCCATCTACAGATGAAACCTCAAGTTTTTGCAAGTTTTGCAAAATAACTAACAACATTTGAGAAGGAGGCGTGACTACTCATGGGGCGTTGGTCTGAGTCGTCAGGTTAGTACATAGGACATCACGGGTTCGATTCCTCTCATGGGCAAGGGTTGGTTAATAACTATAAACTCACACAGGAATGAAAAAAATGAGCAGAAATGTATGTATCCCTTATAAGGTTGTCCTTGCGAAGTAACATTTTGTTTTTTAATCCTATAAATTTTATTTTAACGACATAAAATGTTTTAAATTTGAATACATCCATGGGATCAAAAGTGAGTACATAGCAGTTCATATTTGAATACATCCAAGGGATCAAAAATGAGTACATGTGTTTCTCAATTTTGAGTACATTTGGACGGAGCTATTTGAGTATGTGACGTATTCAAAATTGAGTACCTTTTACTCAATTTTGAGTACCCATTTTTTTCAGTGTATGGAAGAAATCGGTTAAAAAAGTTTCGCGAAACTTTTTCCTGTGAATTGTATGACATTGTATTAATAGGCAGACCGCTAGATTCAATGTAACAGAATAGGGAGTTAGCTCTCCGTTTTATTATGAAGCTCTGAGTAAAAAAAAAATTAATAATTAGCTAAAAATCTCGAAAGTAGTGGATGCTAGTGAAAATAAATCAATGAAAGGTTATAATTTTGATATGAAATAGTTTTTTCCATCGTGGTTGACAGTTTCAAATGCTCAGTGTGCCCATTACCACATTACAGTAACTGCATACAACCGTGGTATTGCCTCTGAGACAACATGAAACAGCGCATCAGCAAAAATGGTTGCTATTTTCTTTTATATGACGTTTTCAATGCTAGTGAATATTGGGGATAACTTCTATAAACATGTGATTTAAGATAGCCTTACAACCATAAATCACATGATGTGTTTTAACGGGATCCCAATTTTGTGTTGTGCAAGTTATATGCATATTACACTTCCATGACATTACCAGGAGAAGCGGTGCCACTGTAGAGAGTTTGTTTGAACTATTTATTGTTCTTTTCATGCCATACAAAATCAATCTCGTTTCACGGTGAATATTAATATTAAAATTTAGTTCTTTCTTTATAGCGTTTTACTTTTGTACCCAGTATATTAGAAACATTTGTTTTTGTGAAAGGTTGTAGACATTCCATGACATAGTATAATATCGATAGAAGGCTTTATATATTGGGTTGTGCGGAAAGCTCGTAACGAATGCGAAAATCAATTCGTACCGGAAAGTTTTACCGTTAATTATTAAATATTACATATCGGAATCAATGTCTAATAATTAAATAATGGAATTTCCGGTTTGAATTGATGTTCCCAACCAGAACGAACTTTCCGGAAAACCCAATACCATACAATTCTCTGACATTTTTCTAGGCATTTTTGCTATTTTCTCTTACTTTATCTATTATTAGATAAAAATGAACCAAAATTATTAGAGTTAAATGAACCAATAAAAAAAAATATATTTGTGTTCCTTCGTGTTTTAAAAATTTCTGTTGTTTCTCTTTTTATTATAAGGTAGGTGACGGTGGCCATAGTTAAGCTTTGAGTTTTTGTATTATTTTCTGGTTGGGTGTGTGGCTGAATTTTTGTTTATAAAATTTTACACTTATCTCTAACACATATCAAGTATACTATTCTTTGTAAAATAAAATTTAGTTACTTTTATAACAAAATTTCAAAATTATAGCTTGTGGGCCACCTTTGGCGCATAGTGTTCCGAAAGTGACCCATGTATTGAAATCACTTTTAAAATGTGAAAAAATACTCGGCAAACTATTTTGCTGACAAATTATGCTCTGATGATCCTTTCTTTCTTTTGCTATTGTTCGAGTTTTTCTTCTTAATCTTCTTATCTTATGACACGAAAAGACTTTGAAGCACTCTTTGTGCACGGTAGTGTAGGTTTTTTTCTCGGAGTTACTGACTTTTTTTGAGTGATGTCTGGTGTTAACAATTAATGGTAATAAGTTTTTCAGATATTTATGTAGAATTTTTGAAAATCATCCTTACTACACTAATTTGCACATTTATTTTTGTTAGAACCTTCGGCAGCATAATAATTTTCTATTCTTATAAATTGTTATATCAGTCTTTATATTTTCATTTTCATTTTCATCTTTTGATAATAGTAAAAGGTTAATTCAGCTTACCTGAAATTTACCATCGCGCGAAGAATTATATCCCCAGTATTATCCTGATACTTATCCTTTTGGTTCATCGTCGTATCACTATTTTGGGATTAGAAGTAATATTAGTAATCACAAATTGGCGTGTAATAAGTAGCTATCCATTTTGGTTTGAATATAATATTATTTACTTTCTTGACTACATATATACATTTATTTTGCGTTTGGAGTCTGCTTATAAATGCTCCATTTTTACATTAAATTTAAGATATATACATCGTATTTACACGGACGTCTTTACGGTACGGTTACATTTTACATACTGAAAATGATTATATTAAGTGCACACGCGCGGCATCAGTTGAAGGTTGAAGTGGGAAATAAATCTCCACTCACTGGAGTATTTCTGGGTTGATTAGTTTCGACATAAGGTCCATCTGGTTATATTCAGTTTGGTTCGCAGCTGCGGTTATCACTTGGGGTACTAGAGTTAACCTCTTGAAGGGCGCCGGTATATTATATATACCATTTAATTTTAATCCCAAAACGCCACAATGATGCCAAAATATTAGAATCAAATTTTGCATTTATAAGGTACATGAAGGATAGCTTTTACTTATTTTAAAATAAATTTGTTCGTGGATCTTGGTGTTAATCAATCATTTCAATATTTTAGCAATAAAAGTACTTTGCCCTTGAAGGGGTTAATTGGGGTCTGGTTTTTAACATTTAGTGTTTTTCGTTGCGATGTTTACAAGTATGCACTGAGTAATGTTCGATGCGTTCCATCGTTCACAACACGTGGAGATTATTCATGGGTAAAAAAGGTTTCTCCGTCAGTTTTTTAAGGTGGCCACCTTGGGAACATGCGTATGGTCACCATTTCAGAATGACAATCAAAAGATTTGTTCGATTGTATGACACAATTTTCATTTTTAACACTTTTTAGCGTTACCGAATTGCGTTCATGGCTTCGGTTCACTTGTCTACACGTAATTGCTTCAAGTATACAGTGACGTCTCACTTACACGCGATGTTCAGTAATTATTTTTTCGTACCATTATTTTAAAATAGTAAAATTCGATTTATAATCTCTGCGATTTAATAAGACGAAAAGTATTTTAAAATAAAACTGGTATTGAAAAATATTTTCCGTGTACCGCGTATAAGTGAGAGGTCACTGTATTTTAATAATGTTACACTGCTTCAAATTATACGAAATTATAAAACAATGTTAGTACAGGGTGTTTCACAAAAGAACCCTAACTTTAAAAATCAATAACCCGGAAATGATGATAGATAGAAACATGAAACCAGTGGTATGTTTATTAAAAAAACCGTAAGAATCTTATACATAAATCTCAAGATTTAGTTAAAAATTACGCCGATAGATGGCGCTGCGATAAATAGGCGTATCACATTATAAGTGATTCCCAATATGCACCTTGTATACAACTGATATGTCGCAAACGCAGAATGAAATTGTCAGTGACTCTCTGTAGTGTGTCACCAGAAATTGACACTCAAGCTTGACAAATAGCCTCTTGGAGATCGCCGAGTGTTAAAGGATTGTTCCTGTAAACAATGTCCTTTAATGCGCCCCACAAAAAAGTAATCGCTGGGAGTGAGGTTAGGTGAATACGGAGGCCACTCCATGCCTTTTCCCTTCACAGTCGAATAGTTCAAGGCAATAACCCTACCGTCGATGCATTCGTCCAGAAAGTCAAAAACGTCTTGCGTACGATGCGGACGAGCCCCATCTTGCATGAACCACGGTGTGCCTGGTCGATTGTCTACCGCTTACTGAGTGGCGACACATTATTTCAAAAACGCAATATACCACTCAGTCGTCACCGTTTCTCGCAAGAAAAAGGGCACAATAATGCCTTCGCGACAGATTGCAGCCCAAACTGTAAGTTTTTAGCTATAGAGTACTCCTGTGTGAGTCAAATGTGAAATTTCTTTACCCCAAAATCGCCAATTGTGTCTGTTAACTACACCATCCAGATAAAAATGACTTCATCCGTAAACCATATTCGGAGGACATCGAAAGCAGAACAATCAATTTTCTCGAGCATCTCGTTAGCGAAATGCTCTCGTTGTCGTTGAGCTTCAACTGGTATAGCGTTCCGGCATTGAATCTTGTAAGGAAACATGTGTAATGATTTCTGCAGGATTCTGTACGAGCTGATTGGCTTGATTCCGGATTCAGCTGCAAGTCTGCGGACAGATTTATTTGGATTACGCTCAATAACTGCAGAAAGTATCGTTGAATTTTCAGGAGTAACGACGGAGTGGGTCCGACCCATATTTCCGACTAACGCATCGGCCACGTTGCTTGTCTGTTGAAATTTTTTGAAAAGCTCACGAATTGTTTTCCCATCTGGACCTTTTGCGACTTGAAATCACGTTCGAAAACTTCTCCTTGTAGCAGTAGGACTCTGATTTAATCAGTGGTACTCCAACACAATAAACACGCGTTTTTCCACGGTATACATCACTTTCGGAATTATTTTCACTATACGGTAATATCGGTCAGATTTCAATGGCGAAATCTTCAAGGGCTAGTCTTTCTATACTTCTGAACTCTCTTTAAAAGGATTCTTAACGCTCTCAGCGCTATCCATTGGTGCTATCCTAATAATATTATAAATCCGATTGTGTGCAAATATTAGGCTGAAGCCAGCGTCAAAATGGATAATTTAATTATCCTGTATTTTTGCATATAGGTTGATTATAACCCATAAATGAACATAGGCTAGATTTTATTTAATTTATTCAAATATTTTCTTTAATAATTAAAAATTTCATTATTTTCATAGAGAATAAATGGATATTTTTCCATACAATTTAACCATTTTACTTTATCGTTGCTAGGGTTTGATCGTTGCCAATAAATAAAAACACGGAAAAATAATTTTTCCTCAACAATTAATTTTCAATTGAATGATTTTCACGTGAAAACTAAAAATTAAAAATAATTCAATGAAGACGAATTTCCGTGATATTTGAAATAAAAATATGGAGTATTTGTTATTATTCATGAAGTATGAATATCGGTTACATTAAAAAGATATTCAAAAACTGCGTTATAATTAGAAGGGAAAATGCAGCATTAATTATATTAAAAAATAGATTTCGTTTGGACCATGTGTGATAAAGATATATCACAGTTTTATCTTTTTTAATTATTTATATTTCAGCTCAATGTATTTCTGTATTTTATAGCCTTTCCAGTTTAATTGCTATTCTTTTAAAAGCAATTTCACCGGCAGTGGCACTCTGCGCATGTTGTTTTTACAGCAGTGCTTTCACGGCAAGGCCGTCTCCCTCCTTTGCGCTCTGCGTTCACTTCAATCGGCGCTGATTTTGAGCTGTGACGTCATCGTCATTCGGCGGCTCTCACCCCACTCGTGTGTTGTGCGCATGCGTCACCGCCGCTCTTGTTCCCTGTGTTTTCGGGTGCTGTTTTGTTTTGGCGCTGCAGGCGAAAGGGTTGTGTCTTTCAAATACAAATTAGAATGGTTCTTTTAATTATTAAATGTTAATGAGTTTTTGATTTGTTATTTTAATTTTCACGTAATTCATAATCAACAAATTAGTTTAAATTAATCTTGCTCTCACATTTGTGCACCCCTATTATGGGTATATATACTAATGTAGCACATTTTTCTAACAGAATGTTAACAAAAATGATGCTGTAAAAATAAAGTGGAGCGCGTATCTTTGAGCTGAGCTTCGGCTCGTTGTCCGAGATCGGCAAATGCCGATTCTTATGGAGATCAATTTCGCGTTTTCAGTTTTTAATTATTCTATAAAAATGCTGTTGTAAAATTTAATTTAATATTTTAAAAGTTTAAATCAACTGGAAATTTAATTGACTCCTGAATTCATTCCAGTTAAATTAAATAATTCTTCATTAATTCTACAACCCTTAATGGATTTCGCCAGAAAGAATATTTTAAAGAATTTCGTTAATTTTGTGATGTTCGAGCCAGATCTTTATAAAGCCATGGTGTGCAGCTTCCAGCATCTTCATCCTTCCGTATTCCTCAAGATTACAAATAAAGATTTTATGGATCCAACTCTAATGGAGCAATTATTTATAGTCTGCACCTATTTCTTCAAACAAGTAAGAATGTTTCATTTATTTTATATTTTTGATGCGATTCTCTCTTCAAAGAAATCGACCTAAAGAACAGATGCACAAATTGTGCAGGGTTATTTGCTTATTTAAATCACAACTGCAATAATATTTAAAAGTTCACTATACGATCTTATTCCATCCCATCAATTAAAAATCACGCCACATTTGGCGCCGTTTATTCTTTTATGAAGAGAAAAGTTGAAATTTTTTTTTTTTGTTCTTAAAAATTATTCTGAAATTTTGAAACTCATTTTTATGATGCAAACGATATTATTTGAAGATTTGGTGCTCTCTTAATTAATTTATGTTAAAAATGGAATATTATTTGAGAATTGCTGATTTTTATTAAATTTATTTAGAAGTTAAAAAATATTCTTGTGCTGCTGAAATTAAAGATTTTTTTTTTTTCCACAGAAGATCGATGTTTGCAATACATCGTTAATTTCGGAACTTTTATTCTCAACTGGCTTGCATATATTTAATAATTTATTTAATTGAAAAATGATATTTTAACAGAAATTAATTTTTATTCTGGTATTTTTCCATGAGATTTATTGAATATTTTATGCAAATTTTACTGAAGAATGAAATTTTTAAAAATGAATTTATTCTTGTTAACAAATGAAAAATTATGGTGCTTTATATATATATATATATATAAGGTTAAAAAATATATATAATTCATGATGAATTGAAATATTTTTGAGGAATATGAAAATTGTTCTTGTTCTAAGTTTTGAGAACAGAATTTAAAGAGGCTATGGTTGTTCTTATTTTTATTTTGGGTTAATTTTTGGTAATTTATTGGCACTTTTAAATGAAATTGATATATTTTATGAATATTAAAAAAATTATTGAAGCAAATTTCATTGGAAATAAATTTATTGAAGAAAATTTTATTGGAATTAAATTTATTGAAGCTATGTTCTCATCATATTACTAATTTTGCTGCACTTATTCTGAGTATGAAATGCCTCATAGAAGCTCAAGTTTTCATGTGATATTGTAGTTGTTTTTGAGTTCTTGATTGCTTCTACAAAAGTAAATTACTTATTGCAATAACACTACAAGTTCATTGACTCTCGCCATTTTTCTACAAATATTTAGTATGATTATGATGTGCAAGCAGTCTGTGTTCTTTCTAGAAATTAAAATTCAAGAACTTTTTTTATATTTTGAAAATATTACAATATTTTGCATTTTCTGTTCTACATTTTGAGAACTGTTATTTGAATTTCAAAGAATTGTTGCTTCATCCTAATATAAATTTTAATTTACACAGCATCTGCATCTTTTTATTAAAATTCTCATACCATAATCACAAAAAGGAGACTGGTATTATTATTATTTTTTTTTTTTTTTGAGAAGTTGCAGCCATTACCCAACTTCAATAAACTGGTTATTATTATCATCTGACTTTGCTTAATGATGGAAAAGTCTTCAGAATGTGTTATATCCATTGTTGGCTGATTTTCTCTGCTGTCTGCAAATATGATGATTCCTGATAGTACAATAATTACTTACCTGCACTCTTTTGCGAGTTGAAGTGACTGTTGATGGTCGCCATTCATATAAGGCAAATATATCCGTGTGATTGCTCCTCGTCAGTCCTCTTCATCTTGTGGAACTTGTTTCTCCCTCATCAATATTACTCATTTTTATGGATCTAAAGTGTTACAAATTTACAGCTGTGCCTATTTGCAATAGTTTTCTATCTTTTTCTACACTCTGTTTCAAAACCCGATTATGGAAGTGTACTGTCATTTATTTTAAAGTTCAGTTTCACAGCATTTACAGAAATTGCTGCTTCCTCAAATGGAACTTCTCAAATTTGGAAAAATTATTATGATTATTTGAAAAATTTTACTATGATTAAATTATAGTGCCTTTTTATTCTAGTAATATTTCATAACCCAATGTTTTCTAAATTATTTTTACTATATGCCTCACTTTAAGAAAATTATTTTATAAATGAAGAAAATTTATAAATGAAAAATATTTTTTTTGCACCATTAAATTATATTACTAAGTTACATGCAAAGCAACACATATTCTTAGACTTTCCAGCGCATTATAAAGAAATATTCTTCCACTTGTGAAATCATTTTGGTGAATATTTTTGTTTTTCTAAGAAGCTAAAGTGTTTTTATAGTCTTTGTGACTTTTTCAAATGTCACCAATCCCAATTTTGTCTCTAAAGTGTACAAGTAGAGTTGTATTGTCTACAAATCTGCAATTTCTGCTTGAATACACCTTTACAAAAAGTGTATATGGGCAACATAGACTTACCAGCGCCTCTCAACAAGAGTCCTTGTGCTCCTTGTGTTATTTTATTCTGAGTGCCACTTCGTCTTATTATTCCTCAACATCATGGAACCACAGTTCATGATTTTGTGTCTTCAAATGCTATTACCTGCTGTGTTTTCAAATGCTCTTACCTGATGTGTCTTCAAATACTCATCATTGTTTAGTGCATCCCTTCATATGTCATCAAGTGCTAATTTTTTTAGTGCTAAAATGCCTTATAAAGTCTTCAATTTTCTTTTAGTGGTATGTGTTTCTGGCAAAAAGGCCAATTTGCTGCTACACTGCCACAATGTCAATCAACCAACTAGTGTGCCACTTAACTCGCAAACGTTTTAGCAAGTTAGTACTTTTTTTCTCAGTTTAATCTTTTTAAAATCAAAACTGATTTTAGAACTTTTAAAGGTATTACATCTGATCATTTGATATGTAAAAGCAGAACGTTTATATCCTTCATCTGTAAACAAACAATTTTTTTTTCCTGCAAGCATTTTTATTAGCAATATTCATCTGTTTCTTTACAATAGTTTTAGCAAGAATGTTGTATATTTTTATCTAGTTTACATACTTCCTAATGGTTTAACGGGAAAAGCGCTAATAGCATTTTTGTAAGTTTTGATGAATTTATATTATGTTTTATGCTTATTTGATTTACAGATTCGTCATCGGTTCTGGAGATCGCCTTTGACAGTCTTGTAAGTTTTGGTGTTTGTTCAGTTTGCAGATCTACTAATTGTTTAAAACGGGCTGCTATTAGTGTTTTGTGAATTGCAATGAATACATATTAATAGTATATATTTATTTGATTTACTGATTTGATAATGGTCTCAAGATTGTGGGAAGCTATTAACACTTCTGGTAAGTATTGTAAATAAAAATTGTAATAAAAATTAATTTCTGTTAAAATATCATTTTTCAATTAAATAAATTATTAAATATATGCAAGCCAGTTGAGAATAAAAGTTCCGAAATTAACGATGTATTGCAAACATCGATTTTCTGTGGAAAAAAAATTCTTTAATTTCAGCAGCACAAGAATATTTTTTAACTTCTAAATAAATTTAATAAAAATCAGCAATTCTCAAATAATATTCCATTTTTAACATAAATTAATTAAGAGAGCACCAAATCTTCAAATAATATTGTTTGCATCATAAAAATGAGTTTCAAAATTTCAGAATAATTTTTAAGAACAAAAAAAAAAAATTTCAACTTTTCTCTTCATAAAAGAATAAACGGCGCCAAATGTGGCGTGATTTTTAATTGATGGGATGGAATAAGATCGTATAGTGAACTTTTAAATATTATTGCAGTTGTGATTTAAATAAGCAAATAACCCTGCACAATTTGTGCATCTGTTTTTTAGGTCGATTTCTTTGAAGAGAGAATCGCATCAAAAATATAAAATAAATGAAACATTCTTACTTGTTTGAAGAAATAAATGCAGACTATAAATAATTGCTCCATTAGAGTTGGATCCATAAAATCTTTATGGATCTTAATAAGTATTTGTAATCTTGAGGAATACGGAAGGATGAAGATGTTGGAAGCTGCACACCATGGCTTTATAAAGATCTGGCTCGAACATCACAAGATTAACGAAATTCTTTAAAATATTCTTTCTGGCGAAATCCATTAAGGGTTGTAGAATTAATGAAGAATTAATTAATTTAACTTATTTTTAAGGTTTAGTTATCTTGTCGAATACAAGAATAATTTGTATTTTAAATTAAAGTTGAAATAGTCTGATGATGGAATATTAAATGCCTAACCAACGTTCATCTGTGACTAAACCTTTGGCAGAACCAGTTTCAAAGTGTGATTTCATATCGTTTATCATCGATTTTATCTAATAAATTGACGTTAATTGGAAAACTATACGTAATTTTCTTAACACGAAGGATGATCTTCAACACTTGTAAAAGTCTGATGCTGAACAGAATAGTTAGGATTTCCATACAAATGAAACATTGTATTGTCGATATTGAATAAGGAGATTAGTTTCCATGGCAATAAAACACAGAATACAGTCAGTTTTATTAGGCCCAATTCTAACGCTGTCTATGCAATTTCCATATCGTTATTGACAGAGGAACCAATAAAAAAAAAAGTGTAATCGAAGATCGCACAAAAGGTTTCGTTTGATATATATATATGTGTGTGTGTGAAACAAATTAAAATTTTTTCACCTTTGGCCTCATTAAAACTGTAATTCTGTGTAAATCCCATTATTCTAAATTATTTTCTCGTTCCAGTATTTCGATTGTCAAAACTCCACCATGCTAAAATACTTTGTTCTAAATTCATTCTCTTAAAAAAATGGCGTTGATCGATGTTCTATTAAAATTTACGCACTTTTATTTCTTTAAATAAAATGCATCCTAGAATTTAATTCTTCTAAAAAACACCAATCTCCCAGCTAAAAATATTTTACTCTTTTGAAATAAACAACCTATGTATTTTTATTTATTTTATTTTTATTTCCCTATGTTTCCTAACAAAATAATATTACTTCTCAAATTATGGAAGACTTTAGTCTCAATGTAAAAATTATCTTGGCATCTTGCCATACTTGATAAAACCTATGTATTTCTTTTTTCTTTGCTTCTCTTCTTATTTATTAGAAGGGATTAGATTTCACGAGATTGTTCTAGAACATTTATTTGCCGCGCTTTTTCCAGCTTACGGTAAAATCGCTTCTATATTAACGCGCCGAAAGTCTGATTGGCCGAGAGACTTTTTAGTAAACATGTATTCTGGAGCGTTCAAAAAATGATATACGGCGTTTTTCCCGCGTTTGGGGGAGAAGGTTCCAGGATTCGGTGGTGTATGCAACCCCGACATGTACTCCCCAATCATAGAACATTCTCCTTGGCTGCCGATAGATTCGAAAAAACACCTGCCTATACGGACCAAAATGTCTTCTTAATTAATAAATTAAATCATCAAGTTTCTTCACAGTATTAAAATCAGCACGTATGGATTGAGTATCATAAAGAGTAAAGCCTAGCCAGTTTGTTTTTGATTTACGAATAAAAGTGAAATGGAATGTACTGTCTCTTTTTTGCATTCTATACGTACACTACGAAGTGAGTTCTCGGTGCTCGACTGCAAAATTCCTCGGAGGAAGCCCTTGCCTTGATTATGATTCAAGTTAAATCGTGACATATATATATGTTTTTCATAAAGTAAAAATTTACTGGTCTATTTTTTCGTTTTTTCGAATATCTGAACCGTCCCTATAGCGGGCAAAGCCCGCTATTATACTCTGTCATCATAATATCTGTCATGTGGACTAAATGCGATATTAAAACAAGTGGGTAAGTGTGATCGAAGATCGCTCAAAGGGTTTCGTTTAATATTCTCTTCAAAACACTTTATCCTTTCTTTAATAAATCCAGATAAATTTCATTTAGCAACAAAAAAAAGTCATATTTTTTATAAAGTAAAAATTTACCGATCTATTTTTTCGTTTTTTCGAATATCTAAACCAATCCGATAGAGGCTGTCATAATAATATCTGTCATGCGGACTGAATGCGATATTTAAAAAAGAAAAATTTCAAAATAAAACATGTTGTACACCTTCAAAATGTCAAATGATTTTTATCCTGATTCAATATGTTTCTCAAACTCATATATTTACTATTCTCTATTACTTATATTGATACTCACTTTGCATTATTCTCAAACTTTTGAAAAATTCGTTGAACTTCCAATATGACGTCAGATTGTCTTTTTAATTTTCTAATGGCGTGATATTAATCTGCTTTGTGTACATACACATACTCATACTCCTTGTATTATTGAAAAAATCTTTGTAAATTTTCGTTTTATTTCCACTATGACGTCAGTCATTTTTATTTTATATTAATATTTTTTTTTAATTGGTGAATTGTTTATTTCATTTTCATTTTTCACGTGGAAATCGTCTGATAGAAAATTAATTATTGTAGAAAGAATTTCATCGTGGATTTTTAATTTTTGGCATCTGCTATAACGAAAAATGTTTAAATTTAATAGTAAAAGAATGTTAGAATTTTGGTTTTTTATCTCTATTTATTAAAATAATACGAATTTTTCAAATTTTAATATTTTGAGCTTTACATAGCTGGTATTCAGCTATATACACAAAGTTTCAACTCTGCAAGTTACATAGTTTCCGAGAATAGCTCTGTGACAGACAGACAACGGAGTGGGAGTAATAGGGTTTCGTGAGAGGAACGAAACTCTAAAAAAAGAGTTTCCCCCCTCTCCCCTTCTTTATTAACAATCCCTATTCGCATTATTAATTACATCATTGTCTATTAAAGTTTTATTTCTTTTTTGTACTAGGGGGCTCTACCCCCTACGAGCTACTCTCGCCAACTCCCGTTCTGACACCGCAAACTCTAAAAACATACTAATTTGATTAACTCTAAAATAATTATTGAAGATTGAATTATAATTAAGCGACCAGTGGCGATCTGCTGTAATCGAGCTTCCATTCATTTTCCTTTCACAGGAGGCCGAATCAACTGTTGTCGAAAGAGCTAACAACTGTTTTCATCAATGATTAAATAACATCAATTAAACATTTAAAAACCAACTTTTGTAAAATGGCTAAGTAAGCAATGCCGCTGCATCGGGGAATTTTATAATGATGTTATAAAAAATTGGGTATTTATCCGTTATCCTGTCGACCACTATCCAAAAAAGAAATAACAACTGTCGCCAAAATGTAGGGAAAATATGTGCGTTACCGTAGCGTCACATTGTATTTACATCAGATGTGTTACACGTGTTTGTTATGTAATCGAGAGATTTTTATTCGATATTTATCTGTATTTTTAATGATATTTTACCGATTTATTAGTTATTGTTATTTGAATAATTAAAAAAATAATAACGACCATAAACGGCGTGCCATGATATTAAAAGAGAAAAAGCGTTGAAAAAAATGTTGCTATGCATAGTTGCGCACAACAGATCCGTTTCAACTGACGTCATAAATATTAATATTTTGTCGAAATAAATTAATATCTGGTGTAAATATGTTTTTTCAATTCCTATTAGCTCACACTCTCTATATATTTATATACAGGGTGATTATAAAGAAACTTTGCCAACATCTGCACTTCTAGCGCCCGTTCTATTTAACCGATCAAGATGAAATTTTAAATATAGTTGTTTGAAGGTATGCGCTCGAGATTCTGTGAATGGCAATACAGTGGTGCTCACGGTTACGGTTATAGTTACAGAAACTCGAAAATTTCGAATGGCAACGCCTACTTTTTCCTGTCTCAAAATGTTCAGCGCATGCGAAAACCCTAAATAGCGTTGAAACGGTACCGATATGTCCAAAAACCGACGTGTTATAGACATACAAACCGTTCTTTAAGGCGCACCGAGCAATAATGCATTCGACAGAGACAAGAAACTGCTGAATGATGAGAACACATATCAGACAAAAGAAAACCTTTATTGGCATCAAACATTTTCCACATGGGTGCCATCACAAGCAATTACGCATTGCATGCGGGAGACGACGGACAATACCGCTGAACGCAACATGACGCGAGGAATGTTTCTAATCTCACGCCGTATAGAATCCTGCAAGCCCGACAATGTTTGCGGATTGCACAGGTAAACTCTGGATTTGAGATATCCCCAAAACCAGAAATCCATAGGCGTCAGATCTGGGGATCGCGCAGGCCACGGAATAGGATAATGGCGTGAGATGATGCGATCACCAAAATGCTGATCTAGGAGCCTTTTAACTGACCTCGCTATATGTGGAGGTGCACCATCTTGCATCCAAACAACGTCATTGAGTGCATTCCGCCGACGCAACTCCGGTAGTACAGAATTTTTCAGCATGGCTGCATACCGAGAGCCTGTTACAGAACATGTTGCAGGACCCGCTGGGGTCGTTTCCTCAAAGAAGAACGGGCCGAGAACAAATGTAGCTGTAATGCCGCACCACACAGTCACTTTGGCGTCAAATAATGGTACTGGTGCCACAGCGTGAGGATTCGTCTCTCCCCAGTGCACACAATTCTTTGTGTTAATGTTGCCATGTAAGGTGAAATGCGCCTCGTCCGTCCATAGTATGCGAAGTGGCCAGTCGTTATCAGCATCATATCGTAATAAAAATTCATTTGCGAAGTCCAGACGTTGTTGTGGGTCACCCGGCTGCAACATCTGGACGCGCTGAAATCGATAGGGAAACATGTGAAGTACTGAGCGCAAGAGCTTGCGGACCGTTGTGTTCGGAATATCCAACAAGCGCGATAATCCTCTTGCAGTTTCTGTGTGCCCTGTAGTCACTGTATGATGCACTTCCATGACAACGTCCTCAGAAACTGTTGGCCGTCCGGAGCGCGGTTTGTCACAGGTGCAGCCTGTATCTTCGAATTTGCGCACTAAATCACGCACAGCTTGCAGAGTACATGGCCCACGTCGTTGTCGATGATTGCGGCGATACACACGCAAGGCTTCCGCAGCGTTCATCCCATTTAGATAATAGAGTTTGATCAATTCACCGCGAACTTTCCCAGGAAGAGTCATATCGTCGGCATGTGCGAGTTCATGAATGACGACTTCGCATACCCGCTTGGTATTTTATAGGCTTCCTCCGCTGAATATCTGGCGAACGGCGTTCTGTGATTGGTATCTTGCCTGTGTCATATGCAAAGTTACTGCGTGCGCACAGATCGTGTTTTGTTGGCCGGTTTTCAGAACTCTTCTTTGTGTATGCATAACACGTTTGTTTTTGGACACATCGGTACCGTTTCAACGCTATTTAGGGTTTTCGCATGCGCTGAACATTTTGAGACAGGAAAAAGTAGGCGTTGCCATTCGAAATTTTCGAGTTTCTGTAACTATAACCGTAACCGTGAGCACCACTGTATTGCCATTCACAGAATCTCGAGCGCATACCTTCAAACAACTATATTTAAAATTTCATCTTGATCGGTTAAATAGAACGGCCGCTAGAAGTGCAGATGTTGGCAAAGTTTCTTTATAATCACCCTGTATCTTGTTCAAATTTTCAATCGTTAATAAAATATTTTCTATTCAACCTATGAAGTTCAAATAAATTTTTTAAAACTTGTACTGGATAACAATTGATGTTAATACAGTTTTTTCAAATATTAATTCATTAATGAAATTTAATTAATTAATTTTAATTTTATATTTCATTTCTGTTCAAAAGTATAGACTCATTCCATATTTATAATCTCACCTTCACACGTAAAAAGATAATGTGGCTGTTCACGCACGAAGATCAGGCGGCTCGCGGGCGAAGGAGACTATAAATGTGGATTGAGTCTATACTTTTGAACAGAAATGAAGTATAAAACTAAAATTAAATAATAAAATAAAATTATTTAATATTTGAAAAAAACTGTATTATCGTTAACTGTAACATCGCTATGGCACTTTATTGTGAAGTTTGGTAATTTTCGAAATTCAATATTTGAAAAACAACATAATCATTGGATTTTAAATTTATATCAAGAACAATACAATTTTTTTAAATTTTCTAACGCAGTTTGTCTAACAGTTTTGTGAGAAATACTTTTCGAGCTATTAATTTTTGGTATTTTTTAGCTATTTATTTTTTATTTAATTTTTAATACATTTCAAAAATTTCTCTTATGTAAGATATTTAGCAGGATATAAATTTAGGAATAAATACCATCAGTGGCGAAGCGTGTAGATCGCTGGAAAAAATTTCTATTTGACCTAAGTAGGAATTGACTTAAAAAAAAAAAGGTTTTATATTACTTGTTATATTGAAACTGTTTGGAAATATTGTTATTTGAGCATTTTAAATATGACGTAAGTTTCCCTATTTAATGATTTAAACGCGTATTATTTTAATTATTTCTCTCTTTAATATTCACGCACAAGTATATTTTTTATTAAGTAATTTTCTACTATTACTGCTTTTTACATGTGATCATTTACTTATATTTTTAAAGTTTTATTTCTGTTTTTGATAGTCACGTGAAAATACATTTTTTAATTGAAAGTAAATATTATTATGCGCGAAGAATCAAACAATAGATAATATCAAATGAAAGAGCATAAGCAAATTTCTTATTACTTAGATAAATTTCGGAAGCTTCTTATAGTTCCCCTTGTCACAAGTGACGCTAATTAACGGTGTCATTACAGATTTTGTTGTAATTATCTTATCGCATTGGTTAATCTATGGATTAGAATGATATTACTGTATTAGATGAATGGAACATTTACCAAATTTTGTTATTTTTGTATGACATAACTTAAGATAAGTGTTTAAAAGTACACGGGATATGGCATTAATTTTAAGCTTAGTACCACGTTTCATCTTTTGTAGACCTGAGCCAATTTGACTTATTTCTACTATTAATAAAAAAGCACATTTTTTTCTTGCACCTGATCTAAAGTCTGAATGTTTTTACAAATGTCATTTAATTTTTTTTTTTAATTTGTCATGTTTTTTCTTGATTTAACAAATATGAGGTATTCGATTTTTTTATCCATAGATCAATATGAGTTTCTTTTGATTTTAAAGTAAATACGTTTCTGTTTAATTTGTTTTGATCGATTTTAAAACTCTTTTACATCTACAGTTAGGGATAAAGAGTCTGTGACTGATATCCCATGATCTGGGCGTTCAGGCCCCACAACAACAACAACAACAACATCTACAGTGTGATTTATATTGTCTTAAGGTTGATTTATCTTCGAATTACAATCAGGATTTTAGCGTTAATATAAGAGACAATTTAAATCTGTCTAAATAAAAAACAAGTTAATATAAGTCCTATCCGATAAAATTGACAACATTTTAGCACTTCCTGCGTAGCTGAAGAAGCTTATGACTTTTATTCGTCGTTCTGTAAATCTTCATTTTAACTTTTGTTAGTATACTTCGAATGTCACGAAAGTAGTATGTGTTATTGAGTTTTACTATAGCATATTTCCTGTTAAAAATGATGTGTATAGCACTTATCGTTCGTTTACAGGGAGAGAAGTACAGCATTCGAATACATTACGATGAATGGGAAGGAACTATTTAAACTAGGGGTCGGCAACCCTTTTCGGCTGCGGGTCACAATCAACCAAAATATGTGTATTAAGAAGACGTTTAGGGTCAGTGATATTTTCATTTTAAAACAGTCTTTTTTTGATGAATAATAAGATAAATTTTAGTGAGGAAATAATTATCATACGCCTTTTTAAACTTTAAACAAGAAAAATAAAATTATAATTATTATAAAAGGAAACATAACTGAATGAACTTTAATTTCTCTTCAATCTCTCCCCTGATGCTGAACTTTGAACGTCAATTCATTCAAGTCTGTTTTATAGTTAGTCGTCTTAAGAGGAATACAAGCATCTGGATTTTCAATAGTTAAGCTGTTCCTG
Organism: Maratus michaelseni; assembly: GCA_963931845.1. Taxonomy (NCBI): domain Eukaryota; kingdom Metazoa; phylum Arthropoda; class Arachnida; order Araneae; family Salticidae; genus Maratus; species Maratus michaelseni. The sequence goes on from OZ007588.1 coordinate 326,061,862, forward strand.
TTCTTACTTAAAATAAATTTCATGTGTGAAAATATTTGCTCACATTTATAAGTTGAACCAAATGCGGACAAAAGGGCAAAGCCAATATTTTTCAGTAATGAAAACTTCGTAGGAAGTGATGCCCAACACGCTGATATCGTGGAAAGATCACGATCTTCTGAAAGCCTACTCATACTATTTATATTTGTACTTTCATCGAGTGCAATGCTAATTAAATTTTTTGACTTGTCCATCAATATTGTTGACCATTTCTTCAATGCGACGCTGAACTTTTCTAGCTGACAATGGCATTTCTTGAATTCTCTGAATGGTTTGTTTTTTATTTGCGAAGTCATTAAATAAGTGTTCGGAATAATTTAAGAATGCGTTTTTCAAAAATTCGCCGTCTGTAAGGCGTTTTACGTTGGTACTTATACTAAGAGCTGCAACAAAGCTGGCATATGTAGCGTGATTGTGGCTAGTAACAAATTATTTTATGAATTTATTTTGTTTTATAAAATCTAATACACGTTTAGAAATGTATTCAGATTTTTCTTCATTTGGCATTTCACTCACATTTTTATGTTTTGAATGAAAGTCTCGCTCAATATTGTAAGTTCTGGCCGTAATTACATCTGTGTATAAAGTACATATCAAGTTGTCATCATTTTCGACACATCCATACTGTTCTTGCCTTAGCATCTTGAAACAATCTCTTTTTTACTTTTTGTTTGCTCATGGAAATAATTTGTTTTAACAAACTGAACAAGTTCATAACTGAGAGAACTAATGCTCTTAACCGACAAATTTTAGCAGTAGTTCAAGCCGACTTTTTGGACAAAAAACGAGATCACGGGGAATGTGTCGAAGTCGGCGATTGGCCTTCCGCCACGCCTTCGTTCGTCCAATCGCTGCATTCGTTATGCAGTCGTTCATTGCAGCAGGGAAGCCAAATTTATACCAACTCAATTTCCGGAGAATTTGTTTTTCTCTCTTCGTCATTCTTTATTTTCCTGTCTCAAAACATGATTTCGGAACAGCACAGTCTATTGGTGATAACAGTTGTAATCTGTGAATAATGTATTATTACTTACAATTTGAAGTTGAAAGAAACTGATTAGCCATTGTTGAGGATGATCATAGCATGTTTGCTCTAGAAAATAGTGCATGAAGCATTTAAAGTTTCTTATGGGGGCCATGCAAATAATTTGTGTGCATTACGTCTACAAGGCTGTAATTGCTTTAAATGCGCTTTCTATTCTGTTATGCGATTTCCAGAAGAAAGAAATTTAATATTACTATGTTTTGTATAAAATTTATATATTCTTTGTATTGCTACACAAAACAAATTAGTGCATATAAAAGTTTATTTCTTGTAGTACATTTTTCACCGTTTTTCAACTTGGATTATGTATGCGGTGCATATATGATCAATTGTTTCTTTACAGGGCTTCTGAAAAACAATTCAAATACATTCCCATCTGAAGACAGTAATTTGTTAAAATGCTGTGTTGTGATTTAATAAGATTTTAAATTGAATGAAACATTTTTTAAAAGATTAAAGTACTAAACACACCTTCTATGCATACGCTTTATTGTTGCCGCGAAAGTAATGTTACTGACCTTTGTGGATAATGACTTGGTCTATATGAACCGATCTGAGCGAGGAACTTTGTGAGGGCGATTTTGGCTGTTCATTGGCGTATAGTGCAATATCACAGAATTCATCATTTTCTGTCTGTTCAACTACAATATATTCTAGCCACTACAACAGATCAAAATTCATTGCCTAATGCCTTTCAAACATTAACTAGTCTCGCTTCATTAGATTTATTTCCAAAATTATGAAGCAAAATAGATGAAAATACAAAATTTAAACACCCTAAGAACATATCTATAAATAGATCCTACCATATATTCTAAAAAATACAAATGCTTAATAGATATATAGCAGTGTAAATATAATAAATTATAAACCTTTATTAGACTAAGAAAGACCAATAAAAATATTTACGCATCATTTTAAATTATGAGACATCACAGGTGCTATTTTCTGTGTTTACTTCAAGAGTTCTTTATTTTTTACTTATAAGATCGCTATAAAAAAAAAAATAATTTTTTTAGGCGCAACTTCATGCTATGTTACTAGCAGTCTGTTGGCTAGACATAAAAAAAATCATTTTTTTAGGTGGAACTTCATGCTATGTTACTAGCAGTCTGTTGGACTTCACCTCTTTCTTAACTTCACTGATAGCTACAGACAGTCAATTGGGCCCCTTGAAGAAACATAAGACTTTAAATCTGACATTGGGTGTATCGGTGAAATTGCTCACGTATTAACTATCAGCGGTTCCCAACCTTTTTTCTTTCACGTACCGCTTGCTTAGGCTTTTCATTTTGGAGTACCCCCTCTTGGCATAAACATGTTCCCATCCACCCACATAACGGAAACATGCTTTTTTTAAATTAGTAATCTTCTTAACTAAATAATGAATCGATTCAAATAACAATGACGTTTCAAACCTGTTATTTTTATCTTAAATTTTAAATTTATTGTTACTTTTTATAAAATTAGCTTAACATCAAAAGAAAATAATATAGTATTAAAAGAATTTTCAGCTACTTTATGATTAAAGTTTATAACAAGTTTGGATCATGACATACAAATAGGCACACGTGGCTTTTAATATTCATATTTGGACACTTGAATTTGTTTCATGGAGCTCAGTTTTTAAAAATAAGGTTAAAACGAAGACTGATATAATCTCAAGTCAGGAGCAGCGTGAAACTTATAGCGGTATTTGTTCTTAATATGAGATTAAGACAAAAAAAGCTCTTTCGACAAGTTTTGTGTTTATGAAAAGCAAAAAGTATGTTATTGCTGTATCACGAGAGTTTTTGGAACTCTTCTTTTACTGCTATCCAAAAGTCAACGATATTTCTTTTTTTAGATCAGATTGTAAAGAAGAATCTTTCCACAGATCAATCAATTTTTCTTTTTAAGAAACTGATATATTTTTGGCTGTTTGAAAGAAAAAATCGTTAAATGTTTGAAATACAACTATTGACACTTTTTCGGGAAAATGAAGAAAAATATTTAAATGAAGAGCAACTTAATTATTCATGCAATATCATTAGAAATGGACTGAGCTAGTGACATTTAATTATCAATAAATTACTAAGTCCAGTAGGCCTTTTTTCCTCATTTTCAGAGTAATATATTTTAATTACACGTGAGACTAACTTTTTAATCCAGAACAATCAAATTTGTTTATGTGTTTTCTGTTGAGCCATTGTTGTGATTTCCGCCATTACGCATATTATTTTTACGTACCCCAAACAGGCTCTTCATGTACTCCAGGTTGGGAACTACTGACTTAGTTCGTGAAATTTTATGCCCATATTTTCCACATTGTAAATAGGCCATGCTGGAACAAAGATTTTAGCGGATTCCTTTGTAAAAGTAGTACTTTCAAATGATACGGATTCATTTCATTTTCTTCCTTATCCCTAAAGTACTGTACGAAGAAAATCTAAAACACAACTTTGGCAAAATTGGCAAAATAGATGGAATCTTTCAATAACTGGACGCTGCACCAATTTTTTTTATTAAACTTTATTAAACCTTATTAAACCGGAAAAGCTTCGAAAATCTTCTTCACAAAATTGTACTTTTAGAAAGTAAGCTGACTCATTACATTATACAGGATATCTGTTCTTATGTTTGAATAATAGTTAAATCCTAAACCATTAGTTTTAGAGGTGTAGTTTGAATTGTAAAATCGTTTCAAATGTTGTTCTTAATCTTCGTCATATGGAAATCTATATACATCAAAATAGTTATTTTATTTTTAAAGTTACGATATTAAAGTTTTTATACTGTCCCTGGGTCATATATTTTATATTTAGAAAATTTTCCCCCATGTTCTAATAAGTAAAACAGTAAAAATTCGATTTTTGTACGTCTAAAATTTATGATACATGAATTTTTCTGAAACTTCAGTACTTTCTGACACATTGAAAATGCATTTTCCCGTTTTTATGGACAAAGAATGCTGTAAATGCAAAAAAAAATTAAAGTATCATTTCTCGGTAAGTTTTGGTCTTAGAAGTCTGATATTTTTACTGCTTTACTTGTTAGAGCATGGAGAAAGTTTTTTAAATGTAACTTATAGGACCCAGAAACATATGAAAAGATAAATTTCATAACTTAAAAAAATCTATTTTGGCGTAAATGGACATTAATGTCACGAAGTTTTATACGAAAACATTTGAAACATTTAAAAAATTGAACTATAAAATTGATGGTTTAAGAATTAGCTATTGTTCAGCAATAAGAAGGGACACCCGGTGTATATTGACTTGTGCTTTTACCATAACATAACATACTAGAAAAACTTCTACATTATCTGATCGAAATTGGACCAAATTTGTACTACAACATCTTGATTTACCGATCTAAATAACAAATTGTATACGTTTTATTTCAATAAGTGATATTTTTCTTTAGAATCCGACCCCATACACAAACTTTATCGATTCTGACCAATCGTCAGAGGAAGACATAAAAAAATTTTCATATTGTTAATTTGTTCCTTTTTTATGACCAGCACATTATATATATATATATATTCACCGTTACTTTATACAGTGGTGGCCAAAAGTGTGGACATTTTTTGAAAGTTTCATGTTTTTCAAATTTGTGTGCTTGTAGAATATATTAATTTTTACTTAAATACAAACGTTTATATATCAAATTGAAAGTAATTTAATGTAAAATTTAATAATAAAAACAGTATTACAATATCTGTATTACAAAAAAAGTTATGCAACTAATAGTAAGATCTATCTTAGATTTGCATTTTTTTAAAGTCATACTTACACAATCAATACTTAGTAGGATAACCCTTATTTTTTAAGACAGCTTCACAGCGTCTTTTCATCGAGTGAACGAGTGTTTGGAGTTCATCTTTCGTAATCACATGATGCCAAGAATCAATTATAGCTTCAATAAGTTGTCTTTTATTGGATGGACGTTTTATTGTACAAGAATTTTCAAACGTCGCCACAAATTTTCAATTGGATTGAGATTAGGGCTGTTTCCTGGCCATGGTAATATATCTATGCCTTTTTTTTAAACCATGCTTTGCATACTTTTGCTGTGTGGCATGGAGCTGAATTCTGCTGAAAAATAAATGGTGCGTTGCTGGGGAAGAGATCCCTGATGGAAGGTATCAATTTTGGTTCCAAGACAGTTTCGATGCATTTTTTGGCGTTCAGGATGCCATCAATTACTTGAATTCGGCCCACACCATCTGCAGACATACATACCCAAATCATGACATTTGTTGGGTTTTTTGTAGTTGCTTCAATGCAATCAGGATGAAGTGCTTCTCCTACTCTACGTCTCACATATTCTCTACCATCACTACCAGAGAGCGATATTTTACTCTCATTGCTCCAGATTACTTGCTTCCATTGATTTTCTGACCATTTAATGTGTTCTTTTTCCCACTTAACTCGTTTTTCGCGTTGCTTTTGATTTAAATAGGGTTTTTTCCTTGGAATTCTAGCTTGTAGTCCAAATCCTGATAACCTTCTTCTTATTGTTATTGAACTTACTGCAATACCCGCTGCATTCATTTCACATCTAATGGCATCTGAAGAAATTTTTCTATCTTGAAGGCATAGCCGTTTAATTTTTCTATCCGCAGTAGCACTTGTGCATTTTTTAGGCCTGATTTGGCCTTATTTTCCACTGATTTCGTTTTTTCATAACGTAAACAGAACTTTCGTACACCAGAACAAGTCACTGAACCACCAACTTGTCTTGCAATTCCAGCATAAGAGAGGCCATTTTTTCTCAATATGACAATTCGGCTTCTTTTTGTAGATGTCCAATTAGTTCTTCTTGTTGATGACATTTTTTAAAATTAGTTTACTTAAAAAAAGGACTTTCAAATATTTAAAAACAACAAAACTCTATTTAATTGTACTAGTATGCATCATTCCGCAAAATATTTTCACAACAATAACTATTTTACCATCCAAATAACCTAAACTATAGTTACAGACGTTTGATTGGTCCTCAGCACAGTGTTTGGGATTGGCTATTACGCTTTTATTACAAAACACGTCCTTATTCAAAACGATTTGTGTTTGTTTGTTCTACTAAAATGAGCATAACTTTTTTTGAAATACAGATATTGTAATACTGTTTTTATTATTAAATTCTACATTAAATTACCTTCAATCTGATGTATAAACGTTTGTATTTAAGTGAACATTAATATATTCTACAAGCACACAAAGTTGGAAAACATGAAACTTTCAAAAAATGTCCAAACTTTTGGCCACCACTGTATGTACTTTTTTACGCACAATTTTTGTATCATCGATTGTATCACTTTTTGTATGATTGATCATTGTATATCTCATTGATTATAATTAAGACCCAAAAATAGCATAAATCGCATCAATATGTTACATAACTACATCCATCCTAAATCAGCATACCAGCATCCATTTTACTACTTATACAGTGTTAGACAAAAACATTATCATAGTCATGTTTTTCTTAAATTCTTTGAAAACAAAAACAAGTAAAGTGACGAAAACAGAAACAGAGCTTGATCTTTTATGAAAAAATATACAAAATGTGAAAAAATGGAAATAAAAGCACTTAATATAGAAACTTTACTACACCTTATGCCAAATTACCACGGAGACAAAAAATTACTTCTGTTAGATTTTAGTTTAAATGGCATTTAATTGTTTATATGTGAACCCTTAATTTCACTGATCTTGAATATCTGTCTTTCATCTACAAGATCATCTATCTGTATGTATCAAGTGTCGATTAAGATTATATCTTAATTAAATCAAGTATTAGCGATGCTATTTCTCAGTTGATCACATTTATTACATTGATTGCCGCTGGAATAAACAGTGTACAATAATGACCACAACACAGAATCTCAATCGGAACTAAATCTGAATTTTGTTTAGGCCCGTCCAAAATATTTATATTTTGTTTGCAGAACGAGCTTTAAATGATGCAAACACATGAACGTAAGTGTGTTCTTTTAAAAAAATTTGTGTCTCAATAAATAAACACAAATACAGTTTTAACTGAATTTCCAAGATGTTTCAAAGCTTTTCTAAGTCCATAGCAATAGAAATAAATCAGTGTGTAAATAAATGCACAAGCTGAAACCGGTTACATTAATACATTACGTAAAAGTCCCTATTATTAAGTAATGTCAAAAATAGAAGAGCTAGGAGTACTTGTGACTTTTAATTTTGCGCTCATGGAAAAGAAAAGGAAATCTAATAGAAAAAATGTTGGCATCGTCGACTGTAAAGGAGAGGCAGGACGATACAATACCTTGCATTTATATTAAAAACCCTCAAAAAAATTAAAATAAATATATATATATATTTTTTTTTACATTTCGCAGTCCCAAAATGTTTTGCTTTTGTGTCCACACCAACTCTTTGTTCTTATACAGGGTTGCCAATAAAACTTAAGTTTTTATTTATCTCTGAAAATAAATTTATGACACCATCAATTTTTCTTCACCCGGGCACTTCTCAGAAGGCCGATCCCTAATGCTGGAATGCCTCTATGCACTTCAGACTTGTGTGCCCTTACTACAAAAGCCCTCTATAAGACAATTCAAACACACAGCAGAGCAAGAAACTGCTAATGAACCATAAGAAAAGTTCACCCTTGACTAATTTTTACACATAACTCAACGTTTAAGAAAAATAAAACTGAATTCATTCAAGTCTTTGTAACAGCAAGTCAAACTTAAAACAATAAAACCATCAATTGTTTAAGTCATGATCTTTGCACAAACCTAATTCATTATATTTTCAAACTCTCTCCCTGTCTGTCTCTTTCTCTTCCATTTTCTTTTACTTACTGCGGAGAAACCTTTTTAACCTATAGTGAGCAAAAAAGGTATTTGCACACCAGGTGTATTTGTTGTATCACACATAAATAAACACAAAATGAACTACGAATGAAAATCATAAATAAAAAGAAAACTGCCCAGTTAAACTGAGGGCATTGAGCTCACAGGCTATTCACACTAATTGTATATTATACGCTTATTTCAAAGAGCTTCAAATAAGCCCCTCGAAAAATAAACAAATCGACAATATATTAAGGGGGGGGGGGGCTCATTCCCCGTTCCCTCCTTATAATTAACCAGTGAAATCCCGTAGCTAATCAGAGAAGCACCTTATTACAATCAATACATATACAAAATTTGAAGAAAGTCTGATAATTCTGCATGAAAAACCCATTTATATAAATTAGGTAAGGGATTATCCCCCCGTATCCTCCTTTATACTTAACCAATGACCCCCCAAACTAATCAGGGAAGCGCCTTATCACAATGAACCTATAAACAAAATTTGAAGCAAAACGGTTATTTCTGTCAAGAGTTATCGCGTTACGTACATACGAACATACATACATACGTACATACAGAACCGGCGGGCACATTAGCTCTTAGGCTTTGATAGCCTGTGAGCTAAAAATATTTAAAAAAGAAATAAAGATATTCAATATTTGACTTGATATTTATATTGAAATATTAAAATATAAAAACAACAACATTTGTGTTGCAAAAAAAAAAAAAAAAAAAAAAAAAAATTGCACTCTAGCAGTGAGAATAAAATATAGTAAATATTTACATGTAAAAAACAGTACTATTATTTAGTATGCATGCCCTTTGCTTGAATTACAGAGTGTAATCGTCTGGGAATTGATTCGATCAATTTGTGACACGCTTCGCTGCTGATGTTTAGCCATTCTTCCTAAAGATCAGCTTTGATAGAATATACCACAAAATTCCAATAGGATGGAGGTCTGGTGATTGTGTTGGCGTGTACAATCGATGTTTTACATTGTACAACAACCATAACCTCGTAATGTTCCCCCTGTGTTTGGGATTGTTATCTTATTGAAAATAATATGAATCAACAATTCCTAATTTCAGAGTACGATTAAAGAAATTTTCTCCCAGTTTACTAATATATTGTTTGGCCTTCATATTGCCTTCAGTAAAGACTATTTCACCACCTCCTTTAAAAGAGTGTTTTGAGGTCCCCAAATCGTTATATGACCACCGCCATGTTTTACAATTGGTTTTAAGGTTTTTATTTGCAAGGACGTATTTGGCTTTCGCCACACAGTTTTATTTCTATCTGAGCCGAAAATATTAAAATTAATTTCATCGAGAATAATAACATTTTCCCGGTAAAAGTTTGGCAAAAGCAAGTCTTTTCAGCCTATTTGTTTCACCGATAAATGGTGTTTTTGAGGGACTCTTACTCGAATATTTGCATCAGGAAGGATATTTCTAATAGTTGTGGCATAGTTTCTGTTTCTAATAGTTATAGCTCAAGAAGTTGAAAAACATTGTGGATGTTTTTCGAGCATTTACAAAAGGATATTTTTCTAGATTCCTTTAGGATGTGCCTCCATTGCCTTGCATTTAGCTTTCTTGCAATGTTATAATTATAATATTTCGTAATGAAGATGTGTGAGGTGATAATTCATAATTCAAGAAATGATTTTATATAATACTTTAAATTTTGTTGGGAATTTGATACTTACACAGTGCAAATGCGAAAAATAGTTATTTCTTTGGGAAAAAAACTAAAAGAAAGGGGAAATAAAGAAAGAAAATAATTGAATGAAGAATAATTTTAGAGAATGTAAACAACCCTTTCTTAATAAAAAAAATGCATGAAAAAACCTTTTGAAAAACTTCTGAAATGTAGACAGAAAAATTACTAACAGCAGCAACAACACACACACACAAAAAAAAAAAAAAAAAAAAAAAAAAAACAAGCGGGAAAAATTCTATCTTACGGCAGAATACAGATTGGCCACCCACGGCCTTTATCGTTGAGATTTTTTTCATCCAAGTCTACCTCGTCAAAAAAAGAAAAAAAAAGGGTTTGTTAGCATAAGCCAGCTTCTCCACTTTAGAATTTAGTTAACGCTCTAAGATTTTTTGTGAGGCTGGCGGAGTATATTAGGAACGAACACACCAAGTTTTAAAAAGATTCGGTGACTAGAAGTATTTTTAATAAATATAATTGAAAAAAGATGTGGCTCCAATGGGCTGAGAAGTGGCGAGGTAGATGTTGTTTACAAATGTGCTGGCTTAATGCCACCCTTTAAACTATTTTTAATGGTTCAAGATACTTTAACACTTAACAGATAACTTAAAAAAATAATGAAAAGTTCTATGATAGCAGCTTTTATGATGGATACTGGTAAGAGAAGTTGTTTAACAAATGATGATTTAACATTAATTGACGGGGTCCTGGAGAGCGCTAGGGGGGGGGGGAGCTATACAAAACACAAGTGCTCTACGAGACCTTTAAAATGAATCCTCACTTGCAATTGAGAGATGGAACTTTAAAAGGGATGCCCCTTTTGCGTCCCTCTGATGGGCCCCCCTCAAGAGATACGTGAAAACTGAGGCGCCAAAACAAGCGGGGGGAAATACCTTTAGGCGGTGTACAGCTAATTTAGGAGAAATTTTGGAGCTGTTCGGCCCAATGAAACAGAGAAAAATAGAAAAAACTAAAATAATTATGAGAAATTGAATAAATTAAAAAAGAAAAGTGCTCCTGACGGGAGGGGGGGGGGGGAGAAAAGGAGGGGGAGAGTAGGACTTGACAAAAGTGCTTGACGAGATCAAACTTTTGATATGTTACATGATGGGGTTTGAACACCTTGAATGTCTCCCCCCGGGGGGAGGTAACTTCGTTCCTATGGGAGATAGGGCCACGGGACCTCCTTAGAAATGTCCGCCACGACGGGTTTAATTTTGTTGGATCCTTTATATTATTGTTTAAATGGGGTCTGCGCCCGCTGTAGGGCAATTAGGGACTGAAAAATGAAATACAAGCGGAAGTATCGGCATAATAAAGAGAGACAGTTTGATTTTTAATATCGCCAGTAACAACCATTTGTATAGCTATGTATAAAGTGTGTCCTCCTTTATATATGGAGTGGCTGTGACTTTTCATAAACATGAATTTTACTGTAGACTGAAAGACTTATCCCTGTGTGTGGCTTAAAAAAAAATACCGTACTTTCGTGTTATAGCGGCTCCCACAATTATGATTATGCCAAGGTTGCAGTTATGATTTCGCCAAGATCATCTCAAAGCTTATATATGCATCCTATATACGCATATATATATTCCAAACACTCCTATATGTGCCATATCATTATACACATATTATTTATGTCTTATATGTCGTATATACATCATATACACATGTCATATATATACATCATATATGTATCATATATGACTATAACTTCGTCAAGAAATGTTATATATATCATATATTATTATAATGTCATACATGCTGTATAATTTAGCGATAAATCTTGGCCGCTAGGCAGTTCATCTTTGGAAGCCGCTATAAAACGAAAGTACCAAATTTACAATATATTAATGAAAACAGAAACAAAAACATTTGGTACTTACGTATAAACGCCACCGCAGCAGAAGTTGCGCTATAATGCACCAATAAAGAGCAATCTTGTTCGCACGCGCACGCACGCCATTTTTTTAGTGCTAAGAAAGATTGGCGGCACTTAAAAACCGCCAAATCTGTAGCTGCGGTGGCGTTAATACGTAAGTACCAAATATTTCATGCTTGGTGGCTGCTATAACACGGAAGTACCAAATTTCTTCTTTGTTTTTCATATCTGATAATTTGCATCTATCCTTTTTGTAATTTTAACATTTTTGTAACGATTTTATGCATTTCTACTGCCTATTCAAAGAAAAATTCTTCTAAAGTTACAGAATTTCGTTAAAAACGGTTAAAATATTAAAATACGAGCATCGTTTGGTCCATTCTCGACCGAAAGCAACAACCGTTATCATTATCTTTTTTCGCGTGAAGGTTTCGCTATAGTACTTCATTGTGAAGTTTGGTAATTTTTGAAATTCATTATTTGAAAAAGGCATAATCATTCGATTTGAAATTTATATCAAGAATAATACAATTTTTTACCTTTCTAATGCAGTTTGTCTAACAATTTTGCGACAGATACTTTTTGAGCTATTAATTTTTTCAGTAACTTCAAATGTTTCATTTTCCGAGACTTGTGGCAACGATGGTTTGCTGTGACTTTTCATAAACATGAAAAATGATAGAGATTGAAAGAATAAGCCACACCGTGGGCGGCTAAAAAAAAAAAAAGATGAGAAAATCTTTATACGGGTTTTTCAATTTCCGCAATCTTTTAATAACTGAAAGAAAATATTTGTTTTTAATCCACAATCTTAAACAAAACATAGCACTGAGCTAGGCTGTTATGAATAAATGCGATTGCGTTAACCTATTGTTTCAGTTATTGCTTCAGTATGTTAATGAATATTTTGTGTTTCTGGATGAATTTGTATTCATTTCCACGCATAGGACGTATAAAATCAGATAAATCTTCCAATGTTATAATATTTCGTAATGAAGGTGTATGAGGTGAGATGCAGAAACTTCCGCTTTAGTCGCATAGAAAGTCGTTTTTAACACATTCCAACAGAGTTTGAAAAATGTTTATGAATTTGGGTTGTCTGTCCGTTTCTCCGCGTGCTAACTCACGTGAACATATTCGGTTTGCCACGTAATGGATATATAATATTGAGGTCTACCATGGCATATAAGTGCATCGAAAATGGAGTTTGTAGCATTTATAGTTCCTTTACAATGACACTCAAAAGTATTTCGTTGCATTATAGTTTACGGAATGAACACATTTGTGGTGTATTCTAATGGTGTTAAACTACTTCAAACATAATGAAATTTTTCTACATTACTGAAGTGTACAAACAGATGCTTACTGAAGACTGACATGCAAAGCACCTGTCATTCATTTACAGAATAACACAAAAGAAACGGGTTACATAATTGTCTATGTAGGAATACTGCTTGTAGCCTACATTAATGATGTTACAATATTTCAAACAAAATGAAATTTATGTACATTTCTGGAGTGCATAGCAATATGCTTACTGCAGACTATGACGCGCATAACAGTTATCTTTCATTTACAAGGAAACACAAATATTTAGGTGACAGTACTTACTATGAACAATAAATGTTGGAAGTTAATTTCCAATTGTGCATGCATGTTTAAGTTTAAATAAATTTTTGTATACGACGTTGTGTGTATAAAATCTATAGTACATATTCAGGGCTATACAAAATAATTTGTAAGTGTTACTGTGTAGATATAAGCGTGAATTGCTGAAGTGTGTTTGTAAATGAGTTATGCATTTTACAGATGAACTATATTTAGTAAATAAATAAGGTGTACTTCAAAATGCTTACTGAATTTAAAAATAGGTAGTACAGATTTAAAAGAATTTTATTTTTCGTTTACAACTCTCCTTGTTGGAAAAATAGGTGACTAAATTTAAATAAAATTGATTTATTATCTTGCTGTATGAAACTGTATTCATGTTAAAAATAGATTGAACAGATTTAACATTATTTCACGTTCGTTTATAGTGCTCCCTAGCAGTGTTTAGCGTAGATAATTTAAAAGAAAATGATTATATATATATATATATAGAAAATAAATATTCAGAATAAGCTTTGTTAGAAATTAGTGAACTAAATTTTAAAATTACATTTTTTACGTTTTCTCATATGGCAACAGTACTCCAACTTAAAATTACATAACGCAGATTCAACTTATTATTTTGTGTTAATCTTCACTAGTTAGAAACCAAGTATCCAAATTTAATACATTTTAGCAATTAAGGAAGTATACCATTTGCAATGTTTTTTTAACGATGTTACACTATTTTAAACACATTGAAATTGATGTACGTCACTGAGTTGTATTGTTTACTATAGAATATGGTGTGCATATAATTTATCGTTCATTTACAGGGACATATAAAAAATACGGTTACAGCGCTGTCTATGAGCAATACTTGCTGGAAGTGCGTTTTCAATTGTGGTATTCGTTTCTAAATTTAATAAATTTTTTGCACATTACTTTGTGTTTATCAATTCTATAGATTATATACAAGGATACAAAAAGGACTTCCAGTGCATTTCCGTCTAATGACGGAAGTTGTTGAAGGAAATTTTCAACTGTGTTATGCGTTTCTAACTGAACTCATTTTAGAATACTATCTAGTATATATACAAATCTATAGATCATTTACAGGACTGCACAAAATAATTTGGATACTTCTCCGACTATAGATGGAAATTGCTGAAGGTATTTTCAAACGTGTTATTTGTTTTCAATATTATTCACTTACAAGGAGAGTGCCAAGCTTGGTAATTACAGATTTTGATTATTTTTATGTATGTTGTAGGGTAGAAGCCCCTTAGTCTCGGGTTCAATGGATTTTATACAACGCTCCTTAGTTCTCGAGAAATGGGGGGTCTAATATTATAACACAACTTAAATACTTACTTTGTAACAAATTAACTACCTTGGTTGTAGCTCAGTTGGCATGCCGTCTGCTTGTTGTTTCGATGTCCCGGGTTCGATGCCGGAACGCGCTAAGTTTGTTTTTCTCATTTTTTTTTAAATAAATATACTTGTAATTATAATTTAATAATCTCAATAAAAATTTTTGTTAACATAATTAAATTTTAATTTAGCATTTTTGATTTTTAAACCATTATTAAACTTTCTCATCATTTAAAGAGCTTTAAAAAATTTGGATCTATTATTGACTAGTAAAATTCAAAAATCGTTAAAAAATCAGCATATTTACTATTGAATTATAGAATTCTTCTCCCATCACAATAGAACACGAAGATATTTCAGATGCTGGATTATTTGTTAAAAATCCATTGTTTTGCAATAAAATTTTACAATATTTCAACGCATTTGTGACATCATTTTTCTGATTTTCATCGAATCCCGACACTTCAGATTGATCTTCTTGTGAACTACGGCTTGCTTCTTCCATTTTTATACGATCATAAGCTGTTATAGAATGATACGCACTTGTGCGATAAAGATTGAAAACAAAAACCACTTAACTGCACCAAACTAAAAAATAAATAAATAACCAAAGTATATCGTGGCGCCCTCTAGTTACAATAAAATAAACATAAATATGTTGTAATTTAATTATTATGCTAAATTTTAATATAATTATGCTTCATACTTTTAAAACAGAGTGGTATTATCATCGCATCGACTTTATAAATGATGTTTCTTTACAATCACGAATTGACATAATTGTTCAATATCGTTGCATTGATAAAGCATAATATGGAATACATTTTAAAAGTGATTTTTAAAAAAATCAAAAATGCTTGATTAAAATTTAATTATGTTAACAAAATTTTTTATTGAGATTATTAAATTATAATTACAAGTACATTTATTTAAAAAATGAGAAAAATAAACTTAGCGCATTCCGGCATCGAACCCGGGCCCTCGGAACAACAAGCAGACGCCATACCAACTGAGCTATGACCAACGGAGTTCTTGCGTTACAAAGTAAGTATTTAAGTTGTGTTGTAATATTAGACCCCCCATTTCTCGAGAACTAAGGAGCGTTGTATAAAATCCATTAAACCTGAGACTACTTGGCCTCTACCCTACAACATATATAAAAATAATCAAAATCTGTGATTACCAAGCTTGGCACTCTCCTTGTTAGACATCATCTTTCATCTCATTAAATTGTAAATATTTCTAAACTTATTTTGGAAATGTTGGAAAGTGTTACATAATCTATGATTGACATATATTTTTTCTTGTTTATTTTTTAAGTGGAGCAGGCGACTGTTTATGTATTTTACAAATTGTTTTTTCTATATAATCTTTTACGTTATTAATAAGTAAAGTTTTGTTGCTGTATTCTAAATGTATTGGAAAGTGTTGCATAATCTATGGTTGACGTATGGTTTTTACTTCTTGTTTATAAATTTTTATAATTTAATTTTTACATTCATTATGATTATACTTTATTAAAATATAAGATTTTAAATTAAAGCATAGTATATTTTGGTTTAATGCTGAATACTTTGTTATTTATAGAAATTTTAAATACAAATGTAAAATTATGCGCATACACATTTATTAGTTAATTAATTCATGAAGATAGATATATTTATAATTTATATGCATTTATTTTAGGTGGTATGAAGAAAAATGAATTGGGTTGGTGGAGCTCGAAATCGTTTAAAAACGAAAAGTGATATTAAAAAACAACGGGAATTCTTTCAAAAAAGAAGACAAGAAATTGCAAATAATTCTAAAAAGAGAGATTCTCATAACACCCCTAGACTGAGTCGAGATTTATTGACATTTAATCTACTGAAAATAAAATCGAAAAAAATATATAAAGAGGCAAAACCAACGAAAGTTATAAAACATGATTTAGAGAAATTTAATGCTGCTAAAACTTCGCATATAAATCTTCCAGAAACGCCTATTGCATTGGATAACTACTCATATAAAATAAAGGAGAAAACTAAAATAAACTCTAAAATATATAGAGTTGAAGAAGAAGAAAATGTGGATGATATATCCTTAATCAAAAGAAATTTTGTAAAACGAAATAATTGCTACAACATATCAGAAAATACACACCCAATTCAAATGTCATCGGAAGCCGACATAGAATGTCGAAAGCAAAATAAGAATTTAGTACCATTTTATGCTGAAAACAGTCTTCCCATAGAGTTCGTTGAATGTGAAGAAAAAGAATCTGATTTCACGCCGGAATATCAGACTAATAAAGGAAGTAAATCTTATAATGCAGATTCACAAGATGAGCGTTTTATGCAGCCTTTAAGCGAATTATTGAATACTAAACAAGATGTGGCTTTTGTGCAGCCTTTAAGCGAGTTACTGAATACCAATTATCCACAAAATATTGAGAGTTTAGCGAAACAACATTCTAAAAATGATTGTACTCAGAAAGAGATGTTTTCGATATTCGGCTCAAGTGCAAAACACAAACAAAGTTTAAAGAAACTCGCTATAAAGAACAGAAGAAATTTAAATGAAAACAGTAATTACACATCTGTTCATTTTGGTGGTCATTCTCAGCAAAAGAGTACATCATTAGTAGAAGACAATAAAAATTGCTATGGCATGAATGATAAGCAATGTTGTAAAAGTTATGACAGTGAGGAAATTGAAGAGTATTTAAATGTTGGCAACTCTTGCACTTCTAAGTTAGATGATGCTAACATTTTCATAGAAAAAGATGCACTTACAATGTCAAGAAACTGTTTTTCAAGTAATTATCTTAACCATGGAGCTTCAGAAGCATTTAGTGTAAATGGTTTTATGGAAAATTGTGATTTTGCAAGAAGAACAAATGAAAGAAATAACATGTTAGAAGCAAAAAATATTCTGTACGAAAATATGAATCCCGAAATGGCTTCTTTTTTGAATAATTCGTCTTTTGGAACTTATAGAAGAAAAAACGATCCTTTCAAATTTTCCGAAGAAAATACTGATATGGAATATGAAAATGAAGATCTTGAAGATTATTCAATATTTCAAGAGAAAATCTGCTTGATTAAACAGTCAAAAACAAGAATACATCCTGACATGCTCTCAAGGCACTTTCATAAAACTGATTTCGATATTAAGCAAACTAAAAACACTGGATGTAAAAGAAAAAGGAGTCACAATTCTGGAATTGATAATCATCAGCAAAACGTCTGTTTTGATAATCATAATGATGATAGAGAAGAGGAACACTATTTCAATATTCTGAGTTTGAAAACCAATAGTCAAGAAAGTCTAAAAACACAGAATATTCCCAACTGCATGGAGATAGAAAATAGTAATAGAGGTCTTTTCACATGCGCAATGGAATCATCTGAACCATGTAATGATGAAACATATTATAAGAAAACAAGATTACCATGTTACAATTCAGCTTCTATTCTTCCATATGTATTTAATGATTCTAATCAAACTTTCAATAGCATAATTCGTCATGCTGAGCATCAAAAATACAGAGATGGTCATCTTTTAAAAAATTGTTCAAAAAGTTATCATCCAATATTTTCAAATAGCTCCGCTAAAATTGCTTCTTTTTCCAAGAGACCGCGTCATGAAGGAGTAGATAAGCCAATCAAAATAGAAAAAAATAAAACCAAACTCACACCTTTGAAGAATAATGTTGCATTAAATTTATATCCAACTAGCTCTTTTATGGCAAGAAATCAAATTATAAATAATGATGAATCTCAGAAACTAAAGAAAAACATTGAAGAACTTTATAAAGCAACTGATAACTTAAGCATAGAAACTGAAAAAAGTAATTTTGATAAGGAGGGGTTTGGCGCTATTACTTATGAAAATAGAATTTCTCAAGAAATTTATCAGAATGACGATATAGATTTACCACAAACGAAAAGTTCAAAACAGTCTGATGAAATTGAAACAATGGTATTACCAAATTATGAAATAAGTAATGCCAAAGATTTTCATGATTCCAATATAAATAAAACTAATACTGTTTTTCATTCAACTACGTTTTCCAATATTTTGGATACATTGAAAATAACTGATAAATTTTCTCGATCTGAAGATTATTCAAAGGAATGTTCAGTATTACCTGAAACTGAAATTGATTTGAAATCAAAGAAAATAAAACGTTTACGAGAAAAGGAAACTATGACACCATCTGCCGATTATGTTAAAGTCTTATCAGTGAAATATAAAAAGGACAACACACCCATCTATGATCATTCAGAAAACTTGAATCTTGAAATTAATGTTATTAATTCCTCAATTGAGAGTGCTCTTGAGAAATCACAATTCAGAGAAGAGTGCTCAAAGCAATTAAAAAATAAGGATGACATCAAAGAATATTCGATGCCAGTTGGAAGGGAGCAGCCAAAAGACAGAACTGATTTCACTGAATCTCCAAATGAAATTGCTTCCGATGCACTGAAAATAAATGATGGACATTTAAAAACTGGGGATTATACTAAGAAAATTTTAGTGTTATCTGAAACTGAAAATAACTTAAGATCAAAAGAAATTAAAACTGCACAAGAAGAAGAAACTATGACATCATGCATCGATTATGGGAGAAACTTATCAGAAAAATATAAAAATGACAGCTTATTTGTCTATGATGATTCTGAAAACTTCAGTTCTGAAAGTGATGTTATTAATTCTGCAAATAAGAGTGCTCTTGAAAAATCAAAATTTAAGGAAGAGTGTTTAGAACAGTCACAAAATAAGGATAATGTTAAGGAGCGTTCGATACTAGGCTTAAATGAGCAGCCAAAAAGCAAAAGAGGTTTAACTAAAGATCTAAATGGAACTGCTTCGCAAGCACTGAAAATAAATGATAACTGTTTGCAAACTGACGTTTATACTAAGAAAACTTTAGTGTTACCGGAAGCGGAAAATAACTTAAGATCAAAAGAAATTATAAATGCACGAGGCACAGAAATTATGACATCATGTACCGATTATATGAAAGTTTTATCAGTAAAACATAAAAAATACAACACATCAATCTACAATGATTCAAAGAGCTTGGATCAAATCTTGAATCATGAAAATAATGTTATTAACTCCTCAATTAAGAGTGCTCTTGAAAATGTTAATTTCAAGGAAGATTGCTTTGAAGAATTACATAATAATGGTGATGATAATGAAAATTCGAGACTAGGTGAATCAGACCGGCCAAAAAACAAAAGTGGTTTAACTCAAGCATTAAATGAAATTACTTCGGATGTATTGCAAATAAATGATGAACGTTTGCAAACTGAGAATTATTCTAAGAAAAGTTTAGTGGTATCCGAAACTAAAAATATGGAACTCTTATCAGTAAAATATAAAAAAAACAACATATCTGTTTACGATGATTCAAAAAGCATGAATAAAAGCTTGAATTTCGAAGATAATATTAATTTCTCAAGTAAGTGTGTGCTTGAAAAATCACATTTTAAAGAAGAGTGCTTAGTACATTCACAAAATAATGATGAATTTAAGGAATGTTCGATACTAGTCGAAGCTCAGCAGCTAAATGATAAAAATGATTTAACTGAATCCGCATTAGATGCAATTTTAAAATGTGAAGTAATATTGAAGACTGATGAGGAAAATGCAAAAGATACGAATTCGTCTGTATTAGAAGTGCAAGTATATAGTCCAAAGCAAGATGACTATGAAAAGCCTGATACACAAGTAATTAAATATAATGAGCAATCCCTTCCAAAGAGTGATGTATGCAATGAAAAAGAAGAAAGTAAATTTTCACATTTGGATGTTACTACTTACACACCTGAAGGTTCAAGTATCGAACAACTTTCAACAAATTTGTCTGATTCTCAACGTTCTGAAACAACGGTACCCGCAAAAGGTTTGGCTTATGAAATACAAAAAGTTCACACATTGCCAGATGAAACGGAATTTTCGACAGGTATTGAAATTTCATACAAGAATCTTTTAAATTCTCATTCTGACCAATTGTTTTCCGAAACTACAAAAGGCGAAAAATCTTCATTTAATACTCTGGAAGTGGGAACACAAACTGTTATCGAAACATTTGATTTTGGTTGTCAAGTTTCGTTTTAAATATCGAACTATGAGATTTTTAGATAATATATCTAATTTAGTTTAAAAATATATTTATTAGATATAAATTCAAAATGCTAGTCATTTCTTACAGAATTTACCTTTCCGAATATCTCAATATTGCAAATCTCCTAATTTATTTCAGTTGCTAAATACTTTTTCCATTTATACTTCCTTGTGTACTACATTTTTATTATTACTATCTAACACATTTTGCAGTTTTCAGTTTACTGAGTCTTTAAACATATTACTATGTTTCATTTTCTGAAACTTATTCTTTTTTAGTATTTTGATGTACTATTAAACATAATAAAATAATTGTATTTTTGAATTTAAAAAATCTGAATTTTTATATATTATTATTATTATTATTATTATAAAATCTTATATTTTCTACCACTCAAAGCAATTCGTAAAATATTGACGAAAAGCCTAGATTATTAAGTAATTATTGTTTTAAAATTTGCTTGTTAATGAGACATTTTATAGTTGTCTAATATTTCAAATCATCTTGAGTTATATAAAATGTTATGCAAACCAAACAAAGGAATTCGCATTGTTGAAGCTTCTATAAGTTATGTTCGATGCATAATGAATAGTTCCAATATTTTGGCATTATTCCGTAGTCTGACTTAAGCCAAATAAACATGTGAAACTCAATTAAAAAAATAAAATAAAATGTGTCTTTTTTCTGCGTACTTATTTGATTCCATTTATTAAAAATAAATTTAGAACATGTTTATTGACTTCGGTAAGACTCCGAAAGATTATCAGACTATTAGCAAATATGTAATCTGTATCGAATCTGTAAAACGGACGATAAAGTTTGGTTAACACTTTTATATTGTTGCCACAGACATAATGCTGTTTGGTGGTGAGTATGCAATGAACGCAGCATAAAAATATGTTCGTATACAAAACGAAACTTCATTATCTTATAAATATTTTTCTGGTATTTGAAAACTTCGTGAAATATTGATCAAAATCCTTAGGTGACTAGATTATTTAACATATATATTTAAAAAAAATCACTTGTTAATAATGCTTTCTTATTTTGCTCTAATACCTCAAAACATCTTGGTTCTTACAACATTTTATGCAAACAAAGCAATGAATTTGCATAGAGAATCATTGAATGAGTTGCATTTGATGCACAAGGTGAATAAACCAGCCCACATCTGTAAGTTTAACGATTATCATCGGATATTAACATGATTGTCTTAACACATTCCCATCAGTCGGCCTTATCCTATGAATGGCAGCTATTTAAAATGAAGAATATGGAAACGTGTTTAATATTATTGAATTAAAACCCAATTCAACCCGAATCGCTTAGACGAACCACAGTATAAACGAGTCGCTAAAACAATTATTTGCAGATTGTCTTTATAGAAAGAGGATCGCAACAAAAACAAACATGAATGTAATCAAACTAAAATATTTCTTTATTAACTGAGGATAAAAAAATAACATATATTCCCTTCACAAAGTAAGAATTCTCATCCGTCACGTTTTTTGCATTGTGTTTTGGTGAGAGAAGAAGTTTAGTTGAAATTTCAAACTGTCCTACTGAACATTTTAAATCTATGAGTATACACAGCTATAGTTACAATCCCTGACTTAACAAAAAATTGGAAACCAGGAATGAAATGTGACCAGGAATGAGAAGTTCATTGTAATGTTGATTTTTGTTATCTTCAACTAATTATTTGATTGAGCAGATTCATTTGTATATTTCAATCAAAATAAATATTGAATAAGACCGTCAGGTACCATAGATATTTCTTGAGATATATAAGATTTTATGAAACCAAGCAATGCTTGAAATCGCTTGAAAAAGTTACGTTTGATATACAATATCAGAAATTAGTCTGAATCTGTAGCTATGATGTTCAAAATTGATTATTACTTTAATGTTTTTGTCATAAACCCAAGGTGACTGGTGACCCTTATTTTATGACACAACTTATAAAATAGAAGGTTTTGACAGTATTTTTGCTTGGATTGCACAAAATTGAGTAAATGGAATTAATTTAAATGTGAAAAATAATTTAAATTTAAAATTGTAACAATATATTAAAGAAACTTTTGATTTTAATCCATCAGTATGCGACATTCTTAAAAACAAATTCTGTTCAAATTACTTTCAGTAGATTTCTTTAATAAAAATGTATTATAAATATTTGAATAAATCTACTAGGCTTAAAATTGTAGTAAAGTATAATATGTTCTGATTTAAATTTATAAAATAGCCAAAATTTTCTCAAAATGTCATTTAGAAGTTAATGAAACGATGATCAAAACATAAAAAGTAGTCCGTGGAGTTAGTGTAAAAATATTTCACTTCCGGATACCAGTATGAGATTTGGAGCAGTGCTTATACACATATTAAGAAATAGAAAACCGCCGGGAGGAAATCGATCAGATGTCAAAACCCTCCATAATGACGTCATTAAAATGGCCGCCGTGATGATAGACATAAGTTCATTTAAATGCTCACATCTCCATTCACAATTATAATATTATGATATTGTGATATATCATTTGAAAGCTCTTGAAATAAGCTACAAAAAGGTTCTCACAAATTCGTTCTGAGATAAATGGTTCAGATGTTTTGTGACGACAGCGTAATACTCAGCCAACTCTTACATTGCTGTGATGCTTTCCAGTATTCATTTTGCACTGGGTGCCACTTTTGCAATTATTTTTCCCTTTTTTCACTTCTAAACTCTCCTCCGTACCCTTTCCTAAGTATATCTTAGAATGTGTGTTTATACAATTATTCGTATGAATATGTTGCCTGTAAATCAAATTCCCATAAGAAGGAGTAAAAATGGAAAAAACAAAAGAATATTCATGATTCTGAGCTTAAACAAAACTTATATTTAAAACAAATTCATTGTTATAATGTAAAATGTTTACAAATTTGCAAAATAAAAGCGTTTTATTCACTGCATTGTCCCTCAGAGCTACAAACTAAAGTACAACTTATACCTAATTTTACACATCGACAACGTGTGTACATTTCTTTGCACTTGCATGCAATTAGTTCTTGTAGCTTTTACATGGTGATTTCCGGGTTTGAAGACCAGAGGGGCTCGTACCCATTGTCCACCTTTTTCCATCCCCATTGACACGGATTCAAACGTGGAAAACTGCGTTGAAGGCAGTTTGTCCATAAAGAACATTGCAGGATAGCCCTCTTCAGGTGAAGTAGGAGAACGTTGCTCGTTGGTGGAATATTTTCAATAGGTCTGTTCTGCTGTGTAAACAGAATTCGCCTGGCTTCATTTACGGTATCTACTGAACTTGATGCATGATATGAAATGACGACGAACAGCTGAATAAGTAAGAAATGCTCTTCATCTTCTGTGATATTGTCAGGAACTTTGGAATAGGCCAAAAAAGCCATGTCTACGTCTCGAAATATCCATATTTTCCTGAAAGCAGATTTTCCGTTGCCTGCAAAGCTAGATACTGTGTCAGCTCCTGTAAAGGCATGGAAAAAGGTAGAAGATCTGGAACATTTCTTGGGACTTTCCTTTACAACTCGTGGATGGGAAGGTATTGGAGATGTTTTCCACTTCCATACTCCAACCACAATTCTTCTAAATTTGGTAGCCTAGAGAAAGCGTACATGGCAATCACTACAACATCACTGTCAACAGTTTTTACTATAATCTTTGAATGACCCGAGTATTCAAAAGCATGCCAAACATGAAGCAAAAGACGGGCATCCGCTTCTTCATGGGAGACGGGAAAAATGGCTTCAAAAGTGCCGTTATGCGATCCAATTACCGTATCTCTGTAGATACAAATCACTTGTTTCCCAAAGGGCAGATCCATCTTGACGAGGTTTTCTGCTAAAAATCCGAAGAGATCTTCTTTGTTTTTACTGTGATCAAGAAACTTATTAAAGGATTTAGGTATGACAACATTGGATTTCACATTTCCTCTTGCACCATATCCCGTCACTTTTCTTGTGTTATTTTTAAGGCTTCCATCTAGATAGCGGACGACAACCAAATCGACTCTATCTGCAGTTTTTAGAATAATTAAAACATATATTCCACCAATCTGACCACAGTATTGCTGAAAGGTTAGACTGAATTGAGGGATAAGCATATGGACCAAAGCTGCTCCATCGCTAATAACGCAAGAAACATTAGGTTCAATGACAATCGTCTCAGAAACTCCATCTGACTTTAAGATACAACATACTATATCGGACTTGTTGCTGGGTTTTCGAAGTTTACCGTGATCAGATATGGAAAGTGGACAAGAACTGTTTTCATGTGCGAAAAAATCTTTGACATCCATTTGTCTTGCTTGGTTAGCAACATATAGCTTGGCAAAAAGTGTACTGTCTTTTCTCAGGTCAAGAATCTTTTGCTTGTCTTTGGACTTAATAGAAACTTTCTTTCCACTTATCAGGAGCAAGTTTTTTTTTTTTTAATGACGTTATGGATTGATACCTTTCTTAGTAACAAGCGATCTTCAACAAATTCTTTGTTTTTTTCCTATTAAATTCGATAATATAATAGATATTGCACATTCTTCCGAGAAGACAATCTTACTACTGTTGACGGTAGTCAACTCTCGGTCTTCGAAGGGATTGCCGTGTTTTTGAAAAACTTCAACAAGAGCAGAAACATGGGTCTGAAATCTATTTTAAAAACTTGCAGTGTCTTCATGATGCTTTTCAGAAGTGGTGTCTGATCTCAGGTTATGATTTTCTTCGAATTCTTCAATCATTCGTACAACCTCGGGCCCCACAACCATCCACTGTATCAGCCCCTTCTCTTCACTTAGACGTGATAAATTATATGAAGTGTTTTTCAATAATTTGTTGTTTTGTTCATGCAATTGATCATGTGCCATCCTGGAGAATTTCCTGTTAGTTTTGGATCCAAACATATTTTCTTTTTAAACTCGCAGGAAACAGCGGGATGTATCTCTGGTAGTTGCTTTAAATTGTATAAAAACACTGGCAGCCATCGAGCATAGTTGGTTCTATCAAGAGCAAACATCCATAGACAAATTTCCTCCAAAGTGGAAATAAAATCTGTCAAATTACCCTGACGAATACTCCGCACCAGATCTAACAGCAAAGATTCTAACGATTTTGTGATATGCCAATACTTAAACTAAGGCGACTTTTCTGATCATCACTGAATCCAATCTTCAAATGTTTCATCAACTTCTTCTTTTGTCCGATTTCGATAGGCTTTCTCCAACAGGACTTAAGAGTCATAATCGAAACCTCGTGAGCGTATCGACATCTCTTCACGTGCGACACTTTCAATAATCCTTCTGCTCTTCCTGATGTTGTTACATTAGCTTCTACAAGGTTATCAGCCCATCCACTTCCTTCAAGCCATATACCTATCGCAGATGTAACGGCCATTTCTATATGGAGACCACCTAACATCATTATGATTTTATCTTCCCTATATTTATATGGCATAGCGCACTGAAGGGATTTCAGCAAGGCGTAGACAGGTTGGTCAGCTGTGATCAGCAAAGAGTGCGAGTTCGCAACACTTGCGTAATCGGATAATTTTTTTAAATCTATACAAATGTAGTCTGTTTAGAATCTGGGGATCTAGACAGGGGTTAACAAGCGTAGCTCGTAGGGAACAGAGCGTTTCAGAATATTAAAGGAAATAATTTGTAAGCTGATTTAATTTAACAAAAGGGGAAATATTCAACTTATGCCTTTATAATCTAGAAATCATTGTAAATACATCAAAATTTAACAGTGTGAACATAAGAATGGTTTACTTAACATATAAAAGTTTCAAAGCTTTAATATACTTTCAAGTTATTGAAAAAAAAAGATTTTCGAAAAATACAGAAAAAGTTTTGAGATTTTCTTTTCTTCAAGAAGGCTATTTATACCCTAAATATCAATATTTCTGCAATAACATCTTACACGGTCTGTGGATACATATTTTATATAATATACAAACTTTTTAAAGCTTTAGTACACAAAAATAAGTATAAAATAAAATAAAATGAGCTCAATATCTGTCATATGACATTCAACCGCGTTACCCCCTCCCCCTCAGAGGGGAGTTGACATCTGATCAATTTCCTCCCGATGATTTTTTGTTTCTTAGTATATATTTAAGCTTTGGACCAAATATCATACTGGTATTCGGAAGTGAAATATTTTGGTGAAATTTGTCGCTAACTCCACGGACTAAAGGGGGACTTAAAAAAAACTTAACTTTTCAAAACATGACTTTCTTAAGTTAAGATTAAAATTTAATGTTTAATCTCTTCACCATTAAAAATCTTATCTGGTTTAATATTTTTGCCACGAGAAGAATTTTGGATGAAATTTATAACTATCTACTAAACGTATTTCATTTATATTAAATGATAACCATAATATTTAATTATCGAACTGAAAACCATTAAACAATAAAACCTGACATCAAAAGTTTATTATCTAAAATTTTGTTATTTTAAATTATTATTTGACTGCTCACCTGCAGATTTATTCAGATGGGTCAGTGTAAAAATATAGTGAATCTATATAAATACTAATGTATAGTACTAATATACTATATACTAATATACTAATATATACTATACAGGGTGTCTCAAAAGATCGTTTACAAACTTAACATGCAGGTCTGTCATATCATGATGAACAAGATTTACATAGGAACTTGTGTTCGGCCCAGCATTTTAAGTTTGTAAACGACCTTTTAAGACACCCTGTATATACAAATTAACCTTTGCAATGGAATTATTTGCTTTAAAGACAAAAATGCTAAACTACTTTTTTCTGGAAGTTTCGTTATTTTGTTATTCATGTTACTAGATAATCATAAAAAAGGGAATTGTATAAGAAACAAAAGGTACCATAGCTAATTCTAAAAATATATATCTATTAAAATTTCAGTTACAAATTAAAAAAATATATGAGAGAGTTTTTAATTAAACAAAATCTTTTCAAAGAAATAAAACATATTTTAAACAAAATGCCTATATTTAAGAGTTTTTGACATCAATTTACTTGCATTATAAAAACACGAATCATGTGTGTATGTTATGAAGCCAGATATATAAGAATAATATTATTTCATAATATTATTTAAAGTATCGAACTATGAAATACAAATTTCATAAGTAAAGTGAATTTTCAAGCAGTTTTTTTTCCTATTCTTTTAGATTTATAACTTCTTTTGCCCGAAACCTTTCTCGACATGGTATTGAATATTCCTAATAGTTTACTTTTGAAACGTGAAGCATTGCCATTTTTGTTTAGAAAATTCTCTTTTGAAGTTTGATGAAAAGTTTGATTTATTGTATTATATTTTAAACTATCTTAAAGGAAAACTTTTTTTTTTTCATGGTTTAGACAAAATAAAAGAAAGGAATTTATCTTACCTTATGATTTGAATATTAAAAGTTGACATTTTTTAAAATCACATTTATTTGTCCTTTAGATAGCGGATTTATTTCGCTAAAGATATACAGCCTTGATTAAAAGTTTGAGCACCCCTACATACACTATATGGCCATTAATGACCGGCAGCATTCAATTTTAGACATTTTGTCGAATACTTAAAAATATACTTGTCAGATTCTTCTGGAATTTTAGGATTAAAAAGAACAGGTTTGACTTCATATTTATCAATGTCGATTTGATAAGGAGGACAATTAGGGGGCTAAAAAAATATTAAAGAAAAAAAGAATACTTTGGTTCACCCTGTAAAATAAAATGCACGAAATGATCTATCGCTACAGAATATACATAGTCAGACATTGTACAATATGTGTATTCATTTGTGTAAGAATAGCGTGTATATTAATAGAGATATAGCAATTTTTTTACAAATTAAAAAAAATTCTTGCATGTTTTTTGCTTATAACATACAGGGTTTTTAACCAAATTTAACGCCAGTTTCAGAAAAATTTACAAAATGTAGTAGAAATAATATAGTGCAATTGGAATATAAATATATTAAATATTTAAGGAAATATGGGCAGTTGTATAAAATAATTTTTATCTGCGCATGCACGAACGATAACAAGGATTTTTTTGCATAATTTAATAGTCAACTCTATCGAGCAACTTATTACAAAAAATCAGTCAAATATCGTAAAAATTTAGAGAGATATCGGTGTTAGAGTGAGCTGTTTTTTAGCTTCTCACAAAAACTTGTTGAATGACAAGGGATTGTTCACAAATTGTCATGTTTAATTTTTATACTATATTTCATTTTTTATTGATACTTTAGTTTGCCTTGGAAAACATCATTTCACCAGGTTATAATAGTTTTGGAACGGATCCTTTGATTTTGATTATTCTTTTTTCCGTAACAACAAAATAAGATCACTAAATATAATTAAAATTTAGGGAAAATGCTTAAGTGATACTAAAATAAAACAACAAAAGGCTTATAAAGACCTTTTTACTGATTCAACATACGTTTCAACGCTCTTTGCGGCGTCATTTTCAAGAAAATATATTGATAAATAAAATATTCTTGCAAAATTTGAAAAATAACATTGAAAAAACATGAATCACGAGATCCAAATATGTAAAACTGAGAAAATCAGGTGCTTGAAGTAGCCAACTGTAATCGTGAAAAATATATTTCGTTAATTATAGAGCGGATGGCACGTTACAATATTATATAGGAATGACCACCAGAAAGTTTCAAACAAGATTAAAAGAGCATATAGCAGATATCAAATATAACAGGAGTACTACAGCGCTGGCACGACTACATAGAACCGAAGCAATAGAAATTGATTTTAAAAGTAGTAAAATAATTTACCCATCAAGAGCCTACTTCCCATCCATTATCCATGAAGCAATAGAAATCTACATACGTAACGTAAACATTTGCAATGATTCCGCCTCATTTGAATTGCTTAAAATTTGGCACGAGGTCCTTTTCCGTTTCAAACAACAATAGCGAAATATAATTTTCACGATTACAGTTGGCTACTTCAAGCACCTGCTTTTCTCAGTTTTACATATTTGGATATCGTGATTCATGTTTTTTCAATGTTATTTTTCAAATTTTGCAAGAATATTTTATTTATCAATATATTTTCTTGAAAATGACGCCGCAAAGAGCGTTGAAACGTATGTTGAATCAGTAAAAAGGTCTTTATAAGCCTTTTGTTGTTTTATTTTAGTATCCCTTAAGCATTTTCCCTAAATTTTAATTATTCTTTTTTAGTTCGAATAAGTTCGTTAGGGTAGTTTTCCAAAGAAAACTAAAGTATCATTAAAAATTGGAAAATAGTATGAAAATAAAAAATGTCAATTTGTTGAAAATCCCTTATCATTCAGCGAGTTTTAGTGATAAGCAAAAAAACAGCTCACTCTAACGCAGATATCTCTCTAATTTTTTACGATATTTCATTGATTTTTTTTATTAAGTTGCTCGATAGAGTTGACTATTAAATTATGCAAAAAAATCCTTGTTATCGTTCGCACATGCGCAGATAAAAATTATTTTATACAACTGCCCATATTTCCTTAAATATTTAATATATTTATATTCCAACTGCACTATATTGTTTCTACTACATTTTGTCAATTTTTCTGAAACTGGCGTTAAATCTGGTTAAAAAACCCTGTATGTTATAAGCAAAAAACATGCAAATTTTTTTTTAATTTAAAAAAAAATCGCTATAACTCTATTAATATACATGCTATTCTTACACAAATGAATACACATATTGTACAATGTCTGCCTATGTATATATTCTGTAGCGATAGATCATTTCGTGCATTTTATTTTACAGGGTGAACCAAAGTATTCTTTTTTTCTTTAATATTTTTTTAGCCCCCTAATTGTCCTCCTTATCAAATCGACGTTGATAAATATGAAGACAAACCTGTTCTTATTAATTCTAAAATTTCAGAAGAATCTGACAAGTATATTTTTAAATATTCGACAATATGTCCAAAATTGAAAGTTGCCGGTCAGTAATGGCCATATAGTGTATTTAATATAATAGCCGGATACAAATGTGGAACTGCATACAATTATGAATTTCTTTTTAATTGAATACAGTTTGTAAAAAATACGAAAACCGAACAACTCAATTTTTAATTAACCTTTTCATGGGAATTATTTGCTTTAAGGAACTACTTTTATGTACATACAAAAATGCTAAATTATTTTGTTTATCTGGGAGTTTTGTTATTATGTTATTCATGTTAGTAAAAAAAAAACGTCATAAAAAAGGGAATTGCATAAAAAACAAAAACAAAATATTAAGAACTAGCCTTTAAAAACGAAAAAAAAATGTTTTATGTTAAAAGAATTAAATTAAAAAATATTAATATATATATATACATATATATAATGTTTATTTATTTTAAATTTTTAACATGTTAACAAAATTATATAAAAATTACATAAAAATTTAAAAATTATATTTCATGTTTAATGTTACGACGATTTTTTAATCATTTTGTTTCTAAAAATTAATTTTTTTTTTAATTTTCTTTAAGATTTTTTCTAATTTTCATGATTATTAATTAACTTGCTCAATGCAGCAATGAAAATTCCAACAAACAACGTAGTTTAGTATATATACTTTTAAACTCGCTTTCTAAAGCAAATATTTTAATTAAATTGGTTAATAAAAAGTTGAATTTTCTTTTTGCATTTTTTTAACAAAGTATAATAATTAAAACATGAATTTCATAATTGCATGCATTTCAATATTTGTATCCGGTTATTACATTTAAAGATCTATTATATGTAGGAAGGTGATGAATACTTTTGATGAAGGCTGCATGTGAAAGAGAAGTCATGTTCTATATTTGGACTAAAAATGAATTACAGTTTTTTACGTAACTCTGGCAATAATATTATATACTAACTGTTCCTTAGTACTAGAAAACGAATATTTGTTTTATTGGAGCTCAGTATTATGTCATTATATTTTTAATGAAATGCCAATATTAGTTATATATTGACTTTGTAATATTTGCTATGAAGTGCCACTGGCAATCAGAAATGTCGTTCTGCCGATCCAATCTTAAAAAAAAAAAAAAAAAAAAAAATGCGTTAAACGAAAAAAGAAAAGAAGAAAACATCAGACTGCTTACTGTTTATTATATTCCGAACAACTTTTCAATTTAATCGGATGAAACATGCGTGCGTAAAAAATCAAATCTCAAAAGAACCAAGTATCATATAAAAATTACAGAAAAAGTAAAAGAACCATATTATGGAATATTTTAATTTGAGATCAAAGAGACTGCGCTAAGTTTAATATAAATAGAGTTATAACATGTTGAAACTTGCGATAGATAACATGTTTTGGAAAAATAAGCGAACTATTTTCTTTTTCTCTTTTAGTCCGATGTTTAAAACACTTTGGAGAGTGGAAATACAAGTTGGAGATGATTTTATTCAGACTTGTCATTAGTTAAGCTACGCGCTTTTATAAATTTCAGTTTCGAAAAATTAAAATTCCCATATTTAATTAGCAAAAATGTTAATTATTGTTACTACACAACAAAATATGCCAAAACAGCAAAATTTGCATATCGAAACACAACCTATAACTAGATCCAGTTGCGGCTCGTAATTGGCTCTTTTTTGGGACACTAAATGCATGATTGGGAAATGTATTCTTTTCTTACCCTTATTTTTTTAAAGAAAACTTTTCTTTGTTTTAATGGCAGAACTTTCTTCCAACAAATCAGGCAAATATTGCTTTTACGAAATAGTGGTAAGAAAGTAATAAATTTTGCATCCATGCATTTAGTGCCCCAAATAAAGGCTGACTACATCATATGTATTAGTTCAGATTAGAAATTTGACGCGAGCATTTGCATATTATTTATACTCAAGAGCATATTTTGTAAAATACTGATTTTTTGAGAAACAAAAGTAATTTTTACTGCTGTTAAAGGATAAATATAACCAGTACAAACAAATACTGTCGCAATATTGTTTTGCTAGTGAGATTATTTCATTTATGGTAATTCTGAAAATTAATACTATAAATAAATCATTATTATAGGTCAAAACTGCTATAATTTAAAACCTTTCCATTTAATCAAACCATTCAAAAGCTTTGATTGCTTAAAAAAAAAACTCAATTATTTAGAATTTAGTTTATTTTGACACGAAATATAAAGAAGATTCATCTGTCAAGAACAATTTGTTTTTAATAATTGCCTTCTAAAAGAAAATAACAGCTTCTTAGAGGAGGTGATTTATTATGTAATAAGAAAGAAACTAGCTTTTTTTATTGCATCTTTTAGACTAATTTGATGATTGTGTAAACCAATATTAATTTTAAAAAAATGAAATCATTCAGAAAGGTAGAAAGGTATCTGATAGCGAATCTCTTTTTTAAGATTTTAAGTTTAAAGCCCATTTTAGAAAGCAAAATATTAAATTTTACTAAAAAATAAATTTAAAAAAAGGTTTGAGAATGAAATTGAGAAATAAGGGTCTTACAAAATATTATTCTCAAAAAGTTAATTTAAGCAAACCTTTATATGTGAGTGTCCTCTGAATGTGATCAAATAAAGATTTACATAAGGTTAGATTTTTCATTTACTATTCCGTATTTTTTTTATTAACTTGCAGTTAATTTGTTGTAATTTCTCTAAATTCTTTGAAGTAAGTCTCACTTTATTTTCATCTGCAATCGCATTTTCAAATCATTCACATTGCAGTTAAACGTTTATTTATATAATTGACACATTAACATGTATTGTTTCCGACAACGCTTTGACTGCTGAAAAAAATTGTATTTCAGTATTATTTCCAATTTACCATCTTCATACTTTTTCTGTCTACCAATGCATTGTCTGTCCTTCACGCTTTTGTATAAAAACAGTATTGGGCCAATAACACTTTTATCAGCTATATCTTGTCTATGTATAGACAACATTGTTAAAAATGGCATACAACAATGCTTTTAAATTGGCTGTTTACCTTTCGTCGATATTGTACAAATAATAGAAATAATTATTTCGCCATTTTATTACCAATACCTCCAATATACAATAAAATTACTGTCAACTTAAAAAATTTTGCAGACAATTCTTTACCATTTTTTTTCCAACCATATTCCATAATTTATCATTACAGAAATCTATTTATTTTTCAATTTCTAATGCAATTTCTGCCCCCTTGCCTTAAAAAGAAACTGCGCTTGGAAAATATTTTTATTAACCAATAAGAAATCAGATTCTCTTCCTACAATTTGAAATCCGAAACTGACGTCATTTTGGTCAGATAACGTGAATTTTTTCTCATATTACAAAAATGTGTTAATAGATAAGTGCGTTTAAACGACATAGTACATTTATTTAAATGTGTTTGTAGATAAAACTGAAAAACGTAGCTCCTAATTTTACAAAGGTAAATTGTTTCCACTGGTTTGCTAATATTAAAGTAAATTTTCCAAGCAATAAAAAAATATTTTTTTGCTTATTAAAACTTCATGAATAAATTTATTCTACACAATCAAAAATCGTCTGTGAAATATTGACATTTAGAAATAATTACATTGTAGCTTTTTTCAGCTTGAGCTTCAAACAAGGAGACATATTTAAGCTACTTGGATTTTGGTGAACAACAATTGCCCACTATTCATAAAAATTGAATTTAAAGAAAACAATACAGTATTTTTCATTAATTGTTTAAAGATGAGTGCTAAAACAAACGGGATTAAAAGTAAAATGGTTTATAGGGTAAAAATGAAGTAATTTTTTAATTGTAAAACATTCATTTTATTTTTTAAATCTAATATATTCGTCAAAGTGGTGGCATTTTCATTTCACCAGCTTCGAAATTATTATCCAATTTTTAAAAGAACAATATATTTTTGAGATATAATGTTTTGCAACAAAAATCACATAATTTCAAAAATATTGTAACTATAATTTCTGCATTAAATTTGCCATTTAATAATATTAATGTTTAAAATATTTCTATGAATTATTGAGTAGTATTGGATATTTTTAAACATTTTCATGTTTTGAATAGATAATGTGCGTGTGACGTCACGCACTCAAGTAAAAGCGTTTTTCTTAACTAATTGTAGACGAAAAGTAACAATTCTTGCAGAGTTAGGAATTCAAAATGTATTATTTCCTACACATAACATAATGTATTGTAACTATTTGAAAATTACGAGAAAGAAAAGATTCAAGGAAATTAGGTCAACGTTTGCCTAGGTTAAGTTGAAAAAAATGCACTTTATCTATAAACATAAAGGCATATTTGTATATGATTCATGAAGTGAAATAATTTTTTTTAACGAGACAAGTATCGGTTCATACGAAAATCTATCCCCAGTGAAAGTGCCGTCATATTTTAAATCATGTGCCGGTTTTCATTCAGAAAATATTAGTATTTTATAGCACAAAGTAGCACACAATTTATTTACACACATTTTATTACACATTTTATCACAAAGTAGCGTAATTTCCACAGAATATATTGGTCGCCAAAGCATGAGTTTAATATCCTTTTACCGCTCAATCTTCCAAAATGTCGGATTTCGATAAAATTTAATAAATATTTTAGATTGATGTAAAAGTTGTTAGCATAAGCAATTTTTATTGGAAAATGGAATTTGCATTTGACATCGTTCACGTGAAATTTAAAGAAGAGTTGACACCACTAATTAAACAAGAAAATACCCCCTCCTATTTTTTACAGGCACCATAATTATGGAAAAGAGCAAGAAAAAAGTCTACTAAAAATCCAGGTGTTATTAGCTATCTTCCTCTTATACACATAATTCTTTATAATTTTAAAATATCTAAATATATAGTTTAAAATATCTCTGCAGGGTAATTTTTGCCCCTCATTGGAATACAATTCTGTCAAATTTCGAAACTCTCATAATCCTGAACTACAACACAACAATCAATATGACGATGCTCCATAATTGGGGTGCTTTTTCTGATTGTTTTCGCCAAAATAAATAAGCAACTCTATTGCTGAAAAAATAAGCATTTAGGCTTTCAAAGTTTTTGGTGCGTGATAAACATTTTGATTTTTTAGCTGCTAAATGTGTGGCACTGTGAAATAAAAACGCCATAAATATGTTAGGGTATTTTTCTACTTATTTTATTTATTTTTAAAATTTTATGCTCCACTCCGTTTTAATTTCTTTTTTAAATATCATATAAATTTAAATATCATATAATAATATCCTATCGTAAACTGTTTAGGAAAAGAAACATAATTTATGTTGATTTTTAGATTATTCTAATGAAATAAAAATCATATCTAATGTGACATGTTACTTAAAAAAATTCCTCAAAAATATTTACTACTATAATCACTTTGATAAAAAAAAATTTTGACACGAAAACTTAAATTAAATCAATTTCTATGAACGGCTTAAATGTAAAATAGAATAATTAGAAATGCTAAAATAGAATAACAAAAAATATATAAAATGTGTTCTACACTTAATCTTAGTGAAATAGTATGAAATTTCAAGCTTATGAAAGAAATTTAAATGATGCAAATTGTGATTATCTACTATAAAATATGATAAAGAGTTTGTTAATTTTATATGTTTCTTAATTAATGCATTAATTTTCTTGAAATGATATGTCAATGAAGTCACGGGTAACAGCTAGCATAAAATAAAAAGAAATAACATGATTTTACGTTGTAGCATGACTACAATATCTTAGTTTATTCTTAGTAACTGATGAGATAATAAGCAACAGTAAAAATAAATTTATTTCCATTGTATAAGAGGCAGTAACTGGCCGAAAATGTTTTCACTATTTGTGTTAGATTTCATCCCAAATTGCTGTCAAAGACTATTTCTTCTTTGTCGAGGTTTCGATTCTGCAGGATATTTTAATGATGATCACGTACATTATAAACACAAGTATTGTGAATGTGTTACATCTTTCTTAAACATCAAATAATTATATTTCTAAGACAAACTTACGAAAAAATTCTACAGAATTTATCTGAAGAGCATCTGAAATGGAGAATACAATAACTTTATCCATTTTGTTGTTATCACTTGATCAATCGAAGTCAAAGGTATATTTGCCTATTTTATTTTTTTAGAAGGTTTTTATCGGTGTGCTTATCCGATATCAGAAATTTCAGAGTTTGATATGAAAGTCAGCATTCGTACGCAGCGTTTAAAGTTATTTAGGGGGTAAACTTTTCACATTTAGGCCTGATGCTCGGGGAAAGCTCTATCTTTACAAAATTGGTTTAAGATTTTTAGTCAACTTCATTTCTTTTAACAAAAGTATATAAAACTGGTTGAAATTTCTTAAGCGAATCCAAAAGTAAAGAACTTTTTGTTCAAATATTTGATATGTAGAAAATGCTGGCAAATTAAATTTTCGGAAAATGAAAGAATAAGAAATGATTCACAATGAAAGATATTCTATTTGTTTAGTTATAAAACATAAAATATCTATGAAGTGTAAAATCCATAAAATCATGTGAATATAAAAATATTTAAGAAGAGAAGGAAATCAAAATTTCTTTTATTGGTCCCAAAGGCAAATAGCCAAAGAGGTCCTCAATGTTCTTTTGATTTCGTATTAGAAGAATCAAAGACATTGTTTGATTGTATTTAAGCTTAGATTGAAAAACACGTAAATGCCAATTTCAACGTCTCTTACTAACAAACAAGTTGGAAATTGTACGTCAAAATGACAAATGAGGTGCGTTTGTACTATAACTAGATTCAGTGAAACTAATTATATCGTCTGTTATTATATGATTAATTTGCGTTATAAAATAAGTACATTTTAAGTTGGCAACATTTTATCTTTTGTTGACATTTACTGAAAATTCCAATAGGAAATTTCAGCCTAGCTTTGAAAATTTCAGAATTTGAAATTCATACTTAGATTTTTTTAACATTTAATATCTATTTCTCGGAAACATAAACTTTCGGTAGATTATAGAATTGCTATAATTAAACACTTTTAGTAGACAAATACGGTTTTTAAATTTAGTAATACGGAAATAATAGCACTCCATCTTAAATAGGACGTAATCACCATGACAGCCTACAATGATTACCTATCATGGGATATCATTGAAATAATTACGTATGATAGGATTTAATAGAATGAAGAATGTGGCTATAACTCATACATCTCGGTCGCTTGAAGATTAATCCTCGAAATCTGCTATAACAAGGAAGTACCAATTTAAAAAAAAAATTCAAATTACTTAATAAATACTTTATTAGTATGTTTTTAAGTTTTGATTCAATTTTCATAAAATTTTAAATGACTCGACAAAATTCTGCAACGATTATATATATTAAATTTCAAACAATCCGGTTGGGCAGTTTTTGCGCTGTTACATGAGGACAGACGGACGGACGGACATACAGACGGACGGACCAGACGACGACTATAGGTGCTACGTATTTATATAATTACGAACGCACCTAAAAAGGTCTCCATAAAGCGCATACTCCGAATATTTTGAAAAAAATTCTGATGACTGACAAAACTGGAAGTTATAAAATATGTACTTATTTAACCTATTTAAACTGGTTCAGCGTGTAGAGTAAGAAATATTTTAAACTGAATATTACCTAAGACGTGGATCGGAAGCTAAGCGTTCAGAAAAGAGCATTATTCCTACAATAAAGTGTATGTCTATAAATCAATATCTGCTTTTTTATATTTGATCCACTCTCCTGCCCTCTCTTTTACAGTTACTTTCGTTTTACGTCTGATATTTGCAATTCTATATATTTTTACAATAAAATTAATTAAAAAAAATTTTAGTTACAAAATTAAATTTTCTTTGCCACAAAATTAATTTTGTTTCCTATTAAACCCATATTATATTTTTGTTTAATTATCTGTTGTATGAATTTTAGAAATTTCAACAACTCCGGTAAATTTTACATATGTTTTAAAAGTGAATTTTGAGTTTCGTAATTTTTGAAACATAAACTTTGTTCTAAATTATAGGTATTTAAGTATTATCCAGGTAGATATATAGCTAAAAATGGTTGCTAATCACCAGTTTTATTTATCGTTGCCAATCGATAATGATGCTCAAAATGGTAACTTAATATACATTTAATAAATACATAACACTGTTAAAATTGATAAATAATATAAAAGTTAACTAAAATAATACAAAACTGTAATTTAGAATACATTTATTATATATGACATCAAGTTGGCGGCTTTATAAATAAAGGATATTAACGATGGCAACTTTATTTCTAGCACTTTGGAATGAATATAATATGAATATACGGTATCAATGAATATAATATATTATCTCGATATCTCTGCTATATTATACAGCTATACGTATATCTTGCCACTGCTTTTAATATGGTAACAATGTAACATTTACAATGCAGTTAAAATGAAGAAAGGAAAACAAATAAAGGTTACTATAATTAATATTTTCAGCGCCTTTTTGGTTCACTGATTATGATCTGGACCGAATAATACGTAAGTACCAAAATGTATAATAAGATACTAAAGGATGTAAATATGTAAGAAAAAAAATTCTAAACAGACATTTGGCATATTGAATATCCTTACAGATTAAGTTGCTAAAAAGTAAAACACAGGAATTCAGAAATATACGATTTTTTAGAATACATATTATACAATATGAGATATTCTATTTTAATTCTTATAGAATACACAATATGTATAAATAAAGAAATACATAAAATTATGTGAACATAAAAATACCTAAGCGATAGAGGCAATACAAATTTCATTTATTTGTCCGAAATACAAACGTCATCCAATTTATCTTGATAAATGAAAAATTGTCACAGAAAAATCGAAGACGCTATAAGTTTGTATTGAAACATAGATTGAAAGAAACATAAATACCAATTTGAACTTTTTCTACTGAGTGTCAGTTTCAATTTTGAGGTAAACAATATCGAATTAACTGGTGTAAGTATATACTTTTATAATATAAAATTATGTATTCTGCTAGTATTGGATTCGTTCCGAACTATCACAGTTGAAATAGTGTCAATTTCATTCAATTTAGTTCTGTACAACTCTTTTTAGTTCTCTACACATACTGAAGAGAGTATGAAAATTAAAAACGAGGCCGAAATTAAACTTTTAAAAGTCAGCTTAAATTTTTGTAACACTTTAAAGTATAACATTCTGTTATAACACTTTTAAAAAGAACAAATATAGGGGAAAGTCGGGTAGCCGTGGACATTTCAAATTCTAAGAAATTCAAAGTGTTGCGTAAATAAAGAGGTATTCTAAATGAACGCTTTCTAGAGTCGAAACAAATACAGTTTAATTGCAACGTGGATGCCGAGTAAGTTAGTCGTGAGTGAGGGTTTTATTTTCGTCAATAAATTTTCGTTGCTCCTGTCAAACTTTATTGAACATTTATTTAACATTTGAAGAAGACTGGATTCAGTGCAAGTAATGCAAAGACTGCGCCCATGAAGATTGTGTTTATATATATATTCATCGGATTTTTATTATAATTGTGATGTTTGTAAGGCCAAAAAACGGTTGAGACACCCTTGATTAATATGTCCGGGCTACTCGCCGCTTCTTGTGACGCCAAGAAAATAAGGCCAAACTATTTTCAGTATATTTCGTTAAATAATACGATATTATTAGCAATGTTTAATTAAAATCATTAACAAAGTTCGTAATTTTATTTTAAGTATAAAATAAAGACAGAAACTTCATTCATTTGTTTTTTATTTGCAATTTATCCAAGTGTCCGGGGCTACCCGATCTTCCCCTATTTAAGCCGAAAAAAATTGCGAAAACAATTTACATGATAAATTATATCTGAAAATCATAAGATATGCAAAAATGTACTGGGATACTTTATTAAGCAGAAGGTGGTATGTGTGTGTGTGGGGGGGGGGACACGTTAGTCAATCTAAAAATATCGATTTGTGACAAACATCGAAACTTTTATTGGATAATAATTTTTGCTGTTTTGAAGACCTGTTCCAAACTTTAGTGTTTCTGTGACTAATATGAAAACGTGATTAAAAAATGTGATTTCAGATTCCAGTTGTTAGGTTTCGTGGATTCCTATACATATAGACACAAAAACATTACTACCCGACTTATTTTGTAAATTGGTTTAAGAATTTTTATCAAGCATATTTTCTTTTGATAAAAATAAAAACGACAGAAAATTATTTATGAAATTCTAATATTAAAGAAACTTCTAAACAGAGATTTCGCATCTGAAAAATCCTTACAGATTAAAATTTCGAAAAAATAAA
This sequence comes from Maratus michaelseni, assembly GCA_963931845.1. NCBI lineage: Eukaryota > Metazoa > Arthropoda > Arachnida > Araneae > Salticidae > Maratus > Maratus michaelseni. Next base: position 326,102,681 of record OZ007588.1, read on the forward strand.
GTAATAAAAATCAGAAATCTATCATGTGTATTTATCAAGAATATAAGATATTGCATTTGAGCCTCTATGGAATACACAATATCTACTAAATAGAGAATACACAAAACTATGTAAACAGACAAAATATTTAAGCACTGGAGAAAATTTATTTTATCTGTTCCAGAGATTATCCGCCATGAATATATTCTTGATTCAGTAATAGAAAAATCAAAGGCACTAAAAGATTGTAGCGAAACATAGATTGAAAGTAACATATGCCAATTTCAACATTTTCCTCTGAGACCAGTTTGAACTTTATAGGAAAATATATCGAATTGACTCATGCAAATATATACTTTTCTAATATCAACATTTCTGTCTTTTTTTTAGTATCGGATTTGTTCCTAAGTTAAAGCAATGCCAATTATTTTTAATTTAATTCTCTGCTCTCCCAATAAAAAAGTAGAAAAGATAAATAATGAAATAAAAAATAGACAAAAATGATTTATATTTGTTCATGCTCATATACTAGTCGTGCCCTTCTTCCAAATGTGAGCCAGACAAGAATTGCGTATGGTACGTAAATTAAAATTTGCTTTGCAGTCTTAGAAATAAATATACAAAATAAGGAAAATGAATTTATAAGTTTAGATAGCTACCTTACATAGTTTCATTAAAAAATATTTAAATACTCAAAAATCTTGATTTATTTTTACTGTTTTTTCCGACTAATCTTTTAACCACTCTTCTTTCTAAGTGCTTTTTTATATTTTCTGTTTTTTTCTTTCTCATGTTTCGTCAGTTTTAGCAATTTATTTTCATTCTGCTTTTTTAAAATATTGTATCGTTTGTGAGAAAGTCACTACAGCTGGCATTTTCCTTCCCGTTTTCCACATTTTTTTCCCTTCTGGTAAAAATAATTAAATAAATACATAAATAAATAATATCGCTATATAAATGTTTATATTATTATTGTTGTTGTTGTTGTTGCTGTTTTTCTGAGTCAGAATAGTACCAAAAGTTATGAAATGCAAATTAGAATACAAGTATGAGCATATTCTGATGCATCGTACTTTTTTTAACTAATTTAATTTAACTTAATATCAATTTTATGTTCAACATAAAAGGAAAATATTGACCTTTCATTGACAGATTTCAGTTTAAAGCAAAAGTGCGCTATTTTATAATTAAACTGATTATTTTCTTTGTAATTTGCTCTAGAAAATCGATTTCCGAATGTGGTAACTCTACGATTAATTACTTTACATTAATGAAGCAAAAAAAAAATTCTTTGTTAAGATAAATAAAAAAAATAATGCTTGCAAATTATTTAAAATGTGAATTGGGCCATAGCTTTCAAATAAATTTATTTCGAATGTACAATTTTTTTTTTTAGTTTGATAATTTAAAAATTGAAATCATGCTATTTTTAGAAATGATGCATGAGTGCAAAAATAATAAACGGTTTTTTGGCACGAGTCCAAAAGTGGCTTATACATTTATAACAATGAAAAAACAGTCCGACATGAAAGAAATGCTACTTTGTTGCTAAAAACACTCTTAAAATGGAAAGGTTTATTACTTAATGATATAGGCAGATATAGCAACGTTTTAAGCACAAAAACCTTTTAACTTTACGCAATTAGTTAAAAAGTTCTGACGCTTAAAACATTGTTTTATCTGCCTGTATTTTACTGCGCCAAGTTTAATTTTAATTGTCATTTACTACTTAATGGTCTATCATTTTCCGATTTTTCGAGACTCGTGGAATCGCTTCTTTCTTTTAAACTTAACAGAAACTTCTTTTTTCTCTGCTTCAATATATTTGCGAATTCATCTTTATTTTCAATCTGAAATCTGCCTTTCAGCTCCTTTCAAATAGATTCATCAAATTAAAAAAATATTTCCTGTCTTAGCTGCATTAAGTGGTGCGTAAATTAAATATAATCACAAATGAGACTTTTTATAACATTACAATACTGTTAGGATAATAAAAGTTAATTTACCAGAAAGCATGGTTCCATAATTAATCTTCTCTTTGTTTCTTTCCTATCAAAATAATACATCTGTCTTTGTTCTACTGGGTCGTTTCATTGTCCTCTATTTTTATAAAATTTCTTTTACATTTCTAATTTTGTTTTTAAGATTTTTTTTTAAATATGAAGACATTTTACGGTTCTGAGTGGTAATGCTGCTTTTAAGATTACCTTTTTTGGGTTCCATAGAAGCAGTCCGCAGGCTTTGAACCCATTAATAATTGTTTAAGTAGTCACTCATTCCATCGCTGATTTTAGAACGCGGAACAGTCCCGCTTCTTTATTTGGTTTCCACCATGTTTTTTTCTAAAATCCAATGCTTCTTATCGGTGAGCAATCTTATGGGTATGGAAGACAAACACGTCCATAGCTTGTATCAAACGTGTAGAATTTGGTAACAGAGATGAAATTTAAATTTCTTGATTCTTATAGAACAAATTTAAATATAAAGGTAAATGGGAGGAATGTATAATAAACTAGAATGTCTAAAAATTGGCACAAGTTTATATGTAATCATTTCATTTTAACCTCTATAGTAGCGTAACTAACCAATAAACTATCCAATCAACCAAACTTGGCGAGCAAATTATATTTATGCTATTAATTTATTCTTTTATCAATCATGTGACTGACAGCTTAATGAAATTACATTTTCGCTGCTTCAGAAATGAGCCTTTTGTGAGCTAGTAGTGGGCCCCTGGCCCACTATTGGTGAATATTGAATAACGTATATACAAAGACTTAGAATCACAATAATTAAATAATAATATTAAATTAAATATAAAATTACAATTTACAATATTCTTTAATAGTTGTTCACAATGCGCACTATTGATACATTTTAAGATGTAGGAATCTAGAAATAGGCCATCCTATAAAAATGGATAAAATACTCCTTTTTAAAGTTTTAGGTTTATCTAAAAACATATTTAGAGTGAAATAATAAGTGTAAACAAAATTGTATTACAAAGTGAAACAACTAAAGGAAGAATATTTTGAGTGAAAACTTACCTCTTAAAGAAACCTATAAGAATTTTTTAAAACATTCGTTTTTGAAGATATACTAGAAAATAAATTTATCCACCAACAGAAAAAAAAAAATTCAAAACAAGTATATGAGAGGTTAACAGTCATCGGTTTTAGCAAATTGGATTTCTTTTGGGTGCATGTATCAGAAATGTGTTGGGACTAGTTTTTCAACTTTAAAAATTAGTGGCTCATTATTGGTATATGGTCTACCATAGGTGCATTTCCCTTAAATGTCAATTTCAATTTTGAATGAAGCGATATTGAATTGGATCGTGTAAGTAGATACTTTTCTAATACGAATTTCTTTTTACAGTTTCGATTTGTTCACACGTATCACAGTTAAACCTTTGGTAATTTCCTTAAATTCAGTTCTCTGCTAGCTCAATTAAAAAAAGTCCTTCCGGCCTGTACCGGGAGGAAAAGGTAGCTTTCCTATATCTTCGTTTTAAAATTTTAGCTAATGTTACACGAAAACAGCAAGTTAAAATGCAAAGAAACGGTTACAAAAGATTCGTTAATACTGAATTTGCATAAGAAATTCGCCAAATTATTGAGCTATAGCCAAGTTGGCTTCATTTATGAAAACTTATTTCGGTCGCCAAATGTCACCAAGTTTGGCGAGAATTTGGCGCTAACGGATATGAATATATAGTTTTATGCGTATGATTGGGAAAATGATTACAACAATGAAAGATAATAATTTGCGAGAAGTCGCGTTCACTAAAACTTATAAATTAATCGTTGGATTTTTGTAATATGCTATCTTGTTTCAAAATGTCTGCCACCCTAGAATTTCAAACTGCTGTATCTCAGCCGTTTTTTAAGATAGAGGTAAAACAAAAAATACTCCGGAATCCTTGTATCAAGGCCTAATACGTAAGCAAAAAATAAATTTGAATTTTTAACTTTTTTGTATATTTATTTTAGTTTTAAATTTTTAAATGGCCGCCATCTTGAAACAAAATGGCGGAACAAGCTGGCCAACGAATTCGGTCGAGACATTGGTGAGCTTAATACACATAATTAGTTTCATCAAAATTAATTTATAAATACGAGCATTATCGTATGACATAGTTTGATATATATATATATATATATATATATGGATATATATATATATATATATATATATATATATATATATATATATATATATATATATATATATATATATAAATCAACATTTGAACGGAGGGCGGTTTTGGGGTCTGGGGGTCATGATCGGTGAAAATATACCGAAATTTTCCGGAATTGCTTTCCTCCGAACGGCTGCAATAGGTAGCTTTATACTTATTTGTATTGAAAGCTACTTAAAAGTACGAAAGATAAGACATGAGACTTAAATCAACTCTATATAAATTTCTCGAGTGAAACTCCTGTTTTTTGTTCCAAACACTGAATATTTTACTGGGCTATAATTTTTCCAAACATTGTGTTTGCATTGCATTTCATTTTTCTTTTTTTTGTAAATATATAATGTTACAAGCATTCAGTTTAAACAACATTCTTGCCAATATCACTTGTTATTTATCAGCCTTTGTTGGGGACCCCTATATGGCAAAAGTACCCTCAAAACTTACAGTAATAGTTTTTTTCGGTACCTTTTAATGAAATATATGAAATCTGGGTAAAATGGAAAATGTTCATTACTTTCATTATTTATTTCCAATATTTTCTAAGACACTTCAGTAAATATAATTGGCGTAATTTCCCATAGTTCATTTACTTTGAAATAAATTTTTACTTGTCATACTTAACGCTCTTTATCCTAATATAAAAAATAAATAAATAGACAAACCTAATAAAAGCAAAGCATTGTAAAAATACTCCATTGTTTATTGTAATAATAAATAAAAAAAACATAACAAATTGATTTTAAATTTTAACATAATTTTCTGTTGGCAAAAATAAAAATGATTGAAAATTCTTAATACGATCCAAATCTGAAAGAAATTTCTGCACAGAGATTTGACATCTAAAATCCTTAGAGATTAAATTTTCGGAAAAATAAAGTATTTGGAAATCTAGCGTGTTAAAAAATGCATTACACAATACTACACAGAATACAGTGTACTCGAGTAGTTATGGTATTCACAATATCTATGAAATAGAGAATATATAGAACTATGTGAGCATAAAGGTATTTAAGCAATGAAGGGAATAAAAATATCTTTTATCTGTCCCAAAGATAAATAAATGAATTTTCTTTTGATTCAGTAATGAAAAAAAATCAAAGATGCCATAACAAACATGAATTGAAAGGAACATAAATGCCAATTTCAACGTCTCCTAGTGAGTGCCAGTTTCAATTTTGAAGGAAATGCTATCGAGTTGATTCGTGTAAGCAGATACTTTTCTAATATTAACTTCTTACTTCTGTTAGGACGGGATTTGTTTGTAAGTATCACAGTTAAAGATTTGTCAATTTTTTTTTCTGTCTGCTTGCACAGTAAAAAAGTATTACGGAAAAACCTTTCTAAATTGGATAAAGATCAGCTCAACTTTATATATATTGTTCAGATTTTGCTTTCTGAAGAAAGACAAAAATATAAGAAAACTGAAGAATAATTGTGAAAATATTTTACCTGATAAAGTTTCATTTTACCTATCTGAGGGAATTTTCCAATAACGTAAGAATGTATTCGAACATTCGAACTTCAGTAATTAAAGCTCTTCTAACGCAAGTTGTATCTTTAAATATTTAATTTTCAAAATACTGTATGAGAACTATTTAAAAAATGACAAGTATAAATGTAATTTGAACATTAACAAAAGTAGTTCAAACTCATGATCAAAAGTGCAGACAGTTTGGAATACTATTAAACAAATCTTTCAACTTATATCTATAAATAAAAGAAAGTTTCGCTCTGTGTGTGTGTGTGTCTGTCGGCGATAGCTAGGAAAATCTAGCGCACTTAGAAGTCTGCAAATTTAGGTGAGGATAGTCCAAAACCTGTCATGGTGCACCTGAGAATCAGAATTATAATATTTTGAAAATTAGCTTAGATATTAATTAAAAACCCATTAAGCATCGCATAAAAAAACTCAGCAAAATGCGCCTCGGAAATGGCTGTTTGTTTCGTAACCGCAAAAGAAATTACCATTTTGATAATTCCAGACTACGAAATATTCGCATTTTAACTTATCCTCGAATATTAGAAACACTATTGGGGGGTGTCGATTCGAAACATACAGTATATACGTAGTTTATTTTACTGATTCCAAAAATGGAAATTTTGTTAAAGTCGGACTGTAACTTTTCTTTAGTTCGGCCAAAAGCTGACCAGATTTCAGAATTGAACCCAGACAGAAAAGAGAGTTACTGTAAATGGAGGTTGCCAGATTGAAAGTCAACTCAGAGTTTTGTGGATCTATTCAAATAAATAAAACTATTACGTTTATCGATTTGATATTAGGCGTATAGACATATCGAAGCTCATAAAAATCGATGAGTAACTTTTCGAAATATTGATTAAAAACGTAATAATGGAAATGGAAAATGATTTTATTTCTATTTCAAGAGGACAGGTGCACTGGAGTTGTACGCGTTTTGATAATTTCAGATTACGAAATATCTCTTTTTCACAATATAACATGGCGGACTAGGCACTTTTTCGTTTCTATACAATTATTAAAACTATTGCATTTATCGGTTTGAAAATTACACATGTGTGCACAGAACGTTACACAGAAAACATATATCTAATTTTCATAATTAACAGATAAGTATTACCGAAGTTATTAATTAATTTTTCGTTAATGAAAATAAATCTTTTCGAAGTCAAAAGCACAGCTGTCGGTCAATGATGCAGCGACTCGAGGGTTGCCAGAAACACGGCTGCCATTTTTTAAATTCAGTAATTTTTTTAACAGAGTCATTTTAAGGTACATACATACTTTTAAATGCATATAAGGTACGGATTTCAAAATTACAATACAGCCACAAAATGATAACGATCAAAACGATTTTCTAAAAATCGAAAACATCCCCAGGTAAGTTTTTATTTTATAAAAATCCTGCTTTTTATGGAAAAGAAATAAAAATCCAATTTAAATTGGCTTTAATAATTAAAGAAACGTTTGCATTTTTAATATTTGCGCGGATAGGGAGGAAGGCCAAGCACTTTTTTATTAAATATTGCACTGAGTCAATGTGACACATATTAAAATAGAGACTTGCGGGCTTCGCTCGCTATCGGGACAATAGATTTAATTAACGAAAAAACGTTTGTATTTGTTATATGGGGAGAGGGGGCTACTTTTTTTAAAATATCGGATTTAGTCCACATGGCAGATATTATTATGACAGACAAAAGCGGGCTTCGCCCCTAATTTACATCGAAGTTTTCTTTAACAGATTATTTGCGTGGATGAGGAGGGAGGAGGGGGGCGGACCACTTTTGAATAAATATCGCATCTGTTGTACTTACGCGCGGCCTCTAGTGGCGGGTTTTTCATTATTTGAACCCCCCCTTTTTATTAATTCCACATGTACTGCTTTGATTTCGACATAACTAATTCTATTTAACAAATTTAATATTTCTTGCTTCATACGTACTAGAGTCCTGCATCGGGTCGGGTTACCCGCTTTTACTCGCACCCGATAGGACCCGCGGTTCGGGTCGGATCTGGTTGGCGCTCTATTTTTTCGTTGTAGTTCGGGTCGGGTTGAGTTCTACTTTTTTGCTGCGGGTCGTGTTCGGGTCGGGTTGACATTAATTTTTTAGGGTTCGGACCTGTTTCGGGTTGCGTTTTTACTCTTATGGGTCGAGTTCGAGTTGACCCGCTTTTTCAAAAGAATGTCCAATATTTTTTTCAGATTAAATATATATTCGCCACTGGACATGGCAGGGTACAAACCATCTTATTGGTTATTTAGCTCTCGCATGATGCCTTTGTTCTTTGACGACACCAATTTCTGCAAACCTGTTTGCATCAAAACCACAAACGACTGTAAGAAGACCTTAATCAGCAATTTCACTTTTAAAGAACATAGGATTTTGAAGCGTGAGAGTGATAAATGTGAGGCTAAGAAACCAAGATAACAGGGACAATTCAGACTTCAGTACAGAATTTAAAAATTAGAGATAAATTTTAAACTTTTACTTTTAATTTCGAATTTTAAAAAGGTTTAATTTTTATCCTTTCATATATACATCAAGGACCATACCATAATGAATGGACACACCATAATGGACACTCCGAAAAGCGGACACCTCTATTTAGCGAACACCTTTTTCAATTCCTGACACTTATATATTTGTACCCTTATACCTTGGAATAGTGGACATCTCTAAATCTACGCACACGTAGCAGGTGTCTGGTGTATGTGTGCATAAACTATCACAATTACAATATATGTGTTTTTGTGTGTATCATAAAAGAAATGTTTTTAATGTTTTTCATATTCTGAAACAAGAAAAAATGGTTCTTGCACCGTAAAGAAAGAAAAGACTATGATAACATTTCTTATATGCATGTTATTTTTTCTCATACAGTAAATTGAACATATACTCATTCATATTCAAATACGTATTTCTTTCCATCTGAAACATAGTTCTGTTCAAACCTTTTGTGAAAATCCCAACAATCCGACTTGCAAAAAATCTATATATGACCCGGAAAAATTATTCTACGGTGAATCGGACACGCAGAAAGAAAATTAGAGTCATCCTAACATTCCCCACCCCACCCCCGAAAAAAAAAAGAAACAACCGGACTCAATTTAGAAATCTATTCAATGATCTCGAGGTGTCTGCTATTCATAGTGTGACATGTTGAAAATTTCCATTGCTCAATACTCAGAAGATCAAGCTAATCCTTTATGAAAGGGGTCTTGTGAATTGTCACTATTCAAGTGAGATAGTGCTGTAGAGAAGGGTGACAGGTTGACGTGGTCAGCTGGTCTCTCACTTGTAGAAAAGGGATAATCTCCTTGGAATGTATTTGTTGTATTGAGGGCATTGAAGGCTCTCTGGATGAGTAGATAAGAATTGTAAAGTATTGTTCTTTTGGATACAAAGAACTGGGCCCCTACGAAATGCAATTTTTAGACTGGGAAGTAAAGGGATTAAAAAACATCGTCAATTAGAAGAGAGTATGGGGCGTTTCTTTCCCCATAGAAAAAGGGTAGTTCCCAGAAGGAAGGGACTGAGTGATATCTGGGGTTGCAAGAGGTTTTGGTTGAGGGCAGGCGAGAGATCAGTTGGTGGTGAAACAAGCTAGAGTGAGGTTGTCTTTGAGCGGACTTCAGAATCTTAGGATTTTCTGAAATTGTAATTTCACAGCATGGAGATGAATAATCATATTTTTTCATTCTTACTTTTGTTTTTTTTAATGTGTTAATTTAAAATAAAGTTTTTTTTCGTTTCAAACGATAAATGGATTTCATTAATTATATATACAGGTATCCACGTTACCACAATAGGTTTCACTATATTTGAATATTAACGAATATAGATTAGTTCATTTTTCTACATAAAATATAAAATTGGTATTACAGATATAATTGTACATTACATTTCATAATAGAATTAAAACTTGATTTATTGTCCTTTCATTGCGGGTTCGGGTCGGCTTGGAAGTCGCCGAAAATTCTTTTTGCGGGTTCGGGTCGAGGAATTTTTTTTTTGTCGGGTTCATGTCGAGTTTCGGGTTGACTTCAAATGAAATTTGCGGGTTCGGGTCGGGTACAACCCGACCCGTGCAGGACTCTGATACGTACCGTTTAATTGCTGTTATATAAAGAGAATATCGGATTTTTCGATAAACAGTTTTCGTAAAAATTAAATTTACGTTCTTAATGTATCGTTTCAAACGATAAATGGATTTCTTTAATTATATATACAGGTATCCACGTTACCACAGCAATAGTATATATAATTAATTGGTGGCAGCAACTGGGATATGTGATCTAAAGTAAATTAGATTACGGATTTATGCGTTAACCTGATTAAACAGATGAAGAGCCAGTGGAAAACAGACGAGCAGAGTTGTGGAGTCTTGAAGTCTAATTGGAGTCGTGGTTTTCTCTCGGAGTTCTAGCAAGTAGAGAACTGGTAAAGGAACTTTATCGACTAAAGCTGTGAGGTGTATGAACAGTCAACTATAGACTTGGTGCTATTTGTGTGTGTTTCAAAATATATGAGTGGAATGAAAATATGCGGTGTACCATCTGAGTTGTCTACATACGGATCTAAGGTTAAATTAGTGCCTCATCAGTGAATTGAGTGTCTTCAAGTCTTAAAACATCTGTGTGTATATCATCTTTAAAAGTGCTTGGAAGCCTGGTATCAGTGTGGAGGAAATATCTGCATCTGGAGGTAAGCTCTTTTATGATATCTTCTATAGAGGTCTGTTTCAAATTAAATTTTGTGTATAAATTTTAATTTTGGGGAACAAAACTCTATGAGAAATTTAAGAATTCTAGGGAAGCTATTAATATGGGTATTTTAATTTTTAGTTAGAATATTTATGTTTGTTGATTTTCTGGTATCTGTTAGGTATAATATTGGGTTAAGAAAATTATATACTTATGTATATGTTAAAATTTACTTGGGGTATAGTAAATTGTTATTGATTAATTGAGATTATTAATCAGGGTATTTTAATCATAATTTTATATAAAACTTTTGGAAATAAGAGTTTTGTTTATATACATTTTATTTATTACAGTAATAAAGTTATAGCCTTATTTTATGGGTATACTGTGAATGATTATGATTAATGTTTCAAAATAAATTGATGTTTTACTGTACTATTGGGTATAAAATTTATTTTGGGGGATATACTCAGTTTGAAAGACGTCACTGTTGCATGAGAATTTGCTATATTGAAATTGTGTCGTTTTTGAATACATTATTATACGTATAGTGAAGAAAATTCTATTTCTGCATTTATTGTATTATTGTAAATTGAATATATCTGATATTTTGAAATTTATTACATTTTGGGGGAAAATATGGCAGACTATTTAGTAAAATATAATAAAAGTGTCTTGCTATTATTAGCAGAGGAATTTGAGACCAGTGTGTCAAAATCGTGTAAAAATCAAGCTATAATTCAGGCCATTGTTAGTGCTGAAGATTATAAAGAAAGTTACGCAAAACTTCGCTTGCAATATATTCTTGAACAGGAGGCAGAGCGGAAAGAACAGGAAAAACAATTTGAAAAAGATCGTAAAGAAAGAGAGAGGCAAATTGAATTAGATAGGATTGCGCAAGAAGAAAAAGATAAACTTAGGAAATTTGAGATAGATAAACTTAGGAAATTTGAGTTAGATAAACTTGAAAAACAACTTGAGGCAGATAAACTTGAAAAGCAGCAACAACTTGAGGCAGATAAATTTGAAAAACAACAACAACTTGAATTACAAAAATTTGAGAAACAACAGCAATTTGAATTAGAAAAATTTCGTATTCAAAATTCTGCGGATATTGTTAGCATCTCATCTAATGAATCAAATGTAGATTTTCATAGAACTCCTAAAGTAAATTTAAAGGATTTAGTTCCGCGCTTTGATTCTAAATTAATTGATATAACTCTTTTCTTTATGATTTTTGAAAGGCAAGCCGAGAAAGCTAAAATTTCTCAGGAAGATTTGGTTAGTCAATTAATTCCTTTGTTACCTTCTGACATTGCCGAAATTATAGTTAAACAACCGTCAGACAAATGTGATGATTTTCAACATATAAAGAAAGTTTTGTTAGATAGGTTTAGGCTAAGTACAGGCGCCTTAAAACAAAAATTTGAAACTCATCAAAGAAAATCTGGTGAATTATGGGTGGATCTGATTTATGAGTTAAGGGGTTATCTTGATAATTGGTTAGAGTCATTAGAAGTGAGGAACTTTGAGTCCTTAAAAGAACTAATGCTCACGGAACAATTGAAAAAACGTGTCCCTTTTGAGATAAAAGAAAAATTTATGGATGATTGGGAGGAAATAAAGATTGCTTCTAAACTCGCGGAAAAATCGTATAAGTTTGAGAGTATAAGAAGGGAATTTAAGAGGTCGGATAGAAAACCTTGGGAAAATAAATCTTTTCAGGAGAAGCAAAAAGACAATTTTAATTCTAAAAATAGAAATGAAACTAAACCTAAATCGGAAATTGAGAGTTCAAAAGAGAGGGGAAAACTGACCAATTTAAGAAGGACAATGCTTTCGAAAAGCAAAGACAAGTCCAATGTTACAATTGTTTCGAAGTGGGTCACATCCGTCCAAATTGTCCGGAATTGGTAAAAAGTAAATCCAATTATGAGGATAAAAGCATAGCTTGGATTATTACTAGTGATGGGAAAGGTATAAATAATAGAGAAGGTGTGGAAACCGAATTACCTATGGTTGATTTATGCGTGAATGGTAAGAAAGTAAAAGCGATTAAGGACACAGGTGTGCAAATTGCGGTTTTTGATGCTAATGACATTCCGTGGAGTGCTAAGAAAGTGGGAAATGTCTTTCTTATATCGGCCCTCGGAAATAGACAAAAAGCGGATTTGGTGTCAGTGCCGGTTGCTTTGATGGAAGGTGAAAAAGAGTATGTTGAAAAATATGTGGTGGTTGCAGTTGTGAGAAAACTAAATTCTCCGCCCCTTATAACACCAGCTGCTTATGAATTATTAAAGTTAGGAAATATGGATAAGCAAAATTCAGTGTGTAAACAGGTGGAAAATCAGAGAGAATTAAATGGGCAGGGAACCTTCAGATTGTCTAGCGATCATGAGCAAAAATTTGTTAAAAAAATGATTGTAAATGAAATCTGTGAAAGGGATAATAAGTCTGTTAATGAGATAGAGGTAAATTCATCGGGAGACGTGACTGATAGGAATTTGGAAAAAGGAATTGAATTGATCGACATAAAAGATAATGCTTTTCAAATGGATATGGTTAAAAGGTCATGTAAGAGAGGTCAATTTCGGGAAAAGAATTCTGAGCATGATGTAAATACACACAGGTATTTTGTTGGTAGTATGGGATTTATACATGTTAGAAATAGAATTAGAAAGAAATTGAGTTCATCTATGACTGTGGCCAGTAAATTTAACTCTAGGATGAAGGAAAATAATAGAGTGAATTGGGGGGCTAAATGCCAAGAAGATGTGAATAAGAAATCAAAGTTAAAAAGAATGGAGCATTCTTCTTTTAAAACGGATCACAAAGAAAGATTTATTAAAATCAAACGAGATTTTGAAAGGAAAAATCATGATTATGAAGTTGTGAGTTGAAAATTATTGTCGAAAAGATTTTCTGATAGAAGTAATATACATATTGGTTTTCGGGGGAATACTCTAAATTAAGTTCTGTTCTAAAATTTGGGAATGCTCATTATTGTAATATCTGTATTGGGTTTATTTATCATTTAATGCTTAATATTTTCGTAATAGTAAAACTTCATTAATTTAATAATTGCATAATTTAGTATGCTTTCTTTTTGTTTGTAGAAGTGTCCAAAATTAAGCTTTTAAGCATGTGTTTTTTAAGTGAATTGTTTTAGGCATTGTGTTGTATATAGATTTATTCTTTCTTTTTATTATTATTTTTTTTTGTTAGAATCATGTAAAGTGTAATCTGTATTTGGTATTATATGTATGTGAAGTATTTCAAAATTGTTTCTTAGGGCATCAATTGTATAAATTATTCCTGGAATTATACTTAGGTATTATAGGTAAGGGATTGTAGTAAATCCTATTGACAGTGTGGTCTATCAAATACTGAGTATGGGAATGTGTTTGTATTCTATAGGGATTTTTCATGTGTTATTCAAAATTCCTTTGTGCTTTGTTGACCTCTTTAGAAATTGATTGAAAGAGCTTATTGTATTCATGTATATGCCAAATTTCCTGCAGAAATTTTTTTAGGGAGGAGGAGTTGTGACATGTTGAAAATTTCCATTGCTCAATACTCAGAAGATCAAGCTAATCCTTTATGAAAGGGGTCTTGTGAATTGTCACTATTCAAGTGAGATAGTGCTGTAGAGAAGGGTGACAGGTTGACGTGGTCAGCTGGTCTCTCACTTGTAGAAAAGGGATAATCTCCTTGGAATGTATTTGTTGTATTGAAGACATTGAAGGCTCTCTGAATGAGTAGATAAGAATTGTAAAGTATTGTTCTTTTGGATACAAAGAACTGGACCCCTACGAAATGCAATTTTTAGACTGGGAAGTAAAGGGATTAAAAAAGATCGTCAATTAGAAGAGAGTATGGGGCGTTTCTTTCCCCATAGAAAAAGGGTAGTTCCCAGAAGGAAGGGACTGAGTGATATCTGGGGTTGCAAGAGGTTTTGGTTGAGGGCAGGCGAGAGATCAGTTGGTAGTGAAACAAGCTAGAGTGAGGTTGTCTTTGAGCGGACTTCAGAATCTTAGGATTTTCTGAAATTGTAATTTCACAGCATGGAGATGAATAATCATATTTTTTCATTCTTACTTTTGTTTTTTTTAATGTGTTAATTTAAAATAAAGTTTTTTTTCGTTTCAAACGATAAATGGATTTCATTAATTATATATACAGGTATCCACGTTACCACAATAGGTTTCACTATATTTGAATATTAACGAATATAGATTAGTTCATTTTTCTACATAAAATATAAAATTGGTATTAGAGATATAATTGTACATTACATTTCATAATAGAATTAAAACTTGATTTATTGTCCTTTCATTGCGGGTTCGGGTCGGCTTGGAAGTCGCCGAAAATTCTTTTTGCGGGTTCGGGTCGAGGAATTTTTTTTTTTTTTTTGTCGGGTTCATGTCGAGTTTCGGGTTGACTTCAAATGAAATTTGCGGGTCAGGGTCGGGTAGAACCCGACCCGTGCAGGACTCTGATACGTAACGTTTAATTGCTGTTATATAAAGAGAATATCGGATTTTTCGATAAACAGTTTTCGTAAAAATTAAATTTACGTTCTTAATGTACGTTCCTACGTATACAACCCATATTCAGATTATGCATACCAACTGTCAAAGTTAGTGATTTATTGTTGAGCTGCGCGTTCCCTGGCGGACCCTCCGTAAAGGGTTTTTTTTTTTTTTTTTTTTTTTGCCTAACTGTGCTTTCTTTAAATAACGCAGCTAATAATGTTCCTAGCATTTCCAAACCAGTTCCATTTTGCTAATTTAGCATAACAATAATCATTCGTAGCTTCAGGATGTATTTCTAGAAAAGGGTTACCAGAATTTTCGAATCATGTTCCTAGCTCAACAAAATGAATCAATCTAAGATGAAGTAAGTTAAGTAATCCTCCTAATTAGTCATTTGTTGAAGGGCACTTGAGCATCCACTCCCTTCCCAGACATCTCCTTCAATGTTTCTTTCTCTAACTGTGCTTTTTTTCAATAACTCGGGGTAATAATGTTCCCATCTTCGGCAAACCAGGTCAATTTTGCTGCGCGCGCGCATCATTCCTACTGTACGGTGCCTCAGGCAGCGGGGACCAGTGTCAGAGGTGGTTTGTTCGGAAAGAGGTTAGTTTACAACAGAATGCTCCCCTGGAGGGGGAAAGTGGAACTAAATGATGTTCCGGAGCGTACGAGCATGCTCGGTATACGGTGCCGAAGCCATCGGTGACTCGGGCAACACTGTCGTTTTTAAAGAGATTTAAGTTAATTACACGGGCCCGTGCAATACCGGGTGAGTTAGTTAGTCTAAAAAAAATATTTTCTTAAAATTGGAATACCTCGTATAACTCATTAAAGAGGCATTTTTTACATTTTGCTTGTGTTACAGGTATAAGGTAAAGCCAGGAGAGATGACGCGGTCGGAGACATTGCGCAGATAGAAGTTTGGGGGGAAGGAGTAGAGTGAGCGCGTAGCGACTGCAGGTAGTTGTACAACAGTAGTAGTGGAGTGTCTACGTTGAAAGTGCACGTTGATTGTTTTGAATGTCTAAGAAAAACATTGCTATTTTGTTTTGTTTTCCCAAAGTCAGTGCTTGAATTTTCATAGCTATTCGTCAGAATTTCTATACAATGTCAGTAGTACAAAATATTTTAAACTTAAACGATTTCGTAAGCTACTAATCAGCTTTTCGTCATCTTTTTTACTTTCGTAAGCTTCATAAGCTACTAATCTAGACTAATAGTGTGAACACTTACGGTTCGTTTTAGTAACGGCCATGTTTAAATAAAAGGCCGCGCAATCTCTCCTACCCAAATTGGAGAGTTTGCGCATCTGCTACTTAGGTGAGATGGCGCATTGTTCCGATTAGTTTCAATGCTAGGAGAGATTACGCAGCTTATTGGTAAATTTGGATAAAAAAATGAAAAATGAAAATAGACTAATTTTAAGTGAAAGTTGTTATTAAGTTACATAATTTTATTTTGTAATTTTACCTGGACTTGCTTTTTCTGATTCTTTAATTTTTTCCTTTTAATTAAAAAATTTTAATCGTTTTTAAAATTATTTCCTTTTCCTGATTCCTTAATCATTAGGTTGAAATATTCACTTCTAATACAATAATATTTGTTCACAAAAACCTTACAATAATGTCATTTAAGTGTAATTATTATTGTTAACAATTTAATTGCAGTTATTATTAGTAACAATCTCTCCTACCCATGTGCGCAATCACACCAACCCTGTAAGGACAGATTGCGCAAAATAACTTTCTTGGTTTTATTACAACTGTCCTATTAAATTGCAACATAACAACAAAATAGCAATGGAAATGCATAAAAAAACAAATAAAGTAAAAATTATTCATGGATATTTTAGCAAAAAATTAATATTTAGATTTTTTATTGTTATTCTTTTGAACTGTGCGCAGACTATCCTAGCTTTACCTTAATCGATATATAATGTAATAAACCGTATAACGGAGAAATGACGACTCACAGATATGGAACCTGTACTTCGAAATCTAGTATTACAAGAAGTATTACAAGTGGCAAAACTAGTATTACAAGATTAATTTTGTAGTACAACACTTCTGCTATTGTTTTTTTTTAAATTAACAATATCTTTTACTTTTATAAAACATTAATAAATAAATGCGAAAAGAAAAAAAATAGTCTAAATAAATTAAAGGTTTACTAATCTACGATTGAATTTCAATCCATCTTCGTTATTTTAAACTTTTGTAATACACCTGAAAGCTGTTCTGAAATCGATAGGAATTACTTTCTGGCACATTTCTGAATTAATTTTTGTTCGGAAGCACATGAAATTGGCAGGTGTTTTTATTCAGAAACTATGTAATCGAATGGCGTTTTCCATTTTTTTTTTGGTAAAGGCAGAAGACCTTTTAGAAAATATTATCATATTCGGCGTTTTGAACAGAATTCCCGACAACGGAAAAACTTGTCCTCACGTGACAAGAATTGCTGTCGCTTATAACTCGATAGGTATTTTATTAAGAAAAAAATTACAAAATTGAAAAATAAGAAATTACGACAATTGTACCATGAATACAGACATTGTCTGATTCTCAACTGAAAAAAAAATTATAGCCCACCATTTTAAATCTGTAATTTTCACAGGCAATTATTTATTATCAATTCTTCTACATAAGTATTGACTTTTTTTTAACGTTTACAGATTTATAAAAACAGTTTAGTTTGTTTCATAATTAAAACTTTGTGGTGTTTTTTAATTTCGTCGAAATGCCTGGTGCTAAAGAGGTTTTAAAAGATGAATTATCAAAATTTTAGAATAAAAAGTTTAACGGAAACATTCGAAATATATTTCTAAAATTTCAAAGCTTTCTTTGAGTATTATTTTTAGAATTTTGCTGAAAGATGGCAAATGGCCACTTTGGCTTTTTCTCTCTAATAAGAGAAAATCGAGAAGCCAAAAGGAAATATCTCCGCAGGATGACGAAATTATATTAATCCAGAAAAAATACGTCATCACGATGAATTGCGTGAAAGATTGGATTATTCAAAGATTGGACAATTTAAAAACACGATTAAGAGGAGGAAAAGTTACCCTAAATGAATCAGTCTCAAGAAAATGCTGACGAAAGAATATTTAAAAGCACATCATTATAAAGCACGACTGAAATGATAAAAGAAAAATGATAACTCGTGGCGAGAAATAATTCTCATTTAAGGTAAAGCTAGGATAGTCTGCGCACAATTCAAAAGAATAGCAATAAAAAATCTAAATATTAATTTTTTTGCTGAACTATTCATGAATAACTTTTACTTCATTTGTTTTTTATGCATTTCCATTGCTATTTTGTTGTTATGCAATTTAATAGACGAAGATGGATTATATGGAAAATAACGAAGATGGATTGAAATTCAATCGTAGATTAGTAAACCTTTAATTTATTTAGACTATTTTTTTTCTTTTCGCATTTATTTATTAATGTTTTATAAAAGTAAAAGATATTGTTAATTTGCAATTTAATAGAACAATTGTAATAAAACCAAGAAAGTTATTTTGCGCAATCTCTCCTTATAGGGTTGGTGTTATTGCGCACATGGGTAGGAGAGATTGTTACTTATAATAACTTCAATTAAATTGTTAACAGTAATAATTACACTTAAATGACATTGCTGTAAGGTTTTTGTGAACAAATATTATTGTATTAAGAGTGAATATTTCAACCTAATAATTAAAGAATCAGAAAAAGGAAATAATTTTAAAAACGATTAAAAATTTTTAATTAAAGGAAAAAAAAATTAAAGAATCAGAAAAAGCAAGTCCAGATAAGCTTACAAAATAAAATAATGTTACTTAATAACACTTTTAACTTAAAATTAGTCCATTTTCATTTTTCATTTTTTATGCAAATTTACCAATAAGCTGCGTAATGTCTCCTACCATGGAAATGAATGGGAATACTGCGCCATCTCTCCTAAGTAGCAAATGCGCAAACTCTCCAATTTTGGTAGGAAAGATTGCGCGGCCTTTTATTTAAACATGACCTCTTCTAAAACGAACCGTTGATGTTCACATTGTTAGTCTAGATTAGTAGCTTATGAGAAATCGTTTAAGTTTAAAATATTTTGTACTATTAACATTGTATAGAAATTCTGATGAAGAGCTATGAAAATTCAAGCACTTACTTTGGGAAAACAAAACAAAATAGCAATACTTTATCTTAAACGCTCAAAGCAATCAACGTGCACTTTCAAGTAGACACTCCACTACTGATGTTGTACAACGACCTGGAGTCGCTGCACGCTCACTCTACTCCTTCCCCCCAAACCTCTATGTGCGCAATCTCTCCGACTGCGTCATCTCTCCTGGCTTTACCTTATATTTACATATGAGAAAAAGTGGAATTTATATGGATATGCATTTTACTGGCATGATTTAAAAAAATAACCAAGCTTTTACTTTTCTGTTTAGTCGGTAACAAAGTGAAAAATCAACAGTCAATTGGGATGATTTTTGATTTAATGCCAAATTTTCTTTGCATTATGCAGTAAACAACTGAAAGACTACCAGCAAATATAAGTCCACTACCGATTTTGTGGAGCACTAGATTGTGTTATTAATGTTAAACTCGAAAAAAAAAAATTTTGGTTTACCAGAATAATATGAAAGTCATACACTGGTGTGCATTTAGTCCGGATATCTTAATCTTATGGAGAATGTATTGGGAAAACTAGTACAAAAAGTAAATTAAATAGCTGCCAATATTTTTGATTAAGTCTGTCTAAGCCATGAACACTAAGAAGTTGAGTAAAATAAGTCATTTTGAGGAGTAATAATATTAACATTAGTGATGACAGAAGAATCAATGCTATTTTCAATGCTTAATTTTTTATTATATACAAAATTAGCGCTGCAGTTCTCAGCCATGACCAACTAATACTAGTGAATTATACCAACCAGAATATCATTGGTATAGCTCGGTAGGAAGAGCGTTGGCACGGCAAGGCAAAAAACCCAGGTTTGATTCCTGGTTCCGTCATTTTTCGCTCTGTTGGAATAAATCTCAACTATGATACTCCAACCATTCAATAAGATTTACCTAGTTGAAAAATATTTCCTCTGTCATTATGACAATGCTATTTATTTTGGTATTTTCTGCTCCTTTCACTATGGAAAGGACGTGATCAGCGGTGACATTCTTAGAATTTAGCATAGAAAAGTATCTTTAACATTGGAAATTTAACTTTAGTGTTTTGGGGATTTTCGGGACAATAAATATAATTTTCCGTATGGTTACCAGCAAAATTTGCATATTTAATATCTTTTTTATAGGAAATATTATAATCTTTAGTTTTGTGCTTTTCAGCGCACTTAACACAGACAGTTTTAAAGCCACAATTGCCGGACGAGTGATTAAAATACTGACAGTTGTAGTGCTCTTTAGTACCTTTAAAAGGTATGTTTCAATGGTAACATAGAAACCAAGAAAGAAAATTCATCAAATTTTTGCAAAATCAGGTGTAGGAAAAATATTAACTAAAGAGATCGGCAAAGGTAATTTAGTGTAAAAAATTTTCGGAGTTATCCAACAGAAGCAATAGATTAGCCTAATTTAATTAGTTCAATTTTAACTTCCTCAATAGGAATAGCCTTCAGAAGTGTTTAATGATATCCTTACAAGGCCCTCAAATTTTATCTGAAGTCCATAGAATTTGAGATTAGAGTCTGTAAGAAAATTGAGTTTTCTTATCCTGGTGGAAGAAAATTGCGTTTGAGAACCGTCAAATAGTTTTAAGGAAATACTATAGTGTCACCATTTAACTTCTTTTTAATTTTATTTCCAATTAAGTTATTAATGTTATTAACAATTTATATCCAGTTAGTAGTCATTTTTAAACTTATGGGTTCAAGTTTAATATTTTAAATTTTAGGAGAGCAGTATCCTGTGTATTTATGACTTTATACTCAAAGTTGTCTATAGCTTCATCTGCAATAGGAGCATTTTTTTAATGAAACACTAAATACCGTCGCTGCAGGAGCAGTTTCATTTGAATTTTTAGTCGAGCACGTGCTTATGACTTTTTCTCAAGAAGAGCAGTTTTTGAAAATTCCTTAGCTTATTATTTTCTATCTTAATGTTATCAGTTTAATAACTTGTAGATATTCTAGTTCTATCTTTAACTTTAGTTTAAAACTGGATTTAGTAACTTTAGGACGTTTGTACTGAATAGAATCCTGTATTTTGGGAAACTCAAGTTAAGTATATATATCACTGATATTAGTAACAATAACATTTAAGTTTTTCCCACGTCCATTAATATCAGGGAGATGTAGACATTGTAAAAAGGAATTGAAATTTCTCTACTCACTTTTTAAAAGAAAAATGATGGATTTCTTGATAAGTTCGCCACTTTGCAAGAAGAAAGTAGTTACCTTTTGCATTAGTTCAAAAATTTTGTTATGCTGCACCTCTCCACCTGATAGGACTAACTTGAATCAATATTTAAAAATCCAGTCATTTATCGGTTCTAATTCATTAAGAAATACACCATTTATATCCGCACTAGATGGCAGTACAAGATGACTCAAATGATCATCCATATTCGCAGTACCACAATCCCTTTAGACACTCATGATAGTTTTACGTATTCAGAACGGTGTCACAGCATCATAGTGCCAGAACAGATGAGTCTCTATCGAAATTAACTTTTTGAGTGCCAGTCTCACGAGTCACTAACTCACGTGTCATATTTCATCCTGATGTATTGGTTAGGAACCACTCAGTAACTGAACATTACAACAACTATATATGTAGTATTCTACACTATACTATATCTAAAGTATATACAGGTAACATACATTTTTTAATGAAATATATGCTTACAATAAATGAATTTTTATGAAATATATGCGGAGGTTACGTTTAAACTCGGCTGAACCACTCCTGGGAATATTATTTGTTGTGTTGAGGTGTTTCCAATTTTCTTGAATGTGCAATTTAGAAAACTTTTCCCAAATGAAAGGGGCACACTGATACTTATTATACTGTGCTTTTCATAGCTTCAATAGTTAATCGGGTCCTGGAAATATTATTTCCTGAAATTTCAGTTAATTTGATAGTCAGTTAGTAGAAGTTTGTTTAGAGACGTTTTAGATATCTGTTTTGGAATGTCTCAAGTGAATTTCAATTTTATCTACAGTGTTCAAAAATCAAAATAGAAATACTTCCATAAGATTGTTTTCTTTTATCGACTTTCAGTCACATAAACCCAAAGTTTTAACAATATTCACATCATCACTTAACAATACTTTGCAAAAATAGCTCTTCGCATAATTTCTCTGTTTCAGTAACTATTAGGAACGTTCAAAAAGTAACGGAGCCGGAGGCCTAGGAACAGAAACTAGTAGATGTATTTCAGAAGTATTGGCCCTGGCTGTTGAGTCCCACTGAGACACACGGCGGTGAATGGCTGTCTTGTGGCCTGGGGCTGCGATGTCAACCAGTTCCGCACGTAGTACTTGACGTCGTCGTCCGAGGTGAATCGTTTGCCCCTCAGAGCCTTTTTTAGGGGACCAAAAATGGCGTAACGAGTCCATCAACCAGCTGGACGATGTCATCGGTAATGCGGTTTGATGTTCCAGACCGTGCATCATCGGCTAAGGAAACCCGTTCTTTTCTGAAGCACTTGTGCCACGCCTGGACCCTTGCAAGGGACATGCAGCGTTCACCGTACACTTGTGACATTCTTCGATGAATGTCCGTTCCCCTTACTCCTTCCGCTGTCAGAAAACGAACAACACCTCTTTGCTGTTCTTTTGACGCCTCCATTTCACTGCTTACATCTTACAGCACGAATGAGCGTTGGACGACTGATGCATGCTTCTGCTAGTTTTGTAGTCACGTGACTTGCACTCGTAACCCTCTAGCGAAGGGCATGTGGACTTCCACGCTCTTGTCGGAAACTCTCTTTGTTACTGACGCAACTATATTACCATTCTGTCACCGGTTTGCACATTCCAGACTCCGGCTCGTTTCTTTTTGAACGTCCCTTATATATTTTTCATTTGTAGTAATAAGCAAAACAAAATTCATTATTAGCAGATTTACGTACACCGAAAAAAATAATTCTCAAATGTATCAAAGTTTGAGCACAAATTATAACTGACTGATATTCTTCATAAGTAAAATATATATTGATTCTGTGTAATAACAAAATATAAAAGTCAACAGCAGTTACAGGTTTCTTAAAAGATCAATATAAAATTTATAATCATGAAGGATTTTAAATAACAACAAAAACTTGTTAAAAGTTAAGATAAAATTCCAATCCTTTAAAAAAAAAATTGAAAATGTAATTCCTTAGGATTAAGGAAAAAGTGTTAATTTATGGTTTCTGTTTCATTGTTCTTCAGCTGAAAATTTCAGTCTTAGAACGATAGATTTTTATAAATATTTAAACAACAAATGTTTTAAAAGTTCTTCATTATGTTTAAGGAGATCAAAATTATTCGTTCATCATCAACAATTTTTTTAGCCAAAGAATATTTTGAAGAAAACTTTTTAAATACTTGTTAAAATACTTGGAATTCTTAGTCCTCAGATATGTTAGTTACTCATTAAAATGTAAAGTTTAATAACTTTGTTTTATCCATTTTTAAATTTCAGGCAAATTTATAAAAACTAGCTAACTGTATACATTAAAAATGTGACAAATATTTGTATTTTTAACAGAAGTAAATATTAAAACCAATGTTTAAAGTTTAATACTCATAATTATACATTTTTAAAGAATTTGAAGCAATAAGCCATTGATTATTTTTACGGTAGAGATATAATAAATGCTGCCATTAAATGTAAAAAAAAATAATAATAAAATCACGCTATCATATTGGATTTTGTTTTGAAGTATAACTTTTGTTTACTACGTTTATTGAAAATATTTAATTTAAAAATAAAAACAATGTAACTCTGTGGAAAGAATACTGGATCAATACAGATTTTACCATCTATTAAGCCATCATTACTGAGTATACCTTGAACAATATTGGCAATACAATAATTGCAATAAATATTGTACCGACATTTGGAGCTTTAATTTTTTTTTTCAATTTTGTCTTAAATGCCAATTAAGGTTTTGGCACCGTTTTATTGCAAATATATCCAGTGTAATGGCAATATTTCTATAATAGAGAAATTTGGTTACAAATATTTCTAATGTTAAAGTCAATATTTATCCAATATTGGGATTTCATTGAATGTATTGGCCCATTGGTACAACATTATGACTCAATATAGCGAATATAATCAATATTGTTTTATTGCTAGGTGTATTATATGAATCTAAAAAAATTCTACTTCACATAAAGTTGTTTGAATTTATTTTCTGCCATCTAAAATCCTATCTCTTGGTGTATGTTTATATACATTTTATGGCCCAAAGTCACCGGCCATTTTTGATTTTAGACGTTTTGTTACACATCTAGAGAAATACTTGACAAAATCTTCTGTAACTTCGGAAATACAAAGAACCTGATTTTTTTCAGCGAAGGTTTGATCAGGTTGGTGCTTAGGGGACCAACAACAAATTTAATAGAAAAAAAAAATTCGATCACCCTGTAAAATGAAATGCTCGAAATGGTCTATATCTGTAGCACACAGTTAGATGGATCCTGTGCAATACTGTGTTCATTTGTGTAAAAATAGCACGTATATTCACAGATATATAAAGGTTTCTTTAAAAAATTCAAGAAATTTCCTCATGTTTTTTTTTTTATTATAACATCCAGGGTTTTCAACCTAATTTAACACCACTTTCAGGAAACAGGCTAAAGTACAGTAGAAACAACATACTGTAATTAGAATATAAATATACTAGCTGTTACCCGTGACGTCGTTCACGTAACATTAAAAGAAAAATAAATGCAGTAATTAAGGAAAACATTTCACCTCCACTAACTAAAAACATATGTAATTAACCAACTCTTTATCACATTTTATATCAGACAATACGGTATTTCTTTGCTATAGATGCTTTGTTATAGGGGCATTGACATAACTAGGTCTTAGAAAAGTAAAATTTTGTGCTAAATAATATAAAAACAATTGTAAAAATGAAACTACAACCAATGAAACAAAAGTCAAAGGTGAGCGATGAAATGGTCATCTCGAAAACCAAAAAGTGTTTACCATGCAAAAATAAACCTGGTTAGAAAAATTTATTTACTTTGCGCCAAATTTCGCCCACTAAAAAAAGCACATTGACTATGGACCGGATTACAGAGCCTAATCTTCGTATTAAAAGGCTATTTATATAAAAAAATGTCTACTACGCGCTTTCACATTTATAATACAGTAAAACCCCGGTTATCCGAAAAGCATGGGAACGGGGTTCCATAGGAATTTTCGGATAACCGGGAGGCTACATTTTTTATTCTACCAGTTTGCACTGCTTACCAAAAAAATGAAACGTCCTCAGAAGGCTCTTCTTTTGTTTCATAATGACCAACGCACCCTGCAGAAAATGAGCTTGTGAAGGATGGGATTAAAGCGATTTTCTTGCCTCCGAATGTGACTTCTCTAATCCAACCAATGGACCAGTGTGCTATTGAGAGCATTAAGAGGAATATTTTATTTCCTCTTATTGTACAGGAAAAGACTTACACGGTTTTTGATTGAAGGACTGGCTGATGGAGCAGAAGTTGTGCAACATTTGAAACTTGTAGATATGAAGAAAGTAGATGCGAAGCTTCTTCATGGGATGAAGTTCAAAGTAAAACGTTAGTGAAATCTAAGTTATTGCCTAAGGTTGAGTCGCAAGTCTTTGAAACAAAGTTGGAGTCTGATACTACAGAGTCGGAAAATGATGTCGTTCGAATTGGGGACAGAAATTATGACAATAGTACTAACACATAAGCGTTTTTGGACAGGTTCAAGCAGTTTCTTGGGGGAAATATCAGAAAGTGAGTTTGAGGCTTGACTTGGTCCAACCACTGATGAGCAAGATTTGACAAATGCGGAAATAGTTGTTGCAGTGAATCGAGGAGATGTTGATGCTGAAGAAGAAAAACCTGAAGACACTGAGGATGCGAAGATTACACACAGTGAGGCTACTAAGATCCTAAATGCGGTATTTTGATATATTGAAGTGCAAGAAGATGCCACAGCGTCAGAGGTGTTGTTATTTAAAAGGTGGAATGATAAGGCAGCATTGAAGCTTTGCGAAATTGAAAAACAAAGGAAAATCACAACATATTTTGTAAAGAAATGATGTATAGTATGTGTCTGTGTAATAAAGTGTCTGCATTTACACAATGGTCCAAATAAGTAAGTTGACTTTGTGTATTCATTTAATAAAGAACATTCTTATTTAAGAATACATTTTTCATGAAAAAAAAATTAAGGTTTTTTGGTTAAGCCGATTTTCGGGGTTCTATTGTATTAGCAATTGACATGATCATCTTGTTTAATTGTCTACGCAATTCGGCTTGAAGAAAAGTTCCATTACTTTTTTATTTCTTCTTTGATCTTGCATTACGCGAATTTTTCGATAAATTTGATTTTTGTTTCGATAACATTGTTTTGTTTTTTAGGTTATTAAAAATATTATAAATTTACTTAAACATTTCATTAAAAGTTATGTCATTTTTTTCATCTTATAAGACTTTACAAAAATACATTATAAAAAAGAACATTCAAACAAGTTATTTTTTAAAATGACGACAACCTTTTTATTATTTTAAAGTTAAAATAAATGTGGACTTAAAATCCGGTTGTCAAACCGTAATTTACAAACGTGTATTTTGAGCCTTAATATTAATACTGAAAAAAGGAAAGTGATGTTTCTTTGACGTAATCATATTAAATCATTAGGTTTTGTGAACGAAAATGCAATTTTATTAACATTCGTCAAAAATAGTTTTTTTTCAAGCAATTGAGTTAAATTTTTTGTTTTTAAGAATTAAAATCTTAATTTATCGCTAACCATGGCGTCATTTTTGACATGGATAATTTTTCATATTGTTGACATTTACTATCTATTTTATTTTCAAACGTCCTTTTTTAAACTTAAAAAAAATAATTTAAATTTTTATATTAGTCGTGCGCAGACGATAAACCGCCAAGTGTTGTTCCCATCGCCATAATACTGGTTTTATTTAATTTAAACTGCAAATCTTTCACTCATTTCATTTAAAATACAGAACTTTAATTTTAAATATATACATTTAAATTACATATATTACATACACTTAAAATACACCCATTTCATGAGAAATACAAAAGAAAAAAGAAAAGAAAGAAACAAAGAAAAAAAGGAACAAAGATAGGAAAAATTCCATAATCATTTTATTTTAACATCAAAGCATATCTGCTTTATTTTCGATGTATGGCGTTATATTCGCCTGCTTCCTGTTCTTACTTAAATTCATGAAGCTTGTATTATTATGAAATACTTGAAAAAGTATGTTTTATTTCTAATATGACATCATTTAATCATATCTGTAATTCTTAATTATTTTATTTCATTTTCATTTTTCACGTGGAAAATTTTCATATGAAAATAATTGTTGAGGTAAAATTATTATTCCAGGTTTTGTATTTATTGGCAACGATAATGCTTAGCAACGTAAAATGGTTAATTAAATTTCACAGGAAAAATATTAATTGATTCTCTATAAAAATAATGAAATTTTTAATTATTAAGAAAAATATTTGAAAATAATAAATAACATCTACCCTATATTAATTTATGGATTATAATTCATCGATATGCAAAGATACAGGACCATCAAATCCTCCGTTTTGACTTTTACTTCAGCCAAACATTCACACACCCAATCGCATTAGGATTTAATATTTAATGAGATATGAGTATGAAATAATTTTAAACTGTACATGCGTTAAATAAAACAAAAGTTTTTCATAATTTAGAAGTCAACGATATAAGGCAACTTTTTTAGTCGAATATCGTAAACATTCAGAGAGATTTCGGTAATATGTTGTGCTAAATTTCAGTTGCTTTCGAAAAGTACCCGGGCGATAATGAATTTTACACATATAGTCATTTCCTATTAACTGATTTCCAATAAATAAGTTGCTATTTCACAAATGTCAACGCGTAGCTTTGGAACTGATGCTTTTATTTTGATAATTCTTTTTTGCTGGAATGTTCGTGTTCTGATGGTTTAAGAAAAAAAAAATTAAAATATCAATAAAAATGAAAAAAAAAATTGAAAAATTATGGAAAATCCCTTACCATTCAACTATTTTTAGAGGGCAAATAAAATTCAGCTCACTCAATTTCCGACATTTTTATGCATTTTCACAATATTCGACTAGCTGGCTACTAATGTATGCAAAAAATGTTTGTTAACTTTAGCGCACGTGCAGTAAATTTTATTTCATACAAATACGCAAATTTCATAAAATATTTAATATATTTTTATTCTAATTCTAATTTCTGGGAAGACCTAACTTGTCAATGGACATTATACTAGAGAAAAGTGTACGTCCGTGAGAAGAAATAGTTCTTTACCGAATTTCAAAGAAAGGGCACTTTAAATCTGATTTTTTTTAGATCTTTGCATTGAAAAACATGGCTGATTTTATTTGGGGGCATTAAATGCATGTCTACCAAATTTATTCTTTACTTACCACTATATTTTAAAATAAATTTATTTTTTACTTGCCACTATATTTTAAAATAAGTGGTTGCCTTATTTATTGGCAGAAAGTTCTGCCATTAAGCAAACATGAATTTCTTAAAAAAAAAAGTTTTCGTACGAAAAGTCAGTCACGAGCTACTGAGCTTAATCTATAGTCATTTTTATGATAAATACTTGTAATATTCAAGGAATATATATTTATTCGCATAAAAAGTTTCTGGCAAAATTTTCGGAGATTTTAGATTGTTGATGTCCAATCAAAAGTTCATTTTTTAAACTATTAAAGATAGAACAGAAATTCCAATGGATTTGAATTTTTCGAAAAATTTTACCTCAAGTACATACAAAACATATGGATAAAATATATAAAATAACAAGAATTTTCTTTTCTGTAAAATAAAACGGTGGAAGGAAGTTTTTATTTACGAACAATCAACTCAACGTACATCCGTACTTCCGCGTAAACAAGTTAAAAGTGTTGTTATTTTAATTACAAATAACTGATCAGCAGTTAATTTAATTTGCCTTTTACGATATTGTATAAACTCTATATTTCAAAAGTTTTTAGATTCAGAAACAACAAGAAAAATTTATCAGTTATATAGAAAAAAATAAAACCCAATTTGGTTTGAAAGATTCTTAGGTCTGAGGCTAAATTGCGCCATGCCTGTTTTGGTTACCACTGGGTATCCATTTTGGGTACTGTTAATTACTCATTTAAAGAATCTACGAGCGCCAAAGTAAGTAAACAGGCTTTCATAGCTTTGCCTGTATTGACAATTAAGCCTTGCCGGCACCTTTAGTTACAGGGCCGTAAGAAAATATGCTTAACCTTTCAACGGTCGCATGATTTTTTTCTTTTAACTTTTCTGCGAAAGTACCTACACTATTAAAAAAATATATTATATATCAGCAATAAAGGTCATGTTATAAGAGCTATAATGCATATCAGTTGTAAAAGCAGAGTTTTAATTTTTGGTGCCATTTGTAAGAACAGATTTTTAGAAAAATCACGTTTTCATAAAATTTGCGACAGTGAGCCCACTTTAAGATTACGTAAACTTTTATATAATATGCATTTACCATATTGGGCATTTTGTGAGTTAAATTAATAAAAAAATGTATTTTTCTACTTTTCCTTTTGCATGTTTCTTACTTATTAGCATTTTAATAGGACAAAACTTTTTATGCCTGAAAAATAAATTTTGAAATCATTCTTCCTGTACACATGTCTAATATTGTAATCAAAAACCCTTTCTAGCGCCTTAATGATCAATTTCCAATAATACAGCCCTTAGTAATAAAAACATTAAATATAATAATAAAGTTTACGACTCATTTAAGTTTATATCTCTGATTTCGAAAGGAACTGTATAAATTTTAAATATTTACTTCAGTTTACTTTATGCATCATATTTGTCAATAAATGCCATGTCAATAAAACCCATCCATTCATTTGCACGATCTGAGACTTAGTTAAAATCTGATGTAGTCAGACTTATGCCATGAATACTGCCTACGTCATGGTACTATTATGCTAAATATTGTATATTTAGCTTTACAAGAATATATACATGAATCATGCGTTGATGGTAAAATTTATTTTTTATTTTTATTAATAAATATTTTAAAGATAGAAAGAATACATTATGAGGTAAATTTATCGTCTAATATGAATAGAGTGGGGCCCTGTATTATATTCGTCCCAGTTTTTGTAACAGGTAAAGGCTAAAGTATAATTTGCGAAGAAAAATTTGTAAAGTATATTTTAGGAAAAGTATACTTTCTGACGAACGGTAAAATTCAAACTATGATAGGAAATATTAAAGTAATATTAAGAAATATTTTACCTATTTCCCATACCTCATTATCAAATATTTTTAAAAAAAGATATAGATAATCAATCTGTAAAGAATTAAATATATTTTGTAAATATCTTCATAAAAAGGAATACTTTTTAAATCAATAAAAACCGACAGTTGTAAATTGACAAAAACACGCTTTCTAAACACTTTCAAATTACGAGAAAACATCTAGCAATAATCATTTGAAATCATTGCACTTGAAATGCTTCAAAGTACCCAGGCGTTGTGCAGATATATCATTTTTTAAAGCCTTTACGTGGTATCGATTATTTTCTTTTAAGTTTCAATGAACTGTCGTCATTTCTATTTTTCTTAAATATACTTTTTCTAGAGGAGACTGCTTCTTGAAAACTATCATTGATTTTCTTTTCCGAAAACTTATTTTATAGTAAATTTTACTGAAATGTATACACTTTTTTTTTAGCATAAACTTTACATTTTCTCTTGCATTTTTATAAGAATTTTATAGAAAAAAATGTTTATTAAAAAACTAATTTGAAATTCGTCCGATATTTAAATAAAATACGCGTGTCTGTTAAAGTAATGGAAAGCAATCTCTAGAGTCCAAACGCCCGAGTAAAAACCAGCCAGTCTTTGGTAAAACAAAATTGTTTTGTTGATGCCTACGGCTTCTTAAATATTACGTCACTAATTACAAAAGACCATGCATATGTTTAAAAAAATGATTTTAAGAGTTTAATTACCTTCATAAAAACTTCATGATTTTCTAAATTAAGAAAATATGTTGACAACATGCGGGTGAAAATTCTTTTAATTAACGCAATATACAAAACAAAATCTAGCAATGCAAGAATTAAGGCAAACATTTCTTCATAACACCATAAAATAAAAAATGCGCATAGTGTTTTGAAAAAAAAAAAAAAAGTGCTACCACTTTGAAGGCAGATTCTGCTTCCCTTAATGATAAACATTTTTCAACTATTCTGTTATTGATAATGCTGTGGATAAATTTAACAGATTTTCAATTGAATATATTATTTCTATATCTGTCAAAGCCAAACCTGATATATTAATTGTTCTGTCTTTTTATCTTCCTTTACATTCCAATTTTCTAAAGTCTTAAAATGTTTCAATCTTAATGTTATATTTTAACCTGTCAATAAGTTTCAGCTCCCCCACACTAACAAGGAGACCGCCAAACATGGTGCGCACAGATTTTGATGATTTTAAGGTATGTTATAGAGGTCAAACCCCTAACTATCCTGGTCAAAGGTTTCCTTCAAATGGCCCTTAGTTTTTGAGAAATTCGGGGTTAAAGTTCAGCATACGTTTATAATACCCAATAGATTGCTACTTCGAGCGGAGGTCTCTGTGGTGCAGCGCTAGCCTGCGGGATTTCTGAACGCAATGCAAGGGTTCTGTACCCTCCTATGCCTTTTTTTTTTCTAATTTTTGGCGCATTGTACGTTTCAAGCAGAAGTGGGAATTCTACGTTGAACTTTTTTATATATATTATATATATATTTTTATTTTTTTATATTTTTTTCCTAATAAATTATAGAATGTTTCATAAAATCTTATAGCTTTTCTGCAATTATTAAACTAATATTCTATTTACGAAACTCCAAGCTAATTAATGTATAGATTTATTTATTTATTTATTATTATTTACTTTTTTATATTTTAAGCACAGTTCTGAAAAAATACTTTTTTTTTTCTTTTTTCTTTTTCTTTTTTTTTTTTTTTTTAAATGTTATACAATTTTATTTTGTATAACTTATACAAAATAATTTTCACTTCGAATCTCCCAAACGTATGTGAGATTAGATATTTTCAAAGAAATAATAAAATTTTAAAGCAGTAACACTTATATTTTAGTTTTTTGCAGTTGTATAAATATTTAGTGCACTCTAAATACATTTATCATTAAAGTTCAAAATCAATATCATTTTTCAATCGCACAAAAAAATGACAGATTATATTTCAGATTTGTTTTCAATCTAACAAGTAAAAACACTGCCAATATCACGCATAAAAATTTAACTGGAAAAGCAAAAATCGTCTGTAAATGAGAGATAAAATTTGTAATACATACAAAAATATATATATTTTTTTAAATCGTCTGCTGCGACTTTCATGGAAATATCAGAATGAAATTATTTTCCTTGGCATAAGCTTTTTTTTCAGCCAGTTGCAATGTTTGTAGTAATGCTGTATATAGGAAAATTCTCTAGATTGTAATATAATGGAAGGAACAAGCACTGATATGGACAATTCTGCCTTGGAAGAAAAACTAAAATATGAAGTAACGAATGCTCTAAAATATTGCGAGACATTGTTAGAAAATGATAATCTCTTTACACATTCGCCATCTGTTAATAATTCTAGTGCTTCTATAGCAATGGCTGAAGAATTCCATAGCTCAATTTTAGACATATTGGACAGTCGGCAAATTATTTATTCAGATGAATTGATAATGATGAATGAAGAAGATGAACATAACGAATTTACAGAGGTATGTTTTGTTACTTTACCAAAAATATTCATTATATTTATTGTTCAATAAAATAAAAAAATCGAAATTAAATAATTTAATTTTAATTATTTATTTATGTAGTGTCCGGGATTTCACGAAGATGAAGCGAATTTTGTGGCTGAGGAATTTTCACCCGAACCACGTGACTATATCCCATTGTGGTACAAAAAGAATGTGGTTGCTTTAGCTGAAGCACATCCAAAATGGAGTTTAAAATCATTGCAAGCTAATGGAGCAAGTCGCTTAAAACAAAATCATCTCTTATGTAGATGGAAAGATGATGTAAATCGTGGAGGTACTTATTTTGACAAATGGAAAAGCATCGATTATGAAACGTATGAAAGATTTGTTGAAGCTCGAAATAATATGGAACAGGTAAAACAAAACGAAATTTTTCAATTACTGATGTAACTGCAAAAAAAAATTGAAAACTATTATATTAATTTATTAACTCATTTTTTATTACTAATATACAGGTCACGA
This sequence comes from Maratus michaelseni, assembly GCA_963931845.1. Classification (NCBI taxonomy): domain Eukaryota; kingdom Metazoa; phylum Arthropoda; class Arachnida; order Araneae; family Salticidae; genus Maratus; species Maratus michaelseni. Next base: position 326,136,056 of record OZ007588.1, read on the forward strand.
CACGGACTTTACAACACTGGGCAATGAGTGCGGCTGCTTGTTTTCAATCGGATGATTTCCATTTCCTTGCAAGTCCCAGATGGGTAGAAATATTTAAAAAGAACCATCGGATAAGACAACGTAAAGTGACGAAATTTGTCAGTCACAAAGAAATTACAACGATTGAAGAAATAATGGAAGCGGCTGAAAGATTCCGTGTACAAACAAAAGTGCTAATTAGTAAATTTGACTTGGATTACGTAATTAATACGGATCAAATTGGATACCAGTACCAAACAACCTACAACAGATCACTTGCTGAGCGAGGAGCTAAAGCAGTGTTTGTCAAAAAAAATTTGAATAAATTAACGCATTCTTACACAGCACAGTACTCTCTTACAGCATCTGGAATTGTTTTACCATTCGTGTTCATTTGCTTACGTGAACAATCTGGAACAATTGGTCCAATTGTTCAAAAGAAGGTAAGTGAATTGAGCGCCACGTTTAAGAACGTAATCGTTACGTGTTCAAAATCCGGTAAGTTGACAAAGCAAACCTATGCAGAATATTTAAAAACTTGTCTTCTTCCCTACGTTAAGAAAAATACTTTTCTTTTGATAATTGATTCGTGGGGAGGTCAGACAGATTCGACAATCTATGATGAGATTTTCGAAAATGAAAATGGGGAGGTATCGTGCATAAAAAAAATAATTCCACCAAAATGTACCCCTGTTTGCCAGCCATGTGATGTCTATTTTTTTCGCCAAGTAAAAAATTTCATGAAAAGGTTACAAAATGCAACAAGTTTGCTAGAAAACCAGAGGGAAATATCTTCACGAGAAGATATTATAAAAATACATTCAATTATATTACATCAATTTAGCTCCCCTCACTTCCGCCCTATGATAAGATACGCATGGCCTGCATCAAAATTAATAGATAGCAGAGAAAGTTTCATAAATCTAAACGATTTATGCTTTCCAACAACATTGTTAAAAAAATCATGTTCGTGTAAAAAAGTTGCGCTGTTTGTAATGTAATTTTATGTTTTGAATGTTTTTACGATAAGTATCATCCAACTAACTGTGTATTTACTAGTGATGATTAAGCATTTTCGTTTCTCATCTTTTAACGTATTTTTGACGTATTTACCGCAAATTAAGTTTTAAAAAGCATACATACTATATTCATTTACCCTTTTTAATGTATTTATCGTAAATCAAGTACTAATATATACATATATATATTAAATTTATTTATGCTTTTCTCCAACAATGTTAAAAACATTCATGATCATGCAAAAAAAGTCGCTTTTTATAAACTGTGCTGTTTTTAATGTCATTTTATGTTTTAAAGGTTTTTACAATAAGTATCCTTTATTAAATGTGTATTTATTTGGACTTATACGGGTGATAATTAGCATTTCTTTTCCAACTTTTAATGCATTTTTTAATATATATAAAAGTAGAGTATTTAAAAAATATATATTATGTTAATTAAGGCATTCTTCCAACATTGTTAAAAAAATTTCATCTTAAGAAATTCTTTTTATGGCGATTTCTAATGCCATTTTATGTTTTGAATACTTTTGCGATATGTATCACCCAATTAATTCTATATTTATTTAATTAAAAATGTCAATGACGGTAATGATAAACATTTTTGTATCTCATCAGTTAAGATGTTGCAAGATGTTTAGAACGAATCAAATAATATTAAAAGGATATATAATTTTGTAAATGTTTTCCTCATGAATTACTTTAAAAAAAAAATAGAAAATGCAAGTAAAAAAAGTATGTATTATTTTATAACTATGATAAATAAATAAATAAATAAATAAACATAAATGCCAACAATAATAGTAAGTTAAAAAAAAAGACGGGACTTCTAGACTTTAATTATCTTGGATTTTCGTCGACACAAATATAGTTTAATAAATGCAGAAAAACTATAAATTTTTATGAAACATTCGAAAATGTAAATATAATTTATTATGAAATTATAAAAAAGTTCAAAGATGCAGAATTCCCACTTCTGCTTAAAACGTACAATGCGCCAAAAATTAAAAAAAAAAAAAAAGGGCATAGGATGGGACAGAACCCTTGCATTTCGTTCAGGAATGCTAGCGCTGCACCACAGAGACCTCGTTCGAAGTAGCAATCTATTGGGTATTTCAAACGTATGCTGAACTTTAACCCCGAATTTCTCAAAAACTAAGGGCCATTTGAAGGAAACCTTTGACCAGGATAGTTAGGGGTTTGACCTCTATAACATACCTTAAAATCATCAAAATCTGTGCGCACCATGTTTGGCGGTCTCCTTGTAAGTCTACTGTTCTTCATCTTGTAAATGGTGAACTTATACTGTCTCTTCTAATAAGTGTCGTTTATCTCACATAGGTCAAAGTAAAAGAAAACCTGATTAAAAGAACCCTCCAGATATGTTTATAACCAAGAAATTTCTAAATCTTCTATTGACAAGCATTCTTGGGAATCCTGCTATAGTTTTAATTTTCTAAACGCTATAATTATCTTTAATGCCATTAGTACCTCAGAATTGGACTTTCTCGAAAATTTTGCTATTTGGCTTATTTGTGAGGTTATAGTTTAATGAAAATTTTGATTCCACCATGCTTTCTCAGCTTGAAAAATCTTGTTCATTTCAATCATATATATATGTATTAATTATTTGGTATTTAATTTTCATATTTGTATATATTATTACATTTTAATTTCTATTTTATTTGCATTTATTTCATTTATTTTCGTTATTATTATTATTATTATTATTATAACTACTTTATTTTTCCTTTACTTACTTACTTAATTAATTAATTTACTTGAATTATTATTTTGTTGTTTATTATATATATTATACATTTTCTTGTAATTTCCTTTTACTTTTCTGACTCTGTTTTTTATTCAATTTGCTTCATATTTCTCCTTCTGTCCTGTCTTCTTTTGATTGGCTAATGCTCTCTGTGTGATTAGCTGAATCCTTCTGCTTTCCTATTATTTTCTTTAACCTGTCCCTTTCCACTCCATTTCCTTTCAGTCTTGCTCTTTTCTTCAAAATAATTGCACATCTTCTTTGTGCCTGAAGAAGAAAGACAAAGTTATTTCGATATTACCTAAGCATTTCTTAATTCTATGGTGTTATTAAGAAGTTTCTTGCCTCCATTTATGTATCACATCATTGTAATATAAACTATGCAGGTATAAAATTCTATAAAAATCACTTTATTCGGTCTCTTAATTCTCTTTTACATTTTAATGAACTATAATTATTCCTAATAATCTCAATGGTATACTTTCTACAAGAGGCAGCCTCTCAAAAATATTTAAGATTTCATTTTCCCTAAAGTTATGCTACATTATTTTTTGTTGAAACTTGCACGCATTTTGTTCTATACACCTTTTTAAATTGCTTGTTTGGTTCACGCTTACCACATATTAAAGTTTATTTTATTAATTACAAAATCCGCTATATATGGTTTTAAGTATGGTTATAATGATTTCAATATCTTGATAAAAACTATATGACTTTCTAAATTCATAAAAGTAAATAATTGTAGAATAACAAAAACATGCCTTCTAAAATCGTTTCAATATATATATTACTCAAAAATAACTGGAAATAATCATTTAAAATCATTATAATTCTAATGTTCATAGCAAATGACCCGTGGACTGTGCAGACATAGCATATTTTAAAGTCTTTTATTTGATATTGATTATTCACTTTTAAGTTTTCGTTAACTATCGCTATTTCAGCTTTCTTTAAATATACATTTTCTGCCGGAGACAGCTAGTTCTACAATATGAATGATTTTTTTCCCCTAAAGTTATTTCATAGTAATTTTTATTGAAATGTATGCGAGTTCAGTATTATAAGCTTTTGTAATTATTCTTTATTTATAAAATTATAAATAAAGATAGTTTGTATTCTTTACGATGTAACAAAATATTTTTCAACTTTTTCAACATGCTATCAGAATAACACACATACATAACTAAGCAACGTAACATTTCCTTTAAAATCAAGTCTAATATTTGAGATAAATTTTATAAAAAAAACTATTAAAAAATATAATTCTTTTCAGCTTTATTTCATACTTCTAAAATACTATTATTTGAAACTATTTTTCAACTAAATTCCTGTTGTAATCACTCACACGATTTTCTATAGACCGGTAACTCGCAGTGGCGTGATGGTTTGGCAGGAAATAAAATCGTGCTCTTTTGAGACTAATTGCAGTACTTTTACGATTATATAAAATATAAACAGCGTGCATACTTTTTGATTGGTTAAAACTCGCGGCAGCCTATTATTTTACATTTGTATATAAAATACTGCTAAAGTGGCTTATTGTGTGTTTTAGGTTGTTAAAAACTTCATGCCACCTTATTTATCCGAGGAGTATCTAATTTTATCTAATGCTGTGATCTGCCCTACTCTCCTGAAAATTTGACAATTTTTCAATACACTTCGTGTAAATGAAATCTTATGAATAAAATCTCTGTAAATGAACTACACTTTATTTACCGGAAATTTACTCTCAATTCTGCATTCGACTAGAAATCGAATTAAATAGCTACAACGGGTGATACAGCGGACGAAACCCCCATCCAATACCGTTTCACACACACACACACACATATATATATATACGTACATATTTGCACTTTTTTCACTTCATTTGATAATCCTTAAATATTATTTTCTTATATTTTCTACTCTTTACTTTTCTCTTTTCATTTCGTATTCTTGGATTGAGTATGTTTCCTGGAAATTGTCTATCAAAATACGATTTGATACTGGCATTAAATATGGACTAATTGATTTACGATATTTTTGAAAATATATATATATATATTGATAGATATATATATATAGAGAGATATTTAAATATAAATATAAATATAATAGTTATTAGTGGAGAGTCCTGCTATCCAATCTGCGTATGCTCATTCCCACCAGTTTATTTGAAAAGTTATCATCACTTTATTTAATTGTCTTGATTGAAGATTGTAAATGAAAGGGTTTAAATTTTCTTTTGAAAAGCAACACTAGATTTTATTTTACAACTTTACTTCAGAAACGTAACGGTCTGCCGCCCGCCAAGTAAGATATCCAATCTTTTCCAAGAGAACGAGAGGCGGAAAGCAAGACTTAAAAATGTACCTATAAATTTGAGCAGCAATACAGTAATAATAGCAGCAGTAGTAATAACAACAATTTCACTATAAGAAATAAATCCTTTTAAATATGCAACGCGAAATAATGCAAACAGTTTTAGTAACTTTATATGTGTTCCTATACATACGTATTTTGAAAACAAGCAAATATTAAAACAATGAAAAAGATGATTATCAATACAGAAATTTCCCAAGTGTCTATACGCAGATACAGTATTATGCACTTTTTAGGGTTTCATTCATCTCACGAAACCCTATTACTCCCGCTTCGTTGTATGTCTGTCACAGAGCCGGTTCTCAGAAACTATATAACTGACAGGCATAAAAGTTTGTGTATATATAGCTGAATACTTACTATAAAGCTCAAAATTATAAAATTTTAAAAAATCGTATTATTTTAATATATAGAGATAAAAAACCAAAAATCTAACAGCCTTTTCCTATTAAGTTTAAACATTTTTCGTTATAGCCGTTGCCAACAATTAAAAATCCACAATAAAATTCATTCTACAGTAATTAATTTTCTATTGAAAGATTTCCACGTGAAAAATGAAAATGAAATAAAAAGTTTCACCAATTGAAAAAATGATTAGTATGGCGTCATATTGGTAATAAAACGGACATTTTCAAACATTTCTGAATAATACAAGGAGTATGAGTATGTGTAAATACAGAAAGGAGCTTAATATGACGTCATTAGAGAATTAAACTGAAAATTAATCTGACGTCATATTGTAAGTTTAACGTATTTTTCAAATGTTTGAGAATAATACAAATAGAGTATCAATATGAGTAATAGAGAATAGTAAATATATGAGTTTGAGGTACGTATTGAATCGTGATAAAAACCCGATTATGATAATATTCGCATATTTTATCATTTTAAAAGTCTCTATACAACATGTTTAGTTATGAAATTGTTTTTTTTTGTTAACTATCGCATTTAGTCTACATGACAGATATTATTATGACAGAGTATATTAGCGAGCTTCGCTCGTTATCGGGCCGGTTCAGATATTCGAAAAAACGAGAAAAATAGACCGGTAAATTTTTACTTTATAAAAAACATGACTTTTTTTTTTTTTTTTTTTTTTGAAAAAATGAATTTATTTATATTTATTAAAGAAAAGATAAAGTGTTTTGAAAGGAATACCCTTTGTACGACCTTCGATCACACTTACCCACTTGTTTTTTTATCTCGCTTAGAGTTAAAGTATTTAAGCAAAGAGCTGCTAAAAACGAGTTAAAACTGAGATATCCAGTTTTACTTGATTATGCGGTCTTATCTTACATTCCACCACGTAACATGTATGTTTTAAAAAAGTAGAAACTATGATTAAAATTTGCTTACATAAATTATGAACTTATTTAGAAACTCTCGTTAATTTAATTTTACTCATATACAATAATATAAAAAACAGATATTTTCATAACTGTGTTCATTAACAACATTGCTGAAGGAATAAAGTTATAATATAACAAAAGTATAAATTTGACTTTTTGTACTTCCATTAGCTTAGCTAATTATGTTTCTCGAGACACTATTAACGTACTTAGAGTAACATCCTAATTAAAATTTGTACTTTTCCTGTATACTTCAAAACTGTAATAAAATGGGTAAAGTACGAGAAAAGACATGTTTATTTCTTTAATTTTCACTTAAAATAGTTTAAAACGCTGCAGCTTAAGTTTTTTTTTCTGAAGTTGTTGTTTTATTTTTGAGAGAGAGAGAAAATGCATAGCAACTGTTAAAGAATGTATTAAAAAAGGTATAAATGAAACATTTTGGATTAAATTTCTTGGAGGAATTTTTTTAAAAGAAATGTGAATAGCATATTTGTATTCTACTATTAGAATGTTTAATGATTTTTTAAAATTTTTTGTACAAGATTTATGCTTTGTAATAAAATAGTTAATGATTTGTAGCAACGCGTTTAAAATCATTGTTTTACCGCAAAATTATTTTAATTAAGTTTTGAAAACAACAAGTAAAACAGTATTAAAATAAGCATGCATCAAGTATAGATTATTAAACACTTTACAACACATCCATATTACTGTAACAAAACTTCATCTTTTGATAAAGTGAAAGATGATGTCTAAGTGAACAGGTTGGAAAACTCATAACACGTTTGAAAAGCCCAATTTCAGCAATCACAACAAATAGTTGGAAAATAATTAGAATTATTTTATGTTATTTTGTGAAGCTCAGTAAATGATATTCTGATTTGTATATATACTACATAATAAGCTAAAATTTAGTTCAATTAGGAAACGCATAACATAGTTGAAATTTCCTCTTCAGCAACACCCGTAAAAAAAAAGTTCTCGAATTCTATTGCGGTGTCTTATATATTATCTATAGAATTTATACTCATCAAGTAATATGCATAACATTAGTTAAATTTAACAATACCACAACTGAAAATCACTTGTAGCAATTATCGCTCTTATACAGTAATTTAACCAATTGTTTTTGTGTTGTCTCTGCAAATGAACCATACACACCATATTCTACAGTGAGCATCTTGTAGTGTACCTCAGTTCTGCATATCAGTTTCAATATGTTTGAAATAGTGTAACATCATTAAAAACATTCCAAACTAATTTCTTTACAAAGATCATAATGTAACGGATTACTTTTGAGTGTCCCTGTAAGCGAACTATGCTACACACTTTTAATACCTACCATACCATAGTAAACGTTAATAACATATGTCAACTACGAGGCCAACCGAGTATATTAATGCGAGTGAGAGCACGGCCACTTAGACTGACCAATAGCCAGACAAACCGAATTCATAAACACTTTACAACTATGTTTGAAAGAGTTAAAATTGTTAAGTTTTGAATGTATACTCGTCAAGTTTGGAAATAAATTGTAGATTGTAATAATCTTCTTCTTAGTTTTACATGTATTATTGGAGATCTATATTTACGTTACTTTGTATTTATAGCAGTAAATAAAGTTTTATTGCTACGTCACACGTTGATAGATAAAAATAATTAATGCTTAATTTATAGTTTTCAAGTAATCTTTATATGAAAGTACGTTTTCTTGTTCTGTTTGATGGAGTAAAGATTTGAATTATGCAATATTAAAAATATATATATATGCGTTTAAAGGAAAGAAATAACGCGACATTTAATATTACTATTATGCTTAGCGTTATAGGTATGTATATAGATTGCATAAGGCTTATTTGGGTAATTTTAGACTTTTCATACAGATTTCGTTTTTAGTCCCACACAGGGTGGTTTATTCTTTCAGGCAACAGTAAAATTCATGTTTATGGAAAGTCACAGCCATCCATCGTTGCCACAGGTTAATCTCGAAAAATGAAACGTTTGAAGTTAGTGAAAACATTAATAGCTCATTTTATTACTTTATTATTATATAGTACTTTATAATATGTAGTAATAGTTATAGTTAATATAGTATAGTACTTTATTAACATAAAGTACTTGCACAAAATTGTTAGACAAACTGCATTAGAAAGGTAAAAAATTGTACATTTTTAATATAAATTTCAAATCTAATGATTATGCCATTTTTCAAATATTGAATTTCAAAAATTACCAAACTTTCCAATGAAGTACCATAGCGAAACCTTCACGCGTAAAAAGATAATGATAACGGCAATGTGTCCCGACGTGTATCGTGTATACTGGCTAGCATGAGTAACAAATTATAGTAGACTTAATATTCTGTTAAAATATAAAAGTGAATTATGTATATACCTTTTTTTTTAAAAAAAAAAAGAAAAACATTTTATCACAAACATAAACAAAACTTTTTCTTCTATGTATTCCCTAATACCAAATATATCGTTTTATCGTCTGCTGCATCGTTTTATCGTCCATAGCAATTTGATAAATTAAGTTTCATTCAAAAAATTGCACAGTAGTAGAAAAATATTTTTCTAATTCGAATAGTTATTGAACAACTCAAAACTTTAACAGGGGAATTCTTATTTGTTATTTATATATTTTAAAATTGTTTGTTGTCATTGCGTTTTTATGTTAAGGTAAAAACGGTTAAACAGCTAGTTTGTTTCTGTTTTCATTAATATATTGTAAATTTGGCACTTTCGTGTTATAGAGGCCCCCAAGGATGAATCGCCAAGATTTATCGTAAAATTATAAAGCATGTGTGACATTATAATAATATATGATATATATAATATATAACATTTCTTGACGTATGTGACCAAGTTATAGTCATATATGATGCATATATGATGTATATATATGACATGTGTAAGGTAAAGCTATGATAGTCTGCGCACAATTCAAAATAATAGCAATAAAAAATCTAAATATTAATTTTTTGCTAAACTATCCATGAATAATTTTTACTTCATTTGTTTTTTATGCATTTCCATTGCTATTTTGTTGTTATGTTGAAATTTAATAGAACAGCTGTAATAAAACCAAGAAAGTTATTTTGCGCAATCTATCCTTACAGGGTTGGTGCGATTGCGCACATGGGTAGGAGAGATTGTTACTAATAATAACTATAATTAATTTGTTAACAATACTTTAACAATACACTTAAATGACATTGCTGTAAAGGTTTTTGGGAACAAATTTTATTGTATTGGGAGTGAATATTTCAACATAATACTTACAGAATCAGAAAAAAGAAATAATTTTAAAAATGATTAAAAAATTTTAATTAAAGGAAAAAAATAAAGAATCAGAAAAAGCAAGTCCAGATAAGATTACAAAATAACATTATTTAACTTAATAACACGTGTAACTTAAAATTAGTCCATTTTCATTTTTCATTTTTTATGCAAATTTACCAATAAGCTGCGTAATCTCTCCTACCATGGAAACTATTGGGAACAATGTGCCATCTCTCCTAAGTAGCAGATGCGCAAACTCTGCAATTTCGGTAGGAGAGATTGCGCGGTCTTTTATTTAAACATGGCCGCTACTAAAACGAACCGTTGATGTTCACATTGTTAGTCTAGATTAGTAGCTTATGAGAAATCGTTTAAGATTAAAATATTTTGTACTATTGACATTGTATAGAAATTCTGATGAATAGCTATGCAAATTCAAGCACTTACTTTGGGAAAACAAAAGAAAATAGCATTACTTTATCTTAGACGCTCAAATCAATCAATATGCACTTTAAGTAGACACTCCACTACTGTTGTTGTACAACTACCTGGAGTGGCTGAACTCTCACTCTACTCCTTCCCCCCGAACCTCTATGTGCGCAATCTCTCCGACCGCGCCGTCTCTCCTGGATTTACCTTATATGATGTATATACGACATATGAGGCGTAAATAATATGTGTATAATGACGTATATGGCACATATAGGAGTATTTGGAATATATATATGCGTATATAGGATGCTTTTATATGCTTTGCGATGATCTTGGCGAAATCATAACTGCAACCTTGGCATAATCATAACTGTGGGTGCCGCTATAACACGAAAGTACGGTAATTTTTTTAGGCCACACACAGGGCTAATTCTTTCAGTCTACAGTAAAATTCATGTTTATGAAAAGTCGCAGCCACTCCATATATAAAGGAGGACACCCTTTATACATAGCTATACAAATGGTTGTTACTGACGATATTAAAAATCAAATTCTCTCTCTTTATTATGCCGATACTTCCGCTTGTATTTCCTGTCTCAGTCCCTAATTGCAATACAGCGGGCGCAGACCCCATTTAAAGAATCCAAAGAAGTTAAACTCGTGGTAGTGGACATTTCTAAGGGGGTCCTGTGGCCCTATCTCCCATAGGAACGAAGTTACTCGCGGGCGGGAGACCTTTTTGGTGCTCAAATCCCTTCATGTAAAGATATCAATAGATAGATCTCGTCAAGCACTATGGTCTGGTCCTACTCTCCCCCTCTCAACCCCCCTTCCTTAAGAAGCATTTTTCTATGTTACAACTCTTTTTTAATTGTATTTTCCCCATCTTTCTCACCCCCTTTAAACCTCCACAAATTGCGTAGGCTTCTTCTAAAGGATCCAACGAAGTTAATCTCGTCGAGGCCGACATTTCTAACAGGATCCCGAGGCCCTATCTCCCATAAAAACTGAGTTACCCCTCGGGGGGGGGGGAGAGAGATTCAAGGTGTTCAAACCCCATCAAGTAACATATCAAAAGCTTGATCTCGTCAAGCACTTTTGTCTGGTCCTACTCTCCCCCTTCCCATCAGGAGCACTTTTCTTATTTAATTTTTTCAATTTCTCATAATTATTTTAGTTTTTCCCATTTTTCTCTATTCTTATGGGCCCAAAATTTCCAGCTCCAAATTTTCACCACAATTAGCTGTAAACAGCCTAAAGGTATTTTTTCCCCGCTTCTTTTGGCGCCCTCGGATTTCAAAGTATCTCTCGAGAGGGGCCCGTCAGAGGTGCGCAAAAGGGGCATCCCTTTTAAAGTCCCATCTCTCAATTGCAAGTGAGGATTCATTTTAAAGGTCTCGTAGAGCACTTGCGTTTTGTATATCTCCCCCTCCTTCATCTCCCCCCACGGCTCTCCAAGACCCCGTCAATTAATGCTAACCCACCATTTGTTAAACAACTTCTCTTAGCTGTATCCATCATAAAAGTTGCTATCATAGAGCTTTTCATTACTTTTTTTAAGTTATCTATTAAGTGTTAAAGAGTTTTCAACCATTAAAAATAGTTTAAAGGATGTCATTAAGGCAGCACATTTGTAAACAATATCTACCTCGCCACGTCTCAGCCCATTGGAGCCACATCTTTTCACTATTATATTTATTAAAAATACTTCTAGTCAGCTAATATATTAAAACTTGGTGTGTTCGTTCATAATCTATTCCGCCAGCCTAAAAAAAATCTTAGAGCACTAATTAAATTCGAAGGTGGAGAAGCTGGTTTATGCTAACAAACACTTTTTTTTCTTTTGTTACGAGTTAGACTTGGCTGAAAAAATCTCAAAGATAAAAACCATGGGTGGCCAATCTATATTCTGCCGTAAGGTATAATTTTTCACGCGTGTTTTATTACTTCACAAATGAATACACGAAGAGCAACATTTCAAGATATAGCACATTTGAGTTGGAAAAAAATTACATTTAACAAAGAATCTTTATTTTATCAAAATTTGCATTTTCCATAAAAATTAGTTTTCCAGTCATGTCATAACGATATAGATGTAGAAGAATAATCAAAATAAGGTAAAGCCAGGAGAGATGACGCAGTCGGAGAGATGATGCAGTCGGAGAGATGACGCAGTCGGAGAGATTGCTCCATAGAGGTTCGGGAGGAAGGAGTAGAGTGAGTGCGCCGCGACTCCAGGTAGTTGTACAACAACACTAGTGGAGTGTCTACTTGAAAGTGCACGTTGATTGCTTTGAGCGTCTAAGATAAAGAATTGCTATTTTGTTATGTTTTCCCAAACTAAGTGCTTGAATTTTCATAGCTAATCATCAGAATTTCTATACTATGTCAAAAGTACTAAATATTTTAAACTTAAACGATTTCTCATAAGCTACTAATCTAGACTAACAATGTGAACATCAACGGTTCGTTTTAGTAGCGGCCATGTTTAAATAAAAGACCACGCAATCTCTCCTACCGAAATTGGAGAGTTTGCGCATCTGCTACTTAGGAGAGATGGCGCATTGTTTTCATTAGTTTCTATGCTAGGAGAGATTACGCAGCTTATTGGTAAATTTGCATAAAAAAATGAAAAATGAAAATGGACTAATTTTAAGTTAAACGTGATATTAAGTTACATAATTTTATTTTGCAATCTTATCTGGACTTGCTTTTCTGATACTTTAAATTTTTTCCCTTTAATTAAAATTTTTTAATCGTTTTTAAAATTATTTCCTTTTTCTGATTCTTTAATCATTAGGTTGAAATATTCACTCCTAATACAATAATATATGTTCACAAAAACCTTACAACAATGTAATTTAAATGTAATTATTATTGTTAACAGTATAATTGTAGTTATTATTAGTAACAATCTCTCCTACCCATGTGCGCAATCACACCAACCCTGTAAGGACAGATTGCGCAAAATAACTTTCTTGGTTTTATTAGAACTGCTCTATTAAATTGCAACATAACAACAAAATAGCAATGGAAATGCATAAAAAACAAATGAAGTAAAAATTATTCATGGATAGTTTAGCAAAAAAATAATATTTAGATTTTTTATTGCTATTCTTTTGAATTGTGCGCAGACTATCCTAGCTTTACCTTATGCCATCTCTCAAATCCCAAAAAATAATTGAATTTTTATTTTGGAAAAGTTTGGCCGTTTCACACAATTTCATTATTATTATTATTGTGATATAATCTTCTATTTTGGTAATAATAGCTATTCTCATTGTAATTAGTTTATTTAAAAAAATATTTTATAAAGTTATATCTCTAGAATAATAACAGAAAAATAACATATTTAAAGTCAATAACATTTTAAATCATACGTGTCACAGAATTCCATTTTCATATAAATTTATGAGTTTATAAAAATTATTAAAAATATCTTTTTTAAATATAGATATAGGACAATAGTGTATGGTGATTGTATCTAAATGTTTTGCGAATGAGGAATTTGCACACATGAGGTAATCGGCCAACTTTATACTTTTCTGATAATTCCAGGCTCATAAATTTAAAAAATGTTCTCAAAAATGTAAAAAAAAATCGTTCAATAATTGTTAAATTAGGTTTAAAGCTACGAGAAAACCACGCGACTTGAAAACGCTGCGTGATTGGCTATGACGTAACTGTTCACGAAGTGCCAATGTTTACATTTTGTTTGCAAGCAGCATTTTGGTTCTCGGCACGAGTTTTGCAAGCATTTTGAATTTTTTTATCTCGAAATTTATTTCTACTTTGGTCTTTACGATATTTTTTATCAATCTCTCATTTTCGTTGTATCTCACTATTCTAAAAAAAAGTACTTAACTAATGCTGATGCCGCTGACGTAATTGAATTTATTGTGACATTTTGACTTTCTCGGCTTATAATACAGTAATTATTGCATATAACAACATGAAAACATGTAGTTTTGTAGAGAAATGTATAATAAATACGTTGAAGCAAACAGTTTTTAAATCAAAGAACCATTTTATTAGCTATTTAATGTTAAATTTGGTCAAAATAGCTCATTTAAAAACTTTTATAGAATCAAAAACTATGCATAGCAATTTAATAATCTTTCGTAAGCATAATTGACTAGATTGTGGTGTGCAATATGCAAACATTTTTTTTAATTTGTTACATTTTTAAAGTATTTTTAAAATTTTTCATTCAAAATTTCATTATCTAAATAAAGATTTAATTCATAGTTTGAAACAACATTTTATTTCCCATTGTTACCCATTTTAAAATAGCCTAAATATGTAATAACATTTACAAAACTTTTCAATCGAAACATTTATTTACACCCGATTGTAAAAAAATAAAGAAACTTTAAAATAATTAAATTATTACGTGATGCGAAAAGCAATGAATGTTAAAAATCACTCCTAATTAAAACGATATATATTTAATTCGTCATATTTACATCATATAAACGATTTTCTTATAGCATGTAAAATAAAACTTTTTTCTAAGCATTATAAAACTTCGAGAAGCAGCGACAGTTTTAACTTAAGACTGTTAAATCCAAAAGAGATACTTTCTGACACATTTCTGAATTCATTTTTGTTAGGAAACGCTTGAAATAAGCAGGTGTTCTTATTCAGAAACTATGTGATCAAAGACGTTTTCTCTTTTTTGGGAAAGGCAGAAGATCTTTCAGGAAACGCTGTCAAAGTCGGCGTTTTGAACTGAATTCTCGACACGGCAGCACGAGAAAAGGGAAAAACGTATGTCACGTGATACAAATCGGTTATAACTTGATAAGTAATTTATTTATTTAAAAAAATGGAAAACTCATTTCGATTTCAAATAGCTTCAATAGTTATGCCAGCCAATTTCATGCTTTTGCGTTTAAAAATGAATCGCGTTGTTGAGAAGGCCATTTTAGAATCACCTTAACTATTTTATAACAGCTGATTTTCAAATCTTTAATTGATCTTTCTAAACTAATCACGAAAACAGACGTCAGCTTTTGCGACAACAGTGGATGCGGTCTGGGGCGCCGAAAATCCCCCACTCAAAGGGAAATAAACGGCAACCTGATTACAGGACATCGCCACTTCTTGTGATAATATCATTTAACCTTCCATAATCAGATAAAGTTTTTTAAACGAAGAAAATTTGCGTGTTTTTAAAGCCTGTGGGGGTCTGGATGGGAGTTGTCGAGCATAACTGTTAGGAAGGCATATATATATATATATATATATATATATATATATAGATAGATAGATAGATAGATAGATAGATATGTGTGTGTGTTTATTTATATCTAGTTCAAATGCATAAATATCTTATTATTTTTCCTAATCAAAGCTTATATTTTGATTTCTGCTAAAAAATACTGACGCATCACAGAAATACATTTTTTTTTTAGGTTAATTATAAATTTCAGTCTTTCTTTTATGCAAAAAACATTAATTATATACTGGTATCTGACTGTTTGGGCACATCATATCAAATTTGTATATATATTATATATATAGGTTGTTGTATCAGTGCTTTATATATGTGTAAACGGATATTATAATTATGTTTAATTATATATGTGAAATTAATTATATATGTGAAATTATTTCCACCTGGTTAAATAAACAAAAATATGAAAGGTACTTTAATATTGGGGTTTGTAATGTTATATTAAAAAAAAAAAAACTAGAATTAATACATCTAAGTTATAAATTAAAAGAAACCATCATGTTTGGTGATAAAATTTATCAACAAATTATTGTTTTGAGTTAAATTCCAATTAATTTACATTTTCATTCAAAATATATTAATTTTATGAATTAAATTAATCAAAACAATCATTTCCTTACTTTATATTTTAATAATGTATATAAATGAATCAAAGAGTTTTGTAAAATTATTGTAACGTTAGCAGATTACCCTCAAATTCTCAAATATCTGTCACACATTACCAGAAATGATTTTGCTTCTGTAGTATATTGAATGATTTATAAAAATCATTTTTTTTCTAATAAAAAATAATTATTCTAACACACAATATCGTATAACTTATAACTGGTATAAATATTTTATATTGGAATCTTTTTTTTTCCTTTCAAAATTTAAATGCCAATGGAGAAAATCAAACTTACTTTAACTGTTAAAAGGTCTTAAAAATTTAAGGATAACTTTTTTGTAGTTTGCGAGTTGTTTAGATCTTAGTACATTTGTATTTTCTTAAAGATTCTATTACTTTTGATAATTTAATACCCACGAATTTTATTACAAGAAGAAAAGGAAACTCTCAAACGCGCTATCCAAAGCGTAAACAAATGCTGCATTTCTCTCCTTGTCATGAACTATGACGTC
This sequence comes from Maratus michaelseni, assembly GCA_963931845.1. NCBI lineage: Eukaryota > Metazoa > Arthropoda > Arachnida > Araneae > Salticidae > Maratus > Maratus michaelseni. Next base: position 326,152,654 of record OZ007588.1, read on the forward strand.
ACAAGACTGGCGTAGTAAAAAGTGTCGTTTTCGGACCACGGTAAATAGTGCGCTATAAAAACTGTCAGAAGTCAACAATTATAGCTCAAAATTAAAAAAAAAATACTGTTCTTCTTATCTTTCTGTTTTCTATTATATAAAAATAAAATTAGAAAACGTGAAAATTCCTCATTGTGTTAAGTTTGTCACATTGTAGCATAGTGCCTAACTACTCTTTTATAACGGTACTATCGTGGTTGAGTGAATTTTAAGATTTTGCGTCCGATCGTCGTGCCCTGAATTCTAAGAGTTGTGCCTGAATGAGACCTATTCTGTCATTTCTTTAAATTTCGCAAAATGTGTCTAAATCATCCAGGAATCTGATTGTAACGGTTATTTCGTGCAGTGATGTGATAATTAGATATCTGTGGTTGTATAGTTGTTATACAAAGTGCGGCAGGAGTTGGATTTGATGGAATTTGAATGCCTCTTGCTATTAAGGTACTTTAGTTCTGAATTGAGAGATTTCTACATGTTGAGATTAAGTTGTCCATTTCGCTATTTTTTATAAAAATACGGCTGTAAGTTTCGCCAGCGTGGTAAGAAGTTAAGCTTCACGTTACGAATAAAGAATTATTGGAATCAAAGGGGTTCCAATTCATAGTGATATTACAGTGTTTATAGTGACATTTTACATTGATATTTGAGTGACTTTCTTGGGTTCTTGCAGAACGAATAGTGAGCCCATTTTTGATTTGAGCTAAGTAATTTGATTTTAATCAGTTTGGGAAAGGGTTTTCCCATCTCAATTTTTAATGAAATTGAGATGATTCTTGATCGCCTATTCTACCCACTCCACTGTACAATATCTTATTACTGTTGTAAATAAATTGTTATATTTTTGTTAAGATCTGTGTCATGCCTTTGTTTTTCAAGTGAACAGCCCTAAAGGATATATCAAAGTATTTAGAGAACATTTTGCTTTTTATTAAATTTAAAATGTCAAATATAAGCAGAAAATAGAAGAATATGATGCTTTCAATTCTAAACTAATTTTCTGTGAATAAATGGAATAATTATCTATAATCTAAACAAAAATATATCATTGTCACATTTGTTAATTTTTCTCACATTTACAATAGTTAAAATCTGAATAAGATATCCAAAGTAGTACTTAAAAGAGACAGTGAATTTTATGCGTGTCAGTTCATCTTACTTTTAATTTAATTGTTATATACTTCATACTGTATTATAATTAAATTACTACAGGTATTACGCAAAATTTTTATAAACAAAATTATGATACTGAGCAATTTTTCACTGTAGTTGTTTTAAGGATCTAAAAATTGTGACAATATGATAACTACTATAATTTTATACTGTATAATATTTCATACTGTGTGATAAAATATTTAATCACACCGTTAACTTCTATAATTTAAAATATAGTATAATATTATATACAGTGTCAAAAAAATTAAATCAGACCGTTTGTGGGACTGTTTTTGCTGCTCTGATTATATCTATCTGATTACATCTATTTTTTTCACAGTTTTAATATTCTTAAACTAGTAAATCTGATTTTTTTCTTTACAATTTTATCAATAGTATGACGTATCTTATATAATAAAAAAAAGTTTTTCTCTGTCTTTATGTGTGTCTGTATGCCTGCGATGACTAGGAAGATCTCGTGTATCTAGAGGTCTGAAAATTTCGGCAAGAATATTCCAACGCAAGTCCTGAAGTATCTGAGGCTTAAATTTTTAATTTTTTTTTTATAATTGGCTGAGATATACTTTTGCGAAAATCGGCAGACGCGGGTGCGCATGCTCAGAAACCGATTTACGTAGCGGAAAGGAATTAAGAACCAAATTTGTGATTTTTTTCTGGGATTTATTTTAACCTGTATTGGCCAAATCGTTTGTTTTAGTTAAAAAGGCAGACATTTTCTAAAAGATTGTACTCTTACGTCTCAAACGCCGTAATCAGTTTGAAAAAATATCTTTTATAACCTTTTGATAATAAATAAATAAAAAGTATTGTTTTCCCGGTGGACGTTTTTCTCCTTATGATAACGCCCTCAAGGGTGCAATTTTAAAGTTACCAACAAGAAAAAATGTGCTCTTGAAGCTGAGACATTTTGCTTTTCGACTGTGCAATCGGTTTTTCAAAATATGAATTTTAACCTTTTCAAAAACATTGTTGACCGCAGGTCACTTCGTGCCTCCCGGAGACGATCTTTTTTCTACGCTAAGAGTAACTAAACGTCCGTATTTTATCACAGTCTTTTTAGAGCACCTTGGCAGATCAGATTTACATCACCTACAAAAATGTTGAATCGTTCGGACGAGTAAGAGTATTTAAAAATAATAAAATCTGAGAAATTTTCGACGAAAAGGGCGAAACGTGGCTGTTTCGGCACGGTTCGGCTTCAGTTCATGTTTTCAATACAAATATGCGTATTTTTTCACAGAATTTTAGAGAGATCTTGGATACAGTTATATTTATATTGATTAAAATTTCAGGGAGTTAGGAACATGAGAACTATTTTTTGTGTTATGTTAAAGAAAACGCTGCGAAATTAAAACAAGAAAAAGCGAGAAGGAAACATATTTCTCTTACGACTAGTAGATAACAATATTTTTTCAAGAAATGTTTACACGGGCTGTAAAACCATTATATGTAAAACACGTAAAAATTTCAAAGAATTCGGACAACAAGAACATTTTTTTATAAACTATGAAACGACCCTACGTGAAAAAACAAGAAAATGTCTTCTCACGAACAACTTTTACCACTAAATATGAATATTTTCCCCCGAATTTTTCATTTAAAAATATAAATTCACGCAAAATTGAGTTAAAGATATAAAATCATACACATTTGATGTTTATTTAAGGTTATTATCACGGACCCAGGCAACGCCGGACGGGTCAGCTAGTTTATCATAAAACATTACTATGAATAAATCAAAAAAGTTATTACGGCAGCGAATGAGTTAATGTATTGAATGCTACAGGATATGATTTTGAAGAAAAAAAAAAATAATATCGTTTTAGTTTACTGTGAAAAAAGAGAGTTTCTTGATCTAGAAAAAAAGTTTACGGAAATATAATATAACGTCTTTTGAGTTACACACAATTCCTAAAAGCATTTCTTCTTCCGACATCTCAGAAACCAAACCAAGTGCTTCTTTAAATATTGGATTTAAAGAAGCACTTCTAAAAAAAGTTTAAAGTTTCTCTATTTTTTTTTTCTAATTTTCGGAAACGTTTCCGTTTTTTATATATTAATCAGTTTTATCAACACGAAATGTCGGTTTTTTGGATGCAATTATTTCTCAAGTAAACATTTTCATGTTTCATGTAACAACTTTAACATTATCATTAATATTAACATTATTTCGTCAATCTTCCATGTATAAATTCAGTTAAGCAGATGGGAATGTTTACTTGAGTATTGGAGGGATAGAATCCAAATAAACGATGTTCCGTGTTTGAGTAAACAGATTAATTTCACTGTAAAAACAGCTCGGAAACGTTAAAAAAGTGTACGGAGAGCAAATAAACTTTTTTTTCAGAAATCCGTCTTTAAACATAAAAAATCTATTGATTTGTAAATATGGTGGAATGCTTTTCGTAATCGTGGATAACTCGAATGGCATTCTGTTATATTTTCGCAAGATTTTTTGCTAGATTAAGAAACATTTATATCTTTTTTATTTCAATGGAATAATAATGCTTTGAACTAACGATTCATATCACAAACATGTACGAAAATCAATGCGATCCGCTGGTATTTTCCTTGTTAAGTGACCTTATTCACACTTCAAGCAATATGTATTCATATTATTAATTTATTGTCACTACTCTAAATATATCTTTAATATTTTTTCGCTTTGGCAATTGCCTTTTCACTGACAGTCTTAAAAATAATATTATTTAAAATGTATTTTTACTTAAAATGTATTTTAACTTCTTAGTTTTACTTTATAGTTTAACAAGCAGCATTCATAACAAAGTACAGACGTATGAGACGTATTAACAAGAAATCATAAGGAAATAAACTTTTGCTTTAAATTGCAAGAAAGAATAATAATGATTTTCATTTTAAAAAAAAAGAAAAACTTTTTAGGATTTTATCTAGAAATAAATAAAATACTTCATAAGCCATGAAGCGTAGCAAATATGAAGAGGCACTTTCGTAATTCCCCAAAGTAAGACGCATCATAAGTTTTCGAAAAGTTAAAGTTAGATAAATTTATCTTTATAGATGCACACAAATCAAAAGCAAATCTATTTGCTTTTTGAAGTGATTTGATTATTATCATATCCTAATAGAACAGGAGATACTCAAAGATATGAATAGAATCTGAATCTAATTTAAATCATAAAAGCTTTTGTAACTTTTACTCTAAGCACTAATTTGAAATATATATACATACATATATACACACATATATATATATATATATATATATTACAACATTAGTTTTAATTTTATTTTTAACAAATATAACTCAATATTGCACGAAAAAAATATAAATATTTTTTATAGGCTCTGTTATTCTTAATGTTCAAGACAGTGTTAAAGATTTTCATATTTAAATATTTCTTGCTAGTGTTTAAGTACTTATCTATTTAATTATTTAATTTTTTTCTGTAAAACTCTAAGCAAATAACTTAAGTTTTAGAGGTTTAAGATCAACAAATGTTAAAATTTTATAATAATGAAAAAAAAATTGACTTATAATAATCGAAAATTTTGTAAATATATTCGAAAATACCTTTCTCGTAACTATTTAATTTTATTAAATTTTAAACGTCATTAGCAAAAATAGTTTAGATTTTTAAGGACAACATATTGGGAATTTCTTAAAAGAAAAGCAGACAAAAAGAATCTTTTATTTTATAAAATATTTAAGAAGTTTAACGTCTTCAAATATTTTCTAGTAGAAAGATGTTCATTAGCATATAAATAGTTTATTTTCAAAGGTCCATCTCATTGCTTTTTATTTGCAATCAGAAAAAAAAAAAAACATTTTTACCACTAATTAACAGCGGGACGTTAAAAAAACTTCATTATGTTTACGTATTTTGTTATATGTTTTTCTGTAATAAAAAGGGAAACAGTTTCCTTGTCTTGTAATGCCTTGCTTACCTTATAAAATATTTACTTGAAACATGTTTGTATTTGAATTTTCGAGGGTGAATAATTTGTTATGCTATTCGTTGTAAGATTATAAATAAATTAATGAAACATGTTTCAAAGAGAGTTAACATTTTATATACATATATTTATTAATTATTACTGTAAATATTTGTTTGAAAACTTTATCAGCAATAGGAAAAACAATACTATATTGAAAATACAATAGGATGTTATTTAGTACATCCTAAATGTTACAAACTACATAAAGGAATTTTGAAGTCAGTTTTTTAAACTTAAAATATAAACGCTGAAAAAAATCCTGCTGGTGTTAATTTTTTCCCCACGCAAATTGATTTAAAAATAAAACTTTAAGGGTTGTGTATCATAAAAATATTTGATGAAAATGTTTGTTACAAATTTCTAAAATTGAATAAAGTAGTGCATTATAATTTTATAAATAAAGTTATGTATAAATATAAAATGTTTATAAAAGTATAAACATATTTTCTTATTTAAAAAAAAATTCGTCATGAGTTATGAAGCGTAGTGGATATGAAAAGACATTTTCGTAATTTCATAAAATAAAATGCATCGTAAGTTTTCAAAAAGAGAAAGTTAGATAAAGTTACCTTTAGAGAGCTATGATGTAAAAATAATTCCGTTTTCTTTTTGAGGGTATTTGATTATTATCATAAGAGAACAGGAATTATTCAAAGATATGGATATGAGTCTATTTTAAAATTCAAAGTTTCCTTAGCCCTTGCTCTAAGTAGAATTTTGAAAACCATTAGAAAATAATATAAATTAAAGTATTGAAGAAAATGGTAACTATAAAAGCATAAAAAAAAACATTTTAATAACACCATAAAAATAAGGAATGCGCTATGCCTTTCAACTATTATAGTAACTTTGTATTTCTTCGCCAGGTAATTCTATTCTGTGATTGGGTGATGCCTTCTGCTTTCCAATTGCCTGTTTCCTTAACTTGTCCCTTTTTCCCTCTCATTTCCTTTCAGTCTTGCTCCTGCCTTCAAAGTGGTTGCACATCTTCTTTGCTCCTGACGAAGAAAGACAAAGCTCTTTCGAAAAGCCTAAAAAAATTCTTATTTTTATGGTGTTATTAAGAAATTTTTTTATGCTTTTATAATAACTAGGGCATCCAAATATATCCCGGGCTTTCCGGGATAGAGAATATAAGTGAAAACCATTTATTTATTTATTTTTTGTATTGAAAACTCTAATAGATTTTTTACGTTTGATAAATTTTTGTTAGCTTGCTCCCGAACAACAAACACCAAAGAGCAGTTTTATATAACATATGCAAATTATATATTCCAATAAAATTTTGAAATTTATTAAAAGTGGTAATTTCGTATTGGCCTCGTGCCAGAAGTTAATAGTCAAAGAAATCGCTAAAAATTTCGTTATCTACAGCGGTTTTTTTATAATTATTATTATTATTCTGATAATTTCAGTGGTTTTAAGCGCTTATTTCAATTACATGTCTGTTAAATTTGTGTTTTATTTATTTGTACTATTTTATTTATTGCTTAATGAAGTTTTAATTTTGTTATTGAATATTAGCTGGAAACAAATGCTGAACTTTTTATATTGTTTAAAGTGCAAACGGATTAATATTTCCTAATCGTCTCCAAGCGATAGCGATAGATTTAAAAAAAATCATGCTTGAAATTTAATTTAAATGAGTAATTAATAATAAATGAGTAAATTCCGATACAGTTTTAAAACAAATTACATTTGAAAGTGGATTTTTTTCCCCTATATAATGGAGTAAAAAAATGGAAATATGCGATGGTTAGAAATTTTAAAAATTGCAGTGGCAAAAATTGCAAAACCGAAATTTCATCATCAAATGTTGCCATTCGCAAAATGACGTTAGCGTTACGCACGGACACGTTTGTCCTTTATAATATAGATAGTTACTTTGTTTTCTGTTAGAAAAATTATACAATAGTGTGTGAAAAAAAAAACAGAGTATTAATAATTTCTCATAGACACTTATATATTATTCTTGGCGAAATCACTTTAAAAATGATTTTTGTTTGAATAGTTTGTGTTTAACTATTTATCTATATAATTAAAAAAAAAACTATTAAGACGCCAAGCAAGTGATTTAATTCTTAAAAGTTTTTGAATAATATTTCTTAAAAGTTTGTGTTGTTGAAGAAATAGTTTAATTTATTAATAATAATTGAAAATTTTCTTATAATATTCGAAACCGTGCTTCTGGATATCATTTATCTTTACTACGTTTTAAACTTCATCGCTAACAAAATTAGCTGAACAGTCTTTAAGGGACAATATTGCGATTTCTTAAAGGAACTACATACAGAAGGAATTATTTATTTTGTAAAATATTTAAGAAATTTAACGTGTTTAAATATTTACTTTTAGAATAACGATGTTCATTAGCATATAAACAGTTTATTGTCAAAGTTCCATCTCATTTTGTTCTATCTACAATCAGAAAAAAGGTATTTTTACCACTAATTAGTAGTCGGGATGTTAAAAAGGCCTCATTGTGTTAACATGTTTCTTTTTCATACCGGAATAAAAAAGAAAGACCACATTATGCATTGTGTATCTTATAAAATTTTCAGTTGATATGTTTTTTTGTTCGAATTTTTGAAGATGAACTAAGTTGGTACTTTATTCATTATAAAATTATAAATTGATTAATTTAAAATATTAAAAGTTACTATCTTGTATACATGTATTTATTAATTAGTACGTTAATTAGCGGTTTTAAAAGCTTATCAACAATAAAGCGATGTAGTATTATATTTTTAAAGAATAATATTTTGTGCTGATGTTGTTTTCTTAATGCGTAAATGCATTATACTCTACATGTAAAATTTTCACAGAAAATTCTTTGAAAATTAGAAGAACAGATGATTAAAAGAAATACATGATTATATTAATGTGTTTTTTACAGGCTTTTCTGAGGAGCAAAAAAAAAAATGCTTTATGTGTTTAATACCTTACAAAAGACAGGGTGCGTCATAAATTCGTGCAAAGTTAAAAAATTCATAATAAAAGAAGATATGATCAGAAGGACATTGGATTTTTTTTCCATGCATGGAAAAAAAATATTCCAAAAGAGGAATCCAAGAGATTATTCCCTTAAGTTGTTTGTAAATAAATGTTCGTTGAATGGGTAGGTTTGTTCAGATCATTTTACCTTCTATTTGGCAAAAAGTAATAACATAATAAAACTGTTCTATTGATATGTCAATAATAATAATTGTACAAATAATTTACTGCGTATATAATTATTACAATTTTGTCAGCGTTACTTCTTCTTTAATAACAAATCGATATTCGGACATTGGTTATATCATGGTTAATATTGGTGAACAAGCTGAACGAGAGAGAATTCCCAGAAGTGGTTTGCAAGTAATTGTTTGTTCAATGGGTAGGTTTGTTAAGAAGGTAATTATTTCCAGAATGCATATCTGTTAATCTTCTACCACATCTAATTTCTAATCGTGTATGAAAGAAAATGTTTATACTCGAAAAACACAATATCCTGGAGCAGCTTCGAATGGGCTGATCTAAACATCAGTTAGCAACCGGCCAATTTAGGAAAAACAGTGAAGGCAACAAGAAGCACTGCAGCCACGACGGCTTGGAAGATTGTCAAGTATATATTCGTCCCGTTGCAAGGCATCAACCCGAAGCTGGGCAAAAGCCCGGTAGATGGAGGACCTGATCAGCAAAAAAAAAAAAAAAAAAAAAAAAAAAAAAAAAAAAAAAAAAGGTGATAGGAATCTCATCGTAGTGTTGTATTCGGCTTTTTGTTGAGAACAATTTTGGAGAGGTTTCAGTAATCTTTGGATATTTAGTTGCTCCTTCCAGAACATGGTATAATGTCATAGCAGTTTACATAAAGCACATAAATCTAATAAAAAAATCGTTAAAATATCTTCACTTTTTAAAAGTTACCTAATTATTCTAATGGTGGTTTAATGCCCACTGTTTGCTGACTGAACAAGTAAATTATGAATCTGTGTTTCATAGAAAAAAAAGTTATATGAACGTGTTCTATTTGACAGTTGTCCTATTTTGTCGGTAAAGTTCAACTCGAAAATTTCTTGATCCATATTCAGTTAAGGACTATTTATCTTAATTCATTATAGTAACATTGATCTTTCTAAAAGATATAAAAAAATAAATAAAAAATGCACAAAAGTAAAAAAAAAAACATCTTGAATTTGTTAGTTTCAAAATATAAAAATTTTGAAGAATCTTTTTAGAAGGTAATGTTTTTTTTTTTTTCAAATTTTAGATCTAAATTTTCTGATTGCATGATTGAACTTTGTCTAGTTACATAACATTTGAAACCTAAGCGATATAAAATATGTTATACATTTCAACATTTAAAAAAAAAAAATAAATAAATAACTTTTTCTTAAACAAAGGACAAATAACACCTTCGTAATTTTTATATATGTTAATGTTTGAATAAAACTAATATATGTATATATATATATATATATATATATATAAATCACGATTTTTTTATGAGCTCTTCATATTCAAAACAAATCGATAAAAAATGGCGAATTACATTAAAATTTGCTAAAAAGCTTAAGTGTTCGATCTTACATAACATATTTGAAGAGTTTTGGGACTAAAATATATTATAGAGCGTGTAAATGTCGATTCTAAATTTCATAAAAATAAACAAAGCATCTAAAAAAGAGAAAGAATTGGTCCTACTCTACACAGGTAAAAAATGGGCATTATCTACGTCACGGGTGTCATACAAATCTTCTATTTTTTTAAATACTATAAAGTGAATTGCTTCGTTATTTTTCAGTTACAAATATATATAATAACGTGGTATCTAAAATTCTAGGGGTGTTATACGTTCTATAAATGTTTTGAATGGTATACGTGAGGAATAATTTTTTTCACTACGTTTTTCTACATTTCATGTGTAAGTAAACTCTTGATTGAAACTTTTGAATTTTTCATAAAACATTGAAAGCGTTTACATTAAGATTCTTATTGGATGAAGTGTCTTCTTGCTTCAATTGCTCTTTTAGCCATAAATGTCTAAATGACTTGCTTGAAATGAAAATTATCTTTGAATTAAAAAAATTCTGTTCGAATAAATATTTCTTATGCAAGTAAACAACATTATCATGCTAAAAATATACGCAATTTTATTTCATAAGTACATGAAGCGTTGTTAATAAGAAAATTTCTGAATTATGTGCAAATGTGGAGTAAAATAATATATATGTAAATTAAAGCATACAAAAATTAATCATACAAATTACAGCTAATTTACAAGTTTATAAATATCTAAAAATCCATTCTACGTTTTCAAATCTCATATTACAGATAATTGTGTTATATTTATATAAAATTTAGACTGAATACATATCTCTACAAACGGGTATAAGTTTTCTTGCTTATATTTCGGCTCAATATAGCGCTAAAATTTAATTTATCTAAAATTCTTGGAATGATATTAATATTGGTAGTGTATTGGCTTTACATTGACATTATTGGCAATAAAATTCCACTTTTACAGAATTATTGTCTTTACATAGGCAATATTTGCAATGAAATTTTATTGTTAACATTAGTAGGTAAATAAATATGATATTGACGTACACGTGTTCTGTTATTTCCTGGAGATACTTTTACTGACTTTTATGAGACACTTCGCATGAAAATGTAGCTTCAGAAGGAATAATTTAAGATTGTCGGTAATACATTTTATTAACTGTACATTTTCTGGGATAACTCCTTTCTTAATGCATTATTGAAATTTTAAAAACAGAGACTATTAAAAATCAAATAATACTAAGATAAAATAATAAATTTATATATATTAAATATATATAATTTTTTAAATGTGTTAAAAATTAATTGTATTAAATAACAAAATTATTATTCCATAAAATTCCAAATAAATCATTAAACAAATTCCATTTCACATTTTGCTGATTGAATAAAAATGTTTGCATCAGTTGTATGCTGGATTATACTTGCAAAGCATATTCATACAATCGTATGATTCAATTGTATATGCTTCTTAAAAGTACGAGGTAAATATTGCGATCTAACACATATTCATCATATTTTATTACATTGAAAGATGTTTTAATGTATTGTATGAGGTAAATGGCAAGTAAAGATAATTCCAGACATAATATTTTAAGATTAAGACCAGTTAAGATAATCTTTTCAGATTCTTTGTAATGGATGTTTAAAACGCCACATTTTGTAGCAGCACCACTTTCCTTAATACTTTAATGATATTTTGTAATTACGAGTTTTAAATTTTTTAATAATTTAAGAAACAAAATCTCAAACAATGGATAAGTATTAAATACATAAAAAATGGAAACAACTTTTCAACATTAAAGGAAAAAAAAATATTGATTCATATAAAAACTTACAAATAATGATAGTTTATTAGTTTCCAAAAGAATTCCATTCTATAATTTTAGTCCATCGATCAGAATTTATTTTATATTACATATTTAGCCTGGGTTATATACATGTTGTTTTAAAAAATCGTCAGAACTCCAAATGCATGATTCTAATTTTCACAAGCACCTGAAATAGAATTACAAAATGTCACTATTTGGCAACCACTCAGAAAAAACACGTTTAATGTATGAAACGATTGAATAAACAGTACAAAGTTAACTTACCTGTTGATATAAGTGGAAAGGAACGGCTTTTACGTGATGTCGAGGCTATTGAACTAATAAGTAACTAAATTTAATTTCTGGTCAGTTAGAATTTTTAAATTGGAATTTTGGTTAGTTTTTTTTTCTAAATATCATGCGCGCTGATTTCCCTTATGAAAATTGCTTGTTGTACTGAATTACATTACACCTGAAACTGTGTCACACGTGTTCTGAATCATTCTGTAAATATATAGTTCTTGTATATATTAATAAGAAAGTACTTTAGGAAATTGGCGATAAAATTTTAATTATCGAAAAGTGACTTAAATTTGTCTAAACGAATAAACAGTTTATCAAAACTTTACATTATGCATGTGGGACTAGAATAAATTTAAATTTTTTATAAAATAAATTTTGTCAAATAAAAAATATATACAGGGTGATTATAAAAAAACTATCCCGATATATGAGTCCTTAACTATCACACCGTTCACAGAAACTGACTGAAATTTTGGTTTTAAGTATTTTGAGGTATGCGCTCAAGAATTGTATGAAGAACAACAGTTAAACTCTAATAATCACGGTTACAGTGACAAAATTTTGAAACTTTCAAATGGCAACACCTATTTTTTTTTATTGGAATGTGATCTTCATAGTGAAAAACCATAAAAAGCATTGGAACGGTACCTGTAGCACGGAAATTGCTGGCGCTAGACAGACTAAGAAGAAAAGTGAAAACAACGAATAAGGACAGAGAATCAACAGAAAACAAAACATTTTATTGTATTTTAAAAATTTTCCACGTCACACACGAAGACACGTTGCATGCGGCAGCTGGTGGATAGCACTAAATAATAAAATGTTTTACTTTCTGTTGCTTCTTTGTCCTTTATTGGTTGTTTTCACTTTTCTTCTTAGTCTCTCCAGCGCCGGCAATTTTCGTGTTACAGGTACCGTTTCAACGCTTTTTATGGTTTTTCACTATGAAGATCACATTTCAATAATAAAAAAAAAATTAGGTGTTGCCATTTGAAATTTTCAAAATTTTGTCACTGTAACCGTAACTGTTAGAGTTTAACTGTTGTTATTCATACGATTCTTGAGCGCATACCTCAAAATACTTAAAACCAAAATTTCAGTCAGTTTCTGTGAACGGTGTGATAGTTAAGGACTCATATATCGGGATAGTTTTTTTATAATCACCCTGTATATTATATATATATATATATATATATATATATATATTGATACAAAATATTTTAGAGAGATTTTATTTAATAAATATGTTAAAATGTATTGTGTTATTTATTATTTTGTATGTGATATTTTTGTAGCCACGTTTTCAGTCGGAAGAGGTGTAGTAATTTTTTATTGAAAAAATTTAAAGAAATCAAAGCTAGAAAATTTCTTGAAATATAATTATTGTAAAAAACGTTTTGACTTCGAAAGCTGTTTTACAGAGTTCTTGTTATAATGATTGAAAAATAATATCTTCGCTAACAAAATACATATTCAGAGATCACAATAAAGTTCTTTTTTCGGAATAATAGGAAACTAATCATCAAATTACATAGCTAAGTCCTATTAAACTAGGTTATTAAGAATAAATTAACCTGTATTTGTGACTGTTTTCAGACAGGACTACCTAATAATTTTTTATTCACATGACCCTGGTCAGATAAAGTGAGAACAAATAAAAATTTCTAAACCATTTATAGTGATATTAATAGAAAGAAAATCATACAAATTAATATAAAGAAATGTAAAATAATAAAGAAATCAAGACTATGGATAAAGAGTAAAAGAAATGAGGATGAAAGGAAGTACCTCGGGTTTTCTTCTGATTTTTTAAAATGTTAATTATTGTGCGTATATATAAATATGTATAACAAAACATACTAAATTAAAACTAACAGCTGTAAAGAAATAAATAAATATATGTATATACATATAAATATTTACAGCTGATAGTTTTGATGTAGTATGCTTATATATATATATACATATATATATATAATAGCAAACCAAGATTCTTTTGATTATAACATTCATCGGAAAATATATCCGATGAAATAGCAAACTATTGGATTTGCTTTCAAGACAATTAGAAAAAGCCACATTCCAGTATTTCAGTATTATTGAATTTATATTGAAAATTTTGGCAATGAAATACCAACATTGTAGAAATATTGGCTTTACATTATAAGCCAATTGTATTGGCTATTAAATGGGAAAATATTTCTTTCCAGTATTGTACAATATTAGCAAAACGCAAACACACCAGTGTTATTGAACATAGGAAATAACACCAGGAAAATATTTTGTATCAATATCAAAATATTTATTTTAAATATTAGCTACAAATAAATAATAGCTTTAAAATAACTTTGAAATAATAGCTACAAAATTCAGCTTCCCTCTTATGTTTTATAATAAAAGTTCTAATCGCTATTATATTCTAACAGATGCACAAATGTTAGACGTTTCAAAAGTTGATAATGTTCCCACATAAACCTGTAATCAAAAGATTTAAAAAGTCTTTCATGAACTTCATGCTTTAGAGACTTCACTCTCTCCATTAACTTTATTAATTAATTTTACCTTCATTAGAGCTGTTATCTTTCAACCTAATTAAAGCACAGACCTAAGTGAATAATTTTCCGTCTAAAGCAGCCGAGTATTTAGCCAAAATGTGTCACATTATCTGTTAAATTATTATCCTGCAAACATTATTTTAAATGTGAACGATTCACAAATACACACACACACACATATATATATATCATTGTTTCACAGCTAATTCCTAAATCGTTACTTTTAGAGATATTATTGCAATAGCAAATATACATTTTTATGCAGTCACTAGGTGGTATAAATTATACTGTAAAATCTTTGAAAACGGCCCATGTCTATAATGGATCTTACTTTAAACGAAAATATTGCCAGCTAAAAGAACATTTTATAAAGTGCCACATGCTAAGAAGAGAACGTGTCTAAAATAAACATTTCTTGGTCCCTTACGATACCGTCTTTACAGGTTTTACTGTATTCATAAAAATATTCTCAATTCTCTAACAAGAAATACAGCAATAATATTATTCTGTTAAGGAAAAAAAAATTCTGGATCGTCTTTTCAATCATTAAAAACATCATATGTCTACACAACACACAATATTAAAAAATATATCAGAGATTAGAGCATGAATTATTTATGTGTTTGCCTTGATAGATTTTCGTCTTCTTTCTGCTAATCTCTAAAGGTATATGATTGCAAATCTTACCGAATTAAAAACGAATAAAACTTAGTATACTTACGTCAGCAAGTCTATGGGTGAAATAAGAACATGCTCAAGTGTCTTTTTATCTCTCTCTATGTGTGTCTGTCTGTCTTTCTGTATGTTTCTGTCTGTATCTATCAAAATTATACTACAAACCAGTTTTTTAAATATTTCATAAATTCGATTATATTTCATATATTAGTCATTTCATAAATTTAGGCATTTCATAAAATCGTTACACAAATTCGTTTCATAAAATCGTTACGCAGATTAGTTTCATTGGGATTTTAAACTAGATATAGGGTAGATAAAAGCAGATCAGAAGATTTATACAATTATAATTTAAAATTGAAAAAAAACATTCATTAATTAGAGCTAAATAGCCAAAGCGGTAATTGTAAGTACCGTCAGGTCAATAGAGCTAAATATGTT
Organism: Maratus michaelseni; assembly: GCA_963931845.1. NCBI lineage: Eukaryota > Metazoa > Arthropoda > Arachnida > Araneae > Salticidae > Maratus > Maratus michaelseni. The sequence goes on from OZ007588.1 coordinate 326,168,171, forward strand.
CACAACTTTAAAAAAACGAGGAATTGTACCACATTTCATTGAGATTTTTTTTGCATTTAAAACAGGATATATATATATATATATATATTCTTGATGAAACACACACAAACAAAAATCTTTTATTTATAAAAACCCGTTGCGCATCAACTAACGTTTTAAATGTAACCAACAAATACATAAGCTTGCAAAATAATGGTTTTTATTTTTTTTTCTGCACAAACTGTTTCTAATAATTTTCAAAATACTGAGATAAAAACGAAACAGTTTTTTCTTCTCATTTACAGTTTTTTGACAAAGGCAGAATGAATATACAAGAAAATAACATAAGGTAAAGTTAGGAGAGTCTGCGCACAATTCAAAAGAATAACAACAAAAAATCTAAATATGAATTTTTTTTTTGGTAAACTATCCATGAATAATTTTTACTTCATTTGTTTTTTATGCATTTGCATTGCTATTTCGTTGTTATGTTGCAATTTAATAGAACAGTTGTAATAAAACCAAGAAAGTTATTTTGCGCAATCTGTCCTTACAGGGTTGGTGTGATTGTGCACATGGGTAGGAGAGATTGTTACTAATAATAACTACAATTATATTGTTAACAATAATAATTACATTTAAATTACATTGTTGTAAGGATTTTGTGAACATATATTATTGTATTAGGAGTGAATATTTCAACCTAATGATTAAAGAATCAGAAAAAGGAAACAATTCTAAAAACGATTAAAAAAATTTTAATTAAATGGAAAAAAATTAAAAAATCAGAAAAAGTAAGTCCAGAGAAGATTATAAAATAACATTGAGTTAATTGATAACACGTTTCACTTAAAATTGGTCCATTTTCATTTTTCATTTTTTTATGCAAATTTACCAATAAGCTGCGTAATCTCTCCTAGCATGGAAACTAATGGGAAGAATGCGCCATCTCTCCTAAGTTGCAGATGCTCAAACTCTCCAATTTCGGTAGGAGAGATTGCGCGGCCTGTTATTTAAACATGGCCGCTACTAAATCGAACCGTTGATGTTCACATTGTTAGTCTAGATTAGTAGCTTGTGAGAAATCGTTTAAGTTAAAAATATTTTGTACTACTGACGCTGTATAGAAATTCTGATGAATAGCTATAAAAATTGAAACACTTAGTTTGGAAAAACAAAACAAAATAGCAACGTTTTATCTTAGACGCTCAAAACAATCACGTGCACTTTCAAGTAGACACTCTACTACTGCTGTTGTACAAGTACCTGGAGTCGCTCCGCGCTCACTTTACTCCTTCCCCCCGAACTTCTATGTGCGCAATACCTCCGACCGCGTCATCTCCACTATCTTTACCTTAAATGAAATAGGAGATAAAAATATTTAAAAGTAAGGAAAAGAAATAGAAAAAGCGCTTTAAAGAAAAGAATGTATCTTGCAGTTTACAATGGGGATACCGGGTCAGTGATAACAACTTTGAATATACTTAAAATTAATATTGATTGATTTTATATTTTTAAAACAAAATCTTTCCAAACAAACCAATTTTGGGCAGCGCACTGCCTTCGAAAACACACACCCTCAAATTTGTATCATTTTATAAATTTAAAAACGAAAATCCATCTAAAACGACTCTTAGAATTTGTAATCCCGCAACCTTCGACAGAGTACACAGTGCGTGCTACGCATGATTGTATGATTAGGTCTATGTTGATTTTATATTTTTAAACGAAAATCTTTCCAAACGAAAACAGTGTTGTTGGCCCCATCACCTTCGGCAACGTACACTCTCGAAATTGTGTGATTTTATAGTTTTTAACTGAAAAATTTCCAAACGAACTTAAAGTTGGTGTCTCATTGCTTTCTGCAGCGTACACCGGGCACGCTACACACGCTCCGATCTGTTTTTGCAAACAAATCTCGAATTTGTATGATTTTATATTTAAATAACAAAACTATTTCCAAATGAAATAAGAGGTCCCCGTTACAGTGATTGTCGATTTAATTTCTGACATTTAGATATATTAAACTTTAATTCTGACCAAATGATCCTTTGCAAACTTAAATTATATAAAAAGCGCACCAACCACTCACCTTTCTGAAACGCGAAATGATATTTTCTAATATATTGACCACGTGCGATAAAAATTTAGTGGTTTTCCCGGACATGCGCAGGAACGAATATCGCTCTGAAAATGCTCCAAAGCACAATTCTCTCATACGGGAAACTATGTATATATTCAAAGAACTAAGAAAATAATCTCACGCAAATCCATGAAACGACTTTAAAAAATAAATTTTTTTCGAATACTAAATATTAATATAACCAAAGATACCGTTAGAACCGGAAAAGTATCAAGACAAGGTGTGTATTCTTTGTTTTTGTATATTCGTCCAGAACATGGACTTGGTATCTTAAATCTGAGAAAAAAAAATAAAAGATGAAAGGAGCACGAACCCACCTTTGAGAAATATTTTTTTTTGAAATAGTAAATATAAATATTTTTTCACAACTAAAAACACTTCCAGAACAGGACAAGTAAAATTAATAAGTGTGAATATTTGGCTTTTTCATATGGCTGCTTGGGAAGCAGATGCAGCAGTTTTAAAATGTAAAAAAAAAAAAAAAAAAAGAAAACATAAAAAATAAAAGGAAAACACGAAAACCAACATGGAATCGAATTTCCATTGGAACCGATAAGCTAGTGCAAAAATGTGTATATTTTCTTCTGTAACTCTACGGTGGGCTCGGCAATCGCGATTTTAAAATGCAGAAAAAACAGAATGATTCGATTTCGTCTGCGTGAAGAACCGAGGAGTGTGGAGATGCGCAGGCAAATCAGCGTAACGAAGGAAACTTTAGGGGAGAGGGGGGGGGGGCACATTTAAACTGGGGGCAGTTTTGAACAGTGACCATATCTTTTTATCTGATAATGCAATATTCCTATTTTTCAGAAATAATGTTGGCAGCACTAACTTACATATGTGTCACATGTTTTTTACCACATTGTAGTTATAGTTCAGTCATGAATAGTGATTAGGTGTTTTGACATCTTATGATTAAACTTTTAAATTATTTTTTGTAACCTTCTGAATCCTGTGTTGTTATCTTCTACTGCTCATCTTTAGTGACATATTAGTTACAAGGTTTATCCTTTTCTTATCATTATAAAAAATCTTAATTAAATCTGCTTATAACATATATGAGCCTACTTTTCCAACATGGTGGCGTAAGGGGCAGATTTGAACAAACATAATGGGGGTAAATTTGAACATGTTCAAAACTCCCCCTCCTTGTTTAAATTAAAGCGACTTTCAAAATTAATATGTATTTATGAAGTATATTGACTATCATTTAAAGAAATTTAAATGTTAGAACTTATGATTCAGTTCATTCGAGAAAATGGCATTGTTTTGTGTACATAGACTGCAGCTGTTAGATGTATCAGTACTCAGTCCTTTCAAAACAAAACTTGCTCAAAAGCAGAATAGCTGGTTACTTAGTAATCCTGGGAAAACAATTTCAGTATATAATCGCAAAGATATGATTCATGAAGCATTTGATCTGTCATTTACTTCAATGAATATTATTTCAGGCTTCGTAAACATGGTATATGATGGCCTTTTAATACTACTGTTTTTAATGATGATGATTTTGAATCCTCTACAGTAGCTGACAGATCATTGTTAGATAATACACTTTATGTTTCAGAGCAGCGCTGTAGTTGGAAAAAAATATTTGTGGGAACTCACCTTTTCATAGAGTAAATGTTAATGCTATCGGATTTTTTCTAAGCCAAAAGCCAATTTAAAACATTTAGCCAAAAGCCAATTTAAAACATTTAACCAAACGCCGACTTTTTTAATTAGCACTTATAATTATTATATTCTAGTTTTTATAGTATTGTATTTGTATAGCATTCATCTAAAAGCAATATTTATTCAATCTCATAGTAACATTTTCCATTATGAATCAAAATTTAATTGAAATAACAGAACTAAATCCATATATAACTTATTGACACATCTATCCCAGAAGTTTCCATAAAGAACGATAATGAGAGGTTTTTTCAGTGCTCTCTGATTTAGGACAAACTGTCTCGTCTGATAGTCTTCTTCCTGATCACAACCAATATTTCACATATGGTTCAGGACAAAATTCTTTTAAAAGAGGTCCTACACGGCTTCTGAATATAAGTAAACTGGCTCTTTCAATAAGGAGTGAATTTTACGCATCGATCATGATGTTATTCATACAGCTGAATGCTCTTTCGCATTCAGACATTGAAATGGGTATAGTTTTCACAGTCTGAAGAAAAAAAAAGGCTTGTGCTCGTACGCGATATTTTTTTTTTACAGTAACAAACCAAATATTTCTGGGAACGGCGTTCCCACGCGTTCCCACCCAACTACAACACTGTTTCAGGGGTTGAATCTGTAGCAAACTCTTTGAATACCATTAAAATTATGCAGACTGAAGCTGATTTTTTGTATGCTGCTGCGGGTGATTGCCCAGAGAATATCTGCATTGATGGAAATGTAGAACCAAAAGCAAGTACTTCTAAAGTTAATGACAATTTTGCTACTACTGTAATACCAGAATTCGTCCAACCTTACATGATAGCTTCATCTCGTAAAACATCTAAATGGAGAAAAAATAGCAAATCTAGGATTCTAACATCCACTCCATAAAAAAATCGCATTGAAGCAAAAAATATTCAAAAATTAAGAAAGATAACTAAAATAGTTTCAAAGAAGTTGAAGCCCAGGATCTGTGAAAAAAGTCATCATGAAAAAGATTTTGAGACTAGCAGTGAGGGGTCTGCAGATTTCTTATTAGAGTGTAGTCATAATGAGTCATTTCATCATGCAGAAAATGAAGAGAGTATTGAAATAGAACAATTCCATGTTGCTGATATTAAAATAAATCACTTCATTTTAGTAAAAATTGTAAGTAAAAAAAAGATTCTCCATTATCTTGGACAAGTTGAATAGAAAAACAAGGAAGCAGAAGAATGCATGATAAATTACCTGAAATAGAAGGAGGGTTGTTACAAATTTTTCTTTCCAGACTCTAAAGACAAGTGGTCCGTTCCTTTAAATGGTATTATTTTTAATCTTCCTAGACCATTGTTATCAGGAGGAAACGAAAGAGCAATGTGCTTGTTGTCATTTCCAATAAATCTTGGAAACTTCCAACTGAAATACTTTTTCACTTTAATGCTAACTACATTAACGTATATAAGTAGAAAAATATTTAAAATATTTGGTCATATCTGTTTAACCATAAATAATTGTATATATTTTGTTTAAGTCTGACTTACGTGGAAATGATCATTTGTTCAAAAGTGCCCCATGCTTGTTCAAATGTGCCCCATGCAGGGGTACATTTGAACAAAAAAACCATATTTGAAAGTAAACAAAATTTTTGTCTTAATTTAATTGAATATTGTTTGTATTAATGATTTCATACATAAAATAAATGCATTTTTTATATTATAAACAGTGTTATTTCTTAGAACTTATACAGGGTGAATCTAAACTCTTGAGCAAAATTTTAAGGGGTGATAGTACACATCAAGACGAACAATATTAAATAGGAAACTAAGGGTGCAAACTTCTTCCGAAGAAGATAGGCGCCATTAAAGTTTAAGGTCCAAAATTTCAAATGATTATAAAAAACGGAAAAATTGATCGATTCGTTTGCGGTTTTCGCTAAAACTATTCTTTATGTCAGTATTTTCTTAAAAATAAATTTTAAAGATAAAGTTAAAAAAATGCCGATAGAGAGTGCTTTAGACTTTGGAGTAACAAAAAACTATTTTTTACCGTTATTTTTTGTATCTGATTAAATGCTTTCAAAAGCTTAGACTTAAACTTAAATTTTGAGCTCAAAATCTGAATTGTTGGGAGTGATTAAGTAGCGCAAACTGAACTGCGTTCAGGAGTTGAAATTTGAAACACCTCCCTCCCTCCCTCGCACTCCTGAACACAGTAGTTCAGTTATTCCCGATCTTGGTGTCGTAGAAGTACCAGGCAGAAACAATATGAGTTGTAATTTTCCAACTAGACGAAAAATGTCCGGGCCAGGATTCGAACCTAGGATCTCTTGAAGCTGCCATGCTGTACCAACTGAGCTATTCCGGTTGAATCTGGAGGGCATAATTCATCCAGATTCAACCGGGATAGATCAGTTGGTAGAGCATGGCAGCTTCAGCCAAGGGATCGCAGGTTCGAATCCTGGCCCGGACATTTTTCATGCAGTTGGAAAATTACAACTCATATGATTTCTTTACCAATTTGAATAATTGTGTTAAAATTAATCCAGGCAGAAACTACTCCCCCTACACGTAAAATAAACGATAGAGTAATGACAAAATTAAATGGAAAATTTATTAATAACAGACATGAGCAATTTTTCCGCGCAAAATAAAAAGAAACAATTTGATGTATGCATGTAGTGCGCAATATGAATGAAGGTTGACACGTGGAAAATGGTACACGCATGATGTTCGTGGGGAATCACAAAAACTGCTCGAAAGAGTGCCCACCAGCAACGATGTAGTCCTCACGCCGCCGGCGGAGGGATTTGCGAATATTAGTGAATACCCCGGGGATCTCCCGGATATCGCCTGCTACGACGGCAATCCTCGCAAAGAGGTCCTCGTCGGAGTCGACGTTAAAAAATAGTTTTTCATTACTCCAAAGTCTAAAACGCCCTTTATCGGCATTTTTGAACTTTATCTTTAAAATTTATTTTTAAACTAAATTTTTTATTTAATTTTGTCATCCCTCTATCGTTTATTTTACGTATAGGGGGTAGTAGTTTCTGCCTGGTGTACGACACCAAGATCGGGAATAACTGAACTGTGTTCAGGGGGGGGGGTTCAAATTTCAACTCCTGAACACAGTTCAGTTTGCGCTACTTAACCACTAACAACGATTCAGATTTTGAGCTCAAAATTTAAGTCTAAGCTTTTGAAAGCATTTAATCAGATACAAAAAGTAACGGTAAAAAATAGTTGTTCGTTACTCCAAAGTTCTAAAGCGTCCTCTATCAACATTTTTTAAATTTTTTCTTTAACATTTATTTTTAAGAAAATACTGACATGAAGAATAGTTTCAGCGAAAACCGCAAACGAATCGACCAAATTGTCCGTTTTTTATAATTATTTGAAATTTTGGACCCTAAACTTTAATGGCGCCTATCTCCTACGGAAGACGTTTGGGACCCTTAGTTTCTATTTAATATTGTTTGTCTTGATGTATAGTATCACCCCTTAAAGTTTTGCCCAAGAGTTTAGATTCACCCTGTATATAGTGGTGAAAATTATACTTTACTGAAAAGTGTTCAAATCTACCCCCCCTCACCCCTACACTTTGATATGTTCTTTATGGTTTTAATTAATATCTCTGCTAATTAACAAAAAATAAAATTATAAGCTTCAGGTGCATTCGGATTTGCCTTCGTCTATCCTCATCCAAATTTTCAGACCACCTTTCTTTAATTAATATAGATTACATGTATCATAGTTGACGTAAAATTTAATATCTTTTTAATGAATTTTCTTCCTCTTAAAGAAAGACCCCTAGAGAAAAAATATCCTATCGACTTATTTACGATGAGTTGGTGGTCACAGAAGAACCTAAGCTTTTCCTCGACACATCATATCGAAATCTTTAAACGTCGGCGGCTTGAACGGTGGCTGTGCTGGTCACGGCCTGTTGATCGGGTGCGCATAATACAGTATCATCAGAAATTGTCTGAATGTCTACCCTTGTCTATTAGGGAAAAACATTTTCCCTGAAACTTTCATATTCCAACTTTTCTGGCAAGTGCCTTCACTATATTAGGAAAGGGATGTCAGCGACTTCCTTATAAGGATACAAGATGGGATGGTAATCGCGATTGAGCCTGGGGTCTTTCTCGACAGATGATCTCGAAGTCTTCGAACGTAGACGGCTTAAACGGTGGCTGTGCTTGTCACGGTCTATTGGTCGAATGCGCATTAAGTTCTTGCATAGATGAGGTCCTCCTGGATGGACCGCATCAATCCAGGTGGTTAATCCTGGATTGGAGCAACCACCATCGAGATTACTTCAAAGGTGGTTACTCCTGGGAATCACCAGAATGGTGGTTACTCCTGGTGGATTTGCCGTTGCTTGGAATTTACTTCACATGGTTCCTGGGCGAAGGATAGTTCCCCAAATCCCTGTTGGACCGTGTTGAATCAATCGATCCTGGAACGGTGAATATTATGTATTATCATCTTCACTATAGATTCAAAGAATTATAAACGTAAATTAAATTATATAAAGTTTTCAATTATTTACCTTCGAAGTAAAATAGTTAGTTGCATAATTTATAAATATCTAACATAACATAAGCGTATTTTATGTAATAGCTCTTTCAATCCGCAATTTAATGTTATACACATTTATTAAATATTAGATACTATAAAATTGTTAAGAGATGAAAATTTCAATTAAAGAGAAAATAGTTCATTTAAATACTTTTCACTGAAACTACTTAATCTTAACAGATTAAAATTATTTTGACGTGAACACAGAACTTCTTTCTTTTACCATTTTCATGCTGTATTTAATCCTTTCTGAAGGATTTTCGCTGTCAAATTTTATGTTTAGATTCTCATTCATTATTAGTACGTCATTCTGAGTAAATTAAATTGGATATTTATCTCGCTTAAGATAATCAATAGCCAAATTATTCATGTTAATAAGTTTTTTTTTTGTTCTTACATTAATCAGCGTATGATTTTTTAAATATTTTTTTTCAAAGTTTTGTAAATAATTTTTTTTTATTATATTACTAAAATTTAATAAATAATATATTTATATCATGAAGAAATTTAAACGTTTTTGTTTTCGTTTATTTGAAGATAACATATTAATCTTTGTTTAATTTAAGAAGATTTATTCCGTTAATCATTTCAATGCACAGTTTCAAATTAAACACATTTACGAAATTTTAAATATAAATTTGTCGATAGTTACGTTTTTTATTAAAATAGAAGTGAATTAATGTTACTATTGTTTCTGAGACTCTTACAGATTTTACGTATTTTGATGTGAACACAGACTTTCTTCCCAATTGTATACTGAATTTGATACTTTATAAGAGATTTTAGTCGTCAACTGTCATGATTAGATTATCAGTTACTATTAGTTCATCATCTAAAAAATTTTAATTTGATATACAGGGTGGCCATAATTCAAGTGCAAGTGATTGAAGGGCTCTACAATTTAAACTATTTTGAATATTTTAAAAATCTTTTGCAAATTGTACTGTTTATGGTAAACTGAAACAATTATGCCGTAAAAAGCATCAGTTCGAAATTGCACCGATAGATAGGAACACTATGTATTTGAGATATCTTGATAATTGAACCATTTTCTTTAGAATTACAAAAAATTGTGTAAAATACATTTAAACTGTAAATTTATTTCCCGTGAACTCCATATTAGAGCGAATTCTTACCGATCAAAATTTCAAATGTCTGCGTTTTAAAAAATGTGCTTTCATTAATTTGCATTTTTCATTAATAAAATAAAATGTTTGGTAAAAATAAATATAACAGTTTGATTCTTCTTTAAATTTCGTAGAGGAATCGTGTTATATACAATTGTCACCATATTGCTAACTAAGTTATACGCATTTGAAGTTACAGAATTCCCTGTTCGCACTAGTTTGGCATCCGCGAGTGCTGAATCGAATGTGGAGTCTACGGATAAGAACATCGATGAAATATTAAAAAAAAAAAAAAAAAAAAAAAAAAAACAGTGTATCTCTATTTCTATTTTGACGTAAAATTTAAATAAAACTGTATTTAAGTAGAATTTTTTTTTCATTAAACTAATTGACCCAAAAAGTCAAAAAATCAACGTTAAAAATTATTTTAATTTAAACACTTTTCTTTTGACGTAAGCACAGCACATAACTTCATATTTTCAAGCTGTATTTAATCCTCTTTAAGGGATTTTCGTTGTCAAATGGCATGTTAAGATTTACATGTATTATTTAGCACGTCAATCTAAGTAAATTTTATGTGTTATATCTCTCTCTCTTAGTATAATCAGTGGCATAATTAATCATGTTAATAGGGCTGACTGATTTTATATTTTTTACCTAAAATATCTTATGAGTTTTAATACTTTCTTCGGGTGTTTTAGATAGGATTTTAAGACATAAATAAAATTTACAGGCACAATTTTGTATAATAAAAAGCTTATAAAGTAATTGTTAGTTTTTTTAACACGAAGGTAAGTTTTTAGATATACTTACTTATATTATAGCTTCAAAACTAATACTAAAAGTGAAAATTAAATATTATAAAAAATGAGAAAAGTAAGTTGTTTTAATATGAAAGTTACAAAATGAAAGAGTTTTATATATTCCTTTATATTCTGTTAAAGTTCTATTTTCTCCAAAGCAAGCTTAGGAAAAACACCTCTTGGAGACCGCTGACCAGGCCCCTACCTACCGGGATTCGACCCAGTTTGACGGGTTTGAGTGCGAAAAAAACACCTCTTAGAATTCAATTAGCACTTCTAAGCATGAACTGGGAAATGCAATCTAACCTACCACAAATACTCATAAAATTAAGTTGTCAGGAAACCCCTAGAAACGGGTGTCAGTAATTAAAGTAATTGAAGTATGAATATTTGCTTTCCAACACCAAAAAATTATTTAAGAGCAACACTACGCAAGCATATAAAACAGATCCTTCATCAGATGCACACGGTTTGAAGGAAAACACACAATGCAAAGGAACCTATAAATATCCGGATTTTTATCAGTTGTGTTTATTTTAAATATTTGTATGGTGTTCACAAATAAAATTTTAATTTAATAACACACAAATTTATATTAACATATCTCAGCATTCATATGCAACGATTTCAGTTATTTTAGAGGAGAGAAATTTTGAATTCATGTCAGATGGTTGCTGGAAGTGAAAATTTATTTTTACGATGTCAACGATAAACACTGGTTATAGGAGTATTAATAGGATCTTAAATAGTCTATGCAATGCCAGCGAGCTTGATATTACAAAAGATTAATCTATAAAATTATGTGGGAAATAATAATTCTTATTGGTGCAGTCAAGGTGAGCAGGATAAAACAGTTTTTCCATTATTTTACTTTATTTAACTATTTAAAAATAATGTTAAAGATGTGAAATTTAACTATCCATTCAATAAATACATATATAAATATCAATAAAACAATTCAATCTACACATTCGAAGAAAATTAACGTTTATATAGCTTATTTTTAAAAAGACTTTTCCTCTTAGGTATAGAATTACAAGGGGTGAAAAAGAATGACAGAGATAAAACCTAAAAAGAGATTTAAAAAGAAGAAAAGTTTTATCTACTCTTTTATGGGGAAAGCACATTCAGATAACGGAGTTTTGTAACTAACATCACAAAATACATATAAACTCAATGCATATTCTTTCAAAAATGCAATTAAGTTAATATTCTCTCCAAAAATTGGCTTCACTTGTCAATGGTATTAAGGACGTGAAAACCTTTGAAAGGTAAGACATTTTTAAAAAACAGAGCTTTTGTGGTAAATTGCCTCAATAAATGAATTTTTTAAATGTCAGTTTTTTCTTAAACCTTAACTTAAAGATTTATTTAACTGTTAAACTTATTTGAAGTAAAAACAACAGACAATATAAAATTGCTCGTGTATTAAACTGATTTGATCACTACTTTCTAGGAGAAAACAAACATAGTGCCTTGCATTATGAAAAACATCCAAATTTATTTGTGAATAGACTCTACCTTTTCTTATCTAAATTTTGACAGGAAGAAAGAACAACAAAATCATTTAAAGAAAACTTTTAAGAGTTTCAAAATCATGGGTTCATTTTCGGTTATTATAAACTTAAACTAAGGGCAATTTTGATTTATGCAATTATTTGTTAAAATAAAGTTTATGCATGGCTGTTTAATGACATTTACTTTAAAACGCAATTCCATGTTCCATATGTGGCTTTCATAACTCAGTAGCAAATTTAAAATTGCGGATGTAATGGGGCCTGAAAAGTCAAGTTACGGAATAAGGCAAAAGGTGAATTTCAGTTTCAAAAGAATGTAGTAAATTTGATAGAGAAAATTTAAAACGACACAAAAACGGTGCAAATTTTAAAACGATTACGAAATATTAGGAACAATATTTTTCGATTAAAAAAATCTTACGGCACTAGGAAATTACATTGGAAGGAAAAAATATCTGTAGACGTCGTCCAGGATCGTCTTCATTTGATGACGTTTCGTCGTTACATCGATCCCTTAAAAGGTTAATTCAAGCACAAACTTTTTGGGATCTTCAGGAAAGAGAAAAGACATTGTCATAAATGTATATTAGATTTTCATTTGAAACAGAACTAAATACAGACGAACCCGCTTAAATTGCATTTCAAGGGACTGGACAAAAGTCACCTATTAAGAATGATCGCATATTAGACATGATTTGCAAAAAATTGCAGGAACTGAGCTTATTTACATATCTAATTGACTAAAGACATATCTAATTGACTAAAGAATATATATATATATATATATATATATATATATATATATATATATATATTCTTTTTTTACTCAATATTAAATTTCTGAAATAGTTCAACGATTGGGCGAAACATTCAAATTAAATATAAAAAAAAATAATGCATGTGCGAAAGGTTTTGTAAAAAAGTGTTATCAATGAGTTTCTAAACAGCTTGACTACCCACATAGCTCATTGTTTGATTACATAAGCAAAATTAAATGCAAATTACGCTGTACTATGTATTCTTTATATTTTAATTAAGTTTCATAAGAAAAGAAAATTTCAAAATCCGCCGGTAGATGGCGCTAATATACTGTATCGATATCGATCACCACAATGCAATTTTTTACGAAATAAATCACCGCTATTTCTGAAAAAAAAATGTTTACAGAATTTTTTTTATTGAAATGTTGGTATACATTTTTTATATGAAATAGTTTTTGAAGGTTTTAAAAATATTTAAAAGCTTTAATATGCTTTTACAAATATTTTAAGAGTAGAATCGTATGTTAAACTGTATTTTTTTAATGAAGCTTTCAAAGAGTCGTTCATTTGTGACTAATTTGAATTTGTGATTCTGAATGGCAACAGTGTTCCTTTGTTTATATCTGGGATTCCGATGTTTAATCTGAATTTTTAATTAAGAACTTAAAACATTATAATATGATATGATGGCAAAAGGCAGACAAAACATAAAAAACATAAAATGAATATACAGCCGTAGTCGCATTTGTTCTGTATTCACGTGTTTAATTTTTTTGTCCCGATCTTTGTTGAACATCTGACATCTATTATGATCGACGTGCATCGTGATTTCGGCTATGATGTCTTACACTCACGCACCCCCCCTTTTTTTTCTCCATTATATAAAGTCACCAAATTTTGGGGAATTTTTCCATTAATAGTCACCTGGCTATTGTATTAATTTATTGGTTTGGCACGGGCTTGGAAATCGCGCCAGTGAAATAGTCGCCAAACATCGGTGTGTGAGTTTAACACATCTGTACCTCGATTTCTATAATATGTATTATTTGATAAAATATGTTATATTTTCATGTTATACGCAACAGGTGACGCCACATGTTGGCGCAGATATATTTGAAAATGTCAGTGTGTCGAGAATAGAGTATTTTCCGAAAATGACGTTTCTGTTTCTAAAGTTTTTCTAAGCTATGTGGAAAATGCTGATCATTGAGTAGGTTATTTTTAATGTGTAATTATGTGTTTCGAGAAGTAGATTTAAAATCTGCTAAGAGATTGCAAGCTGAGCTTATTCAATTATTAGGCACGTGTGGTATGCAATTGCATAAATGGTCCAGTAACCATCCAGAAGTAATGAAGTCAATGTGTAAACCTGAGAACTACACTATTGACAAAATGAACGAAACTAAATTCCTAGGACTTTGCTGGAAGGCACATGACGATACGTTTACTTTTATTGTGTCGTTCAGTGAGCAAACTAAAGTAACTAAGAGAAATGAGCTATCAAATATCGCTCCCATATTTGATTCCTTGGGACTGTTAGGTCCAGTCGTGGTAAAAGCAAATGTTTTCTTACAAAGACTGTGGCGATTACAAATTGATTGGGATGAGACATTATCTACAGCTGAACTAGAGGATTGGCTGCAGTTTCGAGAATAGTTAACGACCATCAACAACGTCAGTGTTCCGAGATATATTTTTACAAGCAATCCAGTGCAAATTAAAATTTGTGGTTTTGCGGATTCTTCTGAGAAAGCCTACGGTGTACTGTTATATGTTGTGTCTTCAAATTCTTCAGGTGAGCAAACTTCTCAGTTGCTCTATAGTAAAAATCGAGTTTCACCGATAAAGACAGTTACGATACCACGTTTAGAATTATGCTCTGCAGTGTTATTAGTCAAATAGATGAATGAAGTTGCCAAAATCCTAAACTTTCATAAAGAAGCTATCTACTGCGTTTCGGATAGTACTATTGTGTTGTTCTGGATACGGAAACAGTCATGTGATTTAAAAACCTTTATGGCATCGTGAGCATCTACAATTCAGAGTCTTTCCAACATCAATCATTGGTATCATGTGCCATCTTCTAACAATCCTGCAGATCTTGTGTCCAAAGTTCTTCAGGAAAGCTTGTGATCGAATGGACCTCCATTCTTAACACAGCAACTTGATTATCCTTCCAAATCTTTTGAACTTGATCAGCATGATAAAGACTTATATTTATGCAAATTTAAAAGTATTGTCTCAAAACCTATTTCTTAGACTGCAATTTTGACTTCTGAATCTTCAACTTTATTTGAGGAGTTTTTGCAATTAAGTAATAATTATGCTAAATTAATAAGAATGACTATGTTTTCAGGTTTATCCAGAATCTCAAGGAACTAAAATGAAAAGGTTCAGGTAGGTTGACATCAGTCGCGCTGAAGAGACTTGAGCAATATTTAATAAGAGCTGTTCATCAGAAGTAATTCGCTTCTCAATTCACATTATCATAGCAGTTTAAAGAATTACCAACTAATAGTAGATTGCTTTCAGTAAATCTGTTCTTGGATAAAGATAGATTATTCAGAGTAGGAGGTCGGCTCCAAATTAGCATGTTAAGTGATGTTCAGAAATATGCCTTCTAAACATAAATTAACAGTATTGATCTTTGATTTCTATCCCAAAAAAATCTTGCATATAGGGCCACAAAACTTACTTTATTGGTTCGCAGAGAATTTTGGCCTCTTAATGGCAGAGTTATTTGTAGGAAAATTGTATATAAATGTGTTACTTGTTTTAGAGAAAAACCAAAATATCACAACAAATTTTGGGCGAGCTTCATAAAGAGAGAGTAAATATATATTTTACCTTTAATTGTACAGGAGTTGACTTCTGCGGACCATTTTTGATTAAATATAAGGGTCAGCGTAAGGGTATCTAGTGTAAGATATATGTTTGCATTTTTATTTGTATGGTAACCAAGGCTATGCATTTGGAGATAGTTAATGATTTAACTTCTAAAGCATTTTTTGCCAGACGAGGCAAACCCCGAAAAAATATTCAGTGATAATGCTACAAATTTTGTGAAAACTAATTCAGAGCTTAAAAAATTGCATGCTTTGGTAAAAAAATAGACCTTGCTAATTATTTATCATCTGAACATATCCAATTGAAATTTATTCCACCTAGAGCTCCAAATTTTGGAGGTTTATGGGAGGAAGAAGTTAAGTACTTCAAGTATCACTTAAAACGTGTTGTGGGCAACTCCAAATTAACTTATGAAGAATTGTTAACTATAATTATCTAAATTCAAAGGATTTTGAATTTACGCCCACTTACTCCTTTGAGTTCAGATATTGATGACTTGGAGGTCTTGACCCCTAGCCATTTCCTTATTTGTTGCCGAACTAGTGCCATTGCTGAATCTAATTTAAGTGATATTAATGATAATAGATTGAATTTGTTGCAAAAAATAACTAAGATGGTTCGGATTATCTAGAAGAGAGGGGAAAACAATTATTTGAATACTATACAGCAAATAAATAAGTGGGTGATAGCAAAAAATAACCTTAAAGCTGGAGATATAGCTGTGATTAAGGAAGATGATCTTCCAGTTTGTAAATGGTTATTAGGAAAAGTAGTACAGGTATTTTTTGGCAATGATAATAATGTGAGAATAGTAAATGTAAAGACAAAAAAAGGAACTTTCAAAAGAGCGGTTTTAAAAATTGCGGTATTACCTCTTGAAAATTGATTTATTATTATTATATATTTTGTTTAACCGAAAAAATTTGTATTATTGTATTGTAAGGTTGCTTTATTAATTGTATTAAGTATTTGTATAATTTCAAATAATTGTTGCTTATATTTATATTGTGTTCGTTGTTTTAAATGTTAAAAGTTCGAATTTTGTCATTTTGTTTTTCTAATGTATATATTTCTCAGTTTTCTTTCCAAATGTTGTATTTATAATATTTTTGTTTGACACCCCCCCCCTCCTCAGAGGTTTCAACAGGGGCAGTATGTTGGATAAAATATGTTATGAATTCATATTATACGCAGCAGGTGACGCCACATGTCGGCGCAGATAGATTTGAAAATATCAGTGTGTCGAGAGTAGAATGATTTGGAAAAATAACTCTTCCGTTTCTAAAGTTTTTCTAAGCTGTGTGAAAAATGCTGATCATTGAGTAGTTTATTTTAGAGAACAAGATGTGTTTTGAGAAGTAGCCATGAGTGGCGAGTTTTGTTAAAATGTGAAGAAATTGATAATAGTACTTCTTTCAAGAGTTTTTATTTATTGTGTAAGTGTTACTTTTGTGAGTAAAGTCATGCATTATAAAACATAGTAATAATATAACAAATATTTAGAAAATCTTATTAACATCAAATCTCTAGCATAATAATTTTTATCTACGCAAGACGTTGTGGGCATTTGCAACAGCAGATAATGTCAGAATAGGCGGGTGTTCAGGTTCGTCGGAGTACTTGCCCTTACCTGCTTCGTTATTGGAGACATGAACACAAGGATAGATCTTTTTTGCGTCTTTGATAATGTCTTCTAAGCTTCGAAACTTTCTTTGCCTTTGTCCTTGACTATTCGAGGAAGATTTCGTCTTTCAAAACGCGTTGACTCACAATAATTCACTATTTCGACAGGAGGTGGTAATCCAATTCCTTGCGTTTAACATCACTTTTGTTTGATATAAATTCGGCTTCCCGGAAATGGTTTGCATTCGTTTTTATTTTGATGCTATCTCAATATGTGCAGAGGCTTCATTATATTCCGAAAACTGCCAATTGCTCCTTTTTTGTCATTCCACAATTAACCAATGAAATAGACAGTTTAGGTAGTTTTGTTTTATGGTCTTAATTACGCGATGATTCATCTGTTGGTGTACAATGCTGGTACTGGTGTCAAAACTCGACGTGGATGTTTTTAAAATCTGGCAAGTTCTTCTATGTGGCCCAGGTAGTTTTCCACAAATAACGTTACCTTCCCAGATTTTTCCTGCATTTCTGTGTCGAAGTTACGCATCTATGGGATGAAAAGATCGCCTAGTCTTCTTCTGGTTTGTATATTAAAGCAAACTCTTAATTTCTGAAGCAGTGGGGATTTCCTGATTTTTCAATCATGAGCTCATTTTTTTTCGTGCCATCTGCATTTCTTATGTTAAACATGCGATCTTTCCTGAACTTCCCTCCATTGTATTTATTTTTTTTTTCACAAAGAATGCATTATGAGACCTTAATTGATTTTGTTAAAGAACAGTCCAAATTTGACCACACTGAAGATATAACCACTATGTACATCGGCAATTTGTGAAAGAACGCTGATTTGCCAATACTTTATACTGCCAGTGTTCACTGCTGTCACATCCCCCAAATCATGTTTGTATACGTTTCCATTCCGATTTTTAAATGGGCACAAACATATACTTGACTACTCAGATTTTCTGTTGTTAGTCTTTGCAATCCGTCAAGCTTTCTGTAACATAATTGGATATTAAAAGATACTTTCATGCTCGAGCGCGATTGTACCGATCAAACAATATCGTTTATACGCCATCGTATTTCTTGGTTTTTACTTTCATTGTCTTGGAGAAATAAGCAGCTTCAAGTCTCTCGGATTGTGTCAGGAATTTTTAAGTGATACAAAATATTAATTCCGAAATGTCTATTTTTTCGAATGAATTTTTATTTGGCATGGTCTTTAAATCCACATTTTTGTATAATGTCCAATTTATCTGACACAGATAATGCCTTCTTTTTGATTCTATGACTATTCTCTATATTAAAAAAAAATGCTAAAACTTGACAAAACAATCAGTGATGGATTGATTTCTGGAAACTTGTGATGCAAGTAATTGACCAGCCTGAATAAAACAGGAGCAGTCTGGCATGAGAAGAAAGTAATGAAGAGAAATATAATTGAAAATAAAAGAACGTTTTCATTTCTCTATAACTGCGTTTCAAAGCGCACAGTACTATGGAGGATTTATTTCTTATAGTGTACGAAAGGGGGAAAAAATGCAATCGAAAAAGTAATCGAGAGCATATACCGCAAAAAAAGAATAAATACAAAAAGTCGACAAAATTCGCCTATTTCTCTCTACTTCAGTCAAAACATACACGAAGTGAGAAAAAAATAATATTTGGACGCGGTATCAAAAAAGAGTTGCAGTGTTGATAATATAGTGTGCGTGTGTGTGTGGGATGGTTATTCAAGTATTCACCACTATTTACGATTAGCTATATTCGCCTTTTTAATTCAGCAGTGTTACAAATTCAGTGAAATTTTAATAAAATATCTACCACTATTTCTGAATAGTAATAATTGCCTTAATTAATTTGTCATTAAATAAAGCAAATATTATATTTCGGAAAGATTGTAGGTATCCAAAAAATCCGCTAAATTTGCAACGCTTGGCAAGAAAAAGAAATTCGTGTCTTCGTCTTAGAATCCTCGTCTGAAGCGAGAATTCATGCCTCCAGGGACTGGAGTCCCTATCACATATTAAGTGGGATCGCCTATTAACCGTTCGCGTATTAAACGTGATGTCTTTGCACTAGTCTTAAGGCCGATTTTAAACGTACCGGAAAAATCCATGTATTAAGCGGGATCGCGAATTAAGCATTAGACGTCTTAACTGGATTCGACTATACTTATAAAGAAAGAATTTCTAAGATTACGACTGTTATTTGTTTTAACAATATAATCTTATTGTAATAGATATGAGTTCTTTTGTATTTTTACATAAACTTAATATTTCAGTTCTAAAAAAGAATAGGTTAGCAATTCTTCATTTTTATTGACAATGGCAGCAATTTATCATCGTACGTTATACTAACAACATTTATGGGAACAGTTTTTGGTTTTGTTAAGTTATTTTCTTACGCAATATCTATTGCTCGTATACTTAGATTTTATAATGTCTTTACAAAACAATTTTTAAAGCTAAACAATTGTTAATGAAGTTAATAATAAAGAAATTTATATAGTATATACGTATATTTCAAAATAAAAATTATATTTCTTCGTTCACAAACATGGATGAAAACAAAATAAAAGCATATTTAAAATATTACAAATTTTCATAATAATAATTAATATGACATAATAATTAGATTAATAGAGCATTATATATACCAGCTAAAATTTTGGAAATAAGATTGACGCAAAACCAAATGAAAGCACTTTAACAGGAATTTAGTTAACATTATGACATTATCTTGAGAATTTTTTATTTGCTATATTTAAATTCTTTGATGCTTTAATTATTACCCTAATTTTATATAAATTAATCTAATCTGAGTTCCAGAAAAACACGCTATCGGCGTTAATATTAGAAAAGGAATTAACTTCAGATTTCGAATAATTGAAAGAATCTTTTGTTTTCCGAGGTCTTGCAACAATTTATTACGCTTGACGTGACACACAAATAAATTATTTTTTCTATTTATCACTGTCGGCATAAAAGTTTTCTTTTCGCCTTTTAAGTTAATTAAGAAAGTTTCACTCTACTTACTTGGATTGAACGAAAGAGGATGCCCTATAAATACATACATTATTATTTCATGTTTTTGTGAATTGAGTGGAAAAGATTGATTTATCTTTTAAGTAAAAATGTGAAACAAAAATGACTAGCTTTACTCCGAAAAACTAAACTCAGTGTTACATGTAACTAATCTTTCAACTGTAAGACTTTGAAATAAAAATAAGTATATTTATATACGTATGTAGGTATAATAAAATAAGTTTCGTTATTGATTGTACAAATGTTAAAGGCTGATCATACGCGTTTAAGACAAACAGTTTCTGTATAGAAAACCAGGGTCACAATGCACGTATTTAGTCAAAATCACAGGGTATCTCAAAGCTGGACGTTGATTTTCGTTAAAAAATTTAATTATAATGAAGGTATTTTTAAACTATTTTAACTTTCTAAGAAATATGATGATGTTATGATAAGTTTTGGTAATCGCAACCATTCTGATCCAAACAACACTGATCTAGATACAATCAACACTGCTCTATAATTGGAAATATTTTTGATACTATATATGGTGTTACTGATAAAATTTAAGTGCATTTCCAAGACGACCCATATTGATACATTTCAAACAGAGAAAAGTTAATCTGATAAAAATTTCGCAAAACGTCAATGAGTTTGAATTTCATACATTGAATTGCGAAATTATTTTATTAATTCTAAATTGTCGTCAGGAGATAGAGAACTGCAGTTTTGTTACATTTTAATGTAGATAATATAATATTCATAAGTCATAACATAATTATAAAAGATAAATATAAACACAATTAAAGATTACTTTTTTTGACTACTTTATTTTCAATTCCTATTACGAGCATACGCTGTTTTGTTGCTTATGAGTATGAAGATACTTCGAGAATATCTGAAATTTAAAGTTATGTAAAACTCTTTGTGAGAAATTATTAAGAGTTTTTAAATACATCAAATTAATTTATTCCTTTCAATTTTTTCATTTTTAAAATGTGCAAAACTATACTTTAATGAACATTTGATGTCATTTTCAATTCCTTTACTCTACCAGTTATTCTTATAGATACGAAAAAAATCCATACAAATGCTTCTTTACGATGTTCTCTACATCTCAAAGACGGCCTGACAAAAAAGTATAAATATTTCATGGGGAAAAAGCTTGTCGATAGAGTAACCCAGGAAACTGCTATGAATCACATTCGGGCGATAGAAAACTTAGTACTGTCGAAAAGTGAAATCAATCGCGAAATATGAAATATGCTGTGTAGATAAAAATATTCCAACTGCAATCGATCGCAAGGCTTTAATACAAAAAAAAATGTATGCCCATATATCATTTTGAGAAAGAGTAAATTAATAAAGTTACATACAGGAGAATATCTATTTAATTCATACATAAGTATTCCAGCTGTACGTATTAAAGAACAGTGTACAACTAATGTACATTAAAAAATATTAATTTAATATAACAATATATAGCGTTCGTGTTTTTATCTTCATGCAGATGACTACTTTCTGCTACTAGCACCTGAGGATAAGAGCTGATAATTAACTATGGCCGTGTTCTTAAAATCATTATGCGGAGAAAAGAAAAATATTGACTTTCGTATATTTATATCTATGGTTTCAAACAGTTTTGTTGCAGGTGACCGATGTGCTGTTAAAGAATTTTAACTTCGCTAAAAAACATTTTTAAGCTCATTAAGTAAAATATTAACTTTTTATTAATTCTATAAAATGAATTTCTAAACATTTAAAAAATAAATAAACATGTAAATAAAAGTGATATAAATTATTTATTTCATTTTCAGCGTCAAATTTATGTGACGCTTTTCTCAAACAACACTTTCCAAAACACAAATCAGTCACATTTAGGCTCCTTGTGATACGACTTAAATGTTTGTCGATCTAAAATTAAACATTGAAATGGACATGTAAACTGTTAAACTCAAGATAACAAGATTATAAACTTTTTAACCAAAAAGAAAAAAAAAAGAACCGACTTTAAAACTATACACAGTAAAATTACTGCCGAGTACTACAAATTGACTGTGCTGGCAAGCCATACACTGCTATGGCAGCAGTTGCGTGCGGGTTTTTTTCCGAATTTGATCCAATTACATGGACAGTTAGAAATTATTTGTTAAATTTGCAGTTTATCAACTACTTTTATATTAAATTCTGAAATTTGCCAGGGACTGTTGGTCCACCTGTATTAGCATACAAATCCCTCCACTGTAAAAATATATTTCTTCAAATGAAGGAGTGTGGCGCAGAAATCTTGGGTAAATTTACACACTTTACAAATTTGATGGGTTTTTTTACCGATTGTTTACGTCATAAAAGTTTTAAATGATGAAAACAATGCTTTTTGTTTTTTCTTACAACAATCCTAAAAATAAAATCGTATAAAGAGGGAGGAAAATCGCCGGGTTGTTCTACTTCACTTGATGAAAATCTTTAAAAATAAAATAATTTAAAGACGTTTATTTATTTGTTTTTGTTTTTGTTGAATTCCTAAAAAAGTACTCACCGAATTTTGATGAATGGGCCAATTCGAGAGTGCCTTCTTTCAATTAAAAGAAATCACATGAAATGGTCGCATAGTTTTGGAGTAATCAGTGAACAGACATAAAAAAAATACACACGCATCGAACTGAGAACTTTCTCCTCTTTTTGAAGTCGGTTAAAAATGTCAAATGCATCTCATAAAGTAAAGAATACAACTAGGATTTAAAAAAAAAATCCGAGACTCACTTTCCCAGTGGATTTGATTTATTCATGTGGTGTGTTACACAGAAGTACCTTCAAAGTACTCTTCTTCAGCAGCTATACATTTCCACTTGCGCAGGTGAAGTTGCTGAAACTTTTCTGGAAGTTTTTGGATGAGATTGTGGCTGTCGCGAATTCCTGAGCCTCAGATGCACTCTTGACGCAGCGTCCTTTAAAAACATCTTCTCATAACACGCGCTCTCACCGTACATTTGTGAGACGTATGCAATATTAATGCTGGAAATGTTCCCAAAATCTGTAGAATTTGATATTAGCTGCTTTTCTTCAAACGCCATTTATGCTTTCGACGTACGTAAACGAGTACATATCACTAATACTGAAAAGCCATGCACTGCAGACTTCTTTCCTCAACACATTTCATGTCACATGCGCTTCTATGCCATAGTAAGTTATTTCGCTTTTCTTCCAATTTGGGTTGAAATATCAGAACAGTCTCCGACAGTTTTGATCGTAGTCATAGAATTATTAGAGAAAAATAAAAAGAAATATAATTTATTACAAAATTGTTGTAATCTGGTTAATAAAAAATATTACTATTTTTGTGGTCCTATGTTTCTTTAGTTCTTGTTAATAATTAAGCCAAAGAAGTATATTTCTTTTTTAAATTCAATTTTGCCATAATGAAAGTAGTTGCCGCAATTTAACTGAGACCAATGTCAAATGTACCACGAGAAGCGAACGTAGAAAAACATTTATTTATATCATTGATTAAAACATTGACAATGAATTTATAAATAGTTCTTTGTTTTTTCTTTTATAAATCGTTCTTTTTCTTTTGTGTCTTATTGTCTCGTTCTTTTTCCTTCTTGTTAAATGTAAAAAAAAACTGCTCTTACCAAACATTAAGTAAATCTAATAGCTTAGTTTAATTTATTTTAATAATTTTCTTTTCGGTAATCTACAAATTATACACTACATACATTAGGAATATTAAAAAAATAGACAGAAATCTTTAATATATAATCGATATTTTAAAACTTATAAAAATGTAATTCATCGGAGCTTGAAAATGCTATTTGTTCTGCTTTTAGAAACAAGATACAGGTATTCTTTTATAAAACTTTGAAATGTTTTCTTGCCTGACAGCAAAGATCTATCAGGTGAGTAACCTCAAAGTTGTGTTTTTTCTTCTTTTAGCAGCATGTCATTTTTTTTCTCCTTCTATGTGATATATACATATTGTAGGGTGAAACCCCCAGTAACTGACTCTTTAAAGATTTTTTCTTCTTCAAATCACTATTACAAAGATTTAAATCTATTTTATGCTTATCTTTGTTTCTGAAAGTATAGTAAAGATACATTAAAAAATTATTTTTGACAACATTTTGAAAAATTACACTTTTTATTACTAAAAATTGTGTTTTTTCTTCTTTTAGCAGCATGTTATTTTTTTTTCTCCTTCTATGTGATATATACATATTGTAGGGTGAAACAGCCCAGTAACTGACACTTTAAGGATTTTTTCTTCTTCAAATCACTATTACAAAGATTTAAATCTATTTTATGCTTATCTTTGTTTTTGAGAAGATAGTAAAGATACATTAAAAAATTATTTTTGACAACATTTTGAAAAATTACACTTTTTATTACTAAAAATTAATTTTTGCCATAAATATGGCCAATATCTCTAGTAATTGACACCATCCGTTATTGAAAACAAATAGCTGAAAAATAAGTTATAACAATTAAGACAAATAAGTTAACACTAGATGACATTACTTTTCAGAATTGTACAAGAAAATGCTTATTTGAGTTAGATTTTTGCTGAAGTGTCAGTTACTGGTTAGGTGTCAATAACTGGGGGTTTCACCCTATTACGGTTTACATTTTTGTATCTTAGTCATTTGTAAAGATAACTTTTCTAATGTAATATTTGGGATTTATATCTTTAAAAAGTAATTTTTAAGTAAATATATAACACTTAAAGGGATTGTTCCTTAACTTATTACGCTGATATGTATTTATTGCACGCCAGTTGGCGTAATTTAGCGGGTGTGTTTGGCACAACAATTTTTTTTTGCGCTAAGCCTTTGTGCTGTCCGCATTCATTTTTAACCCCGTTGTTGCCAACATTGCTAAATTTGAAACACGTAATTATGAGTCTATATTATAGATTTTGGTCATTGTCTGAAAAAAAAAAACTAATTAGAATGTTTTAAGTAGTACTGTTTTCGATACAAAATATTAAATTTCGTGGTGATTGTCCAAATTGTAGGGAAATTATAGCTTAGAAAGTCTGATAAAAAATACAGTAAACAGTCAAACAGGCATATTTACCATATTTTTTACCCTGATGAAAGCCACATAGAATCACCACCAAAACTTGCCCTTTCGGACAAGAAAATTATTATGAAAGTCAGAGCATTCGATCAAAAGCTATGCGTTAACATATATTAGAGAAATATACAAACGAATTGTATAACCAGTTTTGTTCAAAGTTGGTTAAAAAGAAATACTATAAACAAATTACCAGTAAAGAAAAAAA
Source organism: Maratus michaelseni (assembly GCA_963931845.1). Lineage (NCBI taxonomy): Eukaryota > Metazoa > Arthropoda > Arachnida > Araneae > Salticidae > Maratus > Maratus michaelseni. Next base: position 326,193,499 of record OZ007588.1, read on the forward strand.
AAACTATATTTTTAAAGGTTTTTTCTAAAAATAACTGACGTTCTACTTGAAAAAATTCAAGATAGTGATAGTGATGATTACTAATGTTCTATCAAGATAATTTTTTGTATATTATTTTTTGTTTTGTGTGGATATTGATAATTAAAAAGGAAAAAATAAAAGGAGAAGAATCTGTGTATCGAAAGATCTGTATTGAGTTACACCTACAAGGACAACTACACAACTGAACTGAACATGGAACATTACATCTATTTATAAACTTAGCTGGAATTTTGTCAGCAAATTAGCGAACCTGGCAGAAAACTAGAAAAATAAAATAACCAATGAAATTTAAACAGTAATGCTATGGTTACAATATTCTGACAGATCTGATATTCTTTTTCTTTTTTCCGATTGAAAATAAAGAATTCTGCTCTTATAATACATTGTAGTGTTTTATTTGTACCAATCTAATATAATGTCTTTTGACCTTTATTTTTTTACAGTGTAATTTGTATGCAGCATACATTACCAATTGAACAAACGTTAAAAAAATTATATATATATATAATTTGAACAGGGAATAATGTCATTCATTGAAGCATGAAAATGAAATTTTCTCTTCTCTTAGAAAGAAAAAACGGACATTTTGTTTTAAAACTTCGAAATATTTTCTATCCTGACAACAATGATACATAATGGATATAGCTCCAATAATGTGTTTTTTCCTTCTTTTTACAAGATATCTTGCTCTATTATTTTTGTATACGTGATAAAACACAAAAAATGAACCAATATACATTTCATTTATTTTAATGTAAGACATTTTATTTCACTTTAAAATAATTTTTGGAGATTCATGTAAATTAAAATTTCGAATAATGTAAGATTACAAGTAAGCATTTATACAAGGACACTTTCAAAACAAGAATCAGTCATAACAACAGTCTTTGCAAGATGATTTGTAGAAAAGTTTACTTTATAAGAAACTACCTAATTCAAGTTTAAAATGTAGAGTTCATCTATCTCATAAAATAAGACATTGTAACACGCGGAATAAAAAAAAAAATATGGATTATTAAATGTTTGTAGCTACATTTTTTATTATGAATTATAATTTTTTGTGGTAATGCTTATTTCGCTATTTTTAATTACAGGGTGGGACATTTAAAAGTCTCTTTTTTAAATTCAAATAAATAAAAAAGTATTTCTGATAGACAATTTTTTTTCAAAATGACATAACGTTGAAGTTTTAAACAAATATCTTGAACCTTGTATTCACCATTCTCTGTGCACTGATGCAACCGACGTTCAGAAGATCCTTTAAAAGTTCCAACGTATCTACTGAAATCCGGGCCGAATATTCGCCAGATGAAGCAGGTTTGTGGGGAGATTTTAAAAAACTTTTGCCTTGAGTTATTCCCGTAAAAAAATCACAGAATGTTAGATAGGGTGAATGCGTTATCCATGGAATGTCATCTGTAATCGAGATGGACAGTAGTTTGAAAAATAGACTTCGACCGTAGACACACGCTGCTCTTTCTTCCATCTGATATTCTGTACTGAACGTTGCTAGACAGTAAAGTTCACGACTACTGCATTCGTTGAGACCATCTTCACTTTTTTACGACCTTCCTTGTCTTCACAGTGCGAAATTGTCTGCGATGTACCCTGTATATATGTAGAAAATATTGTTATTTTAAATTATGTTTTTGCATATTGAACGTGCCACACGGAAGTTTAACTGCACTTTCAAGTGTACATATAACACCGAAAGTATATAAAAACTGAATATAGCATTAAAAAGCCGCAGTATAAAAAAGATATCTGACGGCTCGGCCTACATACACGGGTAGATTTCGAAGACGCAGACCGTGGGGTGCCTGGTTGTTGGGAATTTCGGAAGAAATGACCTTTTTGCCATGATGCCGCATTTTGGACCTCCCACTTCGAAATCAAACTTGTTTGCAGGTGGAGCCGGCAGGAATTTTTTTGTTTTTTATTTTTTTTTATGCTATAAGGGTTGGTTCTATAAAAAACTTGTCGATACAAAAGTTTTAGTTTATATTAAGAGGATTTATAATAAATTCAAGCGGATTTGATATCTTGTGATTTGACGAAGTTATGATTTTTTTTCTTCTAAAACCCCCCTCCCCCTCCCCCTCCTTAGTGCCATTTTTAATCATATAAAAAATCTGTCATACATAAAATTTCGGCCCTTTTCCTAGAAGTAATAATAACTTTAAACGGATTCGATACGTATCATAATTAAGAAGTTATGGGGGTTTTTCTGTTTTCCCAAAAGCCTCCCCCCCCCATATCCCCCCCTGGTTCAATTTTGCCCATTAACGAACGTGACCGAGATTTTATGCCCCTTGATTTTATGTATCAGTTTGGAAGAGATTTGTGCAGAATTATTGAAGTTATCGTGTCCATAAAAAAGTGACAGAGATAGATAGATAGATAGATAGATAGATAAAGTTTTGAACTGGGGTGGTTTTGGTTTCTGGGAGTCTGGTTTTTGGGTTCTGTTTTTGCAGATTGTCGTCGATCTGCAAAAATTTTTCAAAAATTCTAACTTAGGGGAGAATGTAATAGGTAGTATTTCATACGAAATCTACCTAAAATACTCTTATAAAAATTAATTTTTTTATATTTCTACAAAAATAATTGACATTCTATTTTAATAGCTTTGTAAGTTATGATATCTTTTACTGATGTTGCTGTCAAAATAATCTTTTTTTTTTTTTCTATCTTGTTGTGGAATTCTTTTTCATCCTGGTTGAAATAAAAAAATCTGCTCTTACTAAATATTAAAGCAATCAATTTCTAGAAGCCCAGTATAATTTCTTTTGTCAGTTTTTTATTTTATAAAAGGAATTCTACATGTATTACCAATGTAACAAATAGAAAGAATTATGTATCGTCTAAACTTGAAATAATGTAATTCACTGACGCATGAAAACGACATTTTGCTCTCAGAAACGAAAAGCGGACATTTTATTTTTCGAAATATTTTCTACCCTCACAGTAAGGATTCTTCAAGTGTGTAACCCCAATGATGTGTTTTATTTCTTCTTTTTGCAAAATGTCTTATTCGATACAATTTATATATGTGATCAGATACCAAATGAACCAATATATATTTTATTTAATGGAATACAAGACATTTTATTTCGCTTGAATTCATTTCCAAGAGATTCATATAAATATTGATAATGTGGTTTAGATTTTGTGAGATTAAAAGTGAGCTTTAAAACCATGAATACTTGTAAGATGATTATCAAATAAGTGTCAACTTTAAACAGAAGATTTGAAGTTTCAAACTCAAATTTAAAATGTTAAGCTCATCTATTTCTTAATATCAAGACTTGTAACACACAAAAATATAAAAATATATTATATATTTTTTAAATCTTGCTTTCACTTTCTTAATTGTAATATATTTTGATCACAATACATATTTTTGTACAATAAATAAATAAATAATGAAAGGATAGATTTTCCGTTTAATAACAATTGTACTGCAAATAAAGACGTCTTAAATTTGGACACATGTGTGTCTGAAAAAGCAATTCATACACGTAAGTGTGTGAATGTGAAATTTCAGACATCATAGGTGTCTTAATTTAAGACACATAAGTGTCGTACTATGATCCGGGTATAAAAGAACTGTAAAAATGTTTGAATAAGACATTTAGAATGTCAGACACTTAAGTGTCTGAATTTAATATCATATACGCAGTGACTGTGATACAATGGTCCCACTGTATATCCCAGCAATATCAAATAACGTTTCCGAACAGATGAATGTTGTTTAAAATACTTTGCAATCCACTAAATTTTGATTATACCCAGGGCCGGCAAAATGTCACGCGGGGCCCTGGCAAATCCCTTAGCAAGGCCCAACGTCTCTGACTGCAATATTTGACTAATAAAAATCCTCTTTAAAATGTGTATATATAATAGAATAATTTTTAATAAAGATAATAAAGTGTATGAAAAAAAGCATGCAATTTCTTTCTCATGCAATGTGTATAAGTATTTTTAATTTCTAAAAATCTTCTACCATTTAGTATTTTTTAAATATTTTTTTAGCGTTCAAGATCCGCAAATCTATACATTCCCCAACAATTTTATCAACTGTGTCTGTATTGTAAGAAATAAAGTTAATAGTAACTTTTTTCTTGAAGAAACATTTAAAGACAAATTGATATTTTTTTACACAGGGTAACGTTATTTGGAATTGTAAAGACAGGCTCGGGCCCTCTAACAAGACTCAACCAGCGCGAGACCTTGGACAGCCGCCCCGTTTGCCCGATGATTGCGCCGGCCCTGATTGCATAGATCGAGTGTCAAAATTGTGCACCACATCATAGAACTAATTAAAAAGCTTCATTCAAAAATTGACGTACGCAGAAAAAAGTAAGGCCGCCCTCCACCTAAATTTTTGAAAATGGCAAGATATATAGCTTGAAGTATTGAAAGTTAAGAAAGAAATCTAGATAAAGGCAAGGTTTTGGAATAGTATGTGCCGATGATCTACAGCATAGTCAGTTTTTATAAAATGAATAATATATTCATGGAATAGGCTAAATTATGATTTTTGTGTCAGGGCTCCTTGTGCAAAGAATTTTTAAACATAATAAAGAATAATTGGTATTGGTATGGTAATGGTTGATATAAAAATTCAACCATTAAGAAATATTAAAAATTCATAAATAGGTTTTTAACAACATTTCATAGAGGTGTCTCTGACAAAGTATTTGTAGTTCCTTCTACTGTTACCGTGTAATCATTCTGCAGTCACTTGGAAGATTAAAGAGTTTTTAATAGTCACATTTAAATTTCAAAACACGGTTGGAAGGGGGCCACCGCTGCCTGAATTTTAAACTGGCTTGAACCACCAGTTTGAAATAAATTTTTAACACATATACATTAAAAAAATACAGAACTAAAAAAAATAATTTCAATGATGGATTAACGGTTGAAAAGTCTTCCCTTCCAATCAACAGAAAATTCTTAGCTGTACATTCTCTTACTGTTCAATTATTTTAAGTTATTCGAAAAGAATAATTTAACTGTGTTTTTCTTTAAATCGGTCAAAAAGAAAATTTATTCAGGGAAATTTCAATATACAGGGCGCTTTGTCAGTTTAGAAATGTATTGATAACAATCGAATTGAAAATATGTATAATTCATATCTCCCTCCCCCACATAAATAATAATTTGTACAATCTTAACCACCATTTCAAATTGGCGAAATTCCCCCAAAATCCCATACAAAATATGCAATTTTCTCAGCAACAAATGAATGAATCCTATAAAAATATCAGCATGCATCCGAATCATCCCATTACTTGTATTTCAAATAACTTTCAATCCAGATAAAGCAATGGGTAAAAACAAGTTACTCAGACTTGCGGTTGGGTACTTCACCACCTATTCTAGGTTACGGAAGTTATTACGGAAGCCTTGCATGTGATCCGCCAGTTTGGCCCAGTTTACCCGGAACACCTCACAGGCGGGCTCTTCGGCCAAGGAGGGCAACGCCACCTGCGCTTCAATCCCCTGTACTCAAACTCTGACGACAGAGGTCGTTGAGATTCGCGATGGAATTGAAACTCTTAGGATATTACCACTTCACACTTGGGACGTACTAGAGTCCTCCGACAGCTTCGAATCCGGAAACCCAAAAGGGAACCGGGCCATAGCATTATGCTGAGCTTCCCTAGCACGCCTTACTCTACCAGCGCCTTCGATCATAGGATCCAACAAAGGAAACCACTCGACTCCTCAGCTAGGGTGAAGGACTGGGTACCTGTTGCTGGTCCGGGAGGACAAGGAAGACTTACTCATTGGACGCATAGACACGTCCCAACGCAGGCTGTAGGCTCCAGGGTCGGGACCTCCTGGCTCCCAGACTACGAACTTTAACACACCTTACCTGGTTCCTAGACCCGAGGGCCCCCAAACCGTGCAGGGTCGCCGGTGCCGGGTAACTATAGGGTCGATTTCATTCCAGAGGGACGTGGGAATCTCACTCTTAAGCGCCAAAGAAGAGCCCCCGTTCGGGGTTTAGTAGTATGAAAGTTAGTTGCTACATTCCTGTTCATCCAACTGTCGGGCACATAATGATCTCACTACGCATATGTAAAGAGATACTGGACTGGTTTTTGACCCAGGGTCTCACTTTCGTCTAGACGCCGTCACTTAACTGAGAAGCCTCTGGCCTGGTTCATCTTGGTCGGTCAGTCCGGGAGTGGGACACTCCCACGAGTAACTCGCGCATAAGTAATACGCGCCATGAGGATTGGACCATCCCAGTGGTCCTCCATGGACACGAACTACCCCTGGTTAAGCGAAGCGCCACTCCCTTCTTGACCGAATCTCGAGAGTGGCTCACAACTACTCCAGATGCTGAGGAAACCGCAATGGATGAACGATTGTGAACTGGCGAGGTCGTTAAGCATCAACACGTCATCCGTCGTTCTATACGTTCCGCCTTCTGCCAGTACCGAGGGTTGCGTCATGCCGCCTCACGCATTGACTAGGCATCACTCCGGAGCCACAAGCGGTCCTTGAAGCACAGAGTCCGTTCTCGCTTCCGTCTCGCCCTCGATAATTTAGGACGTGGTTCTATCATATTAGCTTGCCGCTGCCATTCGTGTCACCATCCGGATCTAGTCTGGACACGAGAGATTGGACCACGAGGTGTGCTTTTCCCATCGACCGAAGGGGAAACGCATAGCAATGGCCCCACGCGTGGCTTTATTTAAACTCACTGTGCCCGAAAATAGGGGATTACGGAAGGCGGTCCGCTTAGAGCGCGACCACCAGGTAATCACACACCTCTTTCTCCGCCGGCAACCCTTTGGGGGATACGATTTGTCCACGTACCTTCTCCTGTCATGTCGACGCTGCTGTCTACAATGATAGGCCTCCGGTCATCTCCCTATCTAAGGGCCCGAGTAGGAACCACTTAGAGGGCCCGGCTGGCGTAATGGGTAAAGTATTGGATTTGCAATCAGTAGGTCTAGAGTCGATCCCGCTGTGTGTAAAAAAGATTATTATCCTTCCTTAATCGAAAATAAAGATGCTTCCATAGATGGCAGTACTAGCGCTTATTCCCTTTTTAGGGTTTCGTTCATCTCATGAAACCCTATTACTCCCGCTTCGTTGTCTGTCCATCACAGAGCCATTCTCAAAAACTATTTAACTTACAGAGTTGAAACTTTGTGTATAAATCTGAATACCAGCTATGAAGAGCTCAAAATATTAAAATTTGGAAAATTCGTATTATTTTAATAAATAGAGATAAAAAACAAAAATTCTAACAGCCTTTTCCTTTTAAATTTAAACATTTTTCGTTATAGCAGATGCCAAAAATTAAATATCCACGATGAAATTCTTTCTACAATAATTAATTTTCTATCAGATGATTTCCACGTGAAAAATGAAAATGAAATAAAAAGTTTCACCCATTCAAAAAAAAATTAATATGAAATAAAATTGATTGATGTCATAGTGGTAATAAAACGGAAAGATTTCTCAATAATACAAGGAGTATGAGTATGTGTATGTACACAAAGCAGATTAATATCACGTCATTAGAGAATTAAAAAGAAAATCTGACGTCATATTGGAAGTTTAACGGATTTTTCAAATGTTTCAGAATAATACAAAGCGAGCATCAATATGAGTAATAGAGAATAGTAAATATATGATATAAATGCTGGACGATTACACCATGAAACATTACTACATTAAAGACGTGAGTATAAAACATCACAAATTTACTGAATGATGTATACAAAACGTTTGTATACACCATTCAGTAAATTTGTGATGTTTTATACTCACGTCTTTAATGTAGTAAATATATGAGTTTGAGGAACGTATTGAATCATGATAAAAACCCGATTACGGAAATATTCGCATATTTCAACATTTTAAAGGTGTACAACATGTTAATTTTGAAATTATTTTTTTTAAAATATCGCATTTAGTCCACATGAGAGATATTATTATGGCAGAATATAATAGTGGGCTTCGCCCACTACCTGGCTGGTTTAGATATTCGAAAAAACGAGAAAAATAGATCGGTAAATTTTTACTTTATAAAAAACATGACTTTTTTTTTGGTTGCTAAATGAAATTTATTTGGATTTATTAAAGAAAGGATAAAGAATTTTGAAATGATTCTTAATCGAAATCCTTTGATCCTACTTACCCACTTGTTTTGTAATTTGTTTCTAGCTGTTTGCCCGGGTAAATAAACATGGCGATATCTCAGACATTTCAAGTACAAGCGTCTTAAAAATTAAGACACGGACAAGTTCAAATATACGCTGACGTACACGTTCAAATATACGCTACAGAGTGTGCCATGTAAAAAGAAATATAGAGAAACTGTGATTACAATCATTAAAATGAAGTATTAAAAAAAAACTTAGTATTGTTTGCTTGCGATACTTTGACCGATGACCTTGTGTGGCCGATGACACAAGTTTTTGCAATGGAACAGAGAAAGAAACATGCACAAAGGCGCAGTAAATAGTTTCTTTAACTAAAAACTAGATTTTGCCGGTTGCTAGTATTATTGTCACTTTAATTAACGAATAAATTCATCCACATTGGCAGTACTGTTTCGCCAATTTATTCTGAGCGACATACAGTAAACGTAATGTGTTATTTTGAGGTTCCTTTTAAAAATATGTGCCATTCTTCTTGAAAATTTTTAAAACTAACTAAATAGCACCCGTCAAAATAGGATTGTAAACAACTTAAAGGTTTCACATAAAAAGGTTTCACAATATAATTAAAATGTCAGAAATTTTACATAATATTCGTTAGCAGTCGTTAAAAGAAATACAAACGTCTCCTTTAGTACTCGGGCTACGGAATGGCGGCGTATGAACTCTCTTTACAGTTATACACACAACGGAACATTTTCAAAGAATTCAGTTTTCAGATCAAAAAAAAAAACTACTCCAAATTTTGTTTTTGTTTTTTTAATTTTACAAAACATTTTTTTAAAATTAACATTTCATTAGGTTTCTCGCATTTGACATTTAACTGCCTTACAATTTAGTTTTATATATTTTTTAATGGAAAATAATCACCTACTTTTCTTAGTATATACATGCATTATCGATCAATTGTAATATATATATATATATATATATATATATATGTGTGTGTGTGTGTGTGTGTTAGCTTTTTACGAAGATGATATAATATTTCACGAGAAAATGGCAGTTGGTTACAGATGAAGAATTATTGCAGTCGTTATCAAAAATCATGGCGAGGAGGTTAACAATGATAAAACATCATAAGAAGTTCTCCAATAATGTGCAGCCAATTTCCAGATAAATTGTTTATTAACGAATAGGAGCGATGCCAATAACGGTTTCCCCAGTATCAAGGTGTAATCATATAGACCTCAGGCTTGACGTTAACTCACTACATTATTGAATCATCTTAAAGTGCTGTTAGATATTCTGTCACCGAACATCAGATAACGCTTTGGTCCGTAATTCCAAACACGACAAAAATCTGCTTTCCAAATGCTTGCCGCCGAGTTTTGTTAAACTCTGCGCAAAGTTACAGAAGCTACCTAACGTACCAATGAGTGAGAGACGAAATTAAGCTAAGCGAATGAGGTGCGATGGAGAAGATTTAACAAGAAATAATCCCGATCCCAGCTGCTCATTGATTTTGACGTGAAAAATACCCAGCGCACGAAGCGAAACATGGAATAAAAAAATTAAAAAATGGCTTTTAAAAACATTCGAAATGACAACAAGCGTCTCTCAGAATATTATAGATTGGGGAGTTGATAAAAATTACGATTGAACTTAAAGTTTTAGATTCAGATTTGGAATAAGATAATTATTAATATACGTGTTATTACTTTTAAAAGGACATTAAATAGGAATAAATATTATTAAAAATTAAAGAAATAATGACTATATCAGAATTTAGAATAATTTAAAGGAATATTGCTGAATAAACTTTTTATATAACATATATATATATATATATATATATATATATATATATATATATATAATTTTAGATGATTTAAATTTATTTAATAGATAATAACATGCCAAAGCTTTTATTTTAAATTTTAAATATAAAATAATTAATTAAAACATATTGGGGATGGTAAATTTTACTTAATAATAATGAAAAACATAAAACAGATTCTATACTTATTTCGTCTGAAATAAAATATAATTTATATTATTAAACTGAGTTATCCGAACACTCACAATATCAGGTAAGCGTCTTATGCAAGGAACAGGGTTCGAGGCGACGACGCTTCTTTTAGAGAACTAGAATTCTCTTTATATCACCTTAGACCACTCGTTCATCTCTATTTTGATCAACGTTTCTCTGAATGAAATTAGTTCAAATTTGGTTTCCCATTCCATTTAGCGGCCAGAAAAGCATCCTACATTGATCATTTCGCATGCTTAATATGCAGAAATAGTTATACCAAATGAAACAATATACATTTCATTTAAAACAATGTAAGACAGTTTATTTCGTTCGAAAAGACTTCATGATGATTCAAATAAATTAAAAATTTGAATTCTCTGAAATTACAAGTAAGCATTTCCACATTGACAATTTTAAAACAAGAATTAATCATAACTAGTATCCTTGCAAGATGATTTAAGAGTAGATCTGTACATAATCCTATTTTATAAAAAAAAATTAAATACCAAATTCAAGTTCAAAATGTCAAGCTCGTCTATCTCATAAAATAAGACACTGTAACGCGCAGAATAACAAATATAGATTATTAAATGTTTGTTGCTACATTTTTTATAATAAATTATACTTTTTTGTGTTTATTTTGCTAGTTTTAATACAGAGTGGGACATAGAAACTACCTTTTTTAAAATGCAAATAAAGGAAAATGTATTTTTGATAGAACAATTTTAATGAAAGAACGTTATTTGAAGTATTAAATTATGCAGTTTTAAACAAAATAATGTTGAACCTGGTGACCACCGTTCTATATAAAGATCACCGTTCACCTAAAAGTTCACCAATTGCTATAGTTGCTGTCGAAGTAGGCCTTACTAATTTTTTTTTCTTTTCTGCTTTTATCTCCTGTTTTTATTGCTCCAGATTAAAACAAAATCCTAGTCTTTTCAAATATTTAATTGAACAATTATTATAAGCCTAGTATAAATTATTTTTTGCCAGAATTTTTTTCTAGATCCTACAAACTGAATACACATACAAAACCAATGTAACAAATAGAAAGAATTATTTATAGACTAAACTTGAAACAGTGTAATTCTTTCAAGCATGAAGATGACATTTTATCTTCTCTGAAAAACAAAAGACGAACTTTCTATTTTAAAATTCGAAAATATTTTCTGCCCTCGCAGCAATGATCCATCAAGTGTGTAACTTCAGTAGTGTGTTTTGTACTTCTTTTTCCAAAATGTCGTATTTTATTCTTTTTATATATGTGATAAGCTACCAAATGAATACGTTTCATTTAATGGAATATGAGATATTTTATTTCGCATGAAAATACTTCCAAGATAATCAAATATATAATGTTTGCATTCGGTGATATGAGAAGTGAGTTTTTATAAAGTATGTCTGTGCGAAAATATTAACGAATCACAGCTAGTATAGTTTACATATCATTTAAAAACATAGAACTCCAGAATTCAAGTTTAGAAAGAAAATTTAAAATATTAAACTTAGGTTTAAAATATCATGCAAATTCTATTTCTTAAAATAACGGATTGTAATTAACAGAAAAAATAGATTTAATTTTTTTTTAAATGTTGCTCTTTATTTATTAAAAATCAGTATTACATCCGTTCTTCGCACGGTTTTGCGCACAGAACTTAAAGTATTCAGATGCATGGCATTAAAGTAAGACGGAAAACATCAACGTTCAGTAGAATTTTGTTTTTAGGTTTTCGTTCATCTCACGAAACACTATTCCCCAGCTACGTTGTCTGTCCGTCACCGGGCCGGTTATTATAAATTATATAACATACAGACTTAAAATTTTGTGTACTTATAGCTGAATATCCACTATAATGCTGAAAATCATAAAATTTGAAACAATCGAATTATTTTAAACCAAAAATCTAAGATCCTTTTTCTTTTCTTTTGGACATTTTTCGTTATAGGAGTTGCCAACAGTTAAAAATCCACAATAATTAATTTTGTATTAAAAGATTTCCACGTGAAAAATGAAATAAACAGTTTCACCAATTGAAAAAAGATTCTTTAAAAAGAACTCGCTGCATGTTTGTCAAATGGAATTGCGCGCGTAACGCTTCTCTGTCACTCTCAACGCGCACGCAGAAAATTGAACATCTTAAATCTAGGCAACCATGGATTCAACAAACTTTATGATAAGGCAACCTAATACGGTTGGTTTAGGAATAAAATAAGCTTTCATTTGATGTGTAATTCAATTAAATAACTTATGAGGGTATATTAATAACACTTACTTACCTGTTTATACCTGGCAAGTCCATAGTTGCGCAGAGTGGAGAGTAGGCAACTTTTATTTTTTCAATTCCTTGGGGTATATTCTCTCAGCTGATTCTCGACATTCATAAGGAAGTTGATCAAAAAAATTTAATTAAACATTTTATTGTTTAACATTATCGGCACGTGATTTAGCTAGGCAACCTATTTGCGATGTATCAATGTATACATTATCTAGCATATATTCTTTATTATCATTAAATAACAAATGAGGGTATATATTTCTTATACGGGATCTTACACTATCAATGCTAGGCAAATGGTCGGTAGCTAGATAACGTGGAGGAGAATCCTTCCACATTTGACTTTAACAGATCATTTTTTCCTTTATAATTCTTCCTCATTTTAACGGAAGAGTTTCATCATGTAACTGTCGTCAGGTGCTTTTTTTCCCTTTCTGGGATGATGTAAAAAATACGATTTAATTTTGTTTAGGCGTTTAGATTGTTACTCGATATTTTTTGTTGGTGCCCGCGGGCTTATCGCGCTTCATTTTTTTCTCATAACACTTCGGCAGATTCCCGGGTTTATTTTTTCTCTGTAGACTCGGACCGGATTGTGTCTAGCTTAGTCTTTTTTATTCTCATTTGATTAATTTTATTCTTATTATATATTTATTCTTTATTCTCATTAGACGGGGGCCAGATATAGCCTCGGGCATAAGTTTTTCTTTGAAGGCTCAGATCGGGCCAGGCCTGGGAAATCCGGTGTGGATTTGCTAGTTAGTAAGTACTTAAGCTACGCTATCTATTTTTGTGACTGATGTCTGTGCTAAACGAATTTATGGAATTTTCTTTTATCTTTAAATAAATAAATTATGAAGTTTTTCTTTATTAAATCTTGAACATAAGCAGAAAAATTTTAAAAACTCAAAAATATTAAGTAATTTTAATTTTAAAAAGTTAAACAATTCAAAGTTCTTTCACTTGCTTGAATTATTATTATGTACGTTGAAGACAACCCTAGAAGAAAAGCAATATTATTTATATTGGGGCCAAATATTGCATCAATGTTTCATTCTTAAAATGTATTTCGAATAAAATACCATTATTATTTAAATTTAAATTTTTAAGTGGAAATATTTTCAATGAAATTTAACTGTTAAAGAAATATTGGCTTTGCATTATAAATATTTACAAAGACAACATATTTTTGCAGAAATATTGGCTCTGCATAGAAATATTGGCAAGGAAATCAGGACGCATTATTTAGAAATATTGCTTCAATGATGGCAAATCATAATCACTCTAATGATGAGAAAAATTGTCATGCAAGTATTGTTAATATTGGGGAATATAGAGTCAAGATGGTGCCAATATAAACAATATTACTCCTATATTGTTTTGCTACTAACAATTCGGTTTTATCTGAAAAAGAATTCAACATGTCGATTTTTTTGTGTTTTAAAACTGTGTTCAGTTTTAAACTTTAAAATAATAATTACTATATTTTACAATTAAAAATATTGGATTTATCAAGTCCTTTTAAATCTTTTTAACCCAACAATTAAGGTTACTGTCAGGTAGTTTTTTTTATGCTTTTGTATATTTCTGTTAAATCTTTATTTATACAGGTGGGCGGTATACTTCATTTTTCTAATAAGAAATATATTAGATCACAGTATTTGATTAAACTGTAAATAAGCAATATTATAAAAGATCACTAGTAAATATTACTTTCTTTCTCAGATTTTTTTTATTTTACTCAAAGTTTACTGCTCTTAGACGGAAATGAAAAAATCTGCTCTTACAACAAAATGCTAAAATTATCAAATTCCAATTTTCTAGTGAAATGTCTTTTGCAAGTCTCCTTTTTCATTCCCATATAAGCTATTACATGCATTACCAATGTAACAAATAGAAAGAAATATTTATAATCTTAACTTGAAGTAATGTGATTCACTGAAGCATGAAGGTGAATTTTTTTTCTCCCCAAAACAAGAGATGGACATTCTTTTTTAAAAGATTTTTTTTTTTCTGTCCTGACAGCAATGATCCATAAGATGCGTACCCTCAAAATGGTGCTTTTTCCTTTATTTTACAAAATATTTTATTCTGTTTTTTTTTTCTTGTATGTGAAACGACATAAAAAAATCGGTATACATTTCAGTTAATGGTATGTAAAACATGGTTTATTTCGCTTGAAAAAACTTTGTAGAGATTATAATAAATTTTAAAATTCGAGTTCTAAGAGATTTTTTTAAATTTTTACTTATTTTTCTGTGTATGCGCACGGAAGTGAAACTTTTTCTGAATTATGTAACATCATGATATACAGACCGTTTTATTTCTTTACCAAAGTAGGAACCAGATTTTACTGTAAATTTGTTTGCATGGTACTCCAAAAGTATTTATATACGTTCTGTTATTATTTTTTTCATAGGTTAGAGATATGTAGGTAATGTAAATTGCAAAGTGTTCAAAATAAGATAGGAATTAAAATAATGTCGATGAAACAGTCCTACCTAGAAATTTGCAATTTTTTAATTTTTATACGGTTAATGAATTATATAAGTTATGTTTAGAAAACTTTTATCCTTGCTCTAAACAAATAAAACAGTAAAAATGACATTATTCTACGACCAAAACGCACCGCGTTACAACACTTTGCATTTATGAAATTTTATTAAAATGAACAACTACTATGAATCACTAAAAACGCGTTTAAATCTTTTTATTGAAAATGCATGTCCGAATTCTCAGGATATTTGTTGAATTTATCTGAGAACACAATTCTAATAATTCGGATTATTTGAAGGAGTTACATTAGTAGAGTTTATTTTATTTTATTTTCGGCCCAACACACTTGATATTACTCCTGTGTGACATTTCTGCTGTCTTTTTAAGTGTTTGTGTATACTTTAAGGAAAATAAACGGTAACCATCACAGCAAAATCTGCTGTCAGTTTCAGCGTTAACATTTCAGCTATACAATTGATAGCAATTTGGGTTAAAAATATGCGAAGAAACAAAACATTTTAAGGTACATTATTCTATTAATTTGCAGCAAAAAGTGCTGACTCCCAAATTGTCAGTGAAATTTGCTGTAATTTTCCATATTTTTTCTTATAGTTTAGTTTTTGCATCCCATGATGAAGACTTGAATGTTGAGTTCATGGTACGCTTTTTTCTTCAACTGAATCATGTTTAACATTTTTGTATCTTACGAAATTCACACAAATGAAATGCCACAAATTTACCACAAAATGAAGTAAGACAGATGAATGTGATATCCACGACGTACGCTGACGTATCGTGATGTTATCATAAACAACTACCTGACAGACAACGCACACGTCAAACATTGATTCATAATTGTTAATTCTGTTACTAACTAGAGTATAATATTTTTTAATTGTTAAAAGTGCTCTATTTACTTTTTTGTTTGATAGTCAAAAATTATGATTGACTTGTCCTCTACTGTATTTCAGGATGATATCTTATGCGAAATTGATTTATCGGGAGAAAATACTGCACATTGTGCTGTGTTACAGAACTGCTGTAGGATGTTTCCTGAGACATTTTGTGGTGTATGCGATCCCAACACTACTCCAGTTTGTGAGAGATGTGAAGAAACATCTGGATTATTTTTATGTGATTGATAAAACTGACGCTGTGATGTCTGAATAATGAGACTTATTCCGTGGTATATATTAACTGATTGAACGAGATGAAAATACGTATATGTTCTGTGAACGATATTATGGAATACGAGTTTAAGTATAAAGTGGCTATAAGTAAGGTGATTACCAATTTACCATAGATTAGCACATCTTCCACTTCATTTGCATATTTAATGTCTGTGTTGTTTTATTGAAGTGGTGTGCATCGTGTTCCAAGCTGAGTGGTCATTAGGAAACGTTTAAAACGCACACAAATCCAACAACATCTGGCAATGATTCAGTAGAAATACCTGTACTAATATGACTCAAGGTAAATATTTTATTTTCCTTTTCAATTAGGTCTAATTATGCAGCATCAAATTCAGGATTTGTTGAAGCATAATCAAGAGCTGCTCCTTGCTCTTCAGAATTAAGAGAATAACTCTAATTAAATTCTTCAACAGAGCTGAAATTACGATGGAAATTAATGGATATAACAAAGGATGTAAAATATCACTTACTACACCGCGTTTTTATCAATAGAGTGAAAAAATGTAAAGACAGGGGATCCAATGGTAGAGCAATGATTCGTGATACCAAGGGTTCCGGGTTCAATCCTCTGTCTGGATATATTTTCACTCTGTTGGTTGTAGGCTGTGTAGTAAATGATAATGCACATCCTTTGAGAATAATTCTCTTAAAATAACTGGGCAATTTGCAAAATTTAACAAAAAGTATGAGAATTCCGACAGCTTTTTCGAAAGACTTGTAACATATTTAGATGAACAGAAGACGCTAAGGCTAAAGTGTTCATTTCTTCTCTGAGTACGAAATTATATCGGTTATTAAAAAATTGCTGCCTGCGAGAAATTCCTTATATATATTAAAAGAAGTTTTGAAAAAGCATTAACCCACAAGCCATTGGTTATATCTTTTCGACATAAATTTCTGAATCATAAACAGCACGGGAAGAGCATTAATACCTTATAGCGGAACTTCGGGCACTAGTAATTAATTGCGATTATGATAGCAATATGTTACATATTATGTTACGCGATATTTTTGTTAGAGAATTATGTGATAAATTAATTCTGGATCGATTATTTCCAGAATATTATAGAAAAGGCATTTAAAGGAACAAATTATATTAGCGTCAAATAATATATTTAGTTTATGCAGTAAAAAAGCAACAGAACGGAAAATAAAACTTTACTAAAAAGCAACAGAACGGAAAATCAAACTTTGCTAAAAATAAACATATTTTTTTATTTTTCACGCGATTCACCGGCACGGACATGTCAAATAAAAATGTAGATTTATTTTGATAATGAAATGTAGATATATTAACTTTTGTTCCAAAATTAATCACATCAACAAGGCGTGTTTCGTAGGAAAAAAGCGAATGCTTGTTCAATTAAACAAAAACAAGCAAATTTAAAGAATGTAGTTGAAAATAAAAACTAGGTTTCATTATTCGGATTAAATTCCAATGATTGAACATTACGCGAAGATGTACCGAAATGACCTGTGATAGTGATTAATTTCAAAATTCATGAAAATATTTGCTCTATGGAATTAGATATTGGGGAAGAAATCAGTGTCATGAGCATAAAAAAGTCTACTCACGGAAATTAATCACATGTTTCGTACAGCTTGTTTTTGTGTTGTTGAAGTTTCATGATGAATTTGTATTCGCTATCAAATATAATGGGATACTTTTTTACCCTTTGTTTTACTGAAAACCCTCCTTGATCCCTAGAAGGTCTCAAATACTTACACTGGTTTCCAAACATTAAGGAAAAATTACAAAAATAGCTATAACTCGTTCAAAAAGAAAGCAATTCGTATGAAATTTGAATATATTGTTAAATAATAGATGCTGAATATAAATACCAAATTCAAATTAGTAGCGCTGTAATCGCATTGCGTCATCTGTGAGGAACATGAAAATGTACGTTAGAGAGTAAGGCTGCAGTTGTCACTGTGTTAGTGATATTATAAATCTGGGATGGCCAATTCATTACAATTACCTCAAGGCATCAATTGACCGCAGAACTGCGATTTTGAGCTATTGGGAGATAGGAGACAGGACAAAGTCAGACAGAGGTGGCTAGATGGCAAAATGTGAATCATTCTGGGGTTGATAGGCTTTGGTAACAATTTCAAACCACTGGTTCGGGCTCAAGAAGGTTCAGCCAAGGATGACCAAGGGTTTTGACATGCGCCGATGACCGATATTTGCGGTTATGTGAACGATGGAATAGAATCGAAACCCCATCTCATCTTAAATCATCCCTTGCTGCAGCCACTGGAAGGTTGGTGTCAATGTCTACTGTGCGTAGAAGGCTTTACGAAGGTGAACTTTACGCGAGGCGACCAGCAATTTGTGTGCCGCTCACTTCACGTCACCGGAGGAAACGTTTGATGTGGGCAGGTCAACATGTCCACTGGACGGCTGATCAATGGAGGCGTGTTCTATTCCCGGATGAGTTCCGGTTTAGCCTCCAAAGCGATATTAGGCGTTGTTTGATTTGGAGAGAACAGGGAACACGTTATTATCCATCAAACATTCGTGAAAGAGATTCATACGGAGGAGGCGATGTCTGCGTTTGAGGTGGTATCTCTTTGGGTGGACGCACAGACCTCCATGTCTTTCAACGTGGAACCATTAATGCTTACATCTATAGAGACGACATTCTTGATGCTTATGTGCGCCCTTATGCCGGTGCAATAGGTAATGATTTCCTTTTACGGGACGACAACACTAGACAGCCCAGGTCTCGTATCGTGGAAGATTATCTTCAGCACCAGAATATTCAGCGCATGGAATGGCCAGTTCGATAACCGGACTTGAATCCCATCGAGCATGTTTGAGGTGCTTTGGGAAGACGTGTTGCTGCTTTCAATCCCCCTCCTCAGACCCTTGACGCGCTTACAACTGCTTTGCTAGAGAAATGGCTCGCACTTCCCAGCGACCTCATCGACAGCATAATTGACAGTATGACACATCGCTGTATGTGCAATATTACTACTAGAGGTGATCATACGTCATATTAAAGGTACTTTTCCTATACCAAACTGACAAATTGATTTTGCTAATTTTATAATTATGCTATTTTTTTAAACACCATAATTGTCTGGTAATTTCTTTTCATGTTACTTTATACTTTGCTATGCGTTGTATATTGTGGCTGAGTTTCATTAAAATCTACATTTAATATTTTGAGTTATCGCTATTTTTGTGATTTTTCCTTAATTTTTGGAAACCAGTGTATCTTTCGTTGTTATATTGTACGTCAGCCCAGTGAAGATAACCAGATTGTTTGTATGCGAAGCGCCTTTCAATATACGATCACCCGATGATGTACAACAGGAACTTCGCAAAATTCGAAATCACTGACCAGGCCCTTTCGCAGGGCATAAGCTCAACCAACGGTTGTAAGCCTGACAGGAGGCGAAACTGTTTCCAGATTGTCGCATACAGCAACTCCAACATAGCAAACACACACTCGTCAACTGACCAAGCCGTACCTTTCAGAAAGTCGACCATGACACATTGACTTAAGAAAGAAATTGTTGAATCAGCATGACCAAAATACACCAAGCCAAACCTATTCTGGATGTTTTTCAAGCCGAAAAGGTGGTGTAACTTACAACAGAAAATAAATTAATTTAAATAAAAGAAAGGACAGAAAACCAACAATTGACAAGGACGCCAATAAGAGAAGGTATGTCACAACAAGAAAAAATATAATAAAAATTTGAGCTGAAAAGCAAGGCAGACATAAACGCTGAAGAGGGAGGTTCGACACCGTCTTTCTACCGTAACCCACCGTGTAAAAACAGGCCCCGCAGGTCTTACTATTAGATCGGTTCGGTAGCTCGTGCAACTTTCGCTATAATGCATCTAATAAAGAGGCGTGATAGAAAAAAATAAAGAAAAGAGAAAGACACCCCCTCCCCCCACAAAAAAAAATCTCCATCTCCAGTTGTGGGGAGATGAACGTAGAAGGAATATAGGTAAAAGATCAACGTCAAACACCGCACTTGATCGGTGCCTCGAAGGTCCTTCCTCCTACGCACCCGGTTTAATGTAAGTAGCCCGAATCCAATAGAACAATTAAACAAGAAAGAAAAATCATGCGGCAAGCATAGATTATGAAACACTTTCCAACATATCCAGAAAACTGTAACGAAAAATCACCGTTAAATAAGGTAAAAAAATGATATGTAAGTAAACAAAGTCAAAGTCAAACTGGGTGGGGAGGCCTACCTATCGGCTTAAGATCAAGTAGCCCCGCCCAGAAGGTTTGTTTACTATGCGCAAAGCCTTACAAGATAATTATTAAAGTTGAGAGAAGGCAATAAATACAAACAATACTAATAGCTCACTTATTGAACGATAACCAATTAATAAATACGATAAAGACAAATAAAATAATCAGAGAATAAACACAAATCAAATTCCACCACGAGATTAGAAAAGTAGTAGTGAAACAAAAATTCCAAGAATTCAAATTTTGATGATATAATAACTGAGATTTTTAGGAGAAGAAAGTTTTGATAATTTACTAATTATGCTGAGCAATATTAAATAATAATTTGTGATACTAAGCAATAATTATACTATGTAATACTGAAATACGAATTCTGAAATTACAAAATTGCGAAAATACAATTTACCAATTATACTGAGCAGTACTAAATAATACTATAATACTACGTGATACAGCAATAATACTACCATGTAATAACACTGTATGATGCTGAAGTAGATAATAATATTGGATAGAAGTAAGTACTAAATGAACAATAATGAATGAAGAATAATACTAGAATAAACAAACATAAAATATAAGCAAATTAAAATGTACAAGAAAATTCAATCCAGCTGGGACCAGACTTAATGCTTAAAAGACGTTTAATATTAATACGTGAACAAAGTTAAAACAAATTGGAGAAGATGCTAACTTAATCTAAGAATTAACGAAAATTACCTATGCTGTTGAAGGGCCCAGCTGGAAAGGTATGTAATTACAGAATAACAAAAGGAAATATTTAAATGTAATCAAAATAGTTTCAATACAAAATAAATTTACAGAAAATTAAACTTATATAATAATAAATTATCAAATTGTATAAGTACTTTTACACCTGTTACTTATTTTAAATTTAAATTTAATCCTGCTAAATCTTTCTGAATTCCTTATTCTTCCAATTTTTATAGTTGGTTTAAGTTACAACCTTCTTTAGTAAATTTTAGTGACTTTTTTTTTAAAGAATAACTCCTCATCCTGAGATTTCATATTGAAATACTTCACAATTACTGCTGGATGCTGCATGAATGGTTGAAATTGGTGTAAAGTCTTTTTCATGTAAATGGGAACTGTTGTATCTTACACAATTTATACATTTATGGCAATCAGAATTGTGTTGAAGTTGACATTGTCTGGAGTCATGGGAAGATGCACAGTATGCACATCTTATAGGATTACTTTCAGAGCATTTATTTGCTACATGACCGTAGCGCTGGCATCGGAAGCACTTCTGTAAGTTAATATCTTTCTTTACAATGCTAAATTTTAAATCATATATAATTATGCCTAGTTTAAGTAAAATACTTGAAGAAGAAATGTCTGTTTCAGTTATCTGGTTGTAATATTTACCTTTGTTGATTTTCTTAGCTAAATTAAGTTCTATATTATCTTTGCTTATTATATTATAGTGCTTTTTAAGGATGGATTCAAGAACTTCTTCTGTTATCGATTGTGGAATTTTAAAGATTATTAATTTCCTTTGTCGAATTTGTAGTATGAATATTCCTTTTATCTCTGAGTTAAGTAATTTTGTTTTGAGGTTATTAAAATCTTCAATAGTGTTTAATTGAAGTTGCAATTTTCCATGTGTCAGTTTCCTGCCAGTGCAATATTTTAGTTCTTCCAATTCCAATGATTTCGATTTATTTATTGTTCTTATATTGGGACAATTGTTTCTTTTTCTTTTAGAAAGAAATTACAGAAAATGTTTGGGGTATTTTTATTATCATTTTGACTTAGATGCTTTATTTCTCGCTTCAAATTATCTAATTTTTCATTCATTTTGCCAAATTTATTACCTATACCACATTGTAAAGTACAGTTTTCGAAATTACCTTCCACTGTCAAAAAAGTAGTCGAATTATTTTGTGCAGCCCTGTATATGATTTGTAGATTTAGATATATAATACATAGCATAATAAAATTTAGTTCAGTTTGAAAATTCACATTTAGCAATTTTCGCCAATTGTTGGAAATGCACTCGAAATCTTTTGTACAGCACTGTATATTATCTAAACAGTTTTGTACACACCACATATTGAGCTAAAACTTAATTCAGGTAAAAAAACGCATAAAGCAATTTAAAAATCACTTCCAGCAATTACCAACCGTATACGACAATGTATTTTGTCCTTTGCGTAGCCCTGTATATGAATTTATTTATATTCCACAAACTTACGTATATTGGTTTGCCAAATATAGTTCAGCAAGAAAATGCGTAACACAATCAAAAACTACCCTCAAGCAATTCACTCCCATGTCTGTTATACTTACGAATTCCCTTGTGTAACCCTGTATGTGATCAACCGAATTTATATACACCACGTAATAAGAGAAAATTTAGTTTAACTTAAAAACGCAAATCAAACTTAAATACGCACTTATCACACATAGACAGTAATTATCGCACATACACTGTAACCGATATCTTTTGTGTGTCCCTGTAAATGAACGATGGACCCAATGCACATCATACTTTTAAGCGAGAAATTTATAGTGCACCTCAATAATACATATAATTTTCATTATGTTTGAAATAGGGAAACATCATTAAATTACACTGCAAACGATTTTCCCCCGTAGAACAATGTGTAACAGAATTCTTTTGTTTGACCCTGAATGAATAATAAATACTTTGCACCCCATATTCTACAAAAAGCATGTTTTAATGCGCTTCATAATATATATCAATTTCATCATGCTCCAAATGGCGTAGTATCATCAAAATGCACTTGAAACGATTATTTTTCATTGACTGTAATGTAAGGGAATACATTTAACTGTCCCTGTAAAAAAACTATAAGTGCTACACACTTAATTTGCAATAGAGAAGATGCTGTAAGAAACGACAATAACATACAAAACTTTCAGGGCAATCCGAGTATGTATATTTACGCGAGTTAGAGCACGGACCGACGGGCAGAAAAACCGAAGTCATAAACACTTTTCAACTAGGTTGGAAAGTTTTAAAAAGAAGGTAGTTGCGTAATAAACGCATGATTGACCAGCTCCCTCGCGCCGCATTTTGTGGAGACTTTCAACTTCTGGCCCTTTTCAAGACTATTGTGCCCCTCACCAAGAATAATAGAATCGATGTACTGAAAGATGAGGTAGGTTAAGAAGATAAAACGAGGCGCATGAGAGGTCCGCAGCGCCCCCACCCCCAACAACCCACCCCACCTCGCTAAGGCTTGGTACGGGTTCATGCCGGGTGTCCTACAGCATCCGCGCTCGGCTACCGCAGAGTGAATCCAACGGCAGCATCACGAACTCCCGCCACCAAAAAATAAAAGTAAAAGAGATTGTGGGAACTTGCGTTCAGAGAATTTCAATAAAAAAATATAACGTCAGAACTCAGAACTTCGATTTACATATACACCTACAATTAGCCTTTATTTTAATCTTTGTATTTCATTGCATCACATGGCTTCAAGTGGTGAAGCCTTATCTTGGCCATTAGTTCGTCTCACCACTGCCACCCAAATGAAGCAATTATGAGGCTAGATATGATTTCTTTGTATTATCAGTCTACTTTAGAAATATAGGGTGGAACTCATTTATTTGTCTTTAGTCCGTACTATAAAAATGGCTGTTTTCACTAATAATTGTAATTGATTCTTCGTTGATTTAAATGAATTGAGACTGCCTCTCTATGTGATGAAGCACGGAGGCTATCAGTCCATCACTCATGTCTGTTTTCACTAATGGGTGTAATTATTTCCTTTATTTGTTGGGGTAGATTGACAAAATTTTACAATATGATAGAGCACGTGGGCTATCAGTTCATCTTTGATGTTTGTATTCTCCATAGTATTCTCCATATTGGTTCGAAGGACTTGCAATGTTTAACTCGGTGATTGTGCACAGTGGCTATCAGTACAACTTTGAGACCTACCATTCGACTATAGTGCTGAATGATGATTTATTTGGCGCAATTAATCGTTAGTAATATTTTAATTTAATTTGTTTTAATTTTCGGCATCTTCCTCTACTTCTTCGCATGGACAGCAAATATGCATCAATTGTGTAATGTTATATTAATCTGGTATATTATCAATATTATAAATTAATGATCTAGTCACCTTCTTAATTTTAGTTTATTTTTCACTAGGGGGCTCGGCCCCCCCTGCTCGCTACGCTCACTAACCCCCGCGTAATCGCGCCCTAGCCAACCCCCTAGCAAGTTAGTGTTTGTGCTTAAAAATAATTTAAATAGTTCAATTAAGCTCTATTCATAAGCTAATATTAATTTTTGTTGCATTGCAATATCTCAATTTGTTGATTTTTTGCAAGCAAGTAAAACGCTATTGGATTTCAAGCGGAGTCTATGGAAATTTGGCGAATTATTGGAAATGGCGCCACGTTAGCGCCAAACTTGGCGACAGACCCGGGTCCCTTCCTCTTGGTAACCCCCTAATAGCGCCCATCCTATCTAAATTCTCTACTTTCATGTTAATTCCCCCTAAGAAAAGTCAAAAAGCTCTGACCAATCAGATACGTTTCGCGGTATCTACGCAGATTTTGATTGGTCCATTTCCAAACCATTACTTTTTTTTTATATATAGAAGGATGAGTTTGTAATGAGCGAGTTCCGAAGTTTATCATTTGTTGTAATGATATTGTCAAGATGGTGTGCTTGCGTCAATTGACAGTCTTACACAATGCTTTGACGTTCCAGGCACCTTTTGTTTTATAGAAATTTAGCATAAATACGTTATTACGAGTTATTTTTTATATGTTTAAGTGCTTCGATGCAGTATATGCCAGTAACTTTCACTTAGTTTTATAATTTTATATTAGTGTTTTCCTTAATTTCATTCCCATTTGAATTATTAGGATATTGCGGCTATCACAATATTTTCTTTTTTTTTAATAAAATCAATTAAATAATTTAATTAGTACAAGAAATTACACGATTTAGGAAATATTTTTTTTAAATTATATAAACGCATAATAACATTATTGATTCGTGAACAATGAAGACTTCTAATGCAGGAAAAACAAATTGTTTTCTTTAAGATGTACAATTTCATAGAATGTTTGTAGATGCATTTTCTATATCCATGGTTGTCGGATTGTAAAGAAATTAAAAAATACGTTGAACAAATTAAGAAGTATAATACAGTTAATTAATGGCTTTCACCTAACATAAAAAATCACCGGGGTCTGCGGTGTTAATCCCTTTTCTATTTTTCAGTATTTCTGACAGTAATATGTATGCTGAACAGTGAAAATGCTTGAAGCTGAATCTGTAAATGAACATTGTACATCTGTTACTTGGAACTTTAAAAGTTTAAATTAAATTAATAAATAAATATGATCTGCTGCATGAATTATTTATTTTTACACCATTTTTCTCCTTTTCTAGAGGTTCTGGACCCCTCGCCTCTTCCCCCAATAACGGTAAAGCCAAGAAATATAGTTTCCAAGGTAGTTATTTGTGTAGCGATGTATGTTAACATGATAATTCTCGAACGGTTGCAGGTAACAAGCTTATGTTTGATCATATGATAGTTAATTTAATTTGCAAGAACTAATTAGATTGTGGAATTTTTACGGTACGTCAGTACGTCATGTAGGTACATTTTTTATTTTTTGAAGATATGGAGGTCGTATTAATTTAAAAAAATTTCCAAAACTGCGTTATTTTCTATATAAGTACTTACGTTGATTTGTGTGCATTTAAACTGGAAGCATCGCATATTTCGAACAAATCATCGAATTTTTGAACTCCCTCTTAGAAGTATGTAAGCAAAATTAAATGACAATCCATTCCCATGATGAGATTCTAAAGTTAAAGGTTCGTTGAATTGTGTACATTTAAACTAAATATATAAGCATAGCATATTTTGAACAAATCATTGAGTTTCGGCACTCCCTCTTAGATATCTGCAAACAAAATTGAATGACAATGTATTTCCCTATTCAGGATGCTATGCGCGAAGTTTCGCCGAATTCTAAGCATTTCATCTGGTGATATAAGCATAGCATATTTCGAACAAATCATCGAATTTCAGGACCCCCTACTTAGATGACCCCATCCAAAACTGAATGATAATCTATTACTATCATGGGGGATTCTAAATTTAATGCTTCGTTAAATTCTGATCACATAAACGTGAGATAAGCATCACATACGAGATATCCGATATACTATTTCAAAAGCATTCACTAAATATTTCATGAAAAATCTCACCTTCTTCTTATCTCCATCTTATAATAACGTAAAACACGAAAGCCCAACTTACCTTCTTTCATGCATATAACTTTTATTTCAAGAACGAAATCGCTGTAGCTTCCGCCTACTACTTTTTTTTTATAACAAATGAGAGTAGAAGAACGTCAATAACTCTGACACACATCCAATAGCTGAAATACAGTAACTAGGACAAAAAACCCGATGGAGCAACTAACCTGGATTTACCTTAAATGAAAATATTTATTTTCTGTTAGTTTTCTCTCAAGATACTTTTTATTTTCTTTCATAGAAAAGGCGTAATTAATGTAATTTCCTTTAATTTTAAATAAATTTCAATAGATTCAGTTTTAAGAATTATTGGGAAATTTAACTGAAATAATTTCATTCATTTTTAAATATATAAAGTGCAAAAAGTTTGGACAATAAGAATAATTGAAATATTTATTTAATAAAACAAATTTTGATCTTGTCACAAGATTCATTACTTACAAAAATCTATTTTCTTTTCTAGAGCTTTTCAAGCGAGGATTTAAAGATGTTATTTTATAAAACTGGAAAGTTTTTGCAAGCATAAAATGTATTAAGAGTTTTAAATTTCATTAGCTAACCATTTTTAAATCGAGCAACAACTTTATAAAAATAATATTTATTCATTATCATATGAACCATGTTAAACTTTTTCAATCCTGAAGGCTAAATGTATTTTAATAATAACACCGTTATAAATATAACAAGAATGAAAAATCATGCGCTAAGCATAGATTATGAAACACATCCCAACACATTCAGAATACTGTAACAAAACTTCATAGGTTAATAAAGTGAAAGATGATATTAAAGTAAACAAGGTCAAGATCAAACCAGGTGGGGAGGCCTACCTTTCGGCTTAAGCTCAACTAGCCCCACCCAGCAGGTTTGTTTACCTAATTATACTGAGCATTGGTAAATTATAGTTTGGAAAACGCTTAACATATGTGAAAACCCAGTTTCAGTAATTACCATTCATAATCGGAAAGATATCCGACGATTTTGTTTGTGCAGCCCTATATATGATCAACAGATTTGTAAATGTACTACATAGTATGCTAAAATTTTTTCAGTTAGGAAAGGTATAACACAGTTGAAAATTCTAGCTCGGTAGTTTCCGTCAATGAACAGCAATGTACTTGAGATCTTTTATGCAGTCCTGTGTATGATCTATAGAATTTATACACACCAAGCAATCTACAAAAAATAGTTAAATTAAAGAACGATTGCAACAACTAAAGACGCACTTCCAGCAACTATTGTTCTTAGTCAGTACTGTAACCGAATTATTTTGTGTGTCCCTGTAAATGAACAATGAATGCTATGTACTCCATAATCTATAGAAAGCATCTTGTAATGTACCTCAGTGATATATATCAAATTCAATATGTTCAATATCCAATATTCAATATCCAATCAACAGTAACAGCATTAATACACACAGCAAACGATTTTTTGCCTTAGATCGTAATGTAAAAGATAATTTTAAATGTTGCCAAGATTCAGCTAAGCAATTATACATAAACATAAAAAAAACATTGAAAATTTCAGTTGTCATTATGTACACCCAAACAATTTAATTGACTAATTCATGATTTGATTTATCTCTTGATTAATTTTTGTGTTATTCGGAGCAGTAGAACGTAGTCGAGAGCCCCTGAAGTAGTTAATATATTTTTTGCTAGCTTCGTAAATTAGGCATGAGAATGATCCATTCGGATATATTATTTTAATGTATTAGTCAAAAAATTATAAATGTATCAAATAGATTTCATATTTGAAAAATTATTGACCAAAATACTCCTTAATATTACTTATACAGGTAAAAAATTTAGGTTAATATTCAATTGAAATAGTTATAGAAAATTTCATATTAAATATATAAGTGTAATCTGTTGAACAGAAATATTTTCAAAAGCCAAATGCTAAGATATTTAAACTGATAAAAATGTGTAGTCTGAAAAACTAAACTTCCCTCCTCTAAAAAAATGTCTCAGAAATATTTTGACAATGTTCTGGAAGGTAATACAATGATTTCTTATCAGGAAAGAAATGTAATGGTTTCTTTTTCAACATTTAAAGAAGTTTTTACTATCGATTTCAGATTTAGATTTTTTGTTTCATTATTAAATACAAACACCTGTGCAATTTCATAGAAGAGTGGGTACTTTACAATATCTTTCAAAACAAACATTTTTGAAATATAAGAAAATGGTGAAAATGAATATATTGATTTTACATTCAGATGATCATAGTCGTCAAGTATGCGTTTCATTAGAAAAAAAAAACAGAAGAAATAGAGTATAATAGAATTTAAATTTTATTTTTAAATTGCTATAGTGTTAAAAAGTCCTCTAGGAATAAATTTCGTATAAGTCGAATTCTTTCTAAAGAAAATCTAAATAATTCTGCTAAAGCAGATAGAAAAATCATTAAACGACTTAATTTAATGTAAAATTAAATAAATTAAAAAATACACAGTTTTCTTATTTAGTTTATCGTAATTTGTGTAGGTCGTGGTGATTTCATAATTATTCAGTTGAATGACAGTACAGCAAACAATTTTTGCATAGGAAACTTGGGTCGAAATTCATTTATTCATTCAAAATTGAGGGTATCTCATTATAATCGAAACCCGGATTTTTTTTTATAACTTCAGCAATAATGAAAGCATATTAACGAAATGTTTAACAGACTTACTCGCTTTGTGCGAAATGCGATGACGCTAGGAAAATTGCTAAAAGAGCAGAATAGTAATTCAGTAAGTGACACCGTAAGCAATGTGAATTGCACTCCAAAACCAGATGCTTCTAATCAAACGCTGTTTGGACGCGGAAAGTGGCTATTTTCAACACTACTCGTGGTATCGTTATATTTTATGCAAATGAAAACGAGTCTTCTAAAAATTTCGTTTAAATATGTTCATTAGTGTTACAGTGATGAACAAACTTGCACGTTCACATTGGAGACAGTATATTTTTAATTGACTAAAAGGATTCCGATCATAATTTCCAATAACAAATTTTTTGTGGCATCTTCTATACCTCCCCAGTATTGTATATTACTAACAGTTATTATGAGTTACTTCATATATTTAATTAAAGGCTTTGAAGAATGTTCCTATTTTTCTATTTTCTATTTTATTATTGAGTATGTCACATTACTTTTTAGTCCTTATAAAAAATACACTGAATCATAATTTAATAAATTATCTTTAATTTCAGTTTATATTGAAGAATAAAATTAAAAATATATGTATGCAAAAATACAACATAGCCATAATTAAAATTGAATGTAAAACATTTCGAAACAATATTATTGAAAGCTATGTGCAATATGTATCTTTCTCTAGGCGATTGTGCATTACTTTTAGAATTATTTTACCTCAGCCAGTGAAACGCGTCAATCGCTCTTCGGGCTTTTAAAACGCACAAAAATGCGTAAAGGCAACGGTCCTTTGTCATTTAATCGTCCAAGAGCATTGGTTGAGAGATTTGAGAAAACAGGTTCTCTGAAAGTTTAATCATGCAGAGGAACCAAACACGTACCACAGAATACAATCTAAGAAGTATCAACGGTGATTGTCGACAGAGCACAGGGCAATATTGCTGTTATCCAGCATTCGACGGTAAGCTCGGAATCTGGATATGCATCATTGTATGCGGTATGGAAAATCTTACGAAAGATTATATACCTCTAACCATACATGATAAGGCGTGTGCAAAAGTTACGTTACACCGATCACGATAAGCGATTGATTTTTGCTCTCACTTTTCTTGCCAGATGGATGATACTTGGCCGTGGAAAATCTTATGGGGAGACGAGGTCCACTTTTCCCTGAATTGTTTGTGAATATCTAGAACCGCCGAATTTGGGATTCTAATTCACCAAGTGCGTTCAAAACATTTCCCTTACATTCACCAAAGGTAACTGTTTGATGTAGTTTCACAGCATAAATGATAATAGGTGTATGATAAATCTATTAGAAATCTTGAAAGAATCCCGAAAGGACCGGTAACCTGTTTCATTAGAAGAGAGAAATATCGCCAAATGTGAAACATTGTCATTCCGTCACTTCAGCAAAGACAATGCCTTGAGAAAGTCATTGTCAAGCAACATGGAGCTCCTCAACACATTGCTTTGCGAGTACAGCAGCTACTATGATAGAAGTTCACATCAGAACAATCCCCGCTTTCCCATTGCATAATCATCCCGGTCCCCTGATCTTACCCCTTGAGCCTTTTAAATATGGTGTTACATAAAGTCCAATGTGTATCTCGGAGATGTCCCAGACTTGGCTATATTGAAGGATAACGTTTCACGTGCTGTACGGAACGTTCCTGTAGACATGTTACTTTCTGTTGCTGTGAATACTGTGAACAGAATGCAACATGTGGTTCACAAAAATAGCGGCCACAGTGAATCTGAATTAAATGTGCTAAATAAAAGGTAATTTTATTTCAATATAGATTCTGCATTTTTAAAACTCTCTTTTCTATTACATAGCGCCACACACTCCCCACTTAATTTCTCATATTCCTAACTTTTGGATCCAAAATTGTTTTTAGAGGAATCTTTTGCCTCCGTTTTGCTTAATGATCTTTCAAAATTTGACTCCATTATCTCCATTATCGTCATTACTGTCAGTTTAATTATGTCCACCTTGTATATGTATTATCGAAATTAATTTTCGAAAAGAAATTGAATTGTAAGCCATACATTTTTAAACGGAAATTGATTTTTGGAAGCTTCAAATATGTGAATGCAAATTTATATCTCATTCTGACAATTAATGTTTGATTTATGCCTCCAAAACTACCGTTATGACAATATGTTTTATAACTATTACAAATGAATTTAACATTAGGAGTTGAAGATTTTAAATTGTCAAAATTGTTAAACTACTTCATCAAATGACTTCCTATTTTGTATCCTAAGGTAAAATGTATTATAAGAAAAAATCTAAATATGATGTCAAACGTAGTGTTTAGTAATAAAACGTGCAGAGTTTGATACCATTTCTATATAAAAAAGGCTTCAAAAGTATATTATTTTTAATATAAATTGTTAAAAGACACAATATTCAGTCGAATGACTATTTCTGTTTTTTTTTCCAACAATTTGGCGATAATCATTTCTTTCTCTAGGGTTTTAAAAAGTACTATATTCAAATAAATTGTTCATGATAGTGCTATAAATCAGCAGTTAAGTGTTTCTCTTCATCATTTCAGAGTATTATTTATAGCACTTAATGATAAATTGTTTCAACATAGTTACATAATAGTGAATATATTAGTAATTCTTGCAGCCATATATTTCTTACACAGTTTTTTCTTTAAAGGAAAAATAACTTATTCATGTATCGAAGAAAATAAAAATCACATATTATCTAAGAAATTTTATAAATAAATTATAGAAGAAGGGATATTTTGAAACAGTTTCTTACAAGTACTCGAAAATCTTTCCTTTATTTGGGGAATATAGAAAAAGTATATTCACATAAACATTTTTTCATTATGCTACAAGTGAGAAGTTTTAAATTGTTTTCAACTTCAGAATATTATTTATAGCACTACTTAATTATAAATTCAACTGATTTACGTACTAGTGAATATAGCAGTGTACCTTGCAAATATGTATTTGATATACACTTTTTTCTTAAACAACAACAACAACAAACAAAAAAGAAAAACTGCTATTCATGTATCGAAATAAAGAAAACCTATACACAGTTTCTCTAACAAATTTGTCAAGTAAAATATAAAGAAAGATACATTAAACTGTTTTTTATAACAATATGACAAACCATTTTTTTCCGTGAAGGCTTAAAAATATTCTCATAATTTTTTTTTGATACTGCTACTAATGAGTGGTTTAGAGATTTTTTCTACGGTTCAGAGTACTATTTAAATTGTTTAATAATAAATAGTTTAAAAATTTTTTTTTAATTTATTAGTGAACATAGCAATAAGTCTTGCAACAAAATTTTTGGTTTACATATTTTTCCCTAAAAGGAAGTAAATCTAATCATGTATCCAAACAAAGAAAATCCCAGACATTGTCTAAGACATTTTCTAAATCTGATGTATAAAAAAAAAAAAAATGTCTGTCATTCTGTCTATCTTTCTATACAAAAGCGCAGTTTAGAAGCGATAATCATGAAATTTTACATACAGCAGGGCTCCCAAATAGTCCGCCAACTGAATACCAATATTTTCTAACAGAACATTTCATGGTAGGTTTCTACAACATTTACGCAAAAAATTACATCCGAAGGTGGTTTCTGCAAATTTGCAAGAAAAATATAAATATAAAATTTTTCTAAGAAAATACGGTATTCAAAAAGCGGACCATTTGGGACACTGTAAAAAGGTGTATTAAAACACTGCCGTGACAAATAAAATAATCCTGAATCGTAATAAATTTCGTTATTTTTTAATTAATAAAAAATCAACAAAATAACAGCAATTTCCCATAAAATTTATCCATTTTCGTTATAGTTGCCAAAAATTCAAAACAAACAATAAAATTCTATCCATAGCATTAATTTTCGGTTTAAAGCTTTACACATGAAAAATGAAAATTAAATAAAAAGTCTCTAGAATTAATAAGAAGATTAGTATTACGTCATATGGGAAGTATAACGACCATTTTCAAAAGTAATATTTAATAATGGGTCATTCCATGCAAGATGAGCAAAAATTAAAAACCAATATTAAAATGGCCACATAGTAACCGATTTTAATAAAATTTAGTACACAGATTCAATTCATATTTAAATAGAGCTATTCAAAATATCTTGACAAAAAACAAAATATTTTGGAAATTCTGGACATTAAAAAAACTTGTGACATAGAATGGCTTGTATGGAATCGTTCAAAGTTGCAAGTTTAAAGTTCCATATCTTGAAAACTATTTAACATAAATAAAAATTTTTTCATAAACTTGTAACCCGTGGACAGTTATTATTATATTTATTTAGTAATAATAATTTCGTAACACTATGGTTGACCTTAAATTGGTTGTAAAAATTTTGAGAAAATTAAAAGCGTTATAAAAATCAAAGGAATTTTAAAACATATATGAAATTGATGTATGATGTAATGGTACATATGAAAACCAAATTTCTCAAATTTGGAAGTTGCCATTTATTTTATTCATCTTCAAAATAGCTTAGAAACTTTAAAAAAAATTACAGAAATACAATTTTTCATCTTATGTATACTTAAAAAATCAAATGAAGGAAAAACCTGACATTAACAATATTGCAGAAGCATAAAGTTCAAAAAGCCCATGATATGTTGAAAAAAATTCAAGATTGCCTTTTGATTCCTAACATAACAGAAATGAGTTCAAAAAGGTAATATTTGTTACGTTCTATGGGCTATTTCACTTCAAATTTGAGCGCCTTCTCTGAAATCTTGCAAAAAAATTGTAGTGCTGCCATCTATATGGAGCTTTGATTACTATATAATTGTTTGTTAAACCACTGCCAAAATTAATAATTTATTCTACTCTAATTTAAAATATTGTTGAGGAAAAATAAACTGAAGGCAAGAATGAAAGTTTCTATATTTAAAATATACACTTTTATCTATAACGTCAAATAATTTAAAATTTTTAAGATTTTTCCTTCATGTTTAAACAAGTAATAAAAATATTGCATTTTTCCCTCAAAATTTTTCATTATTTATTTTTTTTCTCATTAAGGAATAAAAAGGCAAGAATGAAAGTTTCTATATTTAAAATATATACTTTTATCTATAACGTCAAGCAATTTTAAAATCTTAAGACCTTTCCTTCAAGTTCAAACCAGTAATAGAAATGTTGCATTTTCCTCTCAAAATTTTTCACTATTTATTTTTTTCTCATTATGGAATAAAAGGACAGCTACTAAATCACTCCAATCTGTTACTTATTATAAGTCCTTATTATAAGTTACTTATTAGTCATTCTTAATTATAAATAATTTGTGATAAAGTCTTTCCACTCCTACGGCTAATAATGAAAATTGAAATTTCAAGCATGTAGACAAACCTCGATCTTATATCAACTTTTAATGTAAGTATTAAAACTTAAATAAACAATCCTGAAATCTATTATTTTACATTTACTCATAAATAAATATGATCTACTTATATACTAATTTTCATTAAAATCTATGACATGTCCGCCACAGCTGATTTGCTCATTTAGCATGGAATGACCCTAATACAAGGAACATGACTATCAGTAACTATAAAAAGCAGGTGAATACGACGACTCATTTTAAATAAAACTGACATTTTCAAATATTTGTATATAATAGAAGGAGCATCAATATGAGTAAGTACAGAAAGCAGGTAAATATGATGTCCTATTTAAAACGAATGTATGGCTAATGCATAGCTTTTATATGATAAAGTGATGTCATGAATGGCTTTTTATTTATAAAATATAAATTTTCATTTCTGTTTCAATTCTTCAATTTCAATTTCAATATCCATCAACGCTATATTTATTGAGGCTTAGGAAATATATTTTTTTTTAAATTCTAGTATGCGCTTTCAACAAATACAAATAAATTCATATTTGCACAAGATTCAAACAGTGAACGAAAAAACAAATATGTTGACAAGAATTAGTCCGTACGAAAAACTATCCCTGGTAAAATTGTCATCATACATTAAATCATGCACAGATTTCCATTTAGAAAAAAATAAGTATTTTATTGTAATTACACAAACTGGTATAATTTTCAGACTCTATCGTCACCAAGTACGTAATTTAAAAGCCATTTTACAGAACAATCTTCTAGATTCCTGATTACACTAAAATAAAATAAATATATTAAAGTTGATGTAAATGGTGTTAGCATTTAATTTTTATTGAAGACTATGATTTACCTGTGACATCGTTCATGTGAAATTCAAAGAATACTAATTAAGCAAGAAATTCATTCTCCGCACCTTGACTATGAAGAAGTGCAAGAGAAAAGCCAGTAAAGAATCGCGGTATTAATTGGTTATCCTTTTCCTATATACTATTGGTTTTCCCAGAGAGGCGAGATGGGATAATGTGATAATTCCTTTAAATTTTAAAATAACTAAATCTATATTTGAAATTATCTCTTCGAGGTAATCTTTGTTA
The DNA here is from genome assembly GCA_963931845.1 of Maratus michaelseni. Classification (NCBI taxonomy): domain Eukaryota; kingdom Metazoa; phylum Arthropoda; class Arachnida; order Araneae; family Salticidae; genus Maratus; species Maratus michaelseni. The sequence goes on from OZ007588.1 coordinate 326,229,296, forward strand.
CTTATTGGAGTGTCAGATTTCAAAATTACGATAATCTTAAATTTCAACACAACAATCGATATGACATGATTATCCACAATTTGGGTGCAAAATCTGTTTTTTCATAAATAACAGATTTCTTTCGCAGAACATACTGCAAGTACAAAGCAACTCTATTTCTGAATAAATAAGCTTAGGCACTGGCAGTCCCTTTGGTCGTTATAAACATTTTGTATTGTTGGAAAATATGACACTATGAAATAAAAATTCTAAAAATACACGAGAGTTACAGATATTTATCGTTTTTTAAAAAACTTATTTTTGAATTTTTTGCTTCATCACTTTTTATTACTTTCCTCTATCTTTACAAGAAGAAAGTATTGGATTCATGAAAATTTTCGACTTCCGGTTTTCGACGGATTTATACGTTTCAGAATGTCCTGAACACGATTTGACTGTTTTTAGAAAATGTCTATCTGTGCGTCTGTGTCTCTGTCTGTCTGTCTGTATGTGACAAAAATTTTGTGGGCGTTTTATATCAAAAAGTAATGCACGAAATTTAATAAAACTTTATATCCAGTTAGTCCCTGATATAAATTGGTGCTGATTAGTTTTTGGTGAAAATCGACCAACAGGTGGCGCTGCTATGCTACATTTTTCGCGATTTCCGCAATATCTGTATCTCAAGAACTAATGCACTCATTTTCATCAAACTTGAGATTCAGTTAGATTTTGACAGAAATAGACGCTGATTATGCTTTGGTGTAGATATCCCAACAGGTGGCGCTTCTATACCATGTTTCATGATTTCATGATTTTTACGATAGCTATATCAAAAACGAATTCACGGAATTTAATAAAACTTTAGATTCAGTTAGACCTTGATATAAATTGGTGCTGATTCTTTTTATTGCATGTGAAACCTGTGTGAGATATAAGAAAGTTTTGGGATTGGCACATCCGACTAGTTTTTTATTTTTAATAGCCTATATCGTCTTTTTTTTTTTTTTTTTGAAAACGCGAAGTGTTTTGGACTGGAAACCTAATGTTCTATGTTGATTTTTCGATTATTTTGATCACTTTAAAGTCAAGTCTGAAGTAACCTGTAATTAAACATTTATTCAACAATTTACTAAATATTTACTAAAATAATCACTTTAAACAATATTCTTGGACACGAAAACATATATAAATCAATCCTGGAAAACTCAAGAAAAAATATTTCCAAATATTTGACAACATTTTGCAGACCATAAGTGGTTTTGCGAACTTGCGATTCCTGCTCCAAAAAATGATAATGTAAACACCATCAACTTGAAGATTCAAGAAGAGTTACCGGGAAAAGCTGTACTGTACAAATCAATCGATACCGTTGTTAAAGAAAATGAGTCTGTGCACTAACCTACTCAAGTTTTAAACTCTTTGGAACCTCCCAGAATGCCATTGCCTAACTGGATACTGAACGCCATAAATGGAAAATAGAATAAATAGAACCGGTAAAATAAAACAACAAGGAAGAAAATTTACTTAATGCACTTATTCTTACAAAAAAATGTGTGAAATTTCAAGGATATAACGGAAATTTAAATGATTATATATATTGAAACCTAAATATGCAAATTGGAATCATCAAAAATATTTTCTACAATAAAATATGATATAGAGTTGGTTAATTGTATCTATCTCTAAATATCGTAAGTTAGATTTTTTGATTAATTAATGTATTGATTCTTCTTCAAATGTTACATGAACTATGTCACAGGTAACAGCTAGTAAATTATAAAGGGATAAATCTTTTAAAACTGTTTCTTACAAGTACTTGATAAATCATTTCTTTCCCTGGGGACTTTAACAACATATTCGCATACATTGCTTTTTTTGCTACAATTACGCAATTTAGCATTTTTTCAACAATTCAGAATGTTATTTATAGCACTTAAAGAAAAATGGATTTACAAAAAATGAATAATGCATTAAACCTTGCTAATAAATACTTGATATATACCTTTTAGTTTAAAGAACAACAACATAAAGACTGCTAAGGATGCAATTAAATAAAGAAAACCCATAGTTTCTGTAATAAATTTTCCACGTAAAATATACTTTAATACAACAAAAAAGTATTTTAACTGTTTGTTACTTACACATGACAAATAATTTCTCTTCTTGAGGACATTAAAAGGATATTGGCATAAATGGTTCTTGGTAATCCTATCAATGCGCAAATTTGAATTTTTCTTTAACAATTCGGAGAATTATTTGTAGCAGTTAATTAAAACTAGTTTTAAGGGAGTTACATAATTGGGCGTAAGGCAGTGTATCTGGTACACAAGTATTTTGTATAAATCTTTATATACTGGGACAATTAAAGGAATGAGTATAAAAATTCATGTAACTTCAAATTTTTCAGCTATAAACATGAAAATTGCACAAGGCCTCTATTTTTACATAGCGGACGTAAAAAGGAAATGTGATATAAAAAGGGTTAAACAAAAGTTGGTATTATAGCTTTTTTTTTTTTTTTTTTTTTTTTTTTTACAATTTTTCAGCTATACACAGGAAAACATTGATAAGTGGCAGTATTCTGCCCTCATCGGAAAGGGAGACTTTCTCGTAATGCGCCGACGAAGTGATAATTTCGCATTCTGCTCCTATCGTATCGGAATTGGTTCCGGTATTTCGGGGTTGTTTTGTGGTAATTTCTCCGACTGCTTTAGGCAGCCGGAAAGCCTTCGCTTTGTCGTTTTAAGATGGCGCGTGTATATGCAGCGCTCTTGTATATGAGAATACAGGGCCGAAAGACAGTGTTTTAGAATAGGTACATTTTCAAATGAATACAGTTTACACGAAATTTTTAAACATAAATTATTTTTCTGTTAAAATTTATTTTAATACTATTTTGAATTGTAAATAATACAGTATTATACACCCATTAGGAAAATAAAAATAAAAGCCCTAATCCAATAGTACTATTTAAATTATAATTAGTAAAAAGTTCACTAGATTGAAAAAAAAAAATTTGCTCACAAAATTATTTTTGCATGTTACGAGAAAACAGTTTTACACTACCGATGGAAATTATATACTATTGAAAACTAATAAAGGAAAACATTACTTCTTATTTCGTTAACAGTTTCCAAAATGTAATTAACACATTTCGTTAAAAAAATAATTCGTTAAGAAAAAAAAATTCAATTTAATAAAAGATTTTGCCAACATTAAATATTTATTCAACATTAAAAAATTGCTTAGTTTAAATCATATTTCACAAACGACATTAAAAATGTATATAGTTTAATTAACATATTTCACTAACAGCATTAAAATTTTCCAACATCTCATAACATAATTAGCATAATCAGGGGTCTGTCCAGACTTACTCCCTGGGTCCTGCCTTTGTAAAACATTTGTGAAAAATCTAGTCATAATTTTGTAAATTTGAAAGGATCGTCATATTCAGGTTCTTGTTTATACATTTTAAGAAGATATGTGTATGTAAAATATGAATACTTTCTATATGTAAAAGTGACAGTCAGATTTTACTTTTAAATTATTAATTTTATGAAAAATTCAGTTTGTAGAGGAAAAGTTTTTTTAAAGACAAAGAATTTTGTCAAGAGTCCATTTTAAAGGTAAAAAGTTTTGTGAAGGGTCCTGTTTTGAGATGAAAGAATTTTGTGAAGGGATTAATTTAAAATTAAAAAAATCTCTGACGGCTCGGCCTACAGGCACAGGCAGATTTCGAAGACGCAGCCCGTGGGGCACCTGTTTGTTGGAAATTGCGGAAGAAATAAACTTTTTGCCATGATAGCACAGTTGGGACCGCCCACTACGAAATCTAACTTGTTTGCAGGCGGAGCCGACAGGGATTTTCTTGTTTTTACTTATTTATTTATTTATTTATTTTGCTATAAGGGTTGGTCCTATAAAAAACTTGTCAATATAAAAGTTTTAGATATATTAAGAAGAATAATATATAATAACCTATGTTATAACCTATATAATAACCTACAATAAATTTAAGAGGATTTGCTATCTTGTGAATTGACGAAGTTATGAATTTTTTTCTTTTAACCCCCCCCCCCTTTTCCCATCCCTTGGGGCCAATTTTAATATAAAAAATCTGTCATACATAAATTTTCGGCCCTTTTCCTAGAAGTAATAATAACTTTAAACGGATTAGATACGTATCATAATTAAGAAGCTATGGGGGTTTTCTGTTTTCACTAGAAGCCCCCATTCTCCCCCCCCCTTGGTTTGATTGAGCCCATTAACGAACTTGACCGAGATTTTATGCCCCTTGATTTTATGTATCAGTTTGGAAGAGATTTGTTCAGAATTATTGAAGTTATCGTGTCCTTAAAAAAGTGACATATATAAAGTTTTGTACTGGGGGTGGTTTTGGGTTCTGGGAGTCATGACATTTTTTTTTTAATTCCAACTTAGGGGAGAACGTAATAGGTAGTATTTCTTACGAAATCTACCTAAAAAAAGTGTGAAGGGTTCGGTTTTGAAATTAAAGAATTGTGTGAAGGGTCCTGTTATGAAATAAAAAAAATTGTGTGAAAGGTTCTTTAAAGGACCCAATTTCTTCCTAAATAGATCCCTGATAATTTACTAATAAACATAATAAAAAAGGAAGGGGTGGGCGATATTTTAATGCAACCGGGCTGTGTGTAATAGATTTAAAACATGTTAATACACAATTAAAAGCCTCATCATTATTAATCATCCACTAGAAAAAAAAAACTCGCTTTCCGAAAGTTTTTGTTGCATTTCATAAGAAAATATAATATATATATTTAAACAACCCTGTATAGCTATAGAATTTAGATAAACACCTCATAAAAATGTTATTAATTTTGAAATATGTTTACTGCACTCATACTTATGCGGAATGCAGTTCAAATTGTGGAAATGAAATACATTATTTGCAGTATATAAATAATGTAATTCTATTTTTTAAATGAAATGTAAAAGGTGTATTACACGAAAAAAAAAAGAGGGGTGGGGAAGGGAAGGTGTCATATGAATATGAATATTTCATTTCAATTGAAAATATTTATTTAATTTTAAGTCTAAATCACAATAAAAAATGCGCAAGAACAATTCATATTCACTGAATAGTTAAAGAAGAAAAAAAAGAAAGAAAGAAAAAAGGAGGGGGGGGGGAGAGGGAAGTGTCACATGGCTACGAATATTAATTTCAATAGAAAATGTTTATTTAATTTCAAGTCTGAATCACAATGAAAAATGGGTTAGAAAAATTGAAATTAACTGAACAGTAAAAAATATATATACATAATTTACATAATTTATAAATTAGCAATAAAGCCTTTGCTGCATGTCATCAGAATATGTAGTATTTATTTAAACAACACTGTGTATTTATGTAATATAGATAGATACCGCATAAAATTTTCATAAAATTTGGTGTATTCTCCTTTATTTCATCAAAATATTTAAATCCTTTACCAAAAATTTTTAAGTCCCATCAGTAATTAGTATTTTAAAATTATTTCTTTATTAATATTTATAAATAAAATTTTTCATTGACTTTTAAATATTTCCCGCAAATTTAACTTCGAAAAAAAAAATCCGCCACGCTAAAAAAAAATCAATATCCCGAAAAAAAAAATTCTAAAAATTAAAATATTGTATAACTAGGCGCAAATTTTCTATTCTCTATCTGTCTATGATTGGTGATAAAATCAACCATGATTTCAAATTCTTGTTCTCTTAGATCTATTTATTATCTGCTAATCCAAGGATTTTTCTTTTTTTTTCAAATTAAGTAAACGAGACGAATCTTTTTTTCCCTTTTTAATAGCATCGCAAACACCCCAGTAAAACACGTTCACATCTCACGTAAATAAACAAACCAAGCGTGATCTTGTCTTTGATTGGTCGAAACATGTCAACTCGAACGCAGTGAGTTTGAAGGTCACTCGCGTATACCGATCGTAGGGCAGAATTGCAAACTCTTGAATCTCGTTATGAATTACGTTAACGTTTGTTTCCGCGTCGGTTTGAGGGCAGAATACTGCCGAAGGTTTGTGGTTACCTCGTAACACAATTCAAGCTTTTCAACGATTTTTCATGCTATGGATCAGATTTTCCAGATGATCCTGTGATAATAATGCGTATTTATGATAAATAGCGTTTTGAAGCTCCTGAAGATTGCTAGGCGGGGAGTTGCAGTAATACAAGTCGGCGTCTTAGTATATCCCACGCATGTTCTATGAAATTTAAATCCGGAGAATATGCGGGCTACTCTATCCACTGGATTTTTTCGCCCCAATTTAATCCGTTACAAGTGAGCGCGATGGGGGCGAGCATTATTATTCATTAGAAGGAAGTTATTATGGATTATATTCGTAAACAATTTTATATAAGTATCAAGAGCCTCATATTTGTTATATTTCAGTAATTCTCATTGGATTGGCAAAAATATGTAAGGGTATTCAAAATGATGACTGCACATAATATGATTCCACCACTTTTATACCGATGACTTTCAGGAATATTTTCAGGCTTATTGTATATATTTTGCTCATTAAGATGCGTCTGGAATCACGCTCTAAACAAAAACGAGACTCATCTAAGAGAAGAACTTGGCTTCAGCCAATGGTACTTCAATCATGTTGACCTTTGTACCACTGAAACCGGGTACATTTTGCAACCCGAGTTAGTCGGGACAGAAATCGTGAGTTTCCTTGTATTCAACCCTGTTTTATGCAGTCTGTTACTCACCATATATCTAAATAGTAGTGTTACTGTAGCTGTAGCGAACTCTCTTGCAATTTTGATTGACACTGATTGTCAATTTCGTTTAACAATTGTTGCAAAATACATACTCTAAAACTATCTTTTCGCCCTTTTAACATTTGCTTGATTTGTCGTATGAACACATCACCAGTGTCTTTACCATTTTGAGATTCCTGAAATGATGCTTTTGAATACCTTTAGGTATTTACAGGCGTGTGTTAGTATATATTCTCTTTCTATGCACAAAATTAAATGTCATTTCTTACAGTCTATCAAATGACGTCTCAATGACATGACCCATCATTAACATGCAAAAGTTTTATCCAAAACCTGGTACAATCCTTGAAAATAGAATTTAAACAAACCCGCTGCACTTCATTCCATACATGCCGAAAGAATTGGCGCAAAACGTTACATATTTATTTTTAGGTAAGGTAAATCACATTAGACATCGCATCGATCCTGATCTACCAATGTACTACATTTCATTGTACTTAATTTAATTGAATTAACTTAAAGCACCCTTTTTTTATAGTTGTTCCTTTAATTTTTCATGCCAGTGCACTTAAAGAAAAAAATAGTTTTTATCCGTGTATCAAAATAATCTTCACATATTTTGTGAAATTTATCAAGCAAAATCCAGAAGAAGAAAAACTTTTAAACAGTTTTATAAGTATATTTTAATTTTTTCCCCTGGGGACTTAAAAGCATATGGAAATAAATTGTTTTTCATAACGCTACAATTGAGTAGTTTTCTTTATAAAAATTATCAAATAAAATGCAAAGGAAGTTAGCTTTTTAAACTGTTTCAGATATATTAAAAAAAATATTTTCTTGATAGACTTTAAAAAACGTATTGACATAAATTGTTTTTGATAATGCAACAAGTGAGCGATTCGGAAATTTTTTTCAATAGTTCGGAACATTATTTACAACATTTAAGGTATCCGAATACGTTTGGACTACTTAACAAAATGACATGGAAATAATTTAATTATTTTTCCAACTTTAGTTTATGTGTGGATTAACTATGCTAAGTTTTCATTAAATTATTTTAGTTTTAGAAAAATGTCAAAAGTATGGAAAATTTTGAAGAAATTTTAGGAAAAAATAGAAAATTCTACAAGCGAATTTAAGCTCCCAATCGGAATATGTTTATTATCAAAATAATATTCACGCAATTATCTAGGGAATGAATTAAAACTTTTTGAATACTACTATAAATAAACTTGCAAGAGCCAGTCGAAGAATCACTTCTAAATATTTATCATATTTTAGATAATCGTTATTCAAATATTATACTATAATTTGTAAAATATTATTATTGTGGTAATTATTTTAGTTCATGCGCTAGGAAACATTATAAAGAAAAAACATATCAAGTTAAATAATAATAATAATAATAATGTTACTATTTTGAGTTAGCATTTTTGAAAAGCGAGATACATAAAAACGGTTTTTAGAAAAATGCATTTTTAATTAGCGTGACAAAACAATTGTTGTCAGATTTAAGTTGCATTCTTCGTTGCAGATAGTCTCATAAAATGTTAATTACTTTGAATGTTAAATAAAAAGTCTTAAAAAATACATTTGCTAAAAAAATATAGTATTTCAATTTCGTTTGACAGCTTTACAGAATTACTTTACTTCCGGCTCTTTTAATGGTCATTTCCTGTTTGTGGAGGTTTACAAATACTTTTATATTTTAGCTTATGATTGACATAGATACAAAATTGAAAACTTTTTATAAAGATAAAGAATTGTTCTATTCAATAAATACTAAAACTGAAAATGTCTTTTTTTTCAGATAAACCTTTTTAAAATATAGTACTTTAATGATAAATTGTTTCAAGATTTCAAGAGAGTTACACAATAGTGAGCAAAGGAAGAAAGTCTGGTAAAAAGTTTTTGTTATGCACTTTTATATATAAACAACAAAATATTTACTATTTATAAATCAAAATAAAACATATTTTTTTTATGTATTTTATCAAATAAAATAGAAAGTCTGAAAGATTTTTTCTTATATGTTAAACCATTTCTTTCTCTGAAGCAGTTTAAAAAGCATACTGACATAAATTGCTGTAATCATGCTACAAGTGACAATTTCAGAACGTTTTTTCAACAGTATATAATGTTATTTATAACCCTTAATGATAAATGTTTCCAGGATTTAAAGAAAAATATTAGTATTGTTTTCTTAAATGATTAAAAACAGTCAATTAATTTGAAACAAATGTTTGAAGAGTCCAGAAAAAAACTTTAATGTGTGTTTAAAAAAATGAATTGTTGGTGTGATGGAAATATGGAAACATTGATTGTATGCTATCATTTTCTGGTAAACACAATGTCAGTTTACATAAAATTGGCCAGCTTTTACTCAATTTCCGAAACACTTTATGAGATGATAAAAAGTCAAAACAGAAGTCGTTAAAAATTACCGACATCTTTTAATACAACCTGGTATCATTTCGAAGATATAAACGGCAATAGTGATGGGAAATAGCTCTCTGGTGACATCAATAATGTTCATTATTGCGAATTGCAGCCTGATTTTTATTCTTTATCTTCTAAGACAGTCCTTTCCATAGTTTAGAAGTTTAAGAATAAAAATCATGATGCAATTTGAATAATTAAGTCTAATTATGTCAAACTTTGGCATTCGCAATTCGCTTTCTTATATCATTCCTTAAAAATGATACCGGCAGGTATTGAAGCATGTCTCGGTAATTTTTAATGCCTTTTATTTTTATCGTTTAGAATATTAAAGTTTAATTGTAATATAATATAAAAATCAAAGTTAATCACCATCGTCATATAAAATCATTTTATATAAGGTAAAGCCAGGAGAGATGGCGCGGTCGGAGAGATTGCGCACATAGATGTTTGGGGGGGGGGGTAGAGTGAGAGCACACCGACTCCAGGTAGTTGTACAACAACAGTAGGTAAGTGACTACTTGAAAGTGCACGTTGATTGCTTTGAGCGTCTAAGAAAAAGTATTGCTATTTTGTTGTGTTTTCCCAAAGTAAGTGCTTGAATTTTCATAGCTATTCATCAGAATTTCTATACAATGTCAATAGTACAAAATATTTTTAAATTAAACAATTTCTCATGAGGTACTAATATAGACTATCAATGTACCATCAACGGTTGGTTTTAGTAGCGGCCATGTTTAAATAAAAGGCCGCGCTATCTCTCCTACCGAAATTGGAGAATTTGCGCATCTGCTACTTAGGAGAGATGGCGCATTGTTCCGATTAGTTTAAATGCTAGGAGAGATTACGCAGCTTATTGGTAAATTTGCATACAAAAATGAAAAATGAAAATGGACTAATTTTAAGTTAAACGTGTTATTAAGTTACATAATTTTATTTTGTAATCTTATCTGGACTTGCTTTTTCTGATTCTTTTTTTTTCCCCTTCAATTAAAATTTTCTAATCGTTTTTAAAATTATTTCCTTTTTATGACTCTTTAAGCATTATGTTGAAATATTCACTCCCAATACAATAAATTTTTTTCACAAAAACCTTACAGTAATGTCATTTAAGTGTAATTATTATTGATAACAATTCAATTGTAGTTATTATTAGTAACAATCTCTCCTACCCATGTGCGCAATCATACCAACCCTGTAAGGACAGATTGCGCAAAATAACTTTCTTGGTTTTATTACAAATGTTCTATTAAATTGTAACGTAACAACAAAATAGCAATGGAAATGCATAAAAAACAAATGAAGTAAATTTATTCATGGATAGTTTAGCAAAAAGTTAATATTTAGATTTTTTTTATTGCTATTCTTTTGAACTGTGCGCAGACTCTCATAGCTTTTCCTTATCTTTAAACGATGATGATGATAAACTTCGATTTGCGTATATCTGTAAATTGGTTTTTGTGGACTGAACTGAACCTTTGGACATTTCACTTGTTTCAGACAAATTTAAAATGCATTTTTTAATGATGATCAATAGAAATAGCCGATAAAAATTAAAAAAAAAAAAAAACACCACCTATATAAAAAAATTAAAAAATGAATTTTACTGAAATTTACATTTAATTTATTTATATTTTATAAGGAAATGTTTAGTAAAAATAGTGCCTTCAGGCAAGCAATCTCTAATAATAATAATAATAATAATAATAATAATAATAAAACTATTATTGTGAAAAATTATATTCAATGAGAATAACTATATGCACTTTTATAAATCTATAATAAGAAATTGCTTGATAAGTTTTATTAAATACAAGATAGAGGAAAATTGATAGCTGAAGAAAAATATTCTTATCGAAAATTCGTTGATTAAACTAAGCTGGAAAGCTGCGACATTGTCATGTTTCCTTGTGATTTAGCAATTGGCAGCCGCCAATTTTTATCTTTAGTTTATTAATAAGTATAAAATGATTTATTTCCATGATACAAATATTTAATACGATCATGTGTAATTAAAAATTATAGATTCATTAATTATTTCTATTGTAATTTGATAATATTAATAAGGCTATAATAGTATATATACATTTTAACATCTACGGAAAATGTTTCAAATACGATAAAATAGATTGTTGCAGATTTTTACTTATTCATAAATTTTTTACGGGAATACAGATTTAGTTAAATCAATAATCATGTTAATTTTGGAATCCTTAAATTTGAAAATCAAGAAATGCTTTCTCTGTTCATACAGGATTCAAAAGCAATTAGTTTCGATGGAAAGTGAAAAATGAAATTGACTAAACTGGTTGAATAATATGAACTGCAAAAAGAGTTTATTAAACTTTTATTATTTGTATAATCTAAAAATATTCTATAGGAATTTAAATAACGGACTCTATACAAATGTTATATCCAAATATTGTGTGAGTCATGATTATAATAAGTATATAGAAGATATTCTTCATATAAATGAAATATTTAGTTTTACTCGGCACATTATGAGATGGATTTCAGATTTTAATTTCTAAATATCAAGGGAAAATACTATTTATTTTTATACAATATGAAATTATTACAGTCCATACATTTTAATTTATACCAAGACAACACATTGACACCCTAAAAACATCCAGATGAAATCATATTAGGGGTACCTGATATCCTGCGGATGGTTAAAATTGCCTTTAGGCAATTGCAAGTTAATAACTTTCAGAAAAGCGAAAATATTTTAAAGAAAATTTGACGACTATATAGTGTTTTAAATGCATGAATTTCACGAAAAGTGGTCGAAAAGCGCAATAATTCAATCAGTGATATCGTATGCACTAAAACAACCACACTTCAAATTGTAGATCGTCGATTTTCTGATGTTTGGGCAGGGATAGTGGGCATTTATATCACTTCTTTTTATGTTACCACATTTCGATCAATTTCTTCAAATTTTTATAACAATGTCTTCATTTTTCTCAAAGTTATTAAAAGAAAGACGCATTCAGTTATAGTGGATCACTCATGTATTATTGACTAAATAAGTGAATTGTGACCCCAAGTTCCTACATTATTATAGCTTTCTTTTGTGTTCCTAAACTTCTTGCAAATTATTGAAGACATTGTTTTGTATCACTATGTATATAGTTTTTTGTGTGTGTTTGTGCATGCATATATATGTTTCTTCTTTTTCTTCTTTGGCACTTTAGCCTGGTTGCTACAGGAAGAGGACTTTCCACCCAGTTGTTTCTGTTAGGGCCTATGCAATTTTGTTGTGTTTGAAATTCATTTTTGAATAATGTTCCAGTTCTTTTTGACATTATTAGTCCCTTTGTTGATGGTCTTCCTTGTTTTGTAGCTCCAGTTGAATAAGTAAATGCAATCTTTCTAATTTCAAGTCATCAGTTCAAGTCATTAGTTCAAGCCATCTAATTCTGTAGTTTTAAAACTTTAACAATAACAGGTTGATTGTACATTTTATATATTTCAAAATTATACCGTGGTCTTTAGACGCCATTTAGATTCCGTGGTCTCTTGTTGCCAGATGAATATATATGATAGTGCTCAAAAATATATATTTGCACAAAATTTTAAATGTAAGAATGTGTAAATTTTTTTGTTTGTAGGAATGTTCACGGATTTTTAAAAAAACGTACGTATCCATATTATTAACTACGTTTAAGAAATTGCTCAACATAATTAATAATTTATAAGTACGGATTATATATGAAATACATGCTTAATGAATTGGCGATCATACGGTTAGTGAAAGAAACATTTTCAGTAAAGACATTTTATTAGACATTTTGCGAAATGGCGAGTTTGTTGAAAGTTAGAACTGTTTTCGCAGATAAAGAGGGGTGCTGTGTTAAATTCTTAAATTTTTCAATATACACGTTGCATGTTTCTTTGTGTTTCCAACGGCTTGCTCAGTGCTCAAAAAAAAAATTTAAAAAAAGGTTTCTAAGGTCTTTTGTTTGACTGAAAAAGCATCAGTACGTCTTCTAAAATTTCATATGTATTTTTTTTTTTCAAAATTGTGTATTTGAATTGTTGAGTATTTTGGAAAAATATGTAACTAAGCTATCAATTTCAAATATAGTGTGAAGCTACACGAGACACGTACATATCTGGTAAAACTTTAAATTTGTTTTCATAATTCCTATTATTTGGAAACATGGATTCTAATGAAATATTTAGTCTTCTTTTTACATTTTCACTTTAAAGTTAAACAGTAATAATAGCATAAATTGTTTCGTGAAAATAAATAGTTTTCCAGACGTCGATATTCAATTTAAAAGGTTTAAATCTTTGTTTGATTATTTAAGAAACACAGTTAATAGCCAAAACGCCCAACATTGAAAATATTCCTGTGGTAGAGACTACGAATCATTTTAATTTTATGTAATAGGCTGTTTTATATTTTTCTGATCTAATGGTTATTTCAGCTGCAACATAGTTGCTATTCGCCAACAAATGCATACAGAATTTATCTTAATTTATCGGTTGTTATAGCGGCATCCCTCCCATTAAGATTAAAAGCGTTTTAAATAAAACGGATAAAATTCCAATGTATACGTCTTATTTGTCGTGTTATGTATGCAGATCTGGAATGACAAAACATACTATTACTGATATTTATATCTAAAAATGTTCCCAACATTTAAAATGTTCACACAAATGTTCCCAACATTTAAAAATATATTCAAACGGATAACAAACGGAATATGTGTATTTAACAGTATTTTAGAAATATTAAAAACAAAATGGAAGTCTATTAAAGAAACATTGCTTCTTTTCTGTAAAATTCATTATTTTTTTAACATTGTTTCTTCTTTTTTAGTGCGATTTGTAAAATGACTTTTACGGAAATCTTCTTAACAATTTCTAATCATGCCTAAGAAAACGTACGTAAAGCTAAATTCAAAATATTTACATATGTTGTAGTACAATTTTTTATTTTAACAACAAAAAAATGTTTCTTCTTCGAAATCTTAGAACATAATAAGATTATTCTTAAATAAAGAAATATAATCTGTAGAAAACTCAAAAATATATTTTTTAATAGAAACAAAATTTTTATGACTCCTTGTGACTTTTTATGATTAGAAATTCTGAAACAATTCTAGAAAGTGAACTAAAATAGCGATTCGCAAAATAATAACAAAAAGCAAAGAAACTGAAAAATAATATCAGTGTAATTCGTGAAATGCATCCAGACGAAAACGAAAGAAGATAAAAAAAATAAATAAATATCAAAATAAAAATATTTTTGCAATAAAATAAGAAGTTACAAGAAAAAGAGTCCCTGCCTATTTTACTATTGAATTACTGCTTTGTGTTAAGATATTTATAAAAGGCGAATATGGAGGGGTCGCTGGTTCAATACGATATTTTAACGTTTATAAACACGAAATAATATTTATAATTTTGTTATTTACAGTTCGGTTTGTTCGAAATTAGGTGGACCCATCAAACGCACCATAGGTTCGCCCAGATATTTGATAAACAAATAACTGATATAAATAATTGAAAGTTTATATGCATATTTATTTACTTGTACATAAGGGTGAAATGAGAAGTACTGACACGAGACAGTTGCTATAATATAATATATAACCGAATAAATGTGTGGACTTAACTTTTAACTAAACACTTTAACTAAACAATTTACACTTTAACTAAAACATATTCTATATTGTGCTTGACATTAGTAAAAATATTATCAACCATTAATAATAAAAGGTAATAATCCCATTGTCATATTAGCGAGCAAAAAACTAAGTAATTGTGGATTATTCCACGCAAAAAATCTACATAAAACGAATGTCCTTCCTAGAAATTTTTAATTAAAAAAAAATCTAAAATATAATATGCAATCATTTCGTAATAATCTTTGGGTATTTTAACCATTTCAATACAGGTTTTTAAAAACAGGTTAAATATTTTTTACTTTATATTTTAATTTTGCAAGCGTTACACTTATTTTTACAATGCATTACTTTCACAGAGCTAAAAAAAAAAAAAAGGAAAAAATGGGTTAACTTTGTTTTCTATTTTAATCTTCATAAAAATGGTGTTTTTTTTTTTTTTTGACATATAAAATATTAAAGTAACTATCAAAGTAGAGCTCATTCTTTATTCACTATTTAAAAAAAACGAATTTCTAAGTTGTAATGACGTAACTCTTTTATTTTCATTTTCAAAAATAAAAATAAAAATTGACTTTGAGAACATTTGACAGAATGAATTTACACTGTATTCACCGATGATTTTTTTTCTTTAATCTCCTATGTTTGCTTATGAATTTTTAATGTACTTAAGCTCTTAAATATTTGAAAAAGCTATTCGATTTTCTTGTAAAAAATCATTAATTTACTTTTGCTTTAAGCTCAATATTATGATTAGTTCTCTGTTTTAATGTCATTAATCAGGAATGTTTTGATTAATAAATAAAACAGCTAATTGATGTATTGTAATTTCTATTTTTTTTTATATCTTGAGACTCCAGTAAAAGAATATAACACAGTTTGAAGTGTCATAAATTAATGAAAAGAAAAGAAAAAAGTGGAATATTTTATGAACTAACTAATTAAAAATTTTGACTTATTAATTTATTTTATTTTTTTTCTTCAGTTTTCTTTACTTACAGTATTATATACCTTATATGAAAAATTTAAGTACTTCCCATTTTAATTAATAAATGTTTCTGCATGTTGCAGTGTTTTTTGTATATAAAATTATGCATGAAGTATTCTTCAGAAGTATTCCACATCAATGAACACATTGTGAAATGGTTTCAGGCGTGAAAATTAAATTATTGCAATTCAAATTATACCTCATTTAAAAATCTAAAAATTAATTAATAAAGTATAACAAATTTATCTCGTGAGAAAAAAGGAGCAATTTTTTTTTTAAATTTAAAATCATTATAAACTTTTTGTTTTATCATTATCGTTGAAGTTACGATTACTGTTGTTTTCATTACCTGACTTCCAACAAAATAATCCCTCAATGTACACAATTTGTTTGTATATTTATTTTTATTGTATTTATATCCATAACTTTCGAAAGGGTGATCCAATTTTAATAACGGTTTATTTGTTGGAAAAGGTATGTAACTGTGTCGAGTGCATGAAGTTTTTCTGCCTGATTGTTTAATTTTTTTTAGACGTTCTATGATTTTTTAACTAACGTAAATATTGATCAATAGTCAGTAAAATTAATTGTGTTTTTAAGAAATACAGTATTACTATAGGTTTTTCTATGTGATATTCTTCTTTTCGTGTACAATATCTTTACAGAGATACTTCAAAATATTTAGTAAACTATCGTCAATTGCGTGTGAAAATGAGCGATAAATGCCCACAACAGGATTAAAAATAATTTTGTACAGTAAAAAAACTGTCTCTTGTAAACACCACTCTTGCTGAATTACGTCAATTGGTGTATATAAATTATGTATCAGCTTAATACGTTAAAGAACAATCAATTGATGTCTATTTTATTGTCAGAGCTTCCGATCATACCGGAGGTAAAATGCAAATCACATTATTTTGTGATCACGATTCGGGCAGTACCACAATGCGCGGCCGAGTTCGTTGGTCGGTTCCTGAAGTGTCCCTAAAGTGCGTTCAGATGGGGTTGAAGTTTTCATTTTTCCATAGAGATTTCAATGCAGTTGTTTAATTTAAATTGAAAAAACTAGATTACATAATATCTTGATAACGTCCCCGTTTGTGCGTCCGAAACATGTCAATCTTTATATTAAAATGCTTTTATAAGAAATTTTGTATTCTGTTTTATCACTTTAAACATATATATCTTTAGTTTAATGAAAAAACTAGTTTCAATGTTGCAACTCTTGTACATTTTAATCACATAATTGTCTGCATCATTATGATATTAGAGTTGTTGATGCAAACGCATTTGTGTTTCATAATATTGATTGATCTTTTATAAGTTTAACTTCTTATAACGCACGTAATGACTACTTCATAAATATTTTAAAATTTCGAACTGACATATATTCAAATTAGACGTTAGATACTTCATAATGTCCAAATCGAGGTAATCTGATCTGATTTTCACATTTGTGCATTATGGCTAAGGGAAAAATCTTTCGCGGTGCATTTAAAAGATTTTACGATATTTCAAACAAGTTGATATTGATATGCATGAATGAGGTGAACATTCTCTTTCAGGAGTATATTATAAGTATCCTTTATACTTATTATTTAATGACAGGAGCACACAGAAGAATTCCATTACATTATTATCGAAGAGAATAATCGTACTTATACAAGGTTTGTTTCTTGCATATATGTGATGATTTTGTAGCAATTGTTTGGTGCATATCCTCGATTTATAATATAAAAGCCATTTATGCAAGACTTTAATTAGATATTTAGATTTGTCTGTTTTTACATTTCTCATTAAGATGCCGAAGCTTATTAAATAATCCTACATGCATCTTCAGCTATTGCTCATACAATAGATACAACTAACAACGGCTTTAACTATGCAGAGTGCTAGAAAAAATATAGTACTTGAAATGATACAACATTAAGTATTCCAGATTATAGCGTTGAACAGCAAAGAAAGACGACAGAATTTGAAATGGCATCTATTTCTAAGGCGTTAATAGAATATGAGAACTGCGTTTGAATGTTTTCTGACATTATGCTCAATGTTCCTGACATTTAAAGTACATGTATTAATTATCCGACAGCTTTCAAATTTTCCGCTGAAACCATGATGCATTTCAAACTGCTTAAAAGATTTGACTATATCGCGCAAATGCTCATCATCCAAGTTCCTCATGTCATTTTAATGTTCAAAGTTCGCGCACAAAAATTTAGATACAGAGGAAAAAATATTAATTTTAAACAAATCATTTAGCAATTCATGGATAATTGAGCTCACATATTCGTGGGTTATTTTGTCTTAATGATATGCCTAATTTACAAACCATTAATGTTAATGGCGACAATCTGCTATCCGGAATGTTGGATTATTTTGATCACTTGAAAGTAGCAACTCAGTGCTAGTTTTGATAAAATAGCTCCCTCAGTTTATTTATGGATAAAAGTTCAAGGAAATGCAGTGCGAAGATCGCATCACTGATTTACCAGGACGGCTCAATCATGTTCAGAGATACTAAACATGGCAGTACATGTTACAGAAAGAAACAACGTACAAATACCACAGCTTCCAATTCTCCTATCTTAGCAGTAATACTATTTTATATATGAAATAATTTGTGTTATTTAATGGCAGAAATTCTGTGATTAAATATGACGACGATGATTACTCGGAAATAATAGCGTTAAAAAACTAGAGAGTCAGCAGCTTTGAAATACCTACGACTGCCGCTTTGTTTTCTAACTAAAAGTCTCTCAACCTAATATTTCCGATGATAATGGCTATTTGGTGTTTAATTGTAGATGAAATGACTTTTTAATGAATAAATATACCGCATTAGTTGTGCAAGTTTGGAGAGCATGCATTGACTTCGATATGATAACATGCTAAGAGTCATCTGTACGGTATATTGCTAAGTACGCCTCAAAAGATGAAACAAAATCGGTTCAGCACAAAAATTACAAGACAAAAACAATGCACACTTCAAATCAGGCAGTAGGCGATGCGCAGAATCTGTAATTATATCCTCTAAATCTTAAAAGACTTTATCACCATTAATATTAAGAACGATGATTGACGCGAATTAGATTGCAAAACTGATGACAAAACTCCCCATAATATAGTAGAAAATATATTAACTGTATAGATTTGTTTAAAAATTAAAGCCTTTTGCAATTTGATAAAAACTGTTTAGAAAAGAAACACGAACGAAAAATCGTACATCATTGATATATTTATGAAACACTCTCCAGCACTGACAAAATATTATTAAACGTTTTCCGGTTTTCATGCAATAAAATGAGACACCTAAATAAGCAATACAAAAAAAAAAAAAAAAAAAAAAAAAAAAAACGCCGTAAAAATCTTTGTACAGCAATTTCTGTCCATATCCGGTAATGTGTTTGAATTATGTCGTGCAGTCCTGTATCTAATATATAGAATTCATGCACACCACGTGATATACTGAAAATTAGACAATTAAAAAATGCATACCACAGCGGAAAACGCCCCTCCAGTAATTATCGGTCAAAGGCAGTCCTTTAACCGAATTCTTTTGTGTGTTTCTGTAAATGAATAATAAATGAAAAACATTTTGTAATGCTTATTGGTGATGCTTTTAAATTTCATTATGTTTCAAGTATCATACCGTCATAAAACCACATCGCGAACGATTTTCCCCTTAGATAATAACGTAATGGATTTCTTCTATGTGCTCCTGTCATATAAAGGATGCTTATAATATACTCCTGGGAGAGAGGGTTCACCGCATTCATGCATATCAATATCAACATGTTGGAAATATCGTAAAATCTTTTAAATGCACCGCAAATGATTTTTTCCTTAGCCATAATGTAAAGCAAACGTTTTGTGTGTTCCAATAAACGAACTAAAATGCTACCTACTTCATTTTCAATACCAATCATTGTATAATAAACCTCAATAACATATACACATTATATAGCGATTCGAGTATATTTACGAGTGTTAGAGTACCAGAGGACTAATCGGATAGACAGACAAACCGAATTCAGAAACACTTTAATAAACACTTTAATATTTAAAGCGGAGAATATAAAGCTATTTGGTGAGCTGCCAAATGACAATATTGAATGTTATGACCTGCGGTATTTACTCACCCTCTAATGTTGAATGCTATGACTAACATTAAATGACTTTATATTGAATTAATTGTAAAGTGTAATTATTGAACCTTCTGAAAAATTACAGTTTTAATTTTTCAGAAGGTTCAATAATTGAGAAGTGCTCATCGATTTACGACCTTGATTTTTAGGAAGCTTATCATATATGGAAGTTTTCCATTTAAAAAATAGTTTTTACCTATATTTTGTAATCCCGGAAACTTGGGTTGTATCCGCTATTCATAGTAAGTAGAAAATGTAGGCAAAATCGAAGAGTTAGTAGTTAATAGGACAAAAGAATGTTTGTAAATTTATAAAAAGCATCTGTTTTTAACAGTTGCAGTTGGTTAGATCTTCATTAGATTTCAATGAAGCCAATAGATGCGTCTCAACTTGCCCATGGTAATTTTTTGAAGAATATCGGAAAAAAATTGCAGCGTGTTTTGTGGTCGAGGTGGTTAATCTGCTCTCTATTTTATAAATCCTCTCAAAAGTAGAGAAGATTGTTAATTCGGTTGTAAACTAGCGGGGTGTGTTAAATCATAAAAAAAACCCAATAAAATACCGATTTAGAAAGGGAGAAATATAATGCAGCAGAATTGTTGAATTTTGCCCATGAACGAATGCTTTTAGAAACATTGCAAAATTGAATAATTTTTAAAGAATTATTTGATTTATACAATTCTTGATTTTAATTTCGTTTTCATTTAAAAGAAATTCATTTCTGATAAAAAAAAATTAAATTTTTATTTAAGATAAACTTTTTAAATTTAAAGAATTATAGAAAACTAAACTCTGAAAATATACATGTAGCTTCAGATGTATAAAAAGGTCTTGGACAAGCTTTTTAAATATACAAAAAAAAAAAAAAAAAAAAAACTCCAAATGTCAACATCAGGGATTTGCAGATAACTATTTAATTCTAAAGTGCAAAAACTTTTCCAATAACCGAGATTTTATTTCTAAATTCCTGATTGAAGTTTAAACCCAACTAATGATTGCATTGTTAGAAAAAAAAAACGGAATTTTCCTCAAATATGCTTTTTATTATTTGGCTATTTTACACAAAGTAATTGGTCTTTCATTTTATTTGAGAAAAAACTACTTAAAATCAGCATTCTTCTCTCAAAATTGTTTTATAAAGTATTTATATAACTTTTCTAAACGCTTCTATATTTTATGCGAAAAAATAGGATCTTATTCTCATTCAGTAGTTGACGTAAAAAAATATAGCATTGAAAATGTGGCAAAGTCGAAACTATCTCTAATAGAATTTTTCTCCAACGAGCTTTCCCATTATAGCGTATTCAAAAGCAAAGCAATTTGCATGTTAATAACATGAAAATGTTGAAAGAAGTTTCTTATACCTTTTTCTTTAAAAATTCTTGCAAAGAGATTTTGTTATATAAGAAGAATTTTTTTCTTTCAAATTTTCAAAAAAAGGTTCAATAGCTTATAAATTAAACTGAATGATCCTTTTTTGTTTCTTATATACATTAACATTTACGTTTTTAATTCTTATATTTCCTGAACAAACAAAACGTTTAATTTATTTCAGTTGCAAATGAAAAAAGTCCTCCCAGCCTTTATCGGGAGGAAAATGTAGCTTTAATAGTCCATGTTCTAAAAAATTCAACTCATTTTACTCAAACACTCGAAGCTAAAATGCTTGGAACCCGATTATTGAAGATTCAATCCCGGTTTTCGTTAATAATAAATTTCAATTCGAATTTCACCATGAGAGTTACAGCATAAAAAAAAAATCAGATTGTTTTAAAATGTCAGCCACCCTAGAACTTCAAACTGCTATATCAGCCCTTTTTAAGATAAAGCCAAAAAAAATGCTCCAGAATACTTGTATCGCGTTCTAACACTTAACGAAAACAATTTTTCCAATTTATAATTTCTTTTTTGTACATCTTTTTGAATTTTAAAAATTTTAAATTTTTTAACTGGCCGCCATTTTAAAACAAGATGGCGGATGAAGCTGGCCAACGAACTCGGTTGAGACCTTGGTATGTCCTATACACATATTCAGTCACATCCAAGTCGGTTAATCATTTTACAGCATGACAAATGTCAGATATCTATATATAAATCAACATTTGAACGGAGTATGGTTTTGGGGTCTGGGGGTATGATCGGTGAAAATATACCAAATTACCAATTTTTTTTGGAATTGCTTTCCTCCGAACAGCTGCAATAAGTATATTTTTGTAATGAAAGCTACATAAAAAAGTAAATGAATAAACACTGAACCAACTTCAATTATCTTTACTTTATCCTTACTTCAAGATCAGAATTATGGCCGTCTTGCCGATATCGCATACTATTTTATCATGACATCATAATGACATAATGATATTTCTCATTGTGTCATTCACATACACATATCATAATGTTTAAGACGACTGAAAATTTGCAAAATATTATAACCGTAAATGATAAAATAAGGTAAATTATGATCCGTGACTATATAGAAATTGTGTGTTTGCGTTGATTATTTTAGATACAGGAAATATTTCATCTACTCTAGCAATATTTTAAAATGTGGTAACGATTTAAGTATTTTTTGTGACAATTAGATGATTAATGCATTCATATTTTCGATGCATCCGTCTATATATAATAAAGATGATTTATTATACAAGTGTTCTTGAAAGGTAGAATACTACTACATAAATTAATAACCTATCTAAATTTTGCCAAAATCAGAATATTTTTTTTTAAGTTAGAGAATGGGCAGTTATATAAAGAAAATAGACGGATATGTTTTAATCTGATAGAAAAAAGATTTCAACAGACAACCCCAAATATGGATTTTTTAAAAACAAGTATATAAATGACAAAATAGAACAAAATAAAGTCAAGATCAATACATCCGTGTGTAATTGAAACTCGATAAAAATGAAATTGTGAAATTATCTCATAATGATAGGTAGACATGAAGCATGAAATCTACACCAATATACATGGCGATCCTGAATCCGTGGTACAAACTTTAAGGGTTGGTACAGGTCATTCGAAGTCGCGTTTTCGTTTATAACTTTAACAGCAGTGAATATATTTTAACGAAATCCATCATACAATATGCTTACAATTCATACATAGATGAGTCTGTCGCAAATATTCTTAAAATATCTTCACTAATGTTACAGTTATGAACGAAAACGCGACTTCGGATTGGAGTGAGATGCCCTGTAATTTTGACTAAATAAATGGATTTTCCACACTGGTTTCCTATTCAAAGTGTCTCTCTGCAATCCTGTGTCGCGTTTTCGTTCATAACTATAACAGTAGTGAAGATATTTTAAGAATATTTGCGATAGACTCATCTATGTATGAATTGTAAGCATATTGTAAGATTTTGGTAAAATATCTGCACTACAATTAAGTTTATGAACAAAAACGCGACTTCGGATTGAAGTGAGAGGCCTTGTATTTTTTACTATATAAATGGATTTCTGACACTGGTTAACTATACACAAATTGTTTGTTATAATGTCCCGTACCAACCCTTAACGTTTGTGCCATGATTTCAGGACCACCCTCTACATTTAAGCTAGAGTCAAGCGTCACTGAAAAAATTAATATAAATCATTTTAATAAAAACAAACAATATTTTTTTAATGGAATGACCTGAAATTTTGATAAGTATCTAGGGCTATATTCAAATCAAATGTTTTGAAGCTCTGTGTACAAGCTCATATGCAAGAAAAATATTCAAACAATTAGTGATAAAATTGTACATTGTGTTACCATTGTTAGAATCTGAAAGACACTTTATTAAAATCATTATTTTTGTATTTTTGTTCTTTTAATTTTATGGTTATTTGTTTCATTAATATTTGTTTCCATGAAAGAACTACTAATTTATAGAATGTGTTTTTATTTTATAATATATCATTATGATGATCAAAATCCACTAATTTTTTTAAATAAGATAAGATAGTGTGGTTCAACCTATTGCTCACGAAGGGCGAAATGAAGCATAACCAGCAGCATCATAGGCAAAAAATCAGTCACCACAAGTTGAATGAAAGGTCAATGAGAGAACGTGATAAAATTGTAAATAGTGAGGCATTTAAAGATAACATAGATTTTGTACAGGGAATTTTTGAAAATATCATAGAAGAAAGAAAGACTCTTGAGGAAGAGAAGCGTTTAGCCGAAGAAAGAGAATTTGAGCTACAGAAGCTCAGGTTAGAAGCAGGAACAAGAGATGTTGTTGCAAATACAAGCAACCTTCTAGAAACTTCTTCAATCCGCGTTGACTTGAAAAAAGGTTTTACCTGATTTCAATCCTGAAAAGGATGATATGAATTTATTTTTAATAACTTTTGAGAGGCAAATGAAACTTTTAAAGGTTTCTAAAGAACTGTGGATTACGTATTTAATTGGAGTCCTTCCAAATGAAATCGGTAAATTAATAGCGCGTGAACCGGAAGAAAAATTTGAGGATTATTCTTATATTAAACATATATTGTTGCAGACGTTCAAGTTAACTGCTGAAAGGTTTAGAGTTTTATTTAATCGACATCCAAAGCGAACCGATATTAGCTGGAAAGAATATTACTTTGAAATTAGAAGCTATTTTGAGGGATGGCTATCCGAATTAAATATAAATTCCTTTGAAAAACTATCGGAATTAATTATTGCTGATCAATTAAAGAAAAAGGTTTCCTCTGAGTGCAAAGAACATTATTTAGACCAATGGGAGAATTTAACAGATCTTGTTGAATTAGCTGAAAAGTTAGATTTATATGATAATTTGAGGTCACATTATTGCTTTTAAAAACATTCTGTCATTAAATATTAAATGTATTACAATATTTTAAATGCTCTCATATTTTTTCCTCCACATCAAGGATTCGTTTTCTTTTTTTCTGTATCGCGTATTAAATTCCAAGTTATTTTTAACTACAGTCTCAAAACAGATATTTTGTTTTGTTTATACTTCATTGATATGAGAGCGAGATTATAGAAACGTCTAGAACAAATTTGGCGCTAGGAAGTCTGTTTTCTTCAAAATTAATGCACCGGAAATATTTAATATTTAATGTAAGGGAAACACTAAATATCTGCTTCATCTGCAGATTTTATTAATACATAAATTTTTATTTTTTATATAATTATTTTCATTCAGAAACCCGCCTTATATATGCAATGCTAGGAGAACAATACAAATCTGCCTCATCTGCAGAATTTATTGATATATATTTATTGATATATATTTATTGATATATTTCTCACGGCGTTATTTACAAAAAATGTGCCATTAAAATAAAAATAAAGTATTCACTAAGTTTAGACTCTCAGTCGTGTTAAATAAATCTGTAAATAAGACAGTTTTCTTACACATATTATAAGAATTTTAAGTTCCTGCTTCTATTTTTTATACTAAAATTATGAATAAACATTCACTAACTTCGATTTATTGCAATAAACTTATTTGAAACTATTATGTTGAGACAAACATCTGCTCATTTTCTAATAAGCCTAAAACCACAATAGTCTGAGTGTCGTTTTTTAGATAAAATTAGCTTGACCCACAGTGACCCCAGAATGACCCACTATTCGAATTTTCTCGGACATGCGTGACCTAGCCCAATGATTTTCTCGTGCCCGAAAATGATAGGATACAAAATTTAGTCAAAATCGTCTGTACCGTTTTTTAGATAAAATTAATTTGACCCGCGTTGACCCAAAAATGATCCACTAATTGAAAGTTCTTGAACGTTGGACCCAGCCCAATAGTCTTCTTGTGCCCGAAAATGGTTGGATACAAAATTTAGTCAAAATCGTTTGAACCATTTTTTAGATACAATTAGCTTGACCTGGACCCATGGTGACCCAAAGTGACTCACGAATTGAATTTTATCGAACATGTGACATAGCCCAATGATTTTCTGGTGCCCCAAAACGGTGAGATACAAAATTTCCTCAAAATCGTTAGAGCCGTTTTTAAGATAAATTTTTGCATATATATATATATATAACCACACACAAGATTTGCTCGTATTAGAATATATGATTTTTATAGATATTTTTAAAAATGTTATACATAAAAATATAAAATTAAGCAATGAGTTAATTTTGTCCAAACAATGCCTCCCATCCTTCATACTCTAACATTTATCCACACTGCCAATGATAATATCATTGACACAGTAATTTTATATTAAGGAATATACGATTTTTTTAAAAGAAAACTGATGTAATTCATCGTAAAAATTTGATTAATGTTTTTACTTATAAGATGAGAAGAATATAGCCATCTTTATTCTAAAAATATCATTAAGGAGTGTATTTCTGTATCTACAAAAACAACTTTTCAAAAGTAAAAAAAAAAGCCAAGCGTAAAAAAAAAAAGTTGTGGCTAAAAAATGGTGTGATATCAAATTTCCAAGCTATTATATTACTTTTTTAACTTTTTTCCATTAAATAAGTTATCATATATATAAGTCGAGTGCCTACGTATATGTTAATAGAAATCGTTTTCTCCTGTACTAAATACATCCTAACGAGTTTCTGAAAATTCAATTTTTTTCAAATTATGCATGATGGGCTTGGCGGCCATCTTTGCATATTATTCACAAAATTTTAAGCATCCAAATCCGTAGTTAAAATCCGAAGTTCAAAATTGTTATTTAAGCAAATATTTTAAGCGTTTCATTTATAGATTTGTATGATCTGAAAATTGTGTCTTAAGATAATGATGACTTATCTTAAAGATTCATCTTATGATTTATTTTTTACAGTAATTAATAATTTCAAACTAGTAAAAATCAATTTCTCAAAATATCAGTCTTATCTAATTTATCTGTCCGTAGTTAAAATCTGAAGTTCGAAATTGTTATAAACATATTACATTGCAAACATATTACGCTTTTACTTTAGAAATATGAAAAGATGGCCGCCAAGCCCATCATGCATAATTTGAAAAAAATTGAATTTTCAGAAACTCGTTAGGATGTATTTAGTACAGGAGAAAACGATTTCTATTAACATATACGTAGGCACTCGACTTATATATATGATAACTTATTTAATGGAAAAAAGTTAAAAAAGTAATATAATAGCTTGGAAATTTGATATCACACCATTTTTTAGCCACAACTTTTATTTTTTTACGCTTGGCTTTTTTTTTTTTTACTTTTGAAAAGTTGTTTTTGTAGATATCATTTCTTTTTTTTAAAACAGAATAAACATAATTTAAATAATCTAAACATGAGAAATAATTTAAAATTACATTTTACTTTCAGTCATTGTTTAAAAGGTTAACTAGAAATACCAGTAGATTTTTAAATTAAACTAATAACAACATACTAAATGTGGCTTGTTATAATACTTGTTATCCCCCGTTAAAAAATATCACTGACTTATCGATGAAATGAATAAAAATGCAATACGTACATAGCGTGTCAGCGCTGCATTTGAAATCAAACGTGATATCACGCTCTTTTATTATTAGCACTAGCTGGCTTCGCCCGCTAGCGGACCCCTAATTTATATCGGGGCCTCGAATCTTGTAAAACCTCGAATAAGATAAATCTCGAACCGAACGAACCTCCGACCTGGTTCTCCGCTGCCTTCGGCACCGGATAATCCCTTAATTTGCACATCGAATAGTATAAACCTCTAACCAAACTAACTTCTGACACGGGTCCCCGCTGCCTTCGGCACCGTATAGCAGTCGTGCTGCGCACGCTCAAGTTCCATCTTCCACCACCAGGTAGCGCAATCTGTTCTGTATGAACCTCGGGCACTGAAATCGTTAAGGCTATAGATGTCGAGTCGAATGAACTGTACCCCGTCGTGATCTAGCCCATAGAACCAGAGATAGAAAAGTGCCCCCTGGTGGTGAAAAAACGAACTAAAATCGGAAAGCTCTATTGATGTCGAGTCGAATGAGCCATACCCCGTCGTGATCCGACTCGTAGGAACACATATAGGAAAGCGTCCCCTGGTGGTGAAAGCTAATCGCGCTTGGGGGGCAAAAGGGGGGATGAACACCGGAGATGCATAATAGGATTAAGCGGTCACAGACCTTTCCAACGATGTATCACATGTGGGGTGTGTGCAAAATTTAGAAAATAACCCCCCCCCCCCTGCATATTATGATTAAGCGTTCACAGACTTTTCCAACGATATATCACATGAGAGGTGTCGGCAAAATTTAGAAAAGTGCCCCCTTTGGGTGGGAGGGCTGAAAGTGGGAGGATGGACCCCGAAGATACATAATATGAATAGCGGAACAATTTTTTAAATTTCTGAAAGCTGATTTTTATTTATTTATTTATTTATTTATCTATTTTTTATTTTTTGTTTATTATTATTTTATTTTTTTTGCGCTGCCCTGTGCATGTTTGGAATTTCTTAGCAATTTCTTAGATTTACCTTATTTTATTCAATTAATCATTGTACTGTTACAATAAATTTAAATGGAAACTTCACTTCTAAAAAAAAATAATTTAACAACTGGATTTCATTAATTTATAGGAAAACTAGCAAGCTACGCCCGCTGCGCTGGTCGGTTTCTACAAATGAACCCTGAATCAAACGAAATATATCGTTTAATTTGACCTTGTATTTGAAAGCAATCTGTATATTTACGTGGAATATCCTTCCACATTACTGAAAAATGACGCGATTGCGCTATTATATTTTCTAATGTGCAGTCAAAATTTTAGCTGTTAAGGACCAACTCTTTTATTTGGTCATTTACAGTTAGGGTTTGCTAAAGAATGATAAAATTATATGCAATATACTAAAACCATCACTAAAAATTATCGAAATAACAATGCAAACAAATTAACTAACAAAATCCATTCAGAAGAAGTTTTTATAAAGGCTAATCTTTGATAATCTGATTATTGAACTTTTCCACATAATTCTAAAACAACAAAACGATATAAAATATACTAAAACAATCCTTACAAATTATCTACTTAACAATGCAAGTCGCAAAAAATACGCCCAGTAAAAACTATCAAAAAGGCTAATATTTCGGAATCGGGTTCACTTGACTATATAACCTTCACACATAACTGTTGGACTAAGCAACGTAGGACAATATATAGTACATTAACACCATTTCTGAAATATCATCTAACTAACAATACAATTCTCATCAAAATCCGTTCAGTAGAACTTTTTTAGAAGGCTAATGTTTCATAATCGGAATCAAATATTGAAAAGGCTAATATTTGATTAAAAAAATGGTCACCCGATTTTCGAATTTCCCCCTATAATTATAGAACTAAGCAACGTTATATAATAAAACGTTCCCTAGAAAATTATTTAACAGTATAGGTTCCATCGAAATACATTCGGCAAAATCTTTTAAAAAGGCTAATCTTTCATAATCGGATTGATCTGATTATAGAACTTCCCAAAATAATTATATAACTAAGCTACGTAAAACGATATTTTATACATTAAAACCTTCCCTTAAAAATTATCTTAGTTTAAGTTCTACGAAAATGCATTCAGCAGAACTCGAGTTATAAGCAGCCGGAACGAAATTTCATATATGTAGAAGTAAATAGAAGTATATTGCCATTAATATAGTTTGCATTTGAATAAAAAAAGGTACTTTTCGGTTAGCCGGGCACCAGTGATATATGAACACACACACACACACACACACACACACACATATATATATATATATATACATATGTCGTGTTTCCAAGTTCAAATCCGGGAAGAAGGCAGTCGTGCTCGTGATAAATAGGGTTAGCGATGTTATTGGTTTCCCTTTTAGTTCGCATCAGGTGGCCGGGTGGTATCATCAACAACAAGAAATGTCAGTCCATATTTTTGTCGAAGAACCTTTTATTTCCAGTTTAAGACATCTCTTCAGGGAAAATGCTCATTAGCCAACGCTAAACGAAAAAAAAATACAACGTTCCATTATTTACTAGAATCCGTCCCGATTCTTTTAGCAAACACCATCGTCAAAAAATCCTCCCCGAATCAGGATGATCGTGTTTTTAAACTAGCTTGCGTAATAATACAGAATACGTCACGTGACCCACTTCTATCGAATCAAAAGGTCTCTTTTGGAACTTTATCAATATTTCCGGCGGATTTATTTTGTTGTAAAATGCAAAAACTTTCTACGCCCATCCAGAATATTCCATAATCTCGTACCAGATGCCTGTCATATCAACAAACCAGCTTATCTGTTTTTGAGGCTGTAGCTAAACTTCGAATTTAATACGTAATAAAAATAATAAGAAGAAAAGAAAATGAATCTTTATAAAAGGGAAAAAAAAAAGAAAGAATTAAAGTTTTTCGGAAATATTTTAATAGACATTTGATATTTAATAATAGGATAACTTTATGAAATAAGGTTTTTTGAGCGGAATATTTTAAGAGATACGATATTTTAGCATTTAAATAAAGAAGTTATAGCAATTTGACCACACGGGAATAATACTAATGAATTTTAATAATGGATTAAAATAAAGATGTTCTATTTAAAGAATAAATTAAAAAAGCTATCGCCATTTTTAGAATAACTACATTCGAATAAATATTATTAAGTGGATTAGGAATAATTGGCTTTACATATGGATAGTAAAAGGCTATTTTAAGAATGAGAATTATTTTAATAAGCTGGGTTATATACCAAATATTATTGAATGGACAAATTTTATAGAATAATTGCGGAAAAAATTTAAATTTTGTAATATATATGTATGTATATACATGTATTTGTGTAGATATATGTGTATATATGTGTGTGTATATATATATTATATCACTGGCGCCCGGCTAACGAAAAAGTACCAAAAAAAAAAAAATACTGCGAAAATGCAGTCGTACACTTGAAAAAAAAAACACCTTTTGGCCTAAAATCTCTCATCAAAACTGTTTTTCTTTTTTTTCTTTTCTTTCTTTTAAAAAAAAATAAAATTAGTAACAGTTTTTTCTTTTATTTTTCCAGATGTATAGCCATTTCAATTCTTTCTGCAACAAAAAAAGACACTTTTTGGCTTAAAATCAAATTGTTTGGGGTCAAAAGTAAAATCAAAATCGCCAAAAACAAAAGATAAATCGCCAAATTTGTTTCAATAGAAATCTCGACCCTTGAATAATGTTTTAAGCATTATGAACATTTCTAATCGTGTTTAAATTAAATATTTTCGTTTTATAATATTCTCTCATCAAAACTCTTTTTTTTTCTTTCTTTCTTTTTTTAAAAATAAAATAAAATTAGTAACAGTTTTTCTTTTATTTTTCGAGATGTATAGCCTTTTCATTTCTTTCTGCAACAGTAATGATCGCCAAAAAATTAGCAATGGTAACCTTTTCGGCCAAAATAACAGAACTTTCTATCATAATTCGATAGCTATTATACGTAGAACGTTGTGTTACATACTAAAACATTCCCTGAAAAATTATCTCTCGGACAGTGCAAGTTCCATCAAATTCCATTCAGCAGATCTCGAGTTATAAAGGAACGGAACGAAATTTCCGTTTGTGTTTTATATATATAGCGAGACTAACGAAAAAGACAGGCTACCGCGGTGCGTTCCACTTATCTTTTTTTACAGACCGCTAGAGTGACGTGATGCTCTTTTCGTACACCTGCATTGATGGATTCGAGCCTCACGTGATTCCCGCGGTCTGTAAAAAAAGATACGCGTAAAGCACCGCGGTAGCCTTTCTTTTTCGCTATCCTCGGATATATAGTAGATGACGTGAAAGGTATTCCTGCGAACGAAATGCCTGTCCTTTACCGTGTTTTTTTATTTTTAGAAATAAATGAATCACATTTAATTCATTTCAAAATTTTTGTTTACGTTTGGAAAGAAATTTTAAATGGCGATAACTCTTAATGTATACATTTTAGAAGGTACATCTTCCCTCAAAAACTAATTTATTTTTAAAGATCTTTCTAAAAACGTAAATTATATATTTAAAATATTTTTAAAGCATAAACACTACGTCTGATTACTTTATTTTACAATATTTATAAGAACACGAATTTTATCAGGCAATTAAATACACTAAACAAACATGAGTGAAAAATTGACCTGGGCCTGGACTCGAACCTGGGACCTTATGCGTACCATGCCGACGCTCTGCGACTGAGCTACCCAGATCCATATACGTAACCGGCAATTTCTCATACTTATTCATGTTAGAAACAATCATCTGCCACAGTTTGCAGTCATATTTAATTATTTGAAAAAATATGTGTTCTTATAATTGTGAAGTTTTATTTAAAAAAAAAAATATCTTCAGAAGAAAATGGCTGACTTGCAGATGAAATTTGATGTGGTTATATTATAACCTGTAACTGATTTGTGCTATTTTAATACAGATGGTACATGGTCGTTGGCGGGTTTTATCTCTGTTTTGGCATAATTTTTTAATCGCCAAGTTAATTAACAGTTTTTTGCTAATTAAGGATAGAAAATATATATTTTTTTTTTTACACTGAATTTTATAAAAGCACATAGATTACGTAATTACTTGTCCAAAAATGCAATCCTTTTTTTATTCTGCCCAATATTAAGGCCTGTAGCTTGTTTGAAAAAAAAAGTTTGACGAAGAAAATTGTGATCATTTTAAGTAACTCGACGTTTTTTAAATAAAGCTATATCTCTTTTTATAAATCACTTATGAAGATGAGTTTGGTCTTAAATTGAAGAAATTCTTCCTTAGATTCTTCTAGTTTTCGTTTTTTTTTTCTACGACGCTTGGTTTGTTTGATATCTGATATTTTAATCTGGCATGTTTTGTCGATTTAACATTGCGAAGTTGCTTTCTGTATATAAGCATTAGCGGTCTTTATTCCAGTTCTTGGCGTTGTTTGTGTGGCGTTTTTTTTTTTTAAAGCTTGGCTTGGCAGAGCGACCGCCCTGCTTGATATTGACAAATAAAAGACGACTTATAGTGTGCAGAAATGTATTAATTTAGAATTGAAAATCTTTACGTTTGTCATAAATGTCACTAAGAGTTTTGTTATCATCCAGTATAACTTTTATGTCTAAAAAGTTACTAGTATTATTAGATAGAATGTTTCCGTTAGGTCTATTTTTTTTGTTTGTTTA
The DNA here is from genome assembly GCA_963931845.1 of Maratus michaelseni. NCBI lineage: Eukaryota > Metazoa > Arthropoda > Arachnida > Araneae > Salticidae > Maratus > Maratus michaelseni. The sequence continues at coordinate 326,262,327 of OZ007588.1, forward strand.
TTGAGAACATACATCTGACTTGTGTGCTTGACATCAAGTGCCCGCTTATAAGTCTTCTTCAATATACAGGGACGTGATAGCCACAAGGAAAGAGACCAGAGAGTTACATCCGAGAGCTCCACAAAGTGTGTGCAATGGAGCTGGCGGGAGTCGAACCCGCCGACCTGACTCCTACGCTCTCAAGCGATTAGCGGAATGGTGTCTTAACCACTCGGCCTCGGAATCCCCCCGCTAGGTCTAAATTAATGTGATAAATGACTAGAAAACAAGATTTGTGAGACTGGTCAGTTTCGTTTAAAAAACCGTCATCAATATAACGATACAAAATAATGCTATCGACACTGAATGTACGCTCATATGTTTATAAATACAAATGGGAAAGTTAACTCAATATGCATTCAGCTTGTGGAATTCCGACCTGATGTAGATAAATGGTGTTATGTTGCATAATGTAGTTAATATAAATAATGAAATTAGTAAGTGTTTCAAAAAGTACTCTGTATTTCTATTTACAGAAAAGTCAATTTATGGTGTAATTTCTTTAATAATGAATTTATAATATTACTTAGATTAAAAAAATATATATTGTTAAATAGAACTTTGAAAACATATTGCTTTATATGTTTTACAGATTTACAATTTTTGAGAATATCGATCATTTGAATTTTTTTTTTTTTTTATGCAATGCGTATTCTCAATATTAGTATGTGTGTATATTTGAAATTTAGGTATAAGAAATAAATATGTATAATTAAAGTTATTAGAGGGAATATTAAGTTATTTTTAATACCTATGAATTTTATTATTTTTTTATGAGTGTAGTATTATTCGTCTTTTAGAATGAAATAATAGAAGAAAAAGTAGTTGTAAGATGTTGATGAAAATAGGATTTGCATATGATGGCGTATTTATTTGAGATTGATCAGCATACGGAATTACGAAGTCTTTTTGAGTATTTGTAATTTGTTAGAAGAGATGTTGCGTATTGATAGCAACCAGATCTGAAATGTTTTTCATTACAGCAAGACTGTACGACATTGAAAGTTTATATATAAATAAATAAATTTCATATGCGAACTGGATTGAAATAATATTAATGATGAATTTAGTAGAACGTTGATATTTGTTTCTATAATCCAATAGTCTTTCCAATGAAAAATCATTTACAATATTAAGATAACTAATAATTATATATCCATCTTCAATTTTAATATTTTATTAGAAAATGAACTAACAGCAGATTTATACATTTATATAAATTATTCGAAAGGAATCATATTTTGAAATTCTGTTTCACACAAATATGAATCTTAACGATTGAGTTAAAAAAAATAGAAATAGACATCTAGAAGCTTCAAATATTCAAAACCAAAGTTACAGTTCATTCCGTCAACTAATGTTTGAGTTATTTTTAAAAATATACTCGCATTGTAATATGTTTAGATACGATTAAAAATGAATGTAACTTTAAGAGTTCCAAAGATTCAAAGCTTCATAATTCGCAAAATACTTGACCGAATGACTTTCCGTGTGGTATCTGAAGATACAATTTACCGAAAAAGCCAAATGTGATGTCAAAATTAGGAATCTGTATTGACAAATTTAAATTTTATTAGAATTTCTAATGCAGGCTTTCTTCTAAGCACAATTTACGCACCATTCATAAGTAAATGGTATTAATCGATTGACCCCAGTCTTCGTCATTTTCTTTTAACAGAAGAATTTGAACATTATATATTGTAAAAATTACTATTTTCCTCTGTTAAAATTGCATTTTATTGTATTTAGATAGTGTCTCTAAGTAATAAAATTCAGTCAGCAAAAATCTTTTGCAATGTTAAACACACGAAAATAAAATTTTAAGAAGGCCGAGGAATGACAAACGAAGACAGGGGAATGACACTTAGACAGAGAAATAACAAACAGATATAACTACAAATTATTATTTTTTATTTCAGAAAACTGTATAGTAAATAATTAAAAAAACAGTATTAGAAACTATAAATTATAGCTTACACTGTTAAAAATCTGCAGCAAATTGTCCAGTCATTTGACCGTTTTTGTAGAAAACGGTTACATAACCGTAATTAAACTATATTCTGACCATAAAATGAGCAATAATACGGTCAGAATACAGTTAAATTACGGTTATGTAACCATTTTCTACAAAAACGGTCAAATGACTGGACAGTTTGCTGCAAATTTTTAACAGTGTACAAGTAGATTTATTTCACAAATTTTGTTGGAGAAAGTGACTAAAGTACAAAAGACGAGGTAAGATTTTTTTTTTTGCTTAGCTTGCTAACTTGTATTTTTAAAAAGAGTCTCCTTGCATTATTCTTTTCAAAGAATTTGTTTTTTTTATTTCTCAGATTGCTGCATCCGTTTGCAATTTTTTTGTCAATATTTCTCCAAACAAAATTCTTTTTTTCACAGCAGGTGTTCTATTAGTATTTTCCGACATATATTATCATTTTTCCAGTTGATTCTCGACTAGAATTTTTGTTTCTAAATTTGTGAAACCTTTTCTTGTATATACATTTCAGTAGTTCCACAAATCTTTAATAATTCATCTTACACGTTTGCAAGTCGTGTAGCTAATTTTGCTCGATCCCTTCTTACTCGCTTATGACCAAATTTTTTTTGTTCCATCTGAATTTGTTTTGGTATTTTTTCTGTCTTTTGGAGTAGTTTAGTTTCACCTAAAGTAGCTCTTTTTTTTAATAACCTTATTATATTGTAGAAAGTTTTGCACGGTATCAAGACATTTTTTTTTGCTTTTTTGGTAAGAACACTCTTTGTTTGTCGATGGCTCTCATAACTGGATTTCCTTATGTTCAACTGAAAAAATCTCTACAGTAAGGTAGGAACCATAGTGCTCAGTGCTGTTTTTCTTTCTTGCATGTCTATTTCTTTGATTTACCTACCATTGTTTCCTTTAAATTTTCTTATCTCGGGCTGACAATTCGGATATTAGTTTGATTTTTCCAGCTGCTTTCTTCTTTAGATATTTAAGATGTTTTCTTTCCATTTAATTCAACAGGCAAAAGTGGGTCAGATTTCATCTTATATTTTCTTTAAATTTTCCGTTTTCTAATAAGAACATGCATTCTTTTGCAATCACTTGCTCCTTTCTTGGGGACATTAAATATCTGATTTTTTTATTTTTTTAAACAATCATAAAAATGTTTAAAATATATAATATTTTAATGAACTAAGAATATTTTTAATCAAGTTAGCTAATAAGTTTTCAAATCTAGCAAAATAGGATAATCATGAATCCTCTTGTTGATTTTATGCTTGAAAACTATATAAATAGCATGATTATTGCCTGATTTATCTTATTTTTTGGAGCAATGCATGTTTATATTTACTCATATTATGTATATTTTTTTATAATTCAATTTAACTTTTTCAAGAGAATTTTTTTATGATTTAATCTTTTGATTGCAGGACAGGACTGGCGACTATTTTTATATTCACTTGTACAACAATTAAAAAAATATATACTTTGTGGCAGATATCGCTTGAAAATAATAAGTGTATGGCAGATATTATTTTTCAAATAGTCGCAGGGAAATACGGCGCCCCGAACCCGTTATCAAAAAGGTTATAAATAGGAGAAACATTTAAAAAAAATCATTTTTAGCTTTCAAAAAGTACATATTGCATTACAAACGCATAAAATATTTTTTTATTTAAATTACTCCAATAAATATTCACAATTTGTGAAAATTAGAGACTGATGTTATTCCTCTGCCTTACATGTGACAAGGGAGTGACAAAAAGTAGAGTTAGTCTAGTATTATAACTATTTACAGAAAAATCAATTGCACTTAAAGATAGCTTCAAAAACTCAATAACGATAAGGCTTAATCATTAATTGAGCTTTCATTACAAAATTAAAGCAAATAAAAGAGACAAGGTAATGACAGTCAATAAAAATATTTACCAAGATATAATCGAAAATCACGAAGCTTTACTTGTCTATGCTTGTTTCTGAAAAAAAAAAGAACAATGCAAGAGTATTTTTTGATGAGGGCACTGTACACAGATATATTTCTGGGTTAATACATCTGTTGCCAAAAGTTATAAACATTAATTTCATTTTATGATAGGGGAATGACAACAAAACCAAAGAATATTTATTATTTTTTCTGAAAAATACAAACAATGAAGAGGCTTTACTTTTTTTTCATTTTTAGTATTATATGATAGTTTTCAATAAATTAAATAACATGTTTCGATGGTAACCTTTTAGGACCTACTTTTGTGTTAAAGTGGATGCAGGGACATGCAGGGGAATGACATTTATCACATAAAATAATTTATTTTAATGCTTATATTTATAAATACAGCATGTTTTATCCCATTTTACAAGCATAAAATCATATGATTAAAATATTGCAGAATTTTATTTGATATTTATAGAAGTTTACTCGTTATTTTTAAAGCAAGGATAAAAAAAAATCACAGTTTAGAGAAAATGACAATTTATATGATGATTTGCCGTAGAGTTAATAGGGGATGATAATTTTTTCTCCATGACTGTAGATGTTTCGCTTCTCTGAATTAATGAAGTGTAATACCTATGCTGAAACAGCATAATAAGAATGCAATAAAATTAGCTTGTAAATCTAACTTTTTTATTAATAATAATTAAATAAAAAGGACGATTATAATTATATATCGGGAAGATGGGGGATGAATGGGACATTTTAACAAAAATATTTATTTTAAATATATTTTTAAAGTTATTATCAATATTATATATCAATATTATACACATTTCATACATTAAGTGTTTAACTACATCTTATGCACAATATCTATTCATGATTATTATTATACAGATATATATTATGAAATTAAAAAAAGTTCCTCTCTGTCCCAATCATCCCCACAGCAGGGATGAATGGGACACAAATATTTTCCTCCCTGTATTCAATGTTAAGGACTAAAAGCTGACAAAAATACCTCCTTGGCAAAAGCTGAGAGATAATAAATTGTAATATGATCTCCAGGATTAATTGTCAGCCAATCATCTTGGATTCATCTCAACTTTGTCTTAAAAGGCCCATAAACGGAAGCATTCAATGGCTGAAGACGATGTCAATGAGGATGAAATGTTAAAAGAATAATTACCATAAATTATTAATTTATCAACCTGTATAACATTATTTAGTTAATAAATATGTTTTTCATCATCATCTAGGGATGAATTAGACAGTCCCATTCATCCCCACTTGAAATGTCCCAATCATCCCCATGATGCATATGTTCAATTGTCAGCCATTTTGTCTCAAAAATTATTCTGTCACAATGGTTAATATTCATTCATTTTAATTACCAATATTGAGCCTTTAAATAAAAAACTACAACATATCTTAATTGTTTATATTGCATAAGATATTTAAGTAACTTCAAATGTAAAAAAAATTACTTTTGAGCAGACATTTCAAGAAATGCATATTTGAGGGAAAATGAAAACAGCCATGTGGTCTTGCTTTTGGTTCTGAAGCACACTATGGTAGTGAAATCTATGAGGATAGGAAGCAACTAAAAAGAAATGTTTATTGCCTGAAATATTGAGAACGTCCCATCCATCCCTTGTCCCATTCATCCCCCATCTCCCCTATATAAAATTTTCATTATAATGTCTATAACAGATATCCTTTTTTATATTATTTAGTTATTGGATATTTGGAATTGAATAATTTTAAAATCCGTAAACATGAAATAAATAATACGAAACAAAACTATAAAGTTAATATAGGTTGTTTATCTTTAATTAAACTTTTAATATTAAATTTTAAATGAGTATTTTTTTCGTAATATATTTCAATCATTTTTAAAATATTGATGAGAAACTTAATTAGACTTTAAAATATGATAAATATAGACTTTATTAATTTTAAATAAACTGTCCTTAGAGAAAAATAACTTTAATTAAATTTTAACAAGCAGTATTTATTAATAAAGAGAAAAGACAATTTAAATGTATTTCTAATAAAGTTTGTAGAGATTTCTCTTTATTAAAATAGAAAATTTTTCACTTTGCATGAAAGAAAATGGCTTATTTGGAAAAAATTTACATAGTCAATATTTCAATCGATAAATATTTTTTGTCAAGGAAGTAATAATTTTTGAATAAATAAAATTCAACAGTCCAAATACAAATGGTCCAGTATTTTGTTATTTGAAGTCCATAAGATATAGAAAAAGTCCTCCCGGCCTGTACCGGGAGGAAAAGGTAGCTTTCCTATATCTTCGTTTTAGAATTTTAACTAATGTTACTCGAAACAGCAAGCTAAAATGCTAAGAAGATCCGTTAATACTGAATTTGAATAAGAAATTTGCCAAATTAGTCATCTATATCTAAGTTGGCTTCATTTATGAAGACCTAATTTTGGTCGCCAAATTTGGCAATAACTCGCCAAGTGTCGCCAAGTTTGGCGAGAATTTGGCGCAAAAGGATATAAGTATATAGTTTTATACGTATGATTAGGAAAATGATTACAACAATGAAAGATAGTAATTTGCAGGAAATCGCGATCACTAAAACTCGTAAATTAATCATTGACTAGCTGTTTAACCCGTTCTACGCACGAGAGTTTATACATTTAATTCTAAAACCAAAATTAAAAATAAAACTGACAACAAACAGCTTTAAAACATCTAAATAGGAAATAAGAATTTCCCCTGTTATAGTGTTGAGTTGTTCAACTATTCGATTTTTAAAAAAATTCTACATTGTGCATTTTTTTTCTGAAATTTAATTTATGTTGCTATATAGCAACAGACGATAAAACGATGTTTTTGGAATAAGGGAATAAATAGAATAAAAAGTTTTGTTAATGTTTGTGAAAAAATGTTTTTCTTTATTTTTAAAAATATGTAATAATTAAGCGCAATTAAATAATCTCTAATTATTTGCATGCGAGGTAAAATAATTATCGTAATATTCGCAACAGCTTCTTAGTACTGCAGCGTGGCGTACCTAATATGCATATCTCACATTGTAGTAAACATTTAGAACTGGCGCGATTACGGGTTGACCATAAAAAAGGCAAAAATTCGTCAAACACATTTTTAAAAAATCTAGTTAAAATTTTCGAATTTTTTGCCCCTAATCGTTCATGGGCCCCCTATCACCAATCCGTGTGTCAAATTTCGTAACTTGCACCCTGTGGTTTATTAGCAACATAAATTTATTTTTTATGAAAACTGTTATTCTAAAATAGCGGTATTATCTATAAACAGATAGCTGTTTAATCCGTTCTACGCACAGGAGTTCATGAATTTAATTATAAAACCAAAACTAAAAATAACAAGTTGGAAATTGTACGTCAAACGTGACAAATGAGGTGCGTTCGTACTATAGCTAGCTATATAAATATTCAGATCTTGATGATTTTTAATTCTGTGAAATGAATTATATCGTCTGCAGATTCATTTCTGTCATAAAATAAGTATCTCGGTCGCTTGACGATTCAACTTCGGAAGCTCCTATAACAAAAAAGCACCGATTTTTAAAAAAAAAATTCAAATTTCTTAATAAATATTTTTATTAATATCTCCTAAAGTTTTGATTCGATTTTTATAAAATTTGAAATGTCTCGACAAAATTCTGCAAAGATAATATATCTTAAATTTCAAACCAATCGGTTGGGTAGTTTTTGCGTTGTTATATGCGGACGGACGGACAAAGCGATTACAATAGGTGCTACGTATTTATATAATTACGAACGCACCTAAAAATCAGTACAACCAAACTAAAGTTTACGAATATAAAAATTTGTTACAAAACATATATTCACATAATTTGTTGTTTGGACATAAATTTAATTTTTACGAAAACTGTTATTCTAAAATAGCGGTATTATCTATATAAAACAGCGATTTAACGTTACGGGTGGAGCTAAAAATGTTAAATTTGTTAAATAGAATTAGTTCTGTTGAAATCAGAGCAGTAGATTCAGATTTATTAATAAGGAGGGTCAATTAATGAAAATGCCGCCGCCAGGTGGCGCGCGGTCAAGTAAAATATATGTGATATTTAATAAAAAGTCGTTTACCACTATTCCTCCCATCCGCAAATTTAACAAATAATCTGTTAAAGTTTTCCGTATTAATAATCTCTATCATACTAATATATGTCATGTAAAAAAAACCCTTAAACCCAGCTAATTATCACTCATTAAGTCGATAAAATCCCATAAAATTATGTTTTTAGCATTTGGTAACTGTTAATAATTAAATTGACTGTCTACATGTCATATAATCTCTGATTCATAGATTTTAAACACTCGACTCCCTACCTTGATTTATTTAATGACTTCTGCGGAGATTTTATACAACCAACCAACCGAAGATAAAAAAAAGCGAATTTTTGATGAGATCTCTTTGTGGATGGATTTTAATTAATATTTAATCTATCAAAAATCTATTTAAAATTTTCGAATTTTTTGCCCAAATCATTCATGGCCCCCTACCAGCTAGCCGTGTGCAAAATTTCGTAGCCCTGCGCCTTGCGGTTTTAGAGTTTTTGAGGTTACATAGATACGCGAACGGTTTTTAATAGTATAGATTTTTGTAATGTGTTGTTTTGTTTCAAAATGCCAGCCACCCTAGAATTTCAAACTGCTCTATCTCAGCCATTTTTTACTACAGAGATTAAACAAAAAATGCTCCAGAATCCTTGTTTAAAGGCCTAACACTTAAGCAAAAAATAAATTTGAATTTTTAAATTTTTTGTATATTTATTTTAGTTTTAAATCTTTCAGTGGCCGCTATTTTGAAACAAGATGGTGGATCAAGCTTGCCAACAAACTTGGTTTAGACATTGGTGAGCTTAATACACACAATTAGTTTCATCCAAATCGATTTATAAATACGAGTGTTATCGTATGACATATGTCAGATATATATATGTATATATATATATATATATATATATATATATCAACATTTGAACGGTGGGTGGTTTTGGGGTCTGGGAGTCATGATCGGTGAAAATATACCGCTTATATATTGCTTTCCTCCGAACGGCTGCAATAGGTAGCTTTATACTTTTTTGTATTGAAAGCTACCTAAAAGAAGAATGGTATCGAATAATATCACAAATATTTTATTCCTTTTCATATGTACCAAATTCTTAAAATCATATATAAAAAACAGCGTAATTTTACCCAAATTTAGGACAAATATCATATTTTAAAAATAATTCTGCTCAAGGATGTTTCCGAAAAGGTGGAGAGATAAAAAAAAATTAGAGGACACAGGAAAGATTTGTACAGGGAATAATTGTTGCATAGGGAACTAGGATCATAAATCTATTTAATCCGTGAGCAATCATTTATTAGGCTCTCACTTTAGTACGAATCTGAATTTTTGTTCATAAATAAAACAATAATGTTGATATTTAATGAATTTACTTTGGTTTCTGTGAAATGTTGTGAAATACTAATTAGAATTGTTGGAAGTGGCGCACATTTGCTTCCAAAAAACTCCGCAATCCAGAATGTTTCTGGCAGTACATACGATGCTAGCCACCGAATTACAGTGCAGTTCTTTCATTAAATAAACATATGCCATGCTACGTGCCACAGTGTCATGACATTTTACGGAAAGCACAACTACACCGGGATGCAAAATGGTAGGAACGTTCATTTAATTGAGTAAATAATAAATATAATTATATTAATCTGCATATAAACCATATAACTTGATTTTATCAAATTAAATAGGCAATATAAATCCACAGAAAAATAATACTGTAAAACAATTGTTATTATTACAATATAATAAATTTCATTTTCACTGGATATGAAATAGGAGTAAAATGACAAGAACGGAACAGATTTTTCTAAATTATATAAATATTACTTGTCAATTGTGCTTTTATTGCGTTTAATAATTTCAAAACAGCGTTGTGTCATACCGGTTACGAGTTTTCGAACTTGACGAGGTGACAAAACTCACCACACCTCACAAGTGACAGATTTTAATTCTGATATCGAGTTATACTGAACAATTTGACCATTTTTTCTGTATATGTTGTGCACTGTAATACTACAAACATTCTCTATGGGATTTAGATCCGGAGTATTGGTCGACCAGACAATTGTGAGAATTTTATTATCTTGAAACCATTCATTTGAATTTTTTGCAGAGTAAATTGAAGCATTGTATTGTTGAAAAATATAGTTACGGTCGGAAATGTTTTCAATCTGCTTAAACAAATGGCGTTCTAACATTTGAATATATAAATGTGTCCATTTTGTCAGTGTAAGCTTATTTACCAAAAAAACAGCATCCCAAACCATTAGTGAGCCTCCACCTAGTTGACGCATAGGGCATACGTTCTTTTCCTTTCAAAAGCAATACCAATGTGAATGCATATCATGCAGACAGTCGAAATTAAACTTCTTTTCATCACTGAAACTAATTTTAAGGCCAATTAGTTTTTTGCTTCAGATATTTCTCTGAAAGTTAAATGCGGGATTTTTAAAACTATGTTAAACGCTGACACCTATGTAGTTTTACATATTTAAAGATTTCCGAACTTCTTATTGCTCTTCTTATAGTTCATACTCTTGTTGGCAACTGTATTTTGCTTTAAATTTACTTCGCTGTCATTCTTTTTCTTGCGTCTCCGCTCGAACAATCAAACTTTCGGATTATTTCCAAAGAATTTTCAAACTTTCTCTAAAGTTGGCAGTACCATAAGTAGTTGGATTCTGTAATAAGTTAAAAATAACAGTCTTTGAACGTTTAAATTTATCAGCATTTCTTTAGAAGTGGCATTCTGATGATGTTATAAGCTAAAATGTGGCCTCTTTCAAAGTCCCAAAATATTTTCCTGCATCGTCAGAAGGTTCTGTGCGAACTAAATGAATGATCTCAGAATCTCTTATAAATGCTTTGTTTAATATGACATGTGAAAATATCCACCAATCATGAGCCACAGTTTCGAAATATTTAAAGCGTTCTTATCATTTTGCTTCAGCGCAAATTCAGCATAATAAATATTTAAAATATTGTTATGAATTTTGTATATATCTGTAAATATTCCATTTGTTTAAATTTATTTTATTTTAATATTGTGAAAATTGCAGTATTATTAATGTATTTCCTATTGAGCATCATGTAACTCAATGCTAAAGGCCTCAGGTGGTTTGCAAGAAAAACAACCTTACAGCATCGGTTTTATAATGGAGCTCTATTGGAAAATCGCCAAGGAATGGGTTTATCGCCAAGTTGGCGACTTATTTTTGTCGCCAAATTTGGCGATATTTTGCCAAATTTGGCGACGGATTTGGCGACTTTTTGTGCAACCACCCCCCCTTATACCTATACATTGGGATCCTTTCTTGCTTGGGTTCTCTATCGAAAGTTAAAGCACTTTCTGGTAATTTCTAGCATCTGAAGGCTCTGGAATAATCTGGAAAGATCTCTGAAACCTATATAAGGACCTCCATCAGTTCAGTTGAGTTAGTTGTCTGTCAACTGCGATTGAATTCATACGAGAGGCTTTGCATTGAGAACTGTGTTTCTCGGATTGATTTTGTCGTTGATACGTCGTATTGAACGCATTGTTTCTGTGTGAAATTTTGCTGTGCTTTTATTGGATTTGAAGATTACTGAATATCTTGTAATTTTCAGAAGATATTGGTGTTCGTATTGCACTGTTTATAGTGAAAAAGGCCTTTTTATTGTTCTTATATATTGGCATCAGTCCTTTCGAACCCCGAGCTCACAACATTTGGTGTCAGAAGTGGGATTGAATGCCGATTACCAGAGCAATGGAAGCGCAACTGACTAAATTATTGGAGAAATTAGGAGAGATGGATGAGAAAATGACTGCGAATCAGGCTGAAATGAAGAAGGATATGTCAGCGATGGATGAGAAAATGACTGCCAACCTTGGCGAGTTAAAAGATGAAATGAAGAAGGAAATGTCAGCGATGGATGAGAAAATGACTGCAAATCTTGGCGAGATGGATGAGAAAATGACTGCCAACCTTGGCGACTTAAAAGATGAAATGAAGAAGGATATGTCAACCAACCTTGGAGAGTTGAAAGACTTAATAGAGGATAAAATAACATCTTTAAATGACAGAATTGACGGCGTGGAAAACAAAGTTGAAGGAAGATTTCAACAAATAGAAGGAAAAGTAGAAGAAATTCAAAGGACAGCCAATGCCGTAGAAGAAAGAGTAGAAAAAGAAGTTCAAAAGATCGCCGAGACCGTTGAAGAAAGAGTAGAAGAAAAAGTTCAAAAGATCGCCAAGACCGTCGGAGAAAGGATTGAGAGTGTAGAAAAGGAGTTGGAAAATGTGAAGAAACAAAAGATAACTGCCGAAAACTATCCCGAAGATGTCAAGTATCAAGCTATGCTTCCTCGGGACTCTATTAAACTCTCGACCTATGACGGAAAATCCTCATGGCCAGTTTTAAGACACAATTTGGGATCGTAGCGGACGCCAATGGATGGGATTCCCAGACAAAGGCTTGCCAGTTAGCTGCTTCTCTACGAGCTGATGCTGCCGACGTCCTACAGACTTTGCCTGCAAATGAACCGCTGGATTTTGAAACGCTCGTCAGTGCCTTAGAAGTACGCTTTGGCGAGAAATGCATGAAGGAATATAGCAGACTCCAGCTCAAATCTCGACAGCAGAAATCCATTGAATCCCTGCAAGAGCTTGCTACGGATGTCGAGAGACTTTCACATCTTGCTTATCCTGACTGTCCGACTGAAATTAGAGAAAGCTTGGCTCTGCAGCATTTTATTGATGGTGTGCGTGACTCTGAGATCCAGAAAGCACTCCGGATTGCAGATCTCAGCGATTTAAAGGGGGCTTTGGTTTACGCTCTGAAATTCGAGGCAGCCCAGCAAGCTACTAGGAAAGATCGACACGTTGTGCGAGCAGCCAACCTGCCTGAGACGTCGGATAGAGCTGTGGAGTGCTTACAGCAGCAGATGAATGACATAATGAGAAAGATGAACTCCTTAGTGGCCAACAAACCTTACAGGAAGATCAAGTGCTGGAAATGCGGTGGAGAAGGCCATATCCAAATCTACTGCCCAAGACGTCCCAGCACTGAAGGTAATAGCTCACGCGCGAACGGAGGAGCAGGAAAACTGATTAATGGTCATCTCACGGGGTGGAGGTTGCCAGATCTTAAGAAGCCTCATTTTCAAGTATGTGAAATTTCTGCAAGAAGTTGCGGCGAAAACGGAGTTTTTCTAGTCGGAAAAGTGAATGATTTGCCCTGTAATATGATCATCGATACAGGAGCCAATGTGACCATCATTTGGAAAGATCTAGCTCAGCGGCTGAAAGAAAAACTCACCTGTACCCCGCCACGTGTTATCCTTCAAACTGTGACCGGAGATAAGATCGACATATTTGGAAGAATGACACTGGAAATAAAGTTTGGGAACGCCGCTTACCATCATACAGTCTATGTGGCCGATATTTCAGATCCTTTCATACTCGGACTGGACTTTTTAAAAGAGCATGGATTTACACTGGATTTTAAGAATAATGAGTTACGCTCTGCTCAAGAAGATGTCACTATTTTTAAACTTGGAAATGAGTCCGGGTCCATTCAACGGATCACAGCCAAGGCAGATGTTATCATCCCTCCTCGAACCGAAATGATGATACCTGGGGTAACTGGAAACGAAAGAATTTTCCAGTATGGCTTGACTGGATATCCTGAGAAGAGCCCAAAGGGAGTGCTAATAGAATCAGCGCTGGTAGATCTGTCGAGAGATGTGAAACCCGTGATAATTGCAAACGTAAGTGAAAAGTCTAGAATTATCTAGAAGGGTGAAGTGCTTGCAACCTGTGCTCCAGTCACCTGTGTATGCAAAGACCCGAGCTTGATGTTGTCGGAGCCGCCTACAAGTTTAACACCTGAAATTGGACGAAATGAAAATTTATCTCCTGAACAGAGACATGCCGCAGAAAGACTGTTCCAGGAATTTAAGGATGTGTTTTCTCAAAACGAGAGTGATATTGGTCGCACTTCACTGACACGGCATAGAATTGATACTGCCGGCCATCCACCGATTAAACAGCATCCCAGACGTTTGCCGTTCGCTAAACAAGAAGAGGTGTCTAAGCTCTTACAACAGATGCAGGATAGTGACATCATCGAACCGTCATCAAGTCCGTGGGCCTCTCCCATCGTGTTGGTCCGAAAGAAAGATGGCTCCACAAGATTTTGTGTGGATTATCGTAAACTTAACGATATCACGAAGAAGGACAGCTATCCTCTACCAAGAATAGACGACACGCTAGATACTCTTTCAGGACATAAATGGTTTTCCACAATGGATTTGAAGAGTGGATATTGGCAAGTAGAGATCCATCCTGATGACAAAGAGAAGACCGCATTTACCACTGGACAAGGACTTTGGCAATTCAAAGTTATGCCGTTCGGGCTCTGCAATGCTCCAGCAACGTTCGAGCGCCTCATGGAGACAGTGTTAAAAGGCCTGACTTTTGAAGCTTGTCTCATCTACCTAGACGACGTCATCATTGGTGGCCGCACGTTTGAAGAACATCTAGAAAATATTCAAAAAGTGTTAACGAAGCTAAGAGCGGCGAATTTAAAGCTGAACCCTTTGAAATGCAAGTTCTTCCAACGAGAAGTAAACTATTTAGGACACATCATCTCAGCTGAAGGTGTTCGAACAGATCCTGAAAATGTGTCTGCAGTAAAGCACTGGAAACGTCCGGAAAATGTCCATCAGTTGCGAAGCTTTCTGGGACTATGCACTTATTACAGAAAGTTTGTACAGGGGTTCTCCAACATCGCAAGACCCTTGCATAGGCTCACTGAAAGCAAACAGAAGTTTCTATGGACACAAGAATGCGACAATTCATTCCAGCGGCTGAAAGAAGCTCTCACATCCTCTCCAGTCCTTACCTATCCAGACCCCGACAAACAATTCATTGTGGACACGGATGCCAGTCATGAAAGTGTCGGCGCTGTACTTTCCCACGAAATAGATGGCCAAGAACGAGTCGTAGCATACTGGAGCAAATGTTTATCGAAACCAGAGCGGAATTATTGCGTCACTCGTAAGGAGTTATTAGCTATAGTAAAAGCCATAGAACACTTCCATCACTATCTCTATGGCAGGAAATTTCTCCTTCGTACTGATCACGCATCCCTAACATGGCTGATGAATTTTAAGAACCCAGAGGGCCAAATAGCCAGATGGATACAACGACTCCAGGAATACGACTTTGACATCAGGCATCGTAAAGTCTCATCGCATGGAAACGCCGATGCCCTATCAAGAAGACCGTGTCCCGAAAGTTGTCGCTATTGTTCCAGAGCGGAGAACAAGTATAATCCCGAACATGTCATACGCCAGACGAAGACTTCACTATCAACGCTACCAGATCCCTGGAGTGATGAGAAGATTCGAGAAGATCAAATGGCAGACTCTGACATCAAACCAATCTTGGAGTTATTAGAATCTTCTAGCACGAAGCCCAGTTGGAAAGACATCTCGACTTATAGTCCTACGACGAAGCAATATTGGGCTCTTTGGAATTCCCTCCACGTCAGGAATGGTGTCCTGTACCGAAAATTCGAATCGGAAGATGGGAAGATATCTCGGTGGCAGTTGGTACTTCCTCGATCTCGAATCCCACAGGTCCTCGAAGAATTACATGGCAGTCCCACTGGTGGCCATTTTGGAGTCATGAAAACATTACACAGAGTCCGAGAGCGCTTCGTCTGGGGAAAAGCGAGAGCTGACGTCGAACAATGGTGCAAGTCTTGCGATGCATGTGCAGCTCGGAAAGGACCAAAGAAACGTAGCCGAGGAAGACTACAACTCTACAATGTAGGAGCACCTTTTGAACGCATCGCCCTTGACATCCTAGGTCCTCTGCCAAGAAGTGCTGATGGCAACAAATACCTCCTTGTTGTCATGGACTATTTCACAAAATGGCCTGAAGTTTATGCCATCCCTGATCAAGAAGCTTCTACGGTTGCGGATGCCTTGGTACACCAGTGGATATCAAGGTATGGAGTCCCTCTTCAAATGCATTCGGACCAGGGGAGAAATTTCATCTCTGCTGTGATTGAGGGTCTCTGTCAACTTCTCGGAATGGACAAAACTAGGACGACGCCTTTACATCCACAGTCGGATGGCATGGTTGAGAGGTTTAATCGTACCATCCTCAACAATCTCTCACTGCTAGTCTCAAGAAACCAAGAAGACTGAGACCAAAAACTTCCCTTGTTTCTTCTCGCCTATCGCAGCGCCGTCCATGAAAGAACCGGCTATTCCCCGTATCAGATGCTTTTCTGTCGTGATCTTCGTCTACCTTGTGATCTGATTTTTGGTCGTCCTCCAGATGCGCCTTCATCGCCAGAGGGATACGTGCAGAATCTCCAGGCACGATTTGAAGACGTCCACAACTTGGCTCGAGAGCGGATCAATATACAGACGGAGAAGATGAAGACCAGGTACGACACGAAAGCCACGGGACATCAATTCAAAGAAGGTGACAAGGTTTGGTTTTATTATCCGACTCGACGTAAAGGACTTTCTCCCAAACTGCAATCGCACTGGGACGGTCCTTATACAGTCCTAAACAGACTGAACGATGTCGTAATTCGGATCCGAAAGTCACCAAGTTCGAAGCCTAGAGTCGTTCATTACGACAGGCTGGCTCCATACTATGGCCATAGTACTTAGTTCATTGATTGTAAATAGTGTAATGTAAATAATGTAAATTAGTATGACCATGGTCTTGTATATAAGTTAATGTAAAAATTTCTTTTGCTTAGCATTATCATTATTAATGTTATTATTATTTAAATACTTGTATGTAATGATGTCTATGCTTTAATTTAATTTTTTTTTTAAATAAGTGTATATTTTGTATAATTCAGCATTATGAATGTGTTTAATGGTTATTTTGCATGTTTGCTTTAAGTGTTTTGAATAGTATAGCATTTGTTGGCAACGGGTTTGCTTTCCGATCAAAGGTTGAACTGCCCGGGACGTGCAGTCCTTGAGAGGGGGGCAATGTTATGAATTTTGTATATATCTGTAAATATTCCATTTGTTTAAATTTATTTTATTTTATTATTGTGAAAATTGCAGTATTATTAATGTATTTCCTATTGAGCATCATGTAACTCAATGCTAAAGGCCTCAGGTGGTTTGCAAGAAAAACAACATTACAGCATCGGTTTTATAATGGAGCTCTATTGGAAATCGCCAAGGAATACACGGCAAGATGTGAGAGGACAAATATTATTAGATCATTTAATGATGAATAACATGACAATTTTGAATGACTTAGACGCACCATGTTCCTTCATCCAGGGAGATCTTTCGGGAAGACCTGACTTAACAATCGGAGGAACTCTTATACAGGATATTATGGAAGATTGGTCAGTCGATACAAAAGAATTTTCATTTAGCGATCATAGATATATATCATTCAAATTAAATATAAGTCCAGTTTACAGAAATCAGTACAGATTTAAAACAAAGAACGGTAATTTTAAAAAATTTGATTTGTTATTTAAAAATAGACTAAATGATTGGAAGAAAAACTTTGATAATATTCAGAATACACAGGGATTGGATATATTTATGAAGAATTTCATTGATGATATTTTGGATATTCTTGAACATAGCTTTAGGAAGCGTAAACTTACTTACAAACCAAAAATCCATTGGTTCAATCAGGAAATTAAAATTGAAAGAAATAAAGTTACAGCAATGTATAAGAGATATAGAAAGAATTTAGAAAATGAGCAATTAAGAGAAGTTTATCTTTTACATAGAAATAAATATAAAAAGTTAGTTAGAGAAACCAAGAAAAGATCATGGATCAATTACTGTAGCGATACCCAAGATGCATATGGAGGATTGTATAAATATATTGCAGGCAAGAAACTCAATAATACGGACTTAATTTTTACCTCTCTTACGGACTCAGAGATATTTGACTCATATGATGAAGTTGCGGATCAATTAATGAGGGAACATTTCAGCATTGATCAAGTTCCACAAAATATTCATGATTATTCTTCAAAGGAAGAATTTGAGCTTAGTCCAACAACGGATATGATAACAATTAGAGAAATGAAGTATGCTCTCTCGAAGCAAGCTTTGAATAAAGCACCTGGATGGGAGAAGATTGACGCAGTAATAGTAAAACACATATGTAATGCATTTCCTGAGATAATGCTTAATATATATAACAAGTGTTTGAAACTAGGACACTTTCCTGGGAGCTGGAAAAAAGGCGTTGTAATATTTTTCCATAAGAAAAACAAAGATCCAAAAAATCCAAGATCATACAGACCAATAACATTATTACCGATAATGGGTAAATTATTGGAGAGGATAGTGAAACAGAGGGTCATGGTTACTTTGGAAAGTATTAATTACTTCAATAATAGTCAATATGGTTTTAGAGAGAAACGTTCTACAGTAAAGGCATTATTAGCTCTTAGGGAATGTACAAAGGACATTTTGATGGATTATAAGTACTGTGCCTTAACCTCATTGGATATTCAGGGAGCATTTGACTCCGCTGACTGGTTTATAATGAGTCATATTATAGAAAATCTTCCTGTTGCAACATATTTGAAATCAATGTTGAGAAACTATATTTCAGAAAGGTACATAGGGTTTAATTATGTGAATGGAATAAAGTGGTTCTTATTATTCCAAGGAAGTCCGCAGGGTTCTTGCCTCGGGCCGCTACTATGGTTGCTGATTGCCGATTTTATTCTTAAAGATTATTGTTTAATAAATAAATATATAATTTCATATGCGGATGACTACGTCATTTTGACAGGAGCAAACAACAGAAGAGAGTTGGAAGAGAGAATGAATGCTTTGATTCAATTATTTAGGAATATCACTGAAAAATACAAACTGAGACTGAGTACTGACAAGTGTGAGTCAATGCTTTTTGGAAAGTGTCAATTAGAAAACAGAAGACCAATTTTTAAAATTGATAACACTTCTATTACAGTCAAAGATGCAATCACCTATTTGGGATTTATAATTGATGGTAATTTCACATGGATGCAACATTTTGAGGTTATTAGAGAAAATATTAAAAGTTTTGTGGGCTCTATTGCAAGGACGTCAAGGAGAGACAAAGGACTTAAAGCAGACTACAGGAAGATATGGTACTTAACCGTTATTGAGAAACAAATATTATATGGATGCGAGGCGTGGGCTAGAGATATTAAGAAACCGGCAATTAAACGAATCAGTTCATGTTAGAGAACGGGGTTATTCAGTGTAATAAGAGCATATAGAAACACATCTACGGAAGCTCTCTGTGTATTGGCGGGAGTTAAACCAATACATCATAAGATTAAGGCGATTTTGGAGAAATATCAAGTTAGAAATGAAGATACTGAAATTTCCATTCAGAATACTATAATAAATAGGCATAAACTAATGGATAATCTGAGTTCTTATGACTATGTAAATTATACCATACAGCCAAACATACACATTATAAATTCGGTATCAAAAATGGAACAAATAGTCACTGCAGATTTTCCTGTAATCTATACTGATGGATCTAAAATGGATGGTGGAGTAGCTGCTGCATTTACAGTGTTTCACAAGAATAACTATATCTATGAAGAAAAACTTAGATTGCATGATCTTAATACGATTTTTCAGGCGGAGCTGCAAGCCATAAAACAAGCAGTGAAATGGACAGTTTTTAATAGATGTAGTAAAGCAAGGATATACACAGATTCATTGTCATCAGTAATGTCATTACAACAATTATTCCCCAAAAATACAATAATAAGAGATATCTATTTACTTTTATTGGATAATCCATGGATAAAACTTGAACTTGGCTGGATAAAGGCGCATGCGGGTCTGCAAGGAAATGAGATTGCAGATGACTTGGCAAAAAATGCTATTTTAAAAGACGATTACGATGAAAGAATTGATTTAGATTTTCCGGTTTCTGCAATATCGAAATACCTTAAGGATAGAATGAATAAAGAATGGCAAGTTGAATGGTCAGAGTCCACTTTGGGCAGAGACACCTATTTGGTGTTCAAATATGTAAATACAGATTACGTATGTATAAGCCAGGTAGTGCAATATTTCATGACGGGACATGGTTCATTTCCAGTTTTTCTCTTTCGAATAAATAAATCACAATCAGATAAATGCCAATGTGGCATAAAGGGTGATGTTGTTCACTATATCATTGGAAGATGCCCACTAATGCCGTGCTACTTTGATTTTAATTCAAATAAGACATTGAGAAAAAATCTGCAGGACGTATTTTTGAACTCAAAGAATTATGAAAGATTAAAAATAATTTATAACAAACTTAACAGTCTATATTCATTTATTAAGTATACATTTTGAACGTACTTATCTAACATTAACTTCAAGTATTCTAAAGGTTTTGAGTTGGATAAAGCATGATTTATAGATTGACTGTGACATAGTTGAAGATTTCTGCAATAACGTATATTGGTCATTTAATTGTATTTGGAACTGTTATATTTACTGATGATCTACATGAACATTGTACAGTGATTATTACTATTGTTATAATTATCAACAATCAGTATTATTTGCCTAAAGGAAGAATATTATGTTCTGAATTAAAGTTTTTTGTTGTTTCTTAGCAACGAGGTGGTATAAGTAATACAGTATATAGTGATGACTATCTGTTTTAAGGACATTATTTTCATGAACATTTGCTTTTAAGGACATTTTATTTTTATATACTGAACATTTTGGTGATCTTTACTGATCTTCTTATGCATCATAGTTAAATGAAGTTGTTCAGGCACAATTATCAAAACTCTTGGTAATTTTGATCATTGGAGGAAGAGAGATGGTGGACTGTGATATATTCATGAAATCTTGATGAACATTTGTTTTATTAAAAGACATCATATCTTCATGAACATTTGTTTTTTAAAGACAATATATCTTTTCATAGTGAACTTTTTGGTGAACTTCAGTATAATTTTTCTGTTATTCATAGTTAGTTTAGTAGTCACAGTAAGCTACTGTGATGATATTTGATGTAATATTTAGTTAATTTATTGATAATTTAGTTTTAGTTTACTATTTAAAAGCAGGCATGTTGCCAACTTTGCTTTTGATTTGTCCCAGTGTGGGATGATTTGTGAATATTATCTTGAAAAAACGCCGCTGATCAAGCTTGATTCCTTGCGGAATCGCTGGATGGTGGGGGGGAGTTTCCGCCAGGACATTTTCACTATAAACCTCGCGGTTAGTGTCCTGGCTGGTTGTTCTTGTGCAACCACCCCCCCCTTATACCTATACATTGGGATCCTTTCTTGCTTGGGTTCTCTATCGAAAGTTAAAGCACTTTCTGGTAATTTCTAGCATCTGAAGGCTCTGGAATAATCTGGAAAGATCTCTGAAACCTATATAAGGACCTCCATCAGTTCAGTTGAGTTAGTTGTCTGTCAACTGCGATTGAATTCATACGAGAGGCTTTGCATTGAGAACTGTGTTTCTCGGATTGATTTTGTCGTTGATACGTCGTATTGAACGCATTGTTTCTGTGTGAAATTTTGCTGTGCTTTTATTGGATTTGAAGATTACTGAATATCTTGTAATTTTCAGAAGATATTGGTGTTCGTATTGCACTGTTTATAGTGAATAAGGCCTTTTTATTGTTCTTATATATTGGCATCAGTCCTTTCGAACCCCGAGCTCACAACAATATATTAAAAGTATATATTAATTTTTTGAAAACGATTGCTTTAATATTCATTGGAATATCATGTATTTAATTTCCGAATAAAGATTGGCTCATTTTCATACGTAACACGACTTGATTTCTGTATAAAAACTACATATTACTTACCCATCATACGTAGTATAGGGTAAATCTTGTAACTGTTTTAAAAATCGAAACAAAAATTGATGTATTTACACGTTTCAGACACTGGAGATTCCGAAAAACATATTTTTAGAAAAAAAATTAGCCGACCGCGCGTGTGTCTGTGTGTCTGTGCGCTCTATCTCCCGAACAAATTCAGATAGAGCCTTGAAATTTGGTATGTACTTAGTATGTAATAATGGGAAGAAGCTTATTGAATTTCAGTAGCCTCGATTATTCGAACTATTTTTTCGGACTCCCGAAATATTCATTCTGATTAAAGGTATATAAAATTTTTTGAAATTGTTTATTTTAAAGAGTGAATATAAAAGACAATAAAAAAACATAAATTTTGCATAAAGCATGAAGTCGGTCGGATAATGAGTTGCCGAGATATTTGTAATCATATTTTCCACACTCTTCGTTTTTTCATGACCCTGTATTTCATCCAAAATTCAATTCAAAGATATATTTGAATTAGAAATTAGACGCTTAATCAGACGCAATAAACCGTTAGTTAATAAGATTATCATTTTTGGAGTTATATGGATGTTTCTTTTACGCAATTCAGTAATAGAGCATTTAAAGTTTATGACGTCATCAAGCCACGATTTTATTCGAATTCCTATGCATTTTATAAGTAGTAGTTTACACATGTTTTATTTTAATATTTTATATTATGCATATCCATAATGGGTAAGTATTACGGTGGCCCCCAACGACTAGTTTTCTCTTCAAATTGTATTTTTCATTTCATTGAAATATAAAGTATTGTTTCGTAAATTGCGAATGTAATTGCAACGTTTCAAATAGTTAATCGGTTTTTCATTTTAATGCAACAATTTATATTTATTTAAGGGCTTGTGTGATTAAAACTATTCAAACATTTTCATTGGTTTCCCGCTCAGACAACTTTTAGACCAACATGTAATTGCTCTAGAATCGTACGAGAAGGAAAATTGAAATCAAATCTTAAATGCACTTGAATTTATAAGACTATTGATTTCATAGAAATCGATACAGAAAGAATGCCGCGAGAAAATGTTTCAACTTTTGAAGAACATTTCAGCATAATATAGCATTTGTTTGATTATGAAAATCCATTGCCTTAGGCTAGACTTTGGTCTTATAAATTCATAGAATCGTATATACTTAACATTTTGAAGCTTCAATAAACATTATTAATAATAAAATATTCTTTTAAGTATTACATTCTTTATTTTTTATTTTTTATTTTATTTTCTACATTTTAGTACTTAAATTATTTCATTGTTGTAGTTTCTCAGTCAGTTGGCATATTTTAGAGAGAGTGGTTTGGCGCATAATTATTTACACTGTTGCTGTAACACATATACGCTTACACAGTTATAATTATAAATAATAAATGACAATTTATCGCAAACGCCTAGATGACGGAAAAATGCCTAAAAATTAATTTATTCAATTATATTTAAATTCTAAAAATATTAAAATGCTTAGTGCTATTGGAACCACACCTGTGTACATAATGCTTATAACTTTACCATATCAAGAAGAGAGTGAAAAATCGATTGCAAAACTTCACCTTTACATATCATAAATCAAGTTAAGTTAAATAAAAGTGTAATATAGAGTTATTACAAACTATATTATAGAAAACCTACTCATAAATATTTAAAATGTATTGTATTTATGTAGATTATTGACGTTTACCGGAATTTTTAGAGCTTATTTGGAAACAATTTTAGGTGACATAAATTATTACATACGGCATTCTTTACTACAAATTTAGACACATTTTTATTTTCTGTTTAACGGCAAACTATTTAAGGTAAAGCAGAAAATACCAGGATTCAACAGTACTATCATGAAGGAAAATCGAAATAAAATATTTAGTGATCTTGAAGATTATTGATTTGAGTAAAATCAAAGAGTACCCCGGGAAAAGTTTCCACTTTTAATGAAAATTTGAGCACAAAAAAAAAAGTTTTTTTGTGTTCTGAAAATGAATAACATTAGGATAATTTTTAGTTTTTAAAACTCATGCAATATTCATACTTTATATTTTGAGTTTTATAAGCATTAATAATAATAAACATAATGCAATTGCGACAAGCTTAATCTAAAGACAGCTCATAAATATGAAAAACTATTTTGTTTAAGCAAATTATCGATGTTTATCATATTTTAATAGTTTATTCTGAAATGATTTTTGATGAAAAAGAATATGACATAATGCCCTAAAAAGGAAGTAATGTTGGGCAAGAATTTTTAATAGCTATATCTTAATCAATAATGATGTTATATATTTCCCCAAGTTTGGGATATTTACGTTTTGATAATATTAATCGATAGAAGGCAAGCAATATTTCTCATTACGAATATTTCTCCAATAAAGCCAATACTTCTGCAGTATCAGAGCTTTATTGTAAACAATCTATATATTTCTAACGAAAAGCGCATTCTGTCAAATTTTTCACGTATCATCTCTTTGCGCATGCACCAAAGTTTTTTGAAGGCTTCTCCCCTCAGAAAGGAGAAAACCTGAAGGATTAGCCCTCACCTGTTTAGCCTAGGGGGGATTGAAAAGGGTTGATTGAAACCGTATGGAATCACCATTGTATTGAAAGCATAGAACTTTTAATATATTTTTGCTCTGAGATTGAAAGCAAAAGCTTTTTTTTGAACTCATGTTTCCACTACTAAATATGCATATTTTTACGCAAATTTTAAAGAGTGCTTGGATGCAGTTAACATTAGATAACAATATTTTATTATGAAATTTTTACACGGGCTTTAAAACCGTTTTATTTAGCACTAAAAAAGATTTCAAAGTGTTCGGGCAATAAGAATTTTCTATTTTAAGACTATGAAATGACCATACGTAAACAAGAAAATGAGCGCTTTTATCACTAAATATCAAAATTTTCTCGTGAATTTTTCAATTTAAAATATAATTTCATACAAAATTTTAAAGAGAGCTTCGAAACAGTTATATTTGTAAAAGATTGAAAGGTCAGAGAGTTCGGAAGATGAGAACTATTTTTTATTGCTATGTTAAAGTAGCCGACGCGAAAACAAACAAAAATAAGAAAACATTTCTTTTACAACTAGATAATAATATTTTCTCAAGAAAATTTTTATACGGGCTGTAAAACCGTTTTATTTACCACCGATAAAGATTTCAAAGTGTTCGGACAAAAATAACTTTTTATTTTAAAACTATGAAACGACACTACGTAAAAGAACAATAAATGAGCGCTTTTATCACTAAATATCAATATTGTTTCGCGAATTTTTCTTTTAAAATATAATTTCATACAAAATCCGGTTAAAGATATAAAATAATAACATGTTGATGTTTCTTTTTTAATTTATTATCACGGGTAACGCCGGGCGGGAGTCAGCTAGTCTCAGCATAAAGCTAATACCTATTTCTGTTGCAATTGTGGCATTTCATTGCAAATATTTTATTGTGAATATAATTTTTAAGCAATACTGATATCTCATCGGAAATATCTCCAATGAATGTAATATCGGAGAACTATTGGTCAAAAAGATGACCAATATGAGCAATATTTGTTTTCTATTACGATATAATTATTATTTACAAATACGATTACACTGTTTGTTCGCCAAAAATAATTATTGTTATTTAAAGACAAAAAAATTAAGAAAAACCAAGAAAACTTGGATGCAGCGGCATCTTAAGCTTAAAATATACAAGTATACTTTAATATATATATATATAGTCTGACTATTATTGAACTAAAACGCACTAAAAAGGTAGAAAATATATTTTCTTTCATTTAGTGAGAAAATGAAAATTTTCTAAATCAATAATAACTTCCATATATTTTATTTTATCATACATATAAAGGATGATTTTTTTTAAGTTATGAAAGTGAAACCCTATAACAAAAGAACCACTGATTCAAATTACCTGAAATTTCACCAGTATGCTCCCAAAGCAATGGGATTTTTTAGGTGCGGTTGAAAAAAAAACTTAAAATCGCAGGCGCTGCATATGCAGTAAAGTCGGGAGATGAGCCTGCACACGATACACGCACAGTGGCGCTAAAAACGTGAAGCACACTCACCTCGTGTTCATTATTCTACTAATATCCTTGCAATGAATGTGCCATTCACGGACCGTGCGTCGTTAGTGAAACTGTGTTATTAGAATAATGACAGCGCATCAACTGCTCTTAGGATATTCAAGACACTTAAGAATTTAAGAAAATGTCCAATGGCGACAGTTGGCGTACGAAACAGGGTTTCTAAAAGTACCGTCCATTGTTTTCCTCCCACTGACGATATTCTTTGTTTCTGTTAACTTACAGCGCCATCTGTCGGTGCGATTTTATTTTTTTTCTAACCACGCCTAAAAAATTCCCATATATTTTCATTCAATTAGTGAGAAAAATGGAATTCATATCGAATATTATACCTGCAGTCAGTACAAGTATACATTAATAATATAAATAAAATAAACAAAAATCTGGCTGTATTTCCCTAAAACGCGCTAAAAAGGTAGAGAATATATTTTATTTCAATTAGTGAGAAAAATGGAATTTTTCTATATCATTAAAAATTTCCATATATTTTACTTTATCATGCATATACAAATTTCTATTACACGCTTCTTATAAGGTATATTTTTTGATAAAATTCCTTTTTTGTCTTTTGTGAAAGGAAAAAATCTAATTATATTTATTTTATCGGAACAAAGATTTACAATCCTGTATTTTATTCCTTGATATACATTTATGGTTAAGTACAAATATATGCAAGCGATTAATGAATGATATAGTAAAAATATCATGTTTCTCCTAATTGAAAATAACTAGTTATATTGGACCAATATAAGGCGTAGAAATTGAGATTTTCACAATTACTTCCAATGAAATGACTATATTAGTAAAATATTGGTTTAGATTGGAAATATTTGTGAATAAATGTCTCTGTTACAGAAGTTTTGGCTTTATAAAAATATATATTATATTGGAAATATTTAGCGTCCAAATTTGTACCACCAATTAATTACCAATTAACCACCAAATTTGTAAAACAATCGGCTTCATCATGGAAATACTGATAATGGAATTGACAATATTTGTAAAAAATAAACACCTCAATGTTATAGCAAGATTTCATACCAATATTGTCAATATTGGCTCTAATATATAATGGCGAATGCATAGCTATGAAAAGCCATATTGATCCGATATCGATTTACTAATGTGGTATAATGAAGTGATTTCAATATACATAACATTTTGAAGTTAACACTTTTATAAAGTACAGTATTTGACGATTACTTGAAATTTTAACTATTTAAAATTTTCTGTGCTATTACTTTACATGAATTTTTCATCTTTCTGATTAAAGCTTCGTTTTAAAATACATGTACATAAAATACTTCAATGTTTGGATAGTTAAAGGAAAGTAATAGTATAAATCCAACGAACCAGAAAATTAGTTTCATGTCTATTGAAGCATTATGCGACAACTAACTGAATATTTGTAAAATTAAAAAACTACGCAAAATATCAAAGAAAATATTTAAATCAAGGATTTCAAACAAATTAAAAGTATCTATCGTTTATAATTATACATATTATTTTCTGATTTATAAAGCAATTTAAGGGGAAAAAAAACATAAATTCCTATTTCTATTTTTTCATTTTGTTTTTCCATAATTTAATGTTTAATAAAAAAAAAAAATTAGATAAATAAAATAAAATAGACATACAGACTTGCCAAGTCTCCGGCTTTTTGGATACCAGTAATTTAATGCAGATAATGTTGTTTTGTTTAATCGGAGCATTTTGCGATTTAACAGAACAACATTTACTCTAAAATATTAATGGTGTGCAAAAAGCCGATGACTTGGCAACACTGGACCTATTAAAGCGAATAATATGATCTTAATTCATTATTTTTTATATAATTTACAGTTTATACGATATTTTGTGTTGAATACCACTAACTACGTAATTATCGAAATGAACTATAATGTTGGATTCAAATATTTGAAGAGCTTATAGAAACCGATTTCTGTTAAAACAAGTTGGAAATTGTACGTCAAACGTTACAAACGAGGTGCGTTCGTACGCACGTTTTAGAATTAAATTCATGATATCCCGTGCGTAGAACGGGTTAAACAGCTAGTTAAGTATATATTTTATGATACTGTTCATACAAATATCTTAACTAGTTATATAAATATTCAGATATATATGTATCAGCTAGTTATATAAATATTCAGATCTTGATGATTTTTAATTCTGTGAAATGAATTATATCGTCTGCAGCTTAATTTCTGTCATAAAATAAGTATCTCGGTCGCTTGACGATTTAACATCCATCGGAAGCTCCTATAACAAAAAAGCACCGATTTAAAAAAAAAAATCAAATTTCTTAATAAATATTTTTATTAATATCTCCTAAAGTTTTGATTCGATTTTAATAAAATTTGAAATGTCTCGACAAAATTCTGCAAAGATAATATATTTTAAATTGCAAACCATTTGGTTGGGTAGTTTTTGCGTTGTTATATGCGGACAGACAGACAGACGGACGGACAGACAGACGGACAGACAGACAGACAGACGGACGGACAGACGGACGGACAGACGGACGGACCAAACGACGACTATAGGTGCTACGTATTTATATAATTACGAACGCACCTAAAAAGCATAGTTTACAACAAATATTCTTTTCGAAAATTAATTTTAAAGTACCGCATATACTCGCGTATAAGCCGACCTTAAAATTCGAGAAAAATAACATGTTCTTACGTTTGGATAGCAGTATTTCCATATTTAAAGCTTTGCCTAATTTAACTTCAGAGAATTATTAGGTATTCTGCTATTAAATAACTTATAAAAAGAAAGTTAAAAATATTGTTATAAAACGGAAGGACATGTTATTAATCTCGAATTTTGGAGTCGGGTTATACATGAGTATATACAGTATATATATATTTTTTCGAATTTAATTTTTGAAAAAAAATGTATGAACAGTAACCTATGAGGTTTTAAACAGGAATCAATTTTTAGATTCTTCGAATATGCGTATCCAAAATTACAGTTCATTCCGCTAAGTAGGTTTTGAGTTACGCTTAAAACACTATATAGTCTCTTTTGCAACAATTAAAAATGGATTTAGCAATAATAGAGCGAAACTTTAAACTTGCATGATTTTTAAACTACTTAACCGAATGTCTTCCAGAATTCGGAGGTAACATTTTCCGAAGAATCTAAATATGATGTCCAAAATTATATGTGAGTTGTGAAAATTTTAAAGTTTTATACAGTCTTTATATGATAACGACAACTAAGCAAATTTTGAGTATAGCATCAATTAGTAGATAGTTAGTATTTATTAGTAGGCTATTGGTACCAACAACACCTTTATGCTGTGATTTGCGGCAGAGATAGCATGGGTGGTGTTCTCATTATTTTGGCCGATTTGCTTCATCATATAGATGTATGTGTAACACACATAGATTAATACAAGGGTCACCCTGAAAGTTTTGCAATAAAATAAAATTGGCAAGTGGGGTAATAAGTGGCGGTTGCTTAATTGTTGGTCAAATTTTCCCGCCAACTCCTTGTCACAAGGCTACCAGGGCTATTTGAAAGTCCATATGCAGAATCCGTCACACTATGCATTTTTCCGCAATGATTTTTTATAATTATAAAGAAGATTTAAATGGAAAAGACTGTTTTAAAAGAATACCAAAGGCTTTCATACGCAACAATATTTAGATGGTTTTGAGAATTTAAGCTTGGAAAATCTGATTTCAAAAATGGTGCGCGAAGTGGAAAGCCCTCAATGGCACCCTAAAATAAAAATGCTAAAAAAACCGAACCTAATTTTAAATGATAACCTATATATTACATATCAATCTATTCAGCAGACTCAGAATATTATATCGGCAACAATTTTTTAAGCTGCTACATGAATATTTAAATGAGAAGAAGTTTTTTTTTACACTGTTAAAAATAATCTGAAATTCCGGGTATTTTTTTCCTGAATTTCGCAGAAGTCCCTTTTTACGACAAAAGGGCATTTTCCATTAAAAACAGAAAATTTCCTCATGTTTCCTGAAAACAACGGAACAGACGGAGAAGAAAGTGGCCAACGGAGATATTCCGTTATCTGCTGCATATTTATTTTCAATGTTTAAAAAACTGACATGTTGCAGCACAGAGAAACTAAAGATTCAATAAATTAAAATTTCGAGTTTATGTAAAATAACAAAATAGTTCTTTCGAATTTAAAAAAGCAACAATTACTTTTCCCATGCTTTTAAAATTATTAGCAATTTATTTTTTAAAGTTATAAAAAAATATAAGATAAATTGATTTTACTCAAAAAAGCAACAAACAAAAATAATGCTTTCGAATTAAAAAAAATAATAAATAGTTTTCTCATTCCTTTGAAATTATTCGCAATTTGTTTTTTAAAGTTGTAAAAAACACTTTGACTGAAAATATATTCTAACCGAACACATGTAAAATATATATAATACTTGAAAAAAAAATCGATTTTATCAAAAAAGCAAACATACTTCATAGAATTTAATTCAAAATATAATATTCATATTTTACATTTAATAATCAAATTAAGAATATATATAATTCATGTTTTAATCCTCTATTAACACTAAAGTTTTCAGTCATAATCGTATAACAAAATATCCCCAATTAATTTCAAAATTACCAGGTTTCTAAACGCCAGATTGTTTAAGTTCCATGCTGTGGTTTGAAGAATCAGATGTATCATCGTTTCAAACTCGTATTCTTGCAAAGGCACACTGGTCTTGCGGTAACACAGTTGGCTCAAGGCGCTATCGTTTCTGGTTCGAACCCCAAGGTCAGCCGGAAATTATTCTTGAAGTATATCAAATATTAAGTACTCCCGTTATAGTCAACAGATGGCAGCACAAACAGAGAGGTAACTTTTTTAAAACCGAGGTCATTCATAACGGAAAGTTACCGTTTCTTCAAACGGAGATTTTCCTTCTGTTATCTTTCAAAACGGAAAATCTACTAACGAAACAGAAAAAGTCCGGCAAATTTACTGCCAGAACTTTTACCGTGAATTAACGGATTTATCTTTAAAAGTGTACAGAATGACGCCACATGAGCAGACCGAGGAGCAAAAGCAGAGAAGAGTGCCAAGGTGCCAAGAAATGTTGGTAAAATTTGATTCTGGCACCTCCAAACGTATTTATGAAGTTGTTACGGAAAGTTAAACATGGATTTACCAATTTTATTCACGACTTAGAAGACAATCTTCAGTTTGAGTGTTCAAAGTTGAAAGAAAATCAAGCAGCCAAAGAGCATTAGGAAAAAAATGGTGGTCGCATTTTCTTCCAAAAGTGGCCATATTACCTCAGTACCTTTCAAAAGAGAGAAAAACAGTTACTGCCTATTGCCAATCGTTATACATAGATTTGTCTACCAGAGGTCATTAAAAAGTTGGGAAAAAAGCGATCAAAAACAGGGATAAGAAGCATTCTACTTCACCATGGTAATGCCTCAATTCATTCTGCTTCAAAAACAAATGATTTTTTCCAAACAAATCAGATGCAATTGGTTGGGCATTTGTCATACAGCCCTATCCTTGTTCCTTGTGACTTTTATTTGTTTTAAAAGTCGAGGAAAGTGTTTGTGGTACAATATTTACAAGTGTGAATGTTGCGTTAGAGTGCTATATAAACATCCTCAAAGCCTTGATGAGTGAAACAAAATATTTGAAATCCTGTTTCAGAAAATCAATACGTGTATTGAGGGCAAAGGTGATTAATTTGACAAAAAATAATTTTTTTATATGCTGTAAAGTTTTGGTATTCCAAAACTTTCAGAGTGAAACTCGTACATTATTTTTCGATGGCGTCATACGACAGCATTCAATAAAATATTTTTAGAACGCAAACTTAAAAGAAATTTATGCAGATTTAATCTAGACGTATTTACTTATTGAAATTTGGCCTTTCATATGTAGGCATTTAAGCCAAGTATCATTGATAGTATTTTATTCTCATTTTCACTGCATTAATTTCGACGTTATGTAAATTTAAACGAAAATTCTATGGTTGCAAATAAGTTGGTCGGCTGCTCATTTTGCATATTTGGTTATGGGCTTTGTGGACAATTGTAAAATGCCTTTCGCTACGCCTACGGTTTTGTCTAAAGGATTGTCCCCCTTAGAAGACTTGTGACGATTTTCGTCGAAAGTTCCCATAGCTTCCCATGTAAGAGCATTTTTCGTAATATTGTTTAGCATTTCTGATGATGGTAATTTTTATGTATGGAATATAAATACTCAGTGGGAGACAGAAAATGTGTTCATTATACAGAGACTTGTACATTTCCATTTATGGCTCATGTGGGGAAGAATGTTGTTATCTTCATTTAAATGAAAATCCATTGTGGTCCTGTATTAATTTATATCATGTATTATTATTCCTGATATATCTCACCAATACCAGAATTTAGACTAACCCGTTCTATTTATTATACTCAATTGAGACTTAAGTTTAGTAAACGCATCTTATACACTATCAATGTGAAAATTTCTTTGTAATGTAACAAGCATACAGTACATCGCTGTATCCCCATGAATGAATTTTACATATTGTCAATTTATAAATAATTTCAGTAATGTGTAGCAAATATGAAATATTGCCTTTGAAATTTCTGAGACCCAGTGACCAGCGTTGTTATATTGATTAGATAGGTTATCTCTTTCATACTTAAAGCTACATAAACCGTTATGAGTATAGGTGATAAAGTGTCATATAATGCAATTATGTTTTTTTTTCGAATACGTTTTCACGATATAAGTTAAAAAAACGTATCACATTGTAATGAAAATTATCCTTTTCTCAAAAAAACAGTTTTAGATGAAGAAATATTTGTCTTGGCAAAATACATATGTTTCCACAAGCTTCACAGCTCTACTATTTCAGTTTTATCACCAAAAATTTGTTTTGACCAGAAGTAAAAGAAAGAGCAATAGTATTTCATGAAACAACACGGTTATAAAGAATGATTGGGAAGCTTTTACGAAAAAGGTTAAACAAGTTATGAAACCAGACGACAACCAGTAATAACTACTACGGTAAAAATGGATTTAAACTCGTATAGCAGACAGTAGTTCCTGACAAAAGTGGCACTTTTGGTCTGAAGCCCAGAAAATGACTCGGGCAATAGAAATATTTACTGACTTACCATAAATAAATTGACACTATGTGCGGTTTCATCTCTTTATTGGCGAGTAAGCCTCCAGTTCGTTGGCTAACTAATCATGCAATATGGTATACTAGGATTTCAAGAACGGACAGTATAAATATAAAACATGTAGAAAAAAATTTATGTCACAGAACGACGTTAGTAATATATATCATTTTATACCACTTGAATAGTAGCAGACAATACAGCCAGGTGCGGTTTCACACATTGCTAACTGTGGTATTTAAACGCAATTTTTAGCCATTACATTTTCCTACAACGAATGAAATATAAACATTTAATTTTGTATGTGCATTCGTAGTAAAAATCTTAATTTTCCATTTCTGGTCTATGTACACTAAATAAATCACGATAGTTATGGATTTAAAAAGTAACATTATCAATATCTTCCAGCTGATATCCCGTGATAGTTACCACTGTTTAAAAATCACGTTTATTTTGTTCCGTGCCCTCCGATCACTTCAGAATAATCATAAATAAAACAGAAAAAATCACAGATGATCCTGATTCAAAGGTATACCAATGTCTTCCTTTAAACAAATTCTCTAAATCCACTGCGAGAGGTATCAGTGACTATCTTTGTAGATTTTCACGTCCCTCGAGCTTTGGTAAAATACGACCGGGTCGGAAAAATATGACTTAAGACCCAGGGCCTGACTCGCTTTTGGGTGTCCGGCTCCGAAGCTATTGAGGAACTGCGGCTCGTCCCTAAGTGTAAATGTGGTTGCCTCCCAAGAGGGTGGGAACTACCGCCAATCGCAGCGACCTATGTCGTCATTCACTTGGGAAAATGGGGTTAGTCAGCAGGTGGCGGCACCCCCACCCACCGTAGATCATGGAGGAACTCCCCTGGTCGTGCTCGCTAAAAATTTTCCAGAACTTGGGTACGGCGGTTGACGTGCCTGACAGGGGCCTTCAGTGGCCTGGCGGCACAACTCAGTTTAAACAAATTCTCTAATTTTTGCATTAACCCTTTATGATAATTTAAAAAAGAGAAAAATATTAAATTTACTTTTTCTGAAGCCACCGAAATCCGACATTAGCCATTTTTCAAAAGGAACAGATCTATATATGTCAGGTGTCGTCAACTTTGATACTAATGTGGGGTCATTTGTATTCGTTAAATACCATAACATGCAGAACATCCCCATTCACATATAGCTATATAACTATGTGTGCATACGCAGTTATCATATTTCAGAAACCTACAAAATTCCGCATATAAATGGATACATATGTAAATTTGGGAAATATTGCAAGTGAATGAAAACAAAACTTCTTTAAAGTGATCCTGATACAAAACATAAATTAAAACTGTCGTCTTTTTCAGCGCGAGGGAGTCTCGACTATTTTCTTCTCAACAGATGGCATAAGAAAAATAACTGTGCAGACAAAAATTGAAATATTTCCATCAAAACCAATATTTATTACCCATGAGTGAAAAATATGTATTTACGCTGATGATTTCTTTTGTATGGGACTTAAACATAAAGTGTTGTGCAAATTAATTGGGAGAAGGTGAATAAAATTTTGCAATCAGAAGTTTAATCCTATAAATTTCTAAAATAGTTTTAGAAAACTATTCTTCATCTTTGTACATATAAAAAGTTTGATTGACATCACAATCTCCAGGGAAAATTCTTGCTCGTCAAACAGTTCAGACCAACAATAAATTTAATAACAAAAAACAATATTTGTGATCGCAATTTATTATGTAATCCTGGAATAATTCTGTAAATTTTACAAATAATTGTACTTTCTAAGTGGAACTTTCTAGGCCAACTTATGAAAAATTCCAAGTAAATATCTTGAAAGTTCAGAAACTTCGTTGCTCTATAAGTGAGGAGAATTTACATTTTAGGTACTTTTTAAATTACTTTCCTGTAAAATTGCTTGTTGATACCCTAAATACACTTCAAAATGATTTTTTTCTTGAAAGGATGAGTTCAGACAATTCGTCGGTTGCTGGAACTTGGGGTTAGTTAGGCCCAAGAGGAACCTACTTGGAACCAAATAAAGAATGTTTTATATCGGTCCTCAGTATACTGTGTTACCAGTTCGTGCTATTATGTGTACATTATTAGTGAATTACGTTAATACTTTAAAAATACTTTCAAGAACTGATTGAAAATACTTTTACGTTTTGTGTTTAAGTAGCACCCAGAGTGTAAGAATCCCGATTTACGGTACTTAGAACGGAAATTTTAGAAAATGTATGAAATCTTAAGTTTATCTGTCTTGCCAAAGTATACAGTTACATTTGCACACAACTATATTTAATGTCATTAAAAACCAAACCAAAAATTTCCTTATGATTCCTTTTTTGCAAAAGAATATAAGTGTGAAGTACATATAATTCACACTCATTAATGAATGACATAATGCAAATGAGTTTTTAATGAAAGGAGCTGTAAAACTTTTAATTTTACATCTCCGTTAAATTTTAAAATGTCGTTAGGTTTTAAAATTCCGTTAAAATGATGAATCTTGTGCTAATTAGTCTTTGAAGCGTAATGAGTTATCGAGACAAGAAACTACTTTGCGGATCATTAGTTCGTTATTTCTGAAGTTTATGAAAGTTATAAAAGTATTATCTACTTGCATGAAGTAGAGTTTAATGTTTGTTCAGCTATAAAACTGTTTATGCGGACTAGATAATCGTAATAGTTCAACCAGAAAACTTTGAAATACAGTTAAAAAAAGGCTAATTTAATTCATGATTTAATCTTCAAAATAGGAAATATGGAAAGGAATTCCTGCCTTAAACGAGGGTTTCATAGTATCAGCCAAAATAATTGAAGACATTTATAAAATATGATATACACAAGAAGCACACAGCCTGTTCAAAAAGGAAATTTCATTTGTTCCTTTAGCCAGTTTTACTGTATAAATATTTCTACTATTGTATATTTATTAAAAAATTAATGCAATTTAAATTTATTATTTCTAAAATAAAATAATTTTTTAGAATGCACAAAAGCTTTTCAGATTGCTCACAAAAAATGCTTTTGATGTAAGAAAATAAAATAAACACGATAAATAAACAATGTTTTTATCTATCATCTTAAAGGAATATACTTAATTAACATATTTGAATTTCACGAACTGTTTCTTTATTTCACGCAGCTATACTTTGAAACTAACAAAAAGTCACTTATAAGAGTGATATTTATATATATAAATACATTACAGTAACATTTTTCATATTATGTACACTTTTTACCATACTGAAACAATAAATATTGTAAAAGATCCCAACAGTTGGCGTTCTAACGATTTTTGTTTAGTTGATTTCTATTAAAACTCGTTATCATTTGTGTTCAAAGACATATGAATATACATTTGGTATATGAATAAAATAAAACAATCAAAATTAAAATCATTTTGTTAAAATGTTCTTAATATCATTATGCTTCACATTTACTTACAAAAGACCGTTGTATTTTCGGGTTCTATTTCATACCAAGCTTAAATATCTGTCGAAATTTGCCCTAAAGATTCCCCAATATAGCAGAGACATGTACAAAAATGTAATGTAATCTTGTCGTAAGCGAGGATTCTGAAATTATTTTTTATTCCTCAAAAACTATTTGAATAAAGTACAATAACAAAGCTAAAAACACAATTGTTTTCCAAAGTTTGTGGAAATGTTTATGAAATTAAGTTCCCCATTGATGTCCTTAAATATCGATTCAGTCAGTTGTGTGTATTTTAAAAACCGATTACTTTCTGTGGTTTTTAATGTTTCGTCAACATTTTTGAACCTATTAGAGACGTGTACAGGAAAATAATTAACTATGAAGTTTTAATGAAGTTTTCTAAGTGTTTCAGTCTTTTTTTCCAAAGAAAATAGCATCACTATACATTCACTCAAGCAAAAGCTTCTCTACAAAATTGCACAGGAATTCTAAATAAAATTATGATATTTTGTGTTTCTATGATATGTAATTGATACTTTGTTGTTTGAATTGATCTTAAATTTTTCATCTCATATAATGAATATAATTTATATTTTAGCTTATTATCAAATTGTTTGCAGTCGCAGTACTTGATGCACTTTGACTGAAACTTTGTAGAAATATTTATGAAATATATTTAAAGCAAATTCCTTGCTTTTAAAAAAATCGAAAATATTATTATGCACTTTTAATTAAACCTCATTTATCCAAGCAAACTTTCAATAATTTTTTCAAAATTATTACATTTGTGTATTTCGTGTCCGCACAAGTGTGCGCACAAATAATGCGAAGATATTTTTTTCAGTAAAATATAATCACAAATTATATTTTACAGAACTGTGTTCATACTCTCATTTTCTAAAAACGCAGTAATGATAAAATGCAAAAAAAAAAAAAAAAAAAAAAAAAACATATGACTCAAGAAAAAATTCTAATCTTTAGAATGAACAAATAAAAACCTTTATATTCCATAAATGTATAGCATTATCCGTTTCAAACATTCAAATTCAAAGAAATCGCTGCCGGCCAAATTAACTACACCTGTAGGAAACTTAGAGTCATATCAAACTCAAACTCTAATATAAAAAATGCCACTTGTATATCTCTCAACCTGCAACGCGATCGAAATTAAAACTCATTCTCCCATCCTCGCATATCCCTTACCAAAAAACTTATTTTTCCTTTACATAAAAAAAGTCCATCTCGATGCAACTAATTTCACGAAATCATATATAGTCCAGTCAAATAGTCAGAAAAAATGGCCGATAGATGCAAAATATCTGCTAGAAGATTTTATGTTTTTAAACTGTTTATGGGGATGCTAGTAACAGGAATTAATGGTTTCCCAACAAAATATCTCGAGGCTAAACTTTTTAAAGCCCAAAAAACCACGAAATTTTTGGACTTTTTTCAGTTTTTTTCCTTGCAACTCAAAATGTATAAACTTTTTGTGTACCATACTTTGTCACAAAAAGAAAGATCATTAAATGTTCTTCAAATTTCATTCTAAAAACTTTTTTCTAAACTCATTATTAAGCGTGCTACGGTTTTTTGAAAATGACACTTTTTATTCAACTTCACAGAAAGTGGCCTGTTTTTC
Organism: Maratus michaelseni; assembly: GCA_963931845.1. Classification (NCBI taxonomy): domain Eukaryota; kingdom Metazoa; phylum Arthropoda; class Arachnida; order Araneae; family Salticidae; genus Maratus; species Maratus michaelseni. Next base: position 326,300,560 of record OZ007588.1, read on the forward strand.
GCCAACTATCCCGAAAAAATTTCTTTTCGCCACTTACTGTGGAAAGGAAAACTTTCATGGAAGATTTTAGCGAGATAGACTCTGGGAATGATTTATATGAAAAAAAATATGCGATGAAATATTGGCATACTAGGAAGTAGGTTTTGAAGTTTCGGAACAGCACGTGGATGCCTCATTGATAAAGACAGTAATGACTCAAACAAACTGCGAGATTGGTTGTTAGTGCATCCTCCTTTTTCCAAAAGTGATTATGTAATGTCCATCAGTAGTGGGATTGTTGGAGGGGCTGACGTTAACTGCTATTTCGCTAAAGAAAAGGGACAGATGGGAGTCAGAAGAATTGTTGGAGATAATTTCAAGAGTGTGAAATTCAAGGAAAAGAATAAGGTAGTAACTTTGGCTTCTGTTGTCAACAGTTTAAAATTCGGAAAAATTACAGTTACTTCTGTTGATCCATTGACTCTCTTCCAAAGGGTTTGTTTAACGAAGCAGAGTGATGAAGACGTGCAGAGTTTACTAACATAAAGAATTTTCTCCCTATCCGATGTCTCTGTTCTCCGACGAAGGGATGAGAAAATGCAGAAAATACTCGTTCTACAATGCATTCATCCCATTATCAATTTGGATCTCATCGGAAAAGATAAGTTTTTTGTTGTTGACGGAGGGTATCTTCTTCACAAAGTAAGTTGGCTTCGAAATGTTTCCTTCAAATATATTGCTACAAGTTACGTTTCTTACATTCAGAAAAATTTTAGATCACAGGTCGCCGTTGTATTCGATGGGTATCAATCTGAGGTGGAACTGAACGGAGCAAAAAGTGCAGAAAGATTTCGTCGATCTTGAATGCACACTTCTACGGAAGTCATATTTGCAGCAGAAATGTTAAACAGAGTCCCCCCAGGACAAATTTCTGGCCAATGACTGAAACAAGAACCACTTCATTTCATTACTGAAAACAAAGTTTAAAAATTACAAAATTCAAGTTGACCAGGTAGAAGAAGACGCTGATGTCATGATTATTACCTCATCCATTTCAAGAATTAAAACTTCTGAATGTATCGTAATTGTTGGAGAAGATGTTGACTTTCTCGAGATCATGACGGGCTTGGGAAAACAACACAAAAACTTGTTTTTCCAAAATCAGGAAGAGGTAACATCTAAACCAAGTGGTTTTCAATTATGTCATACAAATACAATTACAACAATGTTGTGCTCACTCATGCAATCAGCGGGTGCGATACAACATCCGCTCTTTTTGGACAAGGAAAATTAAAGTTTTGTAACACGTTGAAAAAACATGATCAGCTTGAGGAAATAGCCTGTGTGTTCAATAAATCAGAGACTATCCATCAAAAAATCATCAAAGCGGGGAAAAAATTGATTATCGCACTGTACAGTGGATACATAGGCACCACACAGACATTGAATATCTTGAGGTTCCAGTTATTTGCTAAATCTCCCACAAAAAGCAAAATCCATCTTGCAAGACCACCACCAACGCAAAAGGCTGCGCAGCGGCATTTCCTCCGATTTACCATCAGATGCAAGCTTGGCTGGGAAACAACATCCCTACTGAAAAATGGGGATGGGTTCGCAGGTCTGACGGTCTCTTTTAGCCAGTCCAAATGGGACAAAACCCGACACCCGAATCCTTGCTGCATGATGTTTGATGTAGCTGTAAAAAAAGGTGCAGTAAAGCATGCTCTTGTCAAAAATCAGAACTGAAGTGCTCGGCAATTTGCAAAAACTGTAACGGACTGCGACAATGTAGATGACTGTCAACTGCGACAATGTAGATGACATTATTTACCCAGAAGAAAAGGATAATGAAGCAAATGAATGTCTGGGAAACTATCGACCAAACCACCAACGCGGATGACTTTGACGACCAGATTGATGATGTCGCAAGAAGCTCGAAGAAGATCAAAACTGTTGAAGAACAAGCAACCTGCTCGTCTGCTCCTTAAGCTGATGTTGACGAACCAGACCCATCAACCCACAAGCGCTCCAGATATTACTAAGTATAATAAAAATGTTACTGTACGTATTTTTTACTTACATTTATGTAAATATCTACTATTAATGTTCTCCACTTAAGTTCTAAATACGAAATATTTTACAATCTTGTCAATTTTTTTACAATATTACCGTTTCAATTAATCGTTATAGATATCATAGAAATACCTGTAATATAAACAAGTTACATTAAAGAGGATAAAATGAATGAAAAATGGTGTCAAAAGTTGGTTTTTGCGATTTTTCACAAAGTTGAAAAAAAAGTGTCATTTTCAAAAAGCTGTAGCGCGCTTAGTAATGGGTTTAGAAAAAAGTTTTTGTAATGAAACTTTAATGGTCTTTTTTTTGTAATTAAGTATGGTACAAAAGAGTTTATAACTTTTGAGTTATAAGGAAAAAACGGAAAAAAAGTCTAAAATTTTCAAGTTTTTTTGGCTCTAAAAAGTTTAGCCTCGAGATATTTTGTTGGGAAATCATTAATTCCTGTTATTAGCATCCCCATAAACAGTTTAAAAACATAAAATCTTCTAGCAGATTTTTTACATCTATTTTTGACTATCTGACTGGACTAATACATGTGCCCAGCAAATTACAATTTTCTAATTTATGTTACTGTAAAGCATTGGAAATAAAGTTTTCTGCGCGCTGAATTGATAAAATCAACAATAACGACTATTTGAAACCAAATAACTGTCTCATTGTTATACGGTTGCTCGAAATTTCACCAGGTGCAGCAAGATAAGCAAACAGATATTTTTGTGGAAGCTTTTCGTGATGCACATGACTAATGAATGAGAGAGAGAACGAATTTAATCTCTCTCTTCCTCATGAAATTAGATGACAACCGATAGCACTTGCTAGCCAATGAGTATCTTGAAAGGATGGAATTTTTATTGTGGCTTCATTTGTTTATGGTCTTGTTTCTTCATTTTAGCTTGGACATTTTAGTAGTCGTTTAAATAGGGGTTTTTTTATACGAATCTACCTTTTTTTTATTTTTCTTTTAAAGATTTATTAAGATAGAAAACAAATTTTGGTAAATTAATTTTTATTGCGGTTGGAATATGCATTTCTAAAATAGTATGTTTTTGGCGTTTTTTTTTTCTATTATTCTTTAGGTAATGTGTTCCATAATGATCAGGGACTTTCCGTTAATCTATTACTAAATAATAACCTATAAAACAATAACACTATTATTTATCCTAATCCGTTTAATAACGTCCATCTCTACAGAGCATCGTATCCAGTTCATATTTAATGCTGGTATAAAATGGGGTTAAGGCAATTATTAAACTCATTACTTGTGTCGCGGTATTTCGATTATTGTGCTAAATGTAATAATATCTGTAGCTGATTGACCGAACGTTAAAATCGTCATATGTTTCCTTTATATAAAGATAACATCATCAACTTCCATTACTGCATTTTTAAACACAAATGTAGAAAAATTTAAGTAACTCTAAGGACATTAAGTAGTCTTATTTAACTTTCAAGAGCGGTGGTCACAAATGTGACCACTTCATTTTCTAAGAAATTAGGTTGTAAATTCTGGTGTTAATAAATTATTTCACCATTTTTAGAACTGAATTACTCTGCGAATAAAAGGGTTAAACTCTATTTTTGACAACTTCATATATACTTGAATATCCATAGGTGCAAAAGTATGTTATTTGTATTTGCTATATCATGGCGATATCTTTGAAAATAACGGCATTATTGTCATAAATACTTTCCCAACATTGGGGTGTTTTCATTTTGCCAATATTGTCCAATATTATCAAGAAATGTTTCTCTATGGCTTTGCAAATATTTGCAATGTAAATGCAATTTTCTGATTGTGATAGGACTCAATGTCAGGACCAAATAATCCATTTATTGGATACCATTTTTTAAAACAGAAATCATCTTTATAGGATTTTTTTCTTGTAAATCTTGTATAAACCTACCTTGAAGTTTATTTCTATTAAAAATATTATAAAAGCATACCACGAAAATTATTCTTCAGAAAAGCTGGTATTTAAAAAACGGACGATATTATGTATACTTGTAGTGGCATTTTATTGCAAACATTTCCAATCCAACATTTAATCAATATTAGACGTTTATTGGAAGTATTTTCAATTGATGAAACAATGTGCAATATCGTTCTCTAATTTAGCCAATATAATCAATATTGGTTTGCTACGAGGGATCTCTTAATGAAAGACAAAAAATATTCATTGAGATGAATCATGAAAGAAATAAGAAATTCTTTCATTGCGATTTTGTGTGGAAACTTGAAAGGGATATTTCGGTACAAGTTAGTGTGATGCCAAAAACAATTTCGTATATATTATATTAAAATTCAGATAAAAAATAATTAAAAAGTTTACTGAAAAAGAAAAACGTATTTTTTGAAAAAAAATAATAATTTAATAATTAAACTTTATCTTCATAAATTGATATATATTTTTTAAACATTTAACAAAACTAAATGAAATCTGTATTTGCTAGCTTAATTATGTGAAGTACTTAAAATTCACTTTTAAAGAAAATTTTCCTTTATTTAAGCAAATTATATATAATAGATAATTCATACAATATAATAGCATATTAAAAGAAATAAATCTGTCACGTGCGAGTACAAATCGCTCTGAAAGGGTTCAGTAGATTGAATATATTAGTTACAATTTATTAATTAATAAATTCTTTCTACCCTAATTTTTACAGAATTTTAGTTTCAGTAGGTTCGGCAATAAGAGAGAGAAAGGGCATACTTTTCCAGTACCTTTGACGATATATCTGAAAATATAATACCTAAAATTAATACAAATACATTTTTGAATTTGATGTTACGAAATCTTTCAAACGATACCCTACAAGATACATAAAGAAAACTCTTTTTTCAAGTAACTTAATTAATATCTCAGTTAATTACTGACAATGTTTTTCGAAAATCATTATCAATTACCATTGGAGGATTCTGCGTCGACAGATGTCTCGAGGGCCTGTCAACGTCCCCGCTGACCGCCCGAACAGAAAAGTTTGTGTGTAACAGAAAAATGCGTTTTTTTTTCAAAAACTACGTTACCTGGGAAAATCTCTAGAGTTTTACAGCAAGTTTTATATAAACTTCTAACTACCCCTATTTTTTTTTATAATTTAAGTTACAGTAGTTTCGGAAATATAGGGGTACGGACATATATTTGCAGTGCATTTTGGACGATATCTCTGAAAATATCATACCTAAAATTAAAACAAATATATTTTTGAGTTCGGTAGTACGAGATCTTTCAAACGATACCCCACACGATATACAAAAAGAAAACTGTTTTTTTTTTCAAGTAACTTAATTAGCCCCCTAAATTTTTCCTAAACATATTTATGAATGGCTAATAATCTGAAAATATGTGGATAAAAAGGCTTTATAATTTCTCAAGTTTGACCTTTCCACGTCCCATAGTTTACCAGAAAAAAGACTCTGACAGACGGACAGACAGGAGTGATGTACGGGAGTGATTTTATAATGGATTCATTTTTACTTATTAAGTATAGAACCCTAAAAACTGATTTTCATTATAGATGTAACTTATCCTTAAAGTATAATAGAAGTTACCAATTTTATTTCTAAAACATTGTAGATGTAGCTTAACTCTCTTAAGAAGAAACATTTTATTGCTTGTTTTTAGCTTATCTGTTATCTGGATTTTTGAAAATGTCTTAAATTATAAGTAGTGGCAATCTGAATGATAAATGTGAAATGGAAGAGCCTATATTTTGTGAAAATTTGACTAGTCCTCCATGGATATGGCATATTGCTGCATGATACTAACATCAGTTATTATCAGTTATAAAATTTAATTCCAAAAGAAATTTTCTTTTATTTAAGTAAATGTTATATAATAGATAATTAATATAATATAATAGCACATTAAAAGAAAATAACTGATTTATATTATAGATGTAACTTTTCCTTAAAGCATAATAGGAGTAACTAATCTATACTAATATTATAAAGGAGTAAATATTGTTTGTTTGTTTGTTTGTTTGTAGGGTTTAATCACTGGAACTACCGAACCGATTTCAAAAGTGATGGTGGCAAATTGGTGCTGATAATCCCTGCTCCAACAACCTCTTTAATAAAAAGCTGTGCGTTGCTGACAACTGGGTTTTTCGCTAATTGTTGCCACAGATTAATCTCGGAAAATGAAACATTTGAAGTTACTGAAAAAAAATAATAGCTCGAATAGTATTTTTCAGAAAATTGTTAGACAAACTGCGTCTGAAAGGTAAACAATTTTATTTTTACTGATATAAATTTCAAATCTAATGATTATGCCGTTTTTCAAATATTGAATTTGAAAAATTACCAAATTTCACAATGGAGTACCATAGCAAAACCTTCATGCGTAAAAAGATAATGATAAAGGCGACGTGTCCTGGCGTGTATATTGGCTATAGCACGAGTCACAAATTATAGTAGCCTTAATTTTCTGCTAAAATATAAAAGTGAATTATGAAATGTCAATATTTTGTTTGATTAAAAGTTCGTTAAGAGAAATTGACCAGCGTAGCGGTCGTAGCTTGCTAGTCTTATATATACTAATTAAAAACACATAAATGTCCAAAAACATATACGTACCATTTTATAAAATACTTTACTGAAAGTGTTTTTATATACAAAACTGTATTTCTACATAGATAACCGAGCGCTTTCGAGCAAACTTTTGGTTATTTTCAGGGTTACAAATCAAAACGCAAACACACAAAAGACAAATGCCGAAAAACTAGTAAGAACATCGTTCACTGCTCGAGAATGGAACAAACCATTAAAACATGTCAACAGGCGTGGGAAGCACTAGGAGGGGTGTGATAATTATATTTCGTCTTGAACAATTCCTAGGAGTCTATACCATAATTTGTGAATATTTTAGGATAATGAACCGTTGCATGTTTTATCTTTTTTAATTACAATTTCTATGGATTCATTAATTATTCCTTGTTAAAAGGATGATGTATACTTAATTATTTTAGCTTGATCAAAATGTACTTTAACTGATTGATCTTGTTTTAATCTTGAAATTTCTGTTTTAGTTCTATTGAATTTTATATCTGAAATATAATCTTTTAAACGAGTTTTAAACTTTTTTAAGTTCATACCTATATAGTCTTTAACATTATAATATTCCTTACCATTTTCTTTTATTTCCATAGTGACTGGAGTTCTATAGATTCCTGATAATTCTTCCATCGATACAGGAGCAATCTTTTTATGTTATTACGTTTCAATTTTACTGGAGGGGATGCTATCAAATTTATATCATATTTCTTGAAATTACATTTTAATTTCTCAAAAAATTCAGAAACATGCTCAAATTTGTAAAATTGAGTAGGCTTTTCTACAAATTCTTGCTTCGTGTTATTCTGATATTTATATTGATAAATTAATTTATTGATTAACATCTCAGAAAAACCATCCTCCTTTGCTATAATTTTAATTTTGTCAAGTTCATCATTAATATAACTATCAGCATACACTGAAAATTCTTTACGGATGTTAAATAGATATGCAGCTAATTTATAATTTAAAGGTGATGAACCATCTTCGGATATTGTATTATTTGAACGTATATTTTTTCTATAATGAGATAGAAAATAGACCAGGCTGTGTATCGTTTCCAAGTGGTTCAGTTGGTAGAACGTCAATGCGCTATACTGATGACCCGGGTTCGAGTCCAGGTTTGGGTACTTTTTCACTATGTTGGCGTTACGCCTATTAAACAATTAAAATTTGATTATTATGAATATAAGGCGTGTGAAATGTTCTATAGAAAAATTTCCAAGGTATTAAATATATGAATTTATTCAATTATCGAAGCTGTTTTTTCTTTGATTTCGTGTTTGCCCCAGGGTTGGTGGCTCACGGAAAATATTCCATCTTGTGCTGCGTTTGTAGCCTTTCCAACATGTTATAGTAAGAAAATTCCAGGCTGAGTATCGTTCCCAAGTGGTTCAGTTGGTAGAACGTCAATGCGCTATACTTATGACCCGGGTTCGAGTCCCGGCTTGGGTACTTTTTCACTATGTTGGCATTACGCCTATTAAGAAATTAAAATTTGATAATTATTTTTAGTTTACATTCTCTTAAAAAATGTATTGTAAAATATACTTATGAGACTTACAATCATCCATATTTGAGACTTACAATCATCCATATTTAATAAATTATTACCAAAAAGCTGAAAATTTGCAATATTATTAATCCATTGAAATACTATTTTTTAAGCATTAGGGTTAAATATAGCCACCGAAACACACATACACAAACGGAAGTAGAAAAGAACACGCACTGAAATAGAAATTTTGAATTTATTACCTCCTCTCATGTGCATGCGTGCGGCACCTCATATAGTTCTATAGATTAATGGAGAAATGCATGAAGAAATATACGCAATTTGGAGAAAAAAGAAGGTAACTTCTTCTCCAACTAGTTGACTTTGACTATCATATAACACTTAACCTCGTGGTTTATTATCCTGATTTATTGGGCAAAAAAAAAAAAATGAAGAAAGCACATTCTCTCCCAAGCTAAAATCTTTCTTAAAAAAAAAAAAAAAAAAAACAGAAACAGATTAATTTTTCCTTCATAGTGTGGGTAAAATACCCAACTCTATTTTCGAAAGCAATTAATTAGCAGCTCTCTTCATCAGGTTATTGGTAGCGGTGAGTACTTACTCTGGCAACGGTAAAACATATTCTGCAAAGAGATTTTTAATTATTTCATGTAAAAGTGAAAAAGAAAATTGGATACGGTGAAGACCCGGAGTAATTAATTTGTGAATGAGAGAAATAAATATAAGGAATGTATGAGGGTTAAAAAAGTAGTTATTTGGAAAAATATGTTTGGATAATATCTAGGTAAAATGCAGAAAAAAATATTAACTTTATTAAAAAAAAAAAAAACCTGTGAAAAAAAGCAGTTTATCTCAAAAATATAGTTTTAGAAAAACAGAATATATTATAAGAATTATAATAATGATAATTCTTATTATTGTTTAAAATACATTTTATGAAGCATTACTTGGCAAAAGTTCATCGAAGCATTACTAACAATTGTTATGCTTAAATATCTAGAAAAATATTAAATTCAGATCTTTGGTCTGAGAAAACCTCTTATCTACTATTTTGTATGATTTTCAAGAAGCATTTCGGGCACTAATCCAAGGAACTTTTTTTTTCAAAGAATAAATTCTAGTTTATTTATTAATTTCCGATTTTTTGCTAATTCACTTTAGAGCTTTAATCTGTTAAACCCATTAGGAACGGAACTTGTTATTACTTAATGATTATTTTTTTTTCGAGTAGTAGCAGATAGATTACTTTGTTTCACTGCAGTATTTAATTCTTTAAAAATATATACTTTTTACAAATAATCATCAAAGAAGTGGTATTTTCTAATGTAAAAAAAAAAAAAAAAAAACCTTAAAAGTTAATTACATTTTTGTGTAAGTAAATATATAAGAAATAGAATATAAAAAGTGTCTTTTTAGAAATTCAAATAATTAAATATATATATATATATACGTTGCATTTTCTTGGATTGCAATAAAAATATATGAAAAAAAGAAACACAAGCATTATCCGTTATCAGATTAAAATGATCAGCAAAAAATTCTGTACATCGTAGCGATTTGAGGAAAATTACATATTTATTGAAAATTACATAATTGCATATTTATATTATATTTATATATACAAAGTTTACCATTTTTTGTGCCAGTTTTGAATTTTTGAGAACATGATTGCCGCCAGTATTTTTGAATAGTTACAGTTGCCTTACTTAATTGTAGAATGAAATATGGGAAAACTTTTTTTGGAATGACTGGCGGAAGTTAGCCGCTGTAGCAATGAGGTTCAGGCGACCGGAATTTTTCTAAATTTCGCTCTCTCTGTATATATATATATATATATGTGTGTGTGTGTGTGTAATCAAAATAGCAATTGATTTTAATCCACTGTGGCATGTAAGTCTCCACCAAACTTTTCCAATGTTTCCTGCTTTGTGCTATGGTGATCCATTTAACTCCAGACACTTTTCTGATTTCGTCACTCCATCTTAAGAGTGGTCATCTTCTTGATCGTTTTACATATCCAGGATATCACTGTACGATTCTGTACTCCAACTATTGTCTTGTCTTCTTGCAACGTGTCGAACTTGTTTTCATTTTAACCGTATTATTCTCTCGATGATTTCAAAAACTTTCATCTGACTTCTTACCCTGGTTATTCGTTTTCTGTCTCTTCTAGTTATGCCCTAGATACATTTTTACATACTTTGCTATGTTGTTTGTAATCTTTGTATCATTCGTTTTCTTAGCATCCATGTTTCCGCTCCATAAGTCAGTGCAGGCAAAACACATTGATTAAATACTTTTCATACCGCAAAGGGGCGTGTTATTCTTAAGAATAATGCTGTTCTTCCCATTCATTTCTTATGTTTCTGTTGATTTCAATCATTATGCTGTTGTCCAATGTCATTTCCAGTTCAAGGTACACATAACTCTGCACGTTCCAAATCTCAGTCATGTTGTAGACTTTTTTAGTTGCAAATGAAATGAATAACATCTTATTATTTTCCAACTTTATTTTTAATCTCACGTTAATGCTAGCTTCTGCCAAACCTCTAAACGCATTTTCCAATTTGTTATGGCATTCGCCAGGGAATAAACATTAAAATATCGTTCTCTAACCGTAAGTGACTTAGGTATTTCCCGTTTATTTGAATTCCTTTTTCTGCCTATTCAGCTTCTTTAAAATATTTTCTAAGACAGCAGTAAGAAGTCCATTCGAAATGGTGTCTCCGTATCTAATTCTTCTTCCATGCTTGATCTTTGATTTACCTCTACCCAAACAAATAGTATCTGTTACTTTCTTGTTAAACTTCTTTACGATATTGATGTAAGGTTTGTCTATACCAATGTCCTCAAGTGATTTTACTACTGGTAATGTGTAGATAAAATCAAACGTATTTTCATAATCTATAAAAGCGTGTCAGAAATGTAAATTAAGTTCGTTATATTTCTCAATGATTCTCGCTTACTGTTTGACTATGATTCATTGTGCTAAATCCACTTCGGAATCCTTGTTCACTAGTTTGAGCTGAGTCTATAACTTATTCAAGTATTGTCGTTAAAGCTTTAGTGAAGATTTAATTAATCAGTAACAAGGAAGGTCTCCATAAGCGCGTACTCAGAAAATTTTAAAAAACATACAGAATATTCTTTTCATGAGGATATACACGTCTATAAAAAAAAAAATTGTCTGCGGAACCTCGATATAACGTCCGTAAAAAAAAATATGAAAATTTCGTTTGTTTGGCGATTTATCACCGGTTGGCGACGGAATAAAATTTTAAAAAATACGGTTTTATGACAAATACTCTTTAACGCGTAAACGCCAACAGTTTTTAAATTTCTTTTAATTCTTCGACATCAGTTTTTCCCATGTAGTAATTCTGAGTTATTTAATGACTCCAAATTTGAGATTAGATAATGATAAAATTTCCGTACTAAAATCCTGGTATTGAAATTTAAAAGTTTTGTTCTGTTGCAGGTGATCTAGAAATAGATCGCTGGGCGATAATGGGTTAAGGAAAAACTTTTTCATGCTGAACTTGTTTATGTAAGTTTAACTGACATAATAAATAGAGTTGTATAAGTACAATTTTGTGTACATATTTATATGTACATATAATGAAATTTAAAGATCGTAATTTACGATTTAAAACAAAATTGAAATTTATTGAAATTGTTTCAAGCTCAAAAATAATCCCGATTCTGAACATTATCAATTCAAGGAAAAAGTATTGTTGCTATGGAAATGACTTCTTCGATATAGAAATGTATAACGAATGCGTTTGTCATCGGGCTTTTATTTTTAAAATGCATTTAAAATTACTTATGTAACCGGTGAAGCCGTTTAAATTAGAAAAAATCGTGGAATTGGAATAAAATAATAGCAAAATTCCATTCAATCGGTAATAAATAGAGAAAAAAAACGTGAATGATTTATTTAATCTGATTTAAATTAATATTACTGCAAACGTACAGAGATGAGATGAAAATGTTGAACACAAAATGCAAACGATTCTGAACAAGAGGGTATGGTATCATGAGCCCTAGAATTAACCCATTAGTATAATTTTTTAAGGTAATGACAATTTTAAGATTTCGAATTTTACAAAAATCTCATAGACATATTTAGAAATTTAAAAAAAATATTGTTGAAAATACAAAAATGATACAAAAAATAATAAACTTTCATCGTTTAAGTTTAAATTCATTAAGTATTGCGCATTCGAATAATCATTTTACAAGCAATTTCAAAATACATTAATACTAGAACTACCATCAGCCTTTATTTTGGCGGTTACCAAATGAATATATTCCGATTCAAACCAGAAATTTTTTTAAAAAATAAATTAAATATAAAACTTACAGAAATACGTTAAATGAATAAGTTAAATAGTTTTAAATAAAATTCTGGTGAGAAATAGTTTTAAAAAACTTGAGTAAAATTTCCGGTAATTCTAGTGTTTAAGTCGTTTGCGTTTGGCGAGGAAAATATGTTGCTAGCCAAATCGCGTCTTTTTGCGCCAAATACTCGAAAGTATTTAAATTTTTTTGCAGATTTTCTACTGGGAATCCGCAGCTATAAATTTCACTTCCTCTGTTACATACATGAGTAGCTTCATTAGCATTTTTTTTTCAAAATTTTTTGAGTATGCGCATTAAGGAGACCTTCCTTGTAAGAGTAAGCTGATTTGCAGGTAGTTTTTAATGTTTTCCTTCTTACCTTTCCTGTAAAGTAGCATCGTCACTGCATTAGACCAGTCTTTTGGTACATATGACTTTTCTAGGCATTTGAAAAACAGCATGAGCAGCATTTTTCCAAATTCTTCTCCTGCTTCTTTGATAAAGTCGAATGTGATTCCATTTTCGCCAGGGCATTTACCCTTTTCCTTACATGTAATGACAGTTAAAGCGTATGTCATCACTGGTATTATCTCTTTATCGTATCTTATGCTTTTTCTCTGGTCCGGTACATTACTTTCTCTTTGATCTTCAAATTTATATAGATACTTATACACTTTTTCAACTATATTTACAATTTCACTATTAATTTTGGTGATTATTCCATCTACCCTCTTCGGTGGAAAAATACTTTTTCTTCCAACATATAGTTAGAGATTAGTTGATTTTAATCTTTTATTATCCTCTAGAACTTTCTTGAGAAAATCGCAGTTAAAATTTCTGCTATATTCTGTAACGCAAATTATTATCGTTTTACATGAATCTAAAATCAAAATATGGAGAAAATGTTTCCAAATGTAACATATAGGATCCAGAGACCGTATAAATTTATTATTTTAATTTGAATACAGAGTCTTGCAAAATAAATGCCATGTTTAAAATATGTACTTGATTTCTATACTTTTTTGTACTTGGAAGTATCAGTCATCATCGTTTTAAGAGATAATTGCTACAACCTCTATTTTGAATCATCCGGTATCACCATTATTAATTTTGCAACGAGAAAAATAATCGAAATAACATTCTGAGTAGTACTACGATTAGAATGTATAGATATAAGAATGACGCATTGGAAAATCAATACAAAAGCGAAACATTATTATCAGCTTATAAGTTATCAGCGATCTAAAACAAGTGCAAGTCTACATCATGTAACAAAGGTAGGAGCAGCGTGTGACGGGAGCTCACATTAAGCATTTAGAAGTTAATTTTGTGATAAACTTTGATACTTAAATTTTTACTATTAAATTACGAACAAAGAAAATTATATCATAAGGAATAGAGGAAAGTATATTCAACTAGGTAAATTATATCCAATGGTTGGAGTATCATAGTTGAGAATTTTTCCAACAGAGCGAAAATATGCCGGGACCAGGACTCGAACCTGTGTACTTTGGTTTGCCGTACCAACGCTCTCCCTACTGAGCTATCCCAATGATACCATGGGTTGGCATATTTCACTCTTATTTGTTGGACAAGGCTGCGAACTGCAGCGCTAATTTCATTCATCCGAGCTATAACTATAGCATTTCACATGATGAATCTTGAAATAGCACGGAAACTCCTGTATACCAGGTAATCAGGTCATAATGAACAGAGGAAAGTATATTCAACTAGGTAAATTATATTCAATAGTTGGAGTATCATAGTTGAGAATTTTTCCAACAGAGCGAATTACTATAGCAAGTTAGCATATTACAACTATATATCAAGTTAGCATATTACAGAGCGAATAACAGAACATGCGAAATGCCTTGAAATTCTTTTTACTTATTTTACAAATATTTATTGAGGGAATAGACTACAATCATAATGACATATTAATTAGTTTTATATTTACACTGATATAAGTTTAAAAGTTGCAAGAAATGTTTCGAATTTTTCATTACATTAGTACTTTAAGTGCCATAGCTTCTGCGATAGAGATGCTATTATACTGCGGATAGTCTATGTCCTATGTTATTTTCTTTATTATGCAATTTACAACATGTGAATGCATTGATTTTATTTTGAGTTATCATGATTTGCACAAATGACAATTTTTCAGATAATTTTGACTATTTTTCACTTAAAACAAATATTTCTGTGTAATTTCTAAAATGTTTGTATATTTTTCAAAGTTTTAACTTAAATGTAATTATAAAAAATTGGTATAAAGAGAAAATTTCAAAAAATCTCCTCCGAAGGTGTGCGGATACCTAAACCCCTTCGCGACGAGCGTCCTTTACGGAATTTTTAATCTTTTACCATCGGTTTTTTAAAACAGAAATTTTCGTCTAATTGAATCGCAGAAATGCTACCATTAAAAAAGGCGAAGTTTACACTAAAAAATAACTGGTGGGAATAATCGTGGATTCTGAGCATCTTATGCGTCACGTATACGTGTCGCTCGTCCTCAAGGGGTTAAACAGAGTTCAGAGGAAGCAAGAGCACACTACTACAACAATACAATTTAATTAGAAAAAAACAAAATATGAATCCTTCATTCAATGCACGTTGTTTTACTGCAATCCAAGATTCTCCCATTCTAAGATTTTTTTTTTTTTTTTTTTTTTTTTTTTTTTTTTTGCAAAACACGAAAAATATTAAAGGTACATATTTTTAATTCATCAAAGGAATCCATACATACCTCCTGTTTGTGTGAAATATGATGATACTACGTGAACTTCTGAAAATGGGGGTTAATCGCTCAGTGACATCATACGTAGTGTAAAATATATTCCGAAACAGGGTGGGGAGTCTAATTAAGGGCTGCTCGGATGTAGATGCATGGTAGCCCGTCCACCTATTTATGGAATATCATTAAATTTTGCACAAAGCAACGTAAGATACCTTTAAAAGATCTTTATTATTATAAAGTAATGGAGAAAAATCTTGGTTCGGGCACGACTGATCACACTTGTTTCCTCCAGAAAAACTGTTTGAAAAGCTGTGTAAACTTTAAAAAAAATTAACATATTTCTTTAAAATCCCTGTATAAAATTAACTGTCTCATAAGTAATTCATGAATGGAGTGATATTATATATTTATATTCCATTAAGATTATTTATAGCATTTAAAAAAAATTATACTAAATGCAGCGTTTATCTTACTATGTTTATTATATATTACCCTTTGTACTGAATAAATTGTATTTGTATCATAGGATATAAAAATATAGTGTTTTTGCATCATTAATTTGTTTAATTAAATTTAATAAATTACATGTTATACTTCAAATAAAACTACTTAGAGATAACTAAATGAAGTGTAATTGATGAGTGAATTAAAAAAAAAAATTAAAGCCAATTATTCCAGTCATAATTCTAAACATTATCCATCAGATATTTATTCAAGAAATATTGTAAATAGTTTTACTAAAAAATAATAAAATATAATTTTAGACAAGTTGTTTCTTTATAGTTACAGTTAGTTACATAATACAGACATCTTTAAGGCATTTCATAGAAAATGTTGTTGACAGCATTACTTTTTAGAAAATAAAATGCAATTCATAAAAAATTCTTAATGAATTTAAATTTTATACTTATTTTCTAGCTCTAAGGTGTTCATTAGAATAGAAATGCACCATTTTCAAAAAAGATTTTCTTTATTTTTTTACACTTTTAAACTTTAACAAAAGATAAACAAATCTTTAACTATTAATTAACACATGTTTAAAATTTTAACATTCTTTGCATTGTTTTGTACAAGATTATAACGTATGTTCATAGTATAGAACTTTTTTTTCTTAAATTCGTAACAGGCATTGTAATTTAAAAAGGAAAAAAAATGGATATTTTAATTTAAAAGTGTTTATTTTTCCCATGGACAAATAGAACTTCATCACAGAAATTGTACTCATTTTCGAAAGCTAAAATATTTACAAAACAGAACATACGTATTCATCTTGAAATAAAAATAACTTTTACGAGCTTTTCTTGATTTACGTTTGAACAAAATCCTTTGGCTATATATGATTAATTAGATATTCTAAAAAATATGACGAAAGTTAGATAGTTTTTTTAAACATAAGTTCCCTTAAATTCTAGAAATCTCGATTTTTGAATTGGAAAATGTGACTAAAAACGTAAAGCAATCATCTTATCTGCATAATTTGCTGCACGGGAATTTGAAAATAGAAATAAAAGAAAATAAATATAAAATAATATTAAAATAAAATTCAATTTTAATATTTAAATTCAGTTGTTCTTATTAAGAAGGACTTTCTATTTTCTTATATATAATTTCTTATATACTTTCCAGGGGTCAATCCAGGCAAAATTTGGGGCCTATTTGGGGCCCTTTCACAAAAATCAATTTAATAAAATGGGCTCCTTCACAAAAATCAACTTAATAAAATGAGACCCTTCACAGAAATCAATTTGATAAAATGTAGTCCTTCACAAAATTCCTTTCACTAAAATAGGCACTTTCACAAAATTCTATTCCATAAAAACTTACTATTATTATATATTTATTATTTTGTGACGTTTTTGTGATGTTTTAAAATGTGTAATTTGTAAACAAACAAGTTCACCAGAGAGGAAAACTTCAGCAAAAGCATTTAAAAAAGTTTTTGTTTATAAATGCTTGGTTCAAATTTGATTAACTGGATTTCAACTTTCGTTACAAAATGTTATTTTTTATAAAAATATAATAAATTTCACAAAAATAACCTTTATTTTTCACAAAATGGGCCCAAGAAAAAAAACCCTGCATCGACCCCTGCTTTCTTAGAACAAAAAAAAATTGAAAACGTGAAAACTTTCGACTTCCATATTTTGCTGGATTTACACGTTTTGGGATGTTCTGATTACAATTTGCTTATTTTTGAAAAATATCTGTCTATCTGTGTATGACATACTTATTGTGACAATTTTAAATAATAAACTAATGCACGGAATTTCATCAATTTACTCATTCAGCTAGACTTTGACCAAAATTGGTGTTTATGATTTTGGGGTGTATATCGCTCTAAAAAGTACGCTTCTATTCTGTGTTTTTCAGGATTTCCATGACATCAATTTTGACTTTAAACACTCAACAATTATTCTATGCTTGAGGGAAGACTCCTACTCGGGCTCACAATCAATTGATTCAATTTAGCGAGCTTGGTTTGCCGTGTTATTAACCGTGTTATTGTACCTCTAATGTACCTTTAACACATTGTTGCCAAAACCGATAATGTTTTAGGTAGCACGATTGCAAAATATTAATTCTATACTTTGCGATGAGCATTATAGCTGTATCTTATTTTCTATTGTGTAGAAATGCGCGAAATTTTATGTTTGAGATTAATAATTAAATATTATCTAAATTTAATTTTGGCAGTGCAAATCGTGTATTTTTTTTAAACAGTCAAATATTAAGAAAATCAAATTGAATGCTTAAAATATTTTTTGGATTTGTTAACCATGGAGTATCTTTAACCAAGTATTTCTTAGCTTTGTACGAGGTTTTGAAATCCCACACATCGTTACATTGTTTTCCAAGCAAAATCACTTTATTCCATTGTTGTCTTCATTATTTTGTCCTTTCATGAAAGTGCAAAAAAGGCAATAAATGATAATCTGAAAAGAAATCCATTATTTACATTTTATTAACACTTATTTTTGAAACGCAAAATGTAGAACGTGAGACCCTTCGAGTCGGTCCCTCATTTCCGAGGTCTACGGCTGGTATCACCTTCTCTGAGAGGGGATCTTGACCTCTTCTTGGACCAACCGATTACGAGGAACCGGGCCGGAGGCTCGTCAGTCAAGTAACGGCGTCCAGAAATAAGCCGGACCTTGGGTCGAAACCAGTTCAGCGCGTCTACGCGTAGTCAGTTTTCTGTGCCTGAAGGTTGGGACTAACAGGAGTCTTAGAAATAACTCTCACGCTACTAATCTCATTCGGGTTTTTGAAGATTTTTCCATGCCCTTCAGTGTCCGATAGTGGTACATTTGTTGTGTTTTTGTTGTGTTTTATTTTGTTTGTGTTTGTTTGTTATATGTGAAGGTTTACCCAGTTGAGTCAATCGGCCATTACCTGCATTTCGCTGCAGGGTTAGCCGGAAGCAAAGCTTCTGGGAATGACAACCTTAGCCAGGGGCGAGAGGCTCCTCTACCTCGCAATAACCGATGAACAAGTCGTTTCCTTCCTCCCTAGTACTCGATAATCGGAAGCTGCGGTACAGCAAGTGTCGTTGGGGAAGTTCGGCTGTGGTCTAAGACCCGGTTCCCTCTTTAGGGTTCTGACTACGAAGCCGTCGGATGACTCCAGCGTCTCCCCAAGAGTGTTGTGGTGGTGTCCTCGACGTTTGGGCTCCACCGCATGTTGCATCGACCTCTGTCGTCAATTTATTTGGGAAAGGGTAGAGAGGCGCAGGTGGGGTACGACCCCGTCTCTCCCCATGTCCGAAGAGCCCACCTGTGGAGGTGCTCGGGTAAACCGGCCCTCCCTGGTGGTGACCTCATATGGATTCACGAGAATATGGAATCGGCGGTGAAGTACGCCTGAATTCGACAGGAGTAGCTTGTCATTACCTAATTCCCATCCCGTCTGCCCCTCCGGGTGATCCCGAATCGGCCCCTTCCGTGGAGAAAAAGACTGAGAGCCCGGCATTGCGAGATGTTCTTCCACACGACGGGCAGGTAAGCTCACGAACCTCAACGTGGAGGACGGGTTGTAAAATGGTGACCGATTAGCCGATAGTGCCGGATGGGGGGGGCGACTACCCACGGGAGTTTGGACTATCTCCTCCTTTGAGTCGGATCTCAGATGCAGGAGGTTTGCGGACCAAAGCCGTGACCTGGTCAAAGCAGAGTTCCTGATGGATCCATGGTCGGTAACATCCGCCGACGTAGGGTTCATCTGGATGCCTCTTGCAAGGATTTCGGGACGGCTGGTTGGTAAAAAGGCCAATCCCTCGCACCTAAGCGCTTTGCGCCAAGGATGGTGACACGAGGGCAACGGCTAGCGAACGATGGTAGGTCAACTTCCATATTTATCTAAGATTATTTACATAATTCGAACAGTCACAAAACATGTTGAAAATGTCCCACAGCAAGAAGACGACTCTCATTTTTTGGGGTTAATTTCTGTTTACTTTCTTATCTCTTCTACTTACTATACTCTTCTACTTACTATACTCTTCTACTTACTTTCTTTTACTAACTTACTTCGCGGTTTCTGTATTTCACTATGAACACGAAAATGATTGACAGTTCGTTTAATAATGTTCTTACACGGTACATGGACATCTAGAAATGCATCAGAAAAAATTTTGTACGTTTTAGTATAAGTGGGTCGCAAAATGATGCTTAACAACAAAGACACGGTGGATGCATTGAAAAAGCATCGCTACTACCAATAACTTCATTGCGCTACAAAACAACACAGATTTAGGTAAGAGAAGAACGACACTCCTCAAACATGCGTATCTAGGTTTAATATTACCCGTCCAGGAGTTGACAATTCTCTCTTGCGAAATTTTTGGCAGTGATACACGTTTAAATTCAGGGTAGAGTCTTAAAACGCACCTTGTACATCATTCAACTCCAATGGATAAACATTTTCATCTGAGATAGAGAATTCTATTTCGATAAGAGTTTCTGATTCACATTATAATGATTCACAGTCTGATTCACATATAATTTCGTGGGTATAGGTCAGTTGCACTGCCAGTCAGAGAAAAAGAATAGGTTGACATAAAAGTTCCTAGACAGAAATTGCTCTGTTGCTTTAATGAGTTTTCTACTCCCCAGTGTGAATGGTACCTCAGAGTGGGACGTAAATAGAAGCTTTCGTTACTAGAAGTTAAAAATTAGTAATTGGTAACGCTATAGTGACCTCTACATTATGAAATTTTATGTGCTTTTAAGATTTTAACACAATTAAGTTGCTGCATTCAGCGATTTGTTTTTTGTTTTCATGGGCGTAAAGCTCACATGAATGCGCTTTAGTGCCGCCTGCATTACAGAATTTCATGTACTTGTAAAATACCTATAAAACGAGGTTCCGTTATCTAGTTAGGTTTTTTGTGTGTTCATGAGTACGAAATATATGCGTTTTAGTAACCACGACATTACCGAATTTCGTAAACTTTTGATATTTCTATACAATGAGGTTGGAACCTCCAGTGATTGTGTTTAATTATCATGGGTGTGAAGCTTACATATATGAATTTAAATGACCACGGAAGTGCCGAAGTTCATATATTTTTAATATTCATATACAACGAAGTTGCTGCTTTTTAGGTGCGCTCGTAATTATAAAAATAGCACATATAGTCGTCGTGTGGTCCGTTCGTCTGTCTGTTCCATCCGCATATAACAGCGCAAAAACTACCCAACCGAATGGATTGAAATGTAATATATATAATCGATGCAAAATTTTGTCGAGTCATTTCAAATTTTACGAAAATCGAATCAAAACTTAACAAGAACGAAAAATCATGCGTCAAGCATAGATTATGTAACACTTTCCAACGCTTCCAAAATAATTTTACAAATCATACCGTTTAATAAGCTAAAAGATGACATCTAAGTAAACAATTTGGAAAATGCATAATATATTTAAAAACATAATTTCAGGAATTTCCAATATATACAATATTCAGAAAAATATCCGAATACTTTTATTCAGCCCTGTATATAATCTACAGATCTGTATATATACTACCGGGGATGCTAAATTTTAGTTCAGTTAGGAAACGCGTAGCACAGTTTAAAATTCTCCGTCTAGAGTTTCTGTCACTAAACGGAAATGTGTCCGCGAACTTTTGTGCTTCCCTGTATAGGATCTACAGAATTTATACACATCACGTAATAGACAAAAAGCGAGTTAAAATTAAAATCGTGTTCCGTAACTTAAAACGCACTTCCAGGAATTATTGTTAACAGATAGTTGAGAATTCTTTTGTGTGTCCCTGTAAATGAACGATGACTGCTATACACACAATATTCTGTTGTAAGCCTCTTGTAATGCACCTTAGTGAAATATATAAATTTCAATGCGTTTAAAATAGTGAAACATTATTTAAATAAACCGCAGACGATTTTTCTCCATAGATGTAATGTAACGGAATTCTTTTGACTGTCCCTGTAAAATAACTATAAGTTCTATGCACACCCTATTCCATATTAAGATTCGTCTAATGCACCTTAGTGATATATATAAATTTCAATGCGTTTAAAATAGTGAAACATTTTTTAGATAAACCGCAAATGATTTTTCCCCATAGACCGCAATGTAACGGAATTCTTTTGAGTGTCCCTGTAAAAAACTATAAGTGCTACACACTTCCGTTGAAATAGGGAACAGGCTATAGATAACGACAATAACATATAAAAATTGCAGAGCAATCCGAGCATATTTACGGGAGTTAGAGCACGGACAGACGGCAGACGGCAGACGGCCAGACGGCAGACGGCCATACGGCCAGACGGCAGACGGCCATACGGCCAGACAAACCGAAGTCATAAACACTTTTCAACTAGGTTGGAAAGTGTTAAAAAGATATTAATAAAAGTTTTCTTCATTCTATTAAATCCTCTCATACATAATCTACATAATGAAAGCACAAGTTATGTGGCTGAAGAAAACAAATACGGGCTAACCACTTCTCTTTTCATATGTCAGGCGGACATTGTTATTCAAAAGTATTTTTTCGAATGAAATTGCTTAAAAGTTGCATTTTTAGAAAGATCGTTCAAAAAAATTGTTTGCTTGAGAGATGAGTTACATTCAAAAATGCATAGATTCTGAGATAACATCAGTTGAAATTAGGTTGACAGCCAAATATGAGTGTCATCTCAATCCATTAAAGTAAATAAAACAAGAGATTCGTTCATCACGAGTCCTAAAAATATTAAGCCATTGAGGTAATCATTCGCAAAGCAATAACTCCATGGTGAATTTTGCAGCGCTGTCTGGTGTCGAAAAAAAATCGTATCTATAAAATGATTATCAGAGAAAAGGCAATAAGAGAAAAGGCATGCTCATTTCCCTCATAACAGACGATATAATTTATTTCACTGAAATATTAACTATGATTTTTTACTTTGTAAAAGTAGTTATAGTACGAACGCACCTCATTTGTCAAGTTTAACGTACAATTTCCAACTTCTTTCTTTATGTGTGTGTGTTCCTGGTAGCAAATCTCACATACATGCATTAGAATTGCTATTTGTATATTGCCTTTAGTAGTTTGCAAAAGTGAGGATGGGTCCAAATAGCCTTTTTCAATGTGAAATTGAAGCAAAACAAGGAATCTGGCGCGCTTCATATAAATATGTGTTATTTAGATTAGATTATGACCACCATACAAGTTTTCACTTCGGCTTTGACATCCTAAACACGCACGTAAGTTTATTTCGGTTTAATAGAACTCGTCGTTAAACGAAAAAAAGTAACGTCGTTGAACAGCATCATTTTGGATATTGTTTTTGTACACATTTTACCGGAACTGAAAATAACGTCTTTAAGTAGAATTCTCCATTTTAACGAGCGAATTGGCTGTATTTTCGTTTTCATTTGAACACTTGAAATATAAAATATTTTTAAAGCCACTCTTGTGCAACATCTAAACCACTAAAGTTACCTCCATACTAAAATTTAAGTTTTTAATGGCTAATAATTGCACAAAAATAGTGATAAAATGCGAAATTTAGCATGTGTTTTATTTGTTTCGGTTATTATCCCTTCTTAATCAGCATCTATTTTCCAAGCGTAACAATTATATGAAAGTTTAAGTTTCTAGTTTAGAAAGATTCGGAAAAAAATTGGAACTTTTCTTCTAATTTTGAATTTCTAATTTTCGATAAAAAATGTTATTAAAGTATATCAACATATAAATAATTATACTGATACGAGTTTTAAAATTTTGAGACGTAATATTTTTAGGAAAATCGTGCTGAAAACGTGATTCCATATTTCTTTTAATTCAGTCTTTTTTTCATAGTTAAATAATTTTGTAATTGTTTTTGAAAATTCAATTTTTGCAAACTTTTATTTTATTTAATTGGGCTCTTGTAAATAAAGATGGAATTTCACATTTCAGTTTTCACCCTCTTACTGATGCGCAAGTCTTCTAGAAAGTGTGTACAGTTTTTATAATTTCGATGAGAATACAAAATTTTGATAACTTAATTATCAATTAATAGATTTATATTAATTAAATTAAAATTATAAGTTATGGCATATTTTAGAAATCTTGAAAATATAGTTTAAATAATGTTTTGTTTCTCTCCTGTTGCCAGATCATAATAACAGACTGAGCAAAAATTAATTTTACTAATCAAATTCACTAGTTTGCGCTTTCTACCAAGCATAAATCAATGTGGTGAATTTTCCATAATCGGAACCCAAGCCAAAAAAAACATGTATGCATTAAATTGCATTCAATTTTCTTTTAATTTTCAAATATAGCAATTTATGAACATAAATTTACACTCATGCAGCTTTATTTCATTTGAGTATTGTCTTATAAATATTTAGTTTGTTTCCAGTATAGGCGGAAATAGGGTATGACCGCATATTCTCATGAAAGCTGATATTTCAGCTGTAGCTCGATTTAGGCATCCATTCTTGATAATAATAATTAAAATAAGGTTAATGCTTCAGTAATTGACCAATTAATGGATTTTGTTTCTATTTTTTTCTAATATAATTATTAACACATTTTTCTGCAACTATGTGTGAATATTAATTAATGAATGAGTGTTACTAATCCGAAAAAAATTACCGTTTCATTTCTACAGTTTAGAGTATTTTTCGTATGAGTTAGAAAATGAGATTTTCCCAGTAATTGAACACATAGATACAGAAATTGATCAGGCTGCACCTGTAATTGACCACTTATGATTGCACAAATAATTGACTACTTTTTGCATTTTATTTTGTAATTTGGGGATAAAATTTTAATAAATCAGTGTATCAAGTATCACCAACTTAATGTTTATTACATGGGATGACCATTAGTATATCATTTCTTGGGGTGTTTCAAAAAGTAATTATTTTGTTTTGCAAATACCTTTTGTATTTAAATGTCATTAGTTGCATAGAATGTATTTTTACTGCAGGCGTAAAGATAGTTGATTATCCACGTTTTTGTAACTCATGAATTTTCATTTTTATTTTATTTATTAAATTAGAATGACAAATTCTGCATCTTCTGTCATTTTTGCGCACTTTTTATTCTCTTTTTCCAATAAGTGCATATTTTAAGTCCTCTTCAAAGAACTGTACAAATGCTTTTGCTTATATTCTTCTATAACTACATTCAAATTTTATATGTTCTTAAATAAAAATATTCTTATAAACTTTACATTCACTTGTCTGATTTATCTATACTGGTTTATTCGTAAAGATTGAATTTAATCTGAATAAGATTCTAATTTTATAATATAGAAAACAATGACTAATGTATATGCTTATAGGTTTAAAATATTAATAATGCGTATTTGGAGTTACAAATGTTTATGGCGTATGTGGCAAAATTCTCCAAAATTCATTTAAGCTGTAATTGATCAAGAAAATATTCTCATAAACTTTACATTGACTTGTCTAATTTATCTATACTGGTTAATTCGTAAAAATTGAATTTAATCTGAATAAGATTCTAATTTTATAATACAGAAAACAATGACTAATGTATATGCTTATACGTTTAAAATATTAATAATGTGTATTTGGAGTTACAAGTGTTTATGGCTTATGTGGTAAAATTCTCCAAAATTCATTTAAGCAGTAATCGACCAACAAAATATTCTCATAAACTTTACATTCACTTGTCTAATTTATCTATACTGGTTAATTCGTAAAAATTGAATTTAATCTGAATAAGATTCTAATTTTATAATATAGATATCAATGACTATTGTATATGCTTATACGTTTAAAATATTAATAATGTGTATTTGGAGTTACAAATGTTTATGGCTTATGTGGTAAAATTCTCCAAAATTAATTTAAGCAGTAATTGACTGAAGAAAATGTTGCAAAATAACAATATCGTTTAATTAATGGAGAAATCTCTTCTCCCTGACTGAAATCAAGTGAATATTGCAATATAAGTAAAAATTTTTATGCACATTTTGGTTCTGAAAGTTAAGTTTGAAAATTTACAACAATTCAACATTTTATCATTCTGGTACATTGTTAGTGCAGTTGACATTCAATGACCTACTAATTGACTATATAAATCGTTGTTTTTTAAAAAATAAAACTGCATTTATTTACCTAAAAATAAACATAAATTAATTACATGCTTAAGTTAATTAGCCAGAGGAATTAAATTTAACTTGATATAAAAAAATGTAAACATACCATGATATTATTCATATAATGGGAGTTTCAGTTTTGAAGATTTAAGGAAAACTTTCTTATTAATCCATTTTAATATCCAACCACATATTCCTTTTCATCTATAACTTGTAACAATGCTGTTTATTGGACGCGATATATATTTTATATCAACCATAATGAATATATCCGTGCAATATTATTTTTCTACTGTTTTGTGTACTCAATTACACTTTCATTCACCCTACTTATAGCTCTAGGCAAGAAAAAAATGGAGCATTACATTATCTCCATTTTGGCATTTGTATAGTTTCTGTGTTGCAATAAAATTTACTTTATCATTTATATCTTTTAATAATTACTAGTTTTCAAAATTCTAAACATGAAGACATTTTAAATTAATGAAACTTTTTATGTTATTGTACGTAGAGCATTTATAAGGGATTTAATACACACATTTAAATTGTTGATGACATTTACAGTAGCATTTTTATGACTTGCTTAATAATATTTATTCACTTGGGATACGATTCATATGGGACAAAGCCGGATATTGGAAAACCATGACAAAAAACGCTTGAACAAAAAATTGTCAACACAACAAACACAAGAGTGATTGTTATTTTTCTAAAGCTCACAATTAGGTGATCTTTTTTTCTGAAATTTTTCAAACTATAAAGAAGATAACTATAATATTGTCTTTAAATATTAAATAATCAGACTTATACCTAAAAAATTGTTAGCTAAGTTTCTTAGTTAAAGTTTCAAAATAAAATGATTTGTTTCATTTCAACAGAAAGTCTGAACTATCTCATTTACTGTAAGTTTATTTCCAGTGGCGAGATAAGATCGGATGATCAACTTTTTGCTAATAAAAATGTGATATATATATATATATATATATATATATATATGAAACAAATTATTTTTTTTTCTTTTCCGCCGTTGGCCTCATTAAAACTATAATTCTGTGTAAATCCCATTATTCTAAATTATTTTCTCGCTCCAGTATTTCGATTGTCAAAATTCAATCTAGCTAAAAATAGTTTATTCCAAATTCATTCTCTTAAAAAAAATGGCTCATCGCGATGTTCTATTAAAATTACGCACTTTTATTTCATTAAGTAAAATGCATCCTAGAATTTAATTCTTTTAGAAAAACCCAATCTCCCAGCTAAAAATATTTTACTCTCTTGAAATAACAACCTATGTATTTTTATTTATTTTGTTTTATTTCCCTATGTTTTCTGACAAAATAATATTACTTCTCAAATTATGAAAGTTACTTTAGTCTCAATGTAAAAATTTATCTTGGCATCTTGCCAGGCTCGATAAAACCTATGTATTTCTTTTCCTTTTCTTTTCTTCTTATTTATTCGAAGGAATTAGATTTTCGAGAATATTCTGGAAGCATTTGTTCGCCACGCTTTTTCCAGCTTACGGTAAAATCGCCTCGATATAAGAGCGCCGAAGAAATTAATCCGAACGCGCTGATTGGTCGAGAGACTTTTTAGTGAACATGTATTCTGGAGCGTTCAGGAAATGATTTACGGCGTTTTCCCCGCGAAAAAGTCAGATTGTACCGGGATCCGGTGGTGTAGGCAAACCCGGCACGTACTTCCTGATCATGGAATTATCTCCTTGGCTGCCGATAGAAAAACAACTACCTTTTTAAGAGAGAACCTGCCTTCTTATTATATAAATTAAGTCACCAAGTCTTATTTACGATATTAAATCATCATGAGTGGAATTTAACTTCGGAAGGAGTAAAAGCATAGCCATTTTCGACTTGATTTTCGAATAAAAAATGAAATGGAATGGACTGTCTCTTGTTTGAGTTCTATACGCACATTGTGAAAGTGAATTCTCGGCGCCCGTCTGTAAAAATCCTTCGGTGGAAACCCTTGCCTGGATTATGATTCAAATTAAATCATCACATTATTAAATTTAGTCGACAAGGATGGCGAGATATTTTAAAAATCGACCAGAATGTCCAGATATTTTTAAAGTCTAGCGAATATGCCAGATACAGTGCTTTTGTTCAACCATTTGCCGGTGTGTAGACTTCTGCTGTCACGATGGTGTGGTGGTTTGGATCGGAATAAGTGTATGTTACTGATTTAAAGTGTGTAAACATCAGAGCAAATTATATGGAACTTTGATGATTTAATATGACATGGACAAGTAGCCAAGTAAAACTACCTTGTCTTCTAGTTGTAAGTTATGTTTTATGGTTGACATTTTTATTTTGTTGATTTTATGTTGTTTGAATATTTTTTATGTGTTTTTATTTTTATTGTTAATGATTATTTAAATTCAATAGTTATTTAAATGTTATTAAGATCGGGGCTTTGTAAAAAATAATAGAATATCTTCTTATATTCATTCTAATAGAAGTAACCGAAAGATGAACGAGATTAAATTAATTGCATTTTACATTTTAAGCAGACGATTGTTTGATTTTTTTTCCACTCTAAAGAATAGCATAAAAATTTTCTGAAGCCATGACAACTCACAAAATGTTGCAAAATGATGTAATAATGAAATCGACTCTCTCAGTTGGAAAAAAAAAGTATTTCAAAGCTTTTGATAGGGACTTAATAAAATATTGTGTTTTCACTGAAACATATAATGTGATTGAAGTTTATTATGCTGTTGTTAGTTAAAGATTAATATATTATGAATTAATGTTAAATATTATTAATATTATTATTATTTGTTAGTCATTTGAAGTCATTTCCAACTATTTGGAAAGAATTGATGGTTTGTATTTTAAATAACAGAATATTAGATCCTTTACGTAATTTGATGTTTAATTGTAGCAATTCTTATGTTGTTTATTATTATTTAGTGTAAATTAATTATTGTGTGCTCTAAAAATGCTCTTAACCAATTATTTCAATATCTTGAGTATATTTTGTGATTATTTTAATAAATTTATAGAAAAGCATTTTAACATCTCAGGAAAGGATTTTGGTGTTATATTAAGATAAGATTTTTAAATTTAATTTTTATTTTTAAATGGAATATTTTATTGAGTATGTTCTAGTTTGAGCTTTATTAGGTTCATAAGAAAATGGATTTAACTTTAAATTATTGCTGTTCATGTGATAGTTTTAGTGTCAAAAGGGAATTAATGGTCTTAGTTTGGAAACATGGAACAATTCGCAACCATATTATTTTCCAGATGACTTCAAATTATTTCATGAAAATACACAGAAAACAACACAAACAACTTCACATACAGATTCACAAAATCAAACTAAAGTAAAAACAATAGAGTAAATTCTAATTCTTTAAATATTTCTTATTACAATAGTTTTCAATAGTATCAGGTATGTCTTTGGTGCGCAACAGAGATATTACTCATTTTTGAAAGTTTAATATTTTAAAATAAATTATCTTATGATTATGTCACAGCTTTTATTTTCAACATTGTGGATATATTTTAGCCTGATCAACTAAAATATTTACTTGTTTTTGAGAGTTTTTAAGGTTGAGTAGACACCTTATGCAGGCATAAGATGTGTATTTTGATTTTAGGAATTTTCAAATTGATGTTGAAAAATGAAATTAAATGTTTTTAATTCTATATCAAAATGAACTATTTTTACTTTATTCACTTTTTCTTAAACCAATTGTTTCAACAATTAATATTCTGTTATTTACTTCAATAGATAATCAAATAGTAACAGTTTATAAATATTTCTATAATTATATAAACATATAAATAATTGGATAGTGCTGATGTGATATTAGAGTGATTGTTTAGTGTAACAATAGAAAATTAAGTATTTAAACAAAACTGCCTTTGTATTCCATTTCTCAACTAAAATTAACATCTTTTTATTGTTATGTATTGTCTTTATTTATTCTAAGTTTGCCAAAAAACAACTCTCTACTTTTAGGATGAATACTTAACAGTATAATTTTGTAAAAAGGGTATCAGGGAAAAAAAATATTGTAGGGAACTACTGGTTGAGAGTTCACTTTCTAAATTTTTAGATTTAAATTTATTTGGATTATGCAATTATTATTGTATTTTTTTGTATACTTTCGACTGGCAAAAGTACTTTCTTATATAATTAAAAAATAAGAAATTTATTTATTTGCTTTGTAATTATTTTATTCCTCAACAAATATTTTCGCTAACAATAAATAAACAAATTGTGATATTTTCTTAAATTATACTACTGTTATTATATTATTATTATTTCTACTATTGAATTATATTATGAATTACTACATATGTTGAGAAGTATTAGTTATATTGAAATTTATTATTAGTATTATTATTATTTTGCTTATTACTTAAAAAGTGTAAAAAGAAGCATATGATTCTACACTTAAATTTTGGTAATTAGCTATACCTGATTATGTCATAGATTTTACTAGTTAAAAGAAGAGTATCATAAAGGGATATTATTGTTCACAATTGTTGGTTGAGTGAATCCTAACTTAATATTTGGGCATCTAAATTATTTAGTATTGGAAAAATAATGTAGAGTTAATTTTTTTTTATACATTTCGGCTAGCAAAAAATTATTTCCTTATCTTTTCAAGTAAGGAAACAAACAGATTTTGCTATGCATTTTTTTTTCTCCTCAACCGATAATTTTATATGGAATGTAATATTTACTGTGATATATTACTAGAGTAGTTATTGAAGTTTGTTGATATTATTTATTATTTGAAGAAATTTATTAATGTTATTATTTATTAAGAGAATATATTAGAAAAAATGTTGACAAATTGATTATAACTGCTTACAATGAATTGTAGTTATAGAATGTTAGAGTTTTGGTACCTAGGCTGTGATATACGAAAGTAGTGTGTATACCATGAAGTGCAATATGGATATTTATTTATTTTATTCTTTTAAAAGTTACTGATTGTGACAAAAGATAGCTATCGCATGAAATAAATTAGCTCTGATCTTTAGTGTGACCACAAAAAGAGTGGCACCATAGATTAGAGTGGGGTCAATCCCAAACTACAATAGAGACGAAAGAAGACTAAAAATTTAGTGAGAACTGTTTGAGACTGTTGTTGACTGCTGTTGTTGTTCAAACAGTGACTGTTTAAGACAACTGAAGCTTTCGTATTCAGTATTCAGATATTCAGTATCATTGTTATTTAGTAAGCTTCAGAATTAAGTTTTTCAATTAGTATGTATAGTATTAGTATTCTTCAGTATCAATGTAATTCAGTTTTTCAATGTAATTAATTTCCAACTTTTTTATTTATTACATTGAATTCTTTATATATTATGTTATTAATATTATTTATTATGTTAGTTATTTCTTAGTTTATCTTGATGTATTCTCATTTATTTACACTTGAAAAAAGGAAGTGTTGTTGTAAAATTTATGTATTTTAGGTTATGCTTTACTCTAAAAAATATTTTAATTTCTATTCTTCCAAAATTTAAGGCAATTGCTTTGTTAGTGATTCTTGGTGATTTAAATTTTAAAATTTTAGAACTTTTTATAATTTAGGAAAATTTTCAATTTCTTTTGTAACAAATCTGAACTGCTGTTAGGGGCCTGCTGTTCAGATAAGTTTTTTTTTTTTTTTTTTTTGGGGGGGGGGTGGGGGGTGGATATGAAACAAATATATATTTTTTTCTGTTCCACCGTTGGCCTCATTAAAACTATAATTCTGTGTAAATCCCATTATTCTAAATTATTTTCTCGCTCCAGTATTTCGATTGTCAAAATTTTATCTAGCTAAAAATAGTTTATTCCAAATTCATTCTCTTAAAAATATGGCTCATCGCAATGTTCTATTAAAATTACGCACTTTTATTTCATTAAGTAAAATGCATCCTAGAATTTAATTCTTTAAAAAAAAAAAAAAAAACAATCTCCCAGCTAAAAATATTTTACTCTCCTGAAATAACAACCTATGTATTTTTATATATTTTATTTTATTTCCCTATGTTTTCTGACAAAATAATATTACTTCTCAAATTATGAAAGTTACTTTAGTCTCAATGTAAAAATTTATCTTGGCATCTTGCCAGGCTCGATAAATCTATGTATTTCTTTTCCTTTTCTTTTCTTCTTATTTATTCGAAGGAATTAGATTTTCGAGAATATTCTGGAAGCATTTGTTTCCCGCGCTTTTTCCATCTTACGGTAAAATCGTCTCGATATAAGAGCACCGAAGAAATTAATCCGAACGCGCTGATTGGTCGAGAGACTTTTTAGTGAAAGTGTATCCTGGAGCGTTCAGGAAATGATATACGGCGTTTTTCTCGCGAAAAAGTCAGATTGTTCCGGTATCCGGTAGTGTATGCAAACCCGGCACGTACTTCCTGATCATGGAATTATCTCCTTGGCTGCCGATAGAAAAACAACTACCTTTTTAAGAGAGAACCTGCCTTCTTATTATATAAATTAAGTTACCAAGTCTTATTTACGATATTAAATCATCATGAGTGGAATTTAACTTCAGAAGGAGTAAAAGCATAGCCATTTTCGACTTGATTTTCGAATAAAAAATGAAATGGAACGGACTGTCTCTTGTTTGAGTTCTATACGCACATTGTAAAAGTGAATTCTCGGCACCCGTCTGCAAAAATCCTTCGATGGAAACCCTTGCCTGGATTATGATTCAAGTTAAATCGTCACATATATATATGAAACAAATTTAAAAAAATTCGCCGTTGCCCTCATCAAAGCTATAATTCTGTGTAAATCCCATTATTCTAAATTAATTTCTCGTTCTAGTATTTCGACTGTCAAAATTCCACCTAGCTAAAAATACTTTATTCTAAATTCATTCTCTTAAAAAATGGCTCTGAGCGCTGTTCTGTTAAAATAACACACTTTTTGTTTTATTAAATAAATGCATCCAAGAATTTAATTCTTTTAAATATCAATCTCCCAGCTAAAAATATTTTAATTCTCTTGAAATAACAACCTATATCTTTTTATTTTTATTTTTATTTCCCTATGTTTTCTGACAAAACAATATTCTTTCTCAAAAATATAAAAGCTAATTTCAGTCTCAATGTAAAATCTTATCTTGGCATCTTGCGCATAATCGGTAAAACCTATGTATTTTATTTTCTTTCTTCTTATTATTTGTTCGAAGGAATTAGATTGTTCCGTAATGTTCTAGAACTATTTTCCCGCACTTTTTTAGCTTGCGGTCTGATAGCTTCAAAATCATAGCGCCAGAAAATTTAGTCCCGTAGCGCTGATTGATCGAAAGACTGTTTAATGACACTGTATTCTGGGGCGTTAGATAATAGTTATACGCTGATTTTGCCCGCGTAGCGGCAGATTGTTCCTGAAGCCCGGTGCAGATGTAACCCTGGCGCGTACTTCGTGACGGTGGAATAATCTCCTTGGCTGTCGATAGAAAAGACGACTGCCTGTTAAGAACAAATGTCTTCTTCAAACATTGAATTAATTCACCAAGTTTCTCCACGGTATTAAAAATCATCATTTACGGTATTATTATCTTAATTTAATAAAGCATGGCCTCAACTTTTCTTTGGATTCTAATAAAATATGGAGTGGAACCGATTGCTTATTATTTTCCTTCCATATACACACCATAATTTGGATGCTCGGTGCCACGACTACAAATTCCTCGGTGGAAAACCCTCGCCTGGATAATTTGATATACAAAAAATACGTGATTCAAGTGAAAACGATATATATATATATATATGTATGTATGTATATATACGGTTAGATCTGGAGAGGGGAGGGCACAGCAATATGGAACTCAGCGAAAAATTCCCTCATGGAGAGCGCACTATGAGCCGGTTTCTTTATCATGATGGAGAATTCAAGTCTTATCTCGCCAGAGTGCAAGCCTTCTCTTCCGCACATGTTTGCGCAAATGCGCAAGGGCACTTTCATAATTGACTGATTAACCCCCAGAGGCAAATTCAGGATGCATAGTACCCATTGAATTGAAATGCTCGTATTGAGCGGTGGCGACATCTGTATTAAAACATTCCAATCACACCCCGTATATATATATGTATATATATATATATATATATATATATATATATATATATATATATATAATCATATTGACAAAGCAAGAATATCTGTGACAAGGTATTTCATTAAATTTTGTGAAATAATTCATATTTCAAAAAGCAACTAAGAGTAAGTTGTGCGATTTTAACCTATTTCTATCTAAATTGAAACTACCACATGTGTAGCAAAATAATTTAATAAAGTGAAACAAAAATAAATGAACGCAGAGATTTTTCATATGTCATTCCATTCATCTCAATTAGAGTGTGTTGTAGCGATAGAACACAATAGCTTCAATGAAGTTAATGAGTTAATTTTGATTAAAATCGCTATTAACGCTAAGCACAATCAATTAAAAAAAACACTTCATTTTTCATTCAAATCACCGAATTCATTCGCAAATGATATGTTGAAAGGGAATTTGAAGAAGAGTCTCTGAGAACTTTCAGTCGCAATTTCACAATCGTGCAAACTTAAGTTAAGCCTTTTTACTGTTTAATATCCAGTGAATGAAGACAACTATAACACTCTCTGAAATAAAACACTCAATTTTGACGATTTGGCAATCCTTAAGCTTTATTTCGTTATTTTTGACAATCATTTCGTCACAGAGTCACGTAGTTTTTGACGAAACGCGAAACCTCAACTATCTGACAAAAGTGTTTCCTGACTGTAAAAAAAATAAAACTCTTACTTTTGACGATTCTGCAATTCTTGAGCTATTTCATCATTTTTGACAATCATTTCGTCTCAAAATTAAGTGATTTTTAATGAAATGGAAAATCTCAAATATTTGACGAAACTGTTTCCTCATTCACGCGGCCAGATTATTTTTGTTGTTACAAAATCGTTCAAAAAAAAAAAAAAATCAGGAACTTTTTTTTAATTTAAGAAATATATTCATGCAACAGTCAAATTTAAAATCTGCATAACTGATCCCTTTCCCCTCTGTAAACAGTGACGTGTTAAAATCTTAACCCCCATCATCTTTATAATTTCTGACCAACAAATTAACTAGACCATATTCTAACCATTCATTGAACAAAGGAAATTTCTTCAGCTTCATTTCATTGGATTTTTGTTTAATAAATATTTACGTTGATTCCTTAGCAACTTGACACTACACATGAAACCAAACTAATTCAATAAAGTGAAATAAAAAGAAATGGAAACAGTGATTATGCATATATCATTCTATTTATTTCAATTACAGAGTTCTGTTGGCATAGAACATAACAACCACAATACAGTAAATTAGTTTATTTTGTTAAAAATACTTATTCATTATAAGCACAAAGAATTAAGTACAACACTTCATCTATCATTTACTACAGTATTCATTCATAAATAACGTGTTCAAAGAGAATTTGAAGCAGAGCTCGAAGAGAGGTTGTGGAGCTTTTTGAGTTTTGAAGTTGCATTCAAAACCGTTTTAGTGTAACTTTCTAAAGTACAGTATATTCTGAAGGCTATTATAGTACAATGAATAATGAAGTTAAAAATAAACCTAGAACTAAAAAATGTTGGGCGTACATTGTTTGTACCGGCTATTTTTCTCTAATATCTGCCTGAAAAAAATGCAATAACATTGATGCGCCCATATTTTGTCGATATTGGCGAGAAAAACATCGATTTTATGTCCAATTTTTCCAATGTACAATTAGTATTACTGCAATATTAACGTTTTGTTGCCTTTTATTATATAAAATCAACATTTCTTCAATAGTGTCATTCGTTGAAATATTTTCAAATATAAAGCCTGTTTTAACCATTATTGGTAATTTATTGAGTTATTTTCGAGTAATGTAATACTCGTGCGATATCAGGCCGCAATATGATCATCTTACCAATATTGTTTTGTTACTATGGATGTATACATTAAACTTTATTTGGAAATTAATTTTTTTTTGAAATATAAGCATTTATTGAGAGAAAACTGCATTCATTTAGTTTCATTTCATTAGATTATTGTCTTATTTTTTTATTCTTATTTCAATGAAATTTGAAACCACCACACGAGAAGCAAACTAATTCAATAAAGTGAAGCAGAAAGAAATAAAAGAAGTGATTTTTCATATGTTCTATTTATTTCAATTAGGAAGATTTGTCCAGATAAAAAACAGTAATTACAATAAAGCTAATGAGTTTATTTTGCTGAAAATAGCTGTTGATTCTAAGCGCAAATAATTCTAAACAACATTTCATTATGCATTTAATTTAACGTATTCATTCGTAAATGATGTATTGAAAGATAATTTTAAATATAATTTCATTGCCGTTTTAGTTGGACTTTTCTGAAATGGAATTTATTCTTAAAACTACTAATATTTAATGTATGAAAACATATATAAACAAGCCAAGAAGCTAAACAATATTGGACGAGAAATGTTCAGTCAGTTATTGTTCATATCTTGTTATTATTTGCATGAAATATTGCATCAAGGTTCAAATGTTTAAATTTTATCAATACATCAAAAACATTGAAAAAAATCAATTGTAATATTTCCAACATGAAATCATTATTTTTACAATATTGGATCTTTCCCCTTATGTAAAAACAATATTTCTGTAATAGTGTCATTTCGTTGAAGTTAAAGCCGGTTTTGGTGTTTCATGTGAAGTATTTCAGTTGAGTGTAGTACTGGCTCCATATTGGATTGCAATAGCCGCTTTCATTCGTGACGTCAGTCATGACGTTTTGGTTGGAAACTGACTCCAAACAAACGGTTGCTATGTTTTATTTTCTATTGTGTTTGTATATTATAACTATATCTTATAGCTATATCTCCCATTTTAATACTTTAAGTGTTTTAATAATTAAGTGTTTTGATACTTTAGATGCAGTGGTAACATTTTCAACGATTTATATTTAATCAGAAATGAAGCATTGGAATCGGTCTCCAGCCAATACGTCATGACTAACGTCAGACTGAAAGCTTCTTTATAACAATTGTAATCAATTCACGAGAGATGTATGCATTAATACAATTCATACGGGTGTTTACTTTTGAATACCAGTATTTCTCAATTAGTCTTATTTTATCGTAGAAACTTTCAACTAAATAAGGCAAAAGTTACTTTTCTTTAATACTGATATTGAAAAGTAACAATCAACAATGATTAAACTGTATTTGAAAAAAAAAACATTTTTGTAAATGTAAATATCTATTGGAGAAAACTGCTCTAATTTAGATTCATTTTCTTACAGATGTTCTCAAAATTTTAATTTTGTTTTCAAAATAATTTGGATCTACTTATATCAAGTGGGTGTGTGTGATCGAAGATAGCACAAAGGGTTTCGTTTAATATTCCTTTCAAAACACTTTATCCTTTCTTTAATAAATCACACAATTTCAACGAAATTAATAATAGAAGCTTACAGTATGACGTCACTCTTGACGTTTTTGTTGGATACTGACTTCAAACAAACGGTTGCTATGTTTCATTTCTTATTAAATATAAATCATAGAAATTGTTACTATTACATCTAAAGTATTAAAACATTTAATTGTGACATATAGCTATAAGATGTAGCTAAAATATACAAACAAAATAGAAAATACAACATAGCAACCGTTTGTTTGGAGTCAGTTTCCAAGCAAAGCGTCATGACTGACGTCACACTGAAAGCTTCTTTATAACAATTGTAACCAATTAACGAGAGATGTATGCAGTAATACAATTCATACGGGTGCTTACTTTTGAATACCAGTATTTCTTAATAGAAATCTTCGTCTTATTTTATCGTAGAATCTTGCAACCAAATAAGGCAAAAGTTACTTTTATTTAATACTGGTATTGAAAAGTAACAATCAACCCTGATTAAACGGTATTAAAAAAAAAAGAAACATTTTTTTTAAATATAAATATTTATTGGAGAAAACTGCATTAATTTAGATTCATTTTCTTAGAGATGGTCCCAAATTCTTTAATTTTGTTTTCAAAATAATTTGGTTGATTTTATGACGGCCGATTATCTACTCGAGGGATATAGGCCCTAGGGAGGAGTGCCCTCCATGGGGGTCTTTCTAAGGGATCCCCTTTACGGCAAGGTTCGAAGAAAACCACGGAAAACTCCAAACGGTTAGGCCGACGAGCGCGAAAGGGGTTTGAACCCAGCACCTCTCGTCTAACCAGCTTTGAGCAGAACCTCTCAGCCACTGGTAGGGCTTTAAAAATAATTTGGAGGTACTTATAAAAAGCAAACAATTTCACTAAAGTGAAATAAAAAGAAATGAGCATAACAATTTTTCATATGTCATTCTAATAATTTCAATTAGACAGTTTTATCGAGACAGAACAAAATAACCACAATGAAGTTAATGAGTTTATTTTGATAAAAATATTTATTCATGCTAAGCGAAAACGTTTTAAAACAACAATTCATTGCTCATTTAATTCCCAATATTCATTGGTAAATGATGCATTAAAAGTAGGGTTTCAGAAAAAAATATTAGTCGAATTTTCTAAAATACAATTTATTCTAAAGCCTATTATGTATTGCATAGTGTTTCCAATATTAGTATTGTGTATTAACCCATATTAGTATGGTATAATATTTCTCATACAATGAATGAGGAAGTAATAAATAATCTTAGAAGCAAAACAGTATTGGGCTAATATTGTTTGTGCAGTCTATATCTTCACTGATAAGCATGAAACATTGCATCAAAATTGATGTGTTTATAGTTTGACAATTTTGGTAATGTATTGGCAAGACGAATTTCAATAAATTCTTTTAAACTTTTCAAATATAAAGCCAGTATTTCTGCAATATTTACATTTTATTGCTTTTTCGAATGTAAACTACATATTCTTTAAATGGTGTCGTTTCGTTGCAAATATTTCGAATGTAGAGCTTAATTTTAATCAATATTGGAATTTCATTTGAAGTATTTACGTGAAGAACTGGCCCGATACTGTGTCACAATATAACCAAAGTAACCAGTATTGATTTGCTCTGAAGGCTAATAATGCTTTAACTTTTATTCGGATTTTTTTTTTTTTAATATTAGCATTTATTGATAGAAATCTGCACTGAGTACATATTATTTCATTAGAGCCGTTTTTCTGAATGTGGGGTATGTGGAAAAGGTCTAACATACGCAAGAGAGTACAAATAAGAGTACACAGAGTACAAAGAGTCAAAAAGTACAAATACATGAGTTTGTGAAAGAGGTTTCTTACAATCGCCTCTTTTAAAATCAAAATATAAACACACACTAAAAATATTTAAGATGATTTGCGAGTTTGTCTCGAAAACTAACATACAATATTATACAAATACACTCATTGCATTAAAAACTTACTCCCTGTAAAACTCACATAAATGACATTTATGCATACTTAGTTAGATATTCTTGGTTTTTATTGTTTCCATCTTTATATACATGATTATTAGAAGTCAAACAAGTTGGAAATTGTACGTTAAACATGACAAATGAGGTGAGTTCTTACTATAACTAGTTTTAAAATGTAAAAAAAAAAACATCGTTATTATTTCAGTGAAATGAATTATATCGTCTGCTATGAGCGAAATGAGCATGCCTTTTTTTTCTTATTACGTATGTCATGTTTAAACATGCGAATTTTTCATTCGACACCAGACAGCGCTGCAAAATTCACATAGGAGATTTTGCTTTGCAAATGATGACCTCCAAGGTTTAATATTTTTATGACTCACGATGAATGAATCTCTTTTGTTTATTTACTTTAAAAGGTTGATATATTCGACTATTAACCTATTTTCCACTGAAGTTATCTCAGAATCTACACATTTTTGAATGTAACTCATCTCTCAAGCAAATAATTTTTTTGAAGGATCTTTCTAAAAATGTAATTTTTATGCAATTTTATTCGAAAAAATAATTTTTAATAAAAATAACCTCCTGGCATATGAAACAAGTTGGAAATTGTACGTCAAACGTTACAAACGAGGTGCGTTCGTACGCACGTTTTAGAATTAAATTCATGATATCCCGTGCGTAGAACGGGTTAAACAGCTAGTTAAGTATATATTTTATGACACTGTTCATACAAATATCTTAACTAGTTATATAAATATTCATATATATATGTATCAGCTAGTTATATAAATATTCAGATCTTGATGATTTTTAATTCTGTGAAATGAATTATATCGTCTGCAGATTAATTTCTGTCATAAAATAAGTAGTATCTTGGTCGCTTGACGATTAAACTTCGATAACAAAAAAGCACCGATTTAAAAAAAAAATTCAAATTTCTTAATAAATATTTTTATTAATATCTCCTAAAGTTTTGATTCGATTTTAATAAAATTTGAAATGTCTCGACAAAATTCTGCAAAGATAATATATTTTAAATTGCAAACCATTTGGTTGGGTAGTTTTTGCGTTGTTATATGCGGACAGACAGACAGACGGACGGACAGACAGACAGACGGACGGACAGACGGACGGACCAAACGACGACTATAGGTGCTACGTATTTATATAATTACGAACGCACCTAAAAAGAAATGGTCAGCCCGTATATGTGTTCCTAAGTCACATGACTTGCGCTTTTATTATATAGATTACGTACGGTAGGATTTAATAGAATAAAGAAAACTTTTATGAATATCTTTATAAGTTTTGATTCGATTTTCACAAAATTTGAAATGACTCGACAAAATTCTGCAACGATTATTACTTTCTTCTATCTTTACAAGAAGAAAGTATTGGATTCATGAAAATTTTCGACTTCCGGTTTTCGACGGATTTATACGTTTTAGAAGGTCCTGAACACGATTTGACTATTTTTAGAAAATGTCTGTCTGTGACTCTGTCTGTCTGTCTGTCTGTCTGTCTGTCTGTCTGTCTGTCTGTGACAAAAATTTTGTGGGCGCTCTATCTCAAGAACTAATGCTCGGAATTTAACAAAACTTTAGATTCAGTTAGTCCCTAATATAAATTGGTGCTGATTAGTTTTTGGTAAAAATCGCCCGGCAGGTGGCGCTGCTAAGCAGCATTTTTCGCAATTTCCGCAATAGCTCTATCTCAAGAACTAATGTTATAGGAATTTAATAAAACTTTATATTCAGTTAGTCCCTGATATAAATTGGTGCTGATTAGTTTTTGGTAAAAATTGCCCGGCAGGTGGCACTGCCATGCAGCATTTTTCGCGATTTCCGCAATAGCTCTATCTCAAGAACTAATGTTAGGAATTTAATAAAACTTTATATTCAGTTAGTCCCTGATATAAATTGGTGCTGATTAGTTTTTGGTAAAAATTGCCCGGCAGGTGGCGCTGCTAAGCAGCATTTTTTTTCGCGATTTCCGCAACAGCTCTATCTCAAGAACTAATGTTAGGAATTTAATAAAACTTTATATTCAGTTAGTCCCTGATATAAATTGGTGCTGATTAGTTTTTGGTAAAAATTGCCCGGCAGGTGGCGCTGACATGCAGCATTTTTCGCGATTTCCGCAATAGCTCTATCTCAAGAACTAATGCTCGGAATTAAATAAAACTTTACATTCAGTTAGTCTCTGATATAAATTGGTGCTGATTAGTTTTTGGTAAAAATCACCCAGCAGGTGGCGCTGCTATGCAGCATTTTGAAGGATTTACACGATTTTAGCGATATTCATATCTCAAGAAATAATGCACGGAATTTAATAAAACTTGAGCTTCAGTTAGATATTGATATAAATTGGTGCTGATTCATTTTTAGTATATGCGAAACCTGTGTGAGATAGAAGAAAGTTTTGGGATTGACACATCCGACTAGTATATATTACATTTCAAACCATTCGATAGGGTAGTTTTTGCTTTGTTTTATATGAGGGCGGACGGACACACAGACGGACGGACGGACAGACGGGTGGACCTGACGACGACTATATAGGTGCTACGTACTTAAATAATTACAAACGCAACTAAAAAGAGGCGGATATGAGAGACACATGTTATTCTTCAAGGAGTACGCGTGGAATAAAACGTTGATAACCACTGAATGATAAATACTGTATCGTGTCGAAAATATTTATTTCATCGCGAAAGTAATCTGAAACTACACACGAAAAGCAAACTAATCCAATAAATTGAAATAAAAAGAAACGAACGTAGCGATTTTGCATGTGTCATTCTATTTATTTCAATTAGAAAGATTTGTTGAGTTGGAATACACAGTAACCACAATGAAGCTAATTAGTTTATTTTGCTAAAAATAACTGGTAAAGCTAAGCAGAACGAATTTAAAACAACACTTCATTACGCATTAAATTCAGCGTATTAATTCGTAAATGATATATTGAAAGGGGATGTAATGTATGGTTTCGTA
Organism: Maratus michaelseni; assembly: GCA_963931845.1. Classification (NCBI taxonomy): domain Eukaryota; kingdom Metazoa; phylum Arthropoda; class Arachnida; order Araneae; family Salticidae; genus Maratus; species Maratus michaelseni. The sequence goes on from OZ007588.1 coordinate 326,342,728, forward strand.
TAAATTAGAGTTCAAACTTCAAAAAGAACTTTTTGGTATGTAATCACTTATACTGAAATGGTAGCTTATTGTTATTTAGTGAAGGAAAAGTGACGAGGGTTTGAATAATTAATAAAGTGAACCATTAAAACTTATTGGACAAAAAAATAAATAATTTAAACTCTTTGGAGACAGTTACAATCGTAACAGCAATAACAATCATCGGAAATCATTTTTACTCCATATATTTTAAAAAGCCTAGGGGCCGTCCATAAATGATGTCACGCTTGCAGGGGGGAAGGGGGTTCCTGAAATTGTGACAATTTGTGACAAGGGGGTTGGAGGGGGTAAGCAGAAGTGTGACATCACACATTTTGGTTAAAATAAAATCATTAAAATCAGCAGATTAAATTTTGAAGTTATCTTGGAATTACCAGAATTTGAGTGTATTTTTTAATCCGACTAAAACAACTTTCACGTGATTTGTTTTCATTTATATGCCTTTCTTTTTTTTTAAATAAAATAAATATTTCATTACTAATAGTATTACTTTATTGTATACTAAATATGTTTTTGTCGTAAACCTTAATCTTATTTTATACAAAATAAGTACACAAATAAATTTTATTGTTATGCTCACAAATGTCATTAAAACTTATAGTTAAAGTTGAAAAATAAAATTTGAAACACGATCTATAACGTAATGCTTTGTTTCTGAACTTCAAGTATATGTCTATGTAATATAGCGTGACATGTGACAAGGGGAGGGGAGCGGTTATTGTGAAGTGTGACACTTTGTGACTAAGGGGGGAGGGGGATCAAAAATATTTAAAAAAAGTGTGACATCATTTATGGACAGTCCCCTATCTGGATTTGTAAAAGTTTCTATTTTTACTGTTATTTTATCATTTAATGTTTTAATAATATGGTTATAATTACAATAATTGTAATCATGCGATATTTGCTTGTAATCTGATCCATTTAAAATGTTCATAAAAACGACAATTGTAAACAGTTGAGAGATAATACTGAATGATAAATGCTAGAACCAATATCGTTCAATGTTCACATAAATGTCTTTAATCTCACACGCATGTTTGCATGTTTAAAAATGTTCATTTTAATACATTTCAACATAATTGAAAAGTGTTTATGAATTCAATTTGACTGTCTGCCGTCAATCGCCTCTCTGTCCATTCTTTGACTTTCGTAAATATACTCTTTATATTTATATATTTCGTAAATATATAAATTATGTTACTCTGATTGTGTGATGTAAAAATATATATTAAAGATATTTACTACGGCATGTTCCATATTGAAAATGGAGTATGTAATATTTATAGTTCTTTTACTTGGACACTTAAAAGAATTCCGTTACATTATATTCTATCGTTAAAAATCGTTTGCATTGTATTTTAATGGTATTATACGGTTAGAAACATAATGAAATTGATATGAATTTATGAGGTGAAATATAAGATGCTTTCTATAGATTATGAATTGTGCAGCATTTATAGATCGTTTATAGGGACACTTTAAAGATATCCGTTACTCTATAGTCTATGGAGCAAAAGCATTTACGATGTATTTTAATGATGTTACTCTGTTACAAACATAATAAAATTGATATGAATTGCAGAGTTGCACTAATACATGCTTTCTGTAATATATAGAGTGCAAATCATTTATCATTGATTGACAGGATAACAAAAACGATTTCGGTTATTTATTCGTCTACAAGGAAAAACATTTTGGGAGCGTTTTTTAGCTCACAGGCTATCAAAGCCTGAGAGCTTATGTGCCTGCCGGTTCTGTATGTACCTACGTACGTACGTATGTATGTATGTATGTATGTATGTACGTAACGCAATAACTCTTGATAGAACTAACCGTTTTACTTAAAATTTTGTTTACAGGTTCATTTTGATAATGCGCTTCTGTCAATAGTTTTGGGGGTTCATTGGTTAAGTATAAAGGGGGAACGGGGGGATAAACCCCCCTAATTTAGATAAATGAGTTTTTCATGCAGAATTATCCGATTTTCTTCAAATTTTGTCTATAGGTTCATTGTGATAATGCGCTTCTCTGGAGAGTTTTGGGGGTTCATTGGTTAAGTATAAAGAGGGAAAGTGGGGATAACCCCCCCCCCCCTAATTTAGATAAATGAGTTTTTCATGCAGAATTATCCGATTTTCTTCAAATTTTGTATATAGGTTCATTTTGATAATGCGCTTCTGTCAATAGTTTTGGGGGTTCATTGGTTAAGTATATAGGAGGAAAGGGGGGATAACCCCCCCCCCCTAATTTAGATAAATGAGTTTTTCATGCAGAATTATCCGATTTTCTTCAAATTTTGTATATAGGTTCATTGTGATAATGCGCTTCTCTGGAGAGTTTTGGGGGTTCATTGGTTAAGTATAAAGGGGAAAAGGGGGGATAACCCACCCCCCCTAATTTAGATAAATGAGTTTTTCATGCAGAATTATCCGATTTTCTTCAAATTTTGTATATAGGTTCATTGTGATAATGCGCTTCTCTGAAGAGTTTTGCGGGGTTCATTGGTTAAGTATAAAGGGGGAAAGGGGGGGACACCCCCCCTAATTTAGATAAATGAATTTTTCATGCAGAATTATCCCATTTTCTTCAAATTTTGTATATAGGTTCATTGTGACAATGCGCTTCTCTGAAGAGTTTTGGGGGTTGATTGGTTAAGTATAAAAAGGGAAAGGGGGGCTAATCCCCACTTAATTAAGATAAATGGGTTTTTCATGCAGAATTATCCGATTTTCTTCAAATTTTGTATATATATTCATTGTAATTAGAGACTTCCCTGATTCGTTTAAGGGGTTCATAAGTTAACTATGAGGGGGTAACGGGGGGATGACCCCCCCTTAATATGTTGTTGATTTCTTTATTTTTCGAGGGTCTTATTTTAAATTCTTTGAAATAAGACTATAAGATACAATTAGTGTGAATAGCCTGTGAGCTCAATGCCCTCAGTTTAACTGGGCAGTTTTCTTTTTATTAAATTATGTTACTCTATTTCAAACATAATGAAATTAATACTTGGTTCACTACACAATGCTTGCTGTTGGATTATTCGCATTTATTGTAAATTTGCAGGGACATACAAAATATATCGGTTACAATTGTGTATATTAATGAAGAACAAAGCATTTATCATTCATTTACAGGGTACACACAAAATAATTAGGTTACATAACGCCCTACGGGGAAAATCTGTTTGCAGCGTATTGTAATAATATTAAACTATTTAAAACATAATGACATTTTTATGTGGTCGCGGGAGTTCTCATCTGAACTTTAGACTGCAAACACAAGCAAATACTTTATTGGGGCTTGTGAAGTTGAATGATGCCTCGCGAACAATATAAATTTTGATGAGTGCAGTAATTTTTTACAGCGTGAGAACGAAGTAGACAGAATGAGTCGAGATGCAGACTGAGTAAGACGGACTCGGGAGATGCTCTTAAATCTCCGGCGACGGCCAACCTTTTACGAGCTGAGCTGAGAAATGGTATCGGCAAACGGCCTTTACGAGCTTACGAGTTGTCATGATTGTTCTAATTATATTTTAACTTGTACATATTTGTAAATATTTGATATAATCCAGAAAATTAAACAGTGTAAGATTTCAACAAAAATCTGCCTTGGACTTATTAATACCCATTTAGACAACCGGCCATAACAAATATCTACAAAATGGGAGGCACGGCCTGGATCAACGGAATCTATGCGAACTGGATCTACATGATTTGTAATTGATCTGAATGATCGGGATCTACGTGAATTTCGAATAAAGAAGCAAAAAGATTTGTGCATCAAGTTCCTGTGAGGTGTTCACGTGTGTCTTCACGTAAAAGTGTTTTGTGCTTCCGATTTTTTTTTCTTCATCTGTGTATTACTACACATCCAAGTGTGTGTGAGTGGTTATTATGTGATATGTGCATCGTATCTGTGAAATGTGCGATCGTTTGTCGGTTAAGTTCAGTGATGAATCACTGATTAACAGATAAAGTCCTTTCGGTAAAGAAAGAGGGAAATGTTTCGAGTATCGGTGTAGAAAGTTTGACCCACTGACCGTCTGTGCAAGATAAGTGTCGTGTTTTCGCGGTGGCGAAAAGCGATTTTTTTTTCTGGTGATATTTATTTTCTTCTGCTTTTAGTGTACGCAAGAGGAAAATGTGTTGTTCGTTTATCAGCAAATAAGCGACCCAGAGTCAGAGTGCTCGAATGAAATAAAATATAAACGTCTGCCGTGCATATTTTTTTTTGCAGACTGGGAAAAGTGAAAAGTGAAACGATTAAAAGTTTTTTTTTCTCTCTCTTTTTCTTCGTATAGATAGAGGAAGGTGTTATTTTTTTTGCTTCCTCACATGAATAATGTTTGATTGAGTAATGTTTTTTTTCTAGAATAGAGTTAAGTAGTACAAAGATATATATATATTTTTTTGTATCTTGTTATTTTTATGGGAAAGGAAACAAAATATATATTCGATTTAGAATATTTAGAGAAAGTGTTTATAAAATTGTTGAATATTATTATATGTATAAATATATTTTATTTATCGGGTGAAGATATGAAAGTAAGTGTGTTTTTATAACTGTTACGTATTATTATATGTATTGCTATATTTGATTTATCGGGTGAAAATACGTATATTATTGATTTATTTAATGCTATATTTTATTTTTATGTGTTAATTAGTTTATGATAAAAATGGCACATTTAATGAGGTAAAAAAAGATCGATCTGATTACTGTGGCTGTCGAATTAGGTTTAAATCCACCAGAATCGACCAATAAAACTCAATTAACTGATTTAATTGTAAAATCCAAAGGGTATGATGAAGATTTAGTGAAAAATTTGTTAGAGGGAATTGTAAGTGAGCGTGAAGAAGCCGAAATATTATTACAGCAAAAAGAAGCTGAGAATCGCGAGTTTGAATTAAAACGATTACAATTGGAAAATACACAAAAAGCCCAATTACATAACTCTGTACCTACAATCGCCGGAAAAGGTTCCGATGTTTTAAAATTATTAAATAGGTACAATAACGAAGAGGAAATCAGTATATACTTAACCCTTTTCGAACGCCAGGTAAAGCGGTTAGAGATAGACAAACATGAATGGGTAACCTATCTTCTCGCATTATTACCTCTCGATATAGTTAATTTAATAAATCGCGAAAGTGAGGAACAGTCCAGCGACTACGACTATGTAAAAAAAATACTTTTAAGACGCTTTAGACTTACACCGGAGCAATTTCGGCAAAAATTCTTCTTGCATAGAAAGCAAAATTCGGATTCGTGGAAAGATTTCTCGTTTGAACTCTCAAATTTCTTGGATAATTGGTTATCTGGCCTGCAAATATCGACGTACGAACAATTAAAAAATATTTTAATTATTGATCAAATCAGGAGAAAATTGTCTTTAGAAATGAAGGAACACTTTTGTGATGAATTACCCAAAATTACGAATATAGATGATTTGACAAATAAATTGGATGATTTTGAAACTGCCCGAATTAACTTACGGAAGGCTGAAATTAAGTCCCCAAATACGGAATTCCGAAAACGTCAAGGTTTTGAAAATAATAGAGCGTTCCATCGAAATGATGTTAGCCGCGTACCATATGAAAAAAATTACGCGAATGCCCCCCAAAAGAATTTAAATACAAAAATCCGTTGTTTTAATTGCAATGAATTTTCGCACCGTTGGAGGGATTGTCCCCGAAAAAAAGAAGGCCCAGTGTGCTGGAAGTGTAAAATTCCTGGCCACAGGTCTGACCAGTGTACAAACAATTCTCCTAAAAATGCAAATGCCGCCATAAGCAACAGCTCTAATCCAGCAGATAAAATAATAAAGAGCGTGAGGATTTTAGGAAAAAATATAGATGCTTTGATAGACACAGGGAGCGACGTAAATATGGGGAATAACGATATTTATATTGCCCTGGGATGCCCTAAATTACATGAAAATGACTTGGTTTTGTCAGGTATTGGTGGAAACCAAATAACACCCATAGGATTTACGACCGTAAACATTGAAATAGATGGTTATACAGTAAATTCAGATTTATACATCGTAAAAAATTTGAATCATTCTATAATTTTAGGGAATACCTTTTTGAGACAATTAAATTTCAACATTTCGGAAAAAGGATTGGAAATTATGGGAAAACGGAAGTTAAAAGAAGTTAGGATAAATTACGTCACTGCTTTCCCACAAGAAACAGCCATGACGAAAATCAAACGCGTCAGCTATGTCACACCCAGATTTCATGCGATGTTGCGGTCAGAAAAACAAAACAATCCCACGATAGAAAAAATGATTTCGACAGCTGAATTAGTGAGAAAGGAACAAACTAATCAAAATGAAACAGCTTTTAACTTTAGTGAAAAAGTAAACATGCAATTAAGTACTGCAAAAAGTTGTTTATTAGAAAGTGAACAGTGTTCTATCCCACAGTTAGACTTAGCGAAAACCACAGATATTTATTTAGCTGAAACAGCCAATTCAATTAATTTTCAGGAAGTTGAGCTGAATCATATTACAAACAATGCTATTAAGAAAGAGTTAACGGAATTGATTACTAATTATAAGCCAAACAAGGTTAAGGACACAGAGTTAAAAGTAAATATAATATTAACTGATGATATTCCGATTGCGCAACGACCGCGTAGATTAGCGTATCCGGAGCAGGAGTTTGTGGACAAACAAGTACAGGAATGGTTGGAAACGGTAATTATAACGGAGAGTAACTCTAATTATGCATCTCCTATAGTGTTAGCGAAAAAGAAAAATAATTCTTGGAGACTTTGCGTAGACTATAGATTGCTAAATAAAAAAATAATTAGAGATAATTTTCCCTTGCCAAGAATAGAAGATGTTTTAGATAACATTGAAAGTGCAAATGTTTTCACAACATTGGATTTAAAAAATGTTTTTTTTCATATAGACGTAGCAGAGGAGAGTAGGAAATATACAGCATTTGTCACGCATAACTCGCAGTACGAGTACTTAAAGCTCCCATTCGGATTATCGGTTGGACCACAACAGTTTCAAAGATATATTCAAGCTGTTTTTAAACAGTTAATTAAAGAAAAGGTAATATTAATTTACTTAGACGATGTCATAATACTTGCGGAAACTGAGGAAGAAGCCTTGATAAAACTGAAACGCGTCCTAGAAGTTGCATCGGATTACGGACTTGAATTTAATTTTGCAAAATGTCAATTTCTTAAACGGAAAATTGAATTTTTAGGCTATATTATCGAAAACGGAACTACTAGACCCTCGGAAGCCAAAACTTTGGCAGTAAAGAAATTTCCTGAACCCCGCACCCTTAAACAACTACACAGTTTTCTGGGTCTAACTTCTTATTTCAGAAAGTACATCCCACATTATGCAACTATAGCGAGACCTTTAAGTGATTTATTAAAAGCGGGAAATAAATTTAAATTTGGAATACCCGAAAAGCAAGCTTTTGAAACTCTTAAAGAAAAATTAGTTAACCCCCCAGTATTGCATGTATTCCGACGAGGCGCTAGACTAGAATTGCACACCGATGCAAGCGCCATAGGTTTTGGTAGTGTCCTACTACAAGAAGATGAGAACAAAAACTTACATCCTATTCATTACATGAGCCGTAAAACTACACCTACTCAAGCAAAATTTTCGAGTTACGAATTAGAGACCCTTGCGGTAATAGAATCGGTCAAAAAATTTCGAAACTACTTATTAGGCACGACATTTAAAATTGTGACAGATTGTTCCGCGTTTCAAAAGACTATGGACAAAAAAGACATTACGCCAAAAGTAGCAAGATGGGCGCTATTCTTACAAGAATTTGATTATGAAATAGTACATCGAGCGGGAAATCAAATGAAGCATGTCGACGCATTAAGCAGAAATACAGTATTGGTAGCAACACGTTCTTATGACGAATTAACAGCAAAAATTAAATTAGCGCAACAAGAAGATGAACATATTCAAACCATCAAAAAATTAATAGAAAAAAGTGAAAGCTCGGAATATTTTAATCGAAACGACATACTGTATAAATATGAAAACGACAGGGAACTGTTGATGATTCCCTTAAATATGCAAAAAGAAATAATACGAAATGTTCATAATAGAGGTCATTATGCGGTAGCAAAAACCGAAACAATTCTAAAAGAAAACTATTTTATACCCCAGTTAAGAAAACAAATAGAAAACGTCATTGCGAATTGCGTAGAGTGCATTTTATGTAATAAAAAGCAAGGAAAAGGAGAAGGTTTATTGAACCCGATTCCAAAACAAAATATCCCCCTTGAAACTTATCACATTGATCATATTGGACCAATGCCATCCACTCACAAAAATTATAATCATATTTTTACCGTCGTAGATGCTTTCACAAAATTTGTCTGGTTATACCCAGTTAAAACTACTGCTGCCGTAGAAGTTATAGATAAGTTGAAATTACAACACAACATTTTCGGAAACCCGTCCCGAATAATAACCGACAAAGGACCCGCGTTTACATCCGACGATTTTGAAGCATATTGTAACGAACAAAAAATACAACATGTCCCAATAACGACAGGTGTTCCAAGAGGAAATGGCCAGATAGAACGGATGCATAGAATCCTGATACCAATATTAGCGAAACTTAGCATAGATGACCCCACTAAATGGTACAAATATGTAGCATCGGTACAGCGAATTATAAACAGCACTATATCTAGAAGCACAAAATTTTCACCATTTGAGCTTCTAACCGGAGTGAGATTGCGACATAAAAACGATTTGCAAATAAAAGAGTTGTTAGACAAAGAACATGTAAATTCAATTATGTCAGAGAGAAATTTCAATAGGGAAATTGCAAAAGAGAACATTTTAAAAATACAGCAAGAGAATCGCAAAACCTTTAATAAAAAAAGAAAAACGGCATACACTTATAAACTCGGTGATTTAGTAGCTGTACAAAAAACACAATTTGGTACAGGCATGAAGTTGAGACCTAAATTTCTCGGTCCCTATGAAATCACCAAAGTTAAAGGAAAGGATCGATACAACGTAAAGAAAATTGGCTACCATGATGGTCCAAACATTACATCGAGTGCTGCCGACTTTATGAAACGATGGACAAATTGGACAGATTGATATTTTGAAACAATATTCTTTTTACTTTTATTGAACATTATGAGTGAACTCTGAACTTTAAGCAATTTTCAACGTTATAACAAGTTTTGTTGTGTTATTTTCATTTTTTATATTTTAGGAAACACTGTATGTTTCAATATTTACTATTGTTTATTGTTTTGTTTGTATATATTTTTTTTTGTGTGTATTTGATAACTTTAGATTTTAGTCGACTGGTTCTATACCTAGTGAAATTAGTAGATAATGACTGTGAGGACACAGCACAGTCAGGACGGCCGAGTTGTGGTCGCGGGAGTTCTCATCTGAACTTTAGACTGCAAACACAAGCAAATACTTTATTGGGGCTTGTGAAGTTGAATGATGCCTCGCGAACAATATAAATTTTGATGAGTGCAGTAATTTTTTACAGCGTGAGAACGAAGTAGACAGAATGAGTCGAGATGCAGACTGAGTAAGACGGACTCGGGAGATGCTCTTAAATCTCCGGCGACGGCCAACCTTTTACGAGCTGAGCTGAGAAATGGTATCGGCAAACGGCCTTTACGAGCTTACGAGTTGTCATGATTGTTCTAATTATATTTTAACTTGTACATATTTGTAAATATTTGATATAATCCAGAAAATTAAACAGTGTAAGATTTCAACAAAAATCTGCCTTGGACTTATTAATACCCATTTAGACAACCGGCCATAACAAATATCTACATTTATACATTTTTGAGGTGCACTAGAAGATAATTACTTTAGAATATGACGTGCATCAGAGATATGTTTCATTTACAGGGACACACAAAAGTGTAACTAAATTTTAGCTAACTACGTGGTGTGTATAAATTCTCCAGATGATATACAGGAACAGGGGTACACAAAATAATTCGTAAGCATAACTAAGTATGGGCGTGAATTGCTTAAAGGTGGTTTTTAATTAAATTATGAATTTTCAAGCTGAGCTATATTTAGTGTACTAAGATATATTTGTATAATATAAATAAATTCATATACATGGCTACGGAAATAACTGGGTATATCGACGCTTGTAGATGATAATTTTTGGAAGTGTCGTTTAAGTACTATTAATAGTTTTTTGACCGATTTAAATTTAAGCTTAATATGTGGTGTGTATAGAAATTTCTAGATAAAACACAGGGTGGTACAATGAAAGTTGAGTACACTTCCGTCTCTTGGCAAAAATTGCTGAAGTTGAATTCTCAATTGTGTTATGCGTTTTTAAGCAAAAGTAAATTTTACCAAACTATGTAATATATAATTAAATATATATAGCATACACAGGGATGCACAAAAAAATATTAGTATCTTTCCAGTTGTGAATACTAGATGTAGAAATTTAGTTTTCAATTGTCTTATGGGCTTTCTAAATTGTTTATTTAGGTATCTGCCTCATTAAACGGTGAAATTTTGTAAAGTATTCTGCAAGTGTTAGAAAGTGATTCATAATCTATGCTTGACTCATGATTTTTCTTTCTGGTTGCTGTTGCTTTTGTAATCCCATGTTTAAGTAGCACGATTATATAATAACTAGCAAAACCCGCGGGTTTGCTCGCGTAATTGTTGAAAAATGCCAAGTGGTATTCGTGGGCATATTTTCATTAAAGAAGGTTTTACTGCCACAGATAATTCAAAAATGAGTAATTAAGCCATATTTTGAATAAACTTCATTCTTATACTGTATTAGGTGAACATAAGACTTGAATGAATGATAAAAGCTAAGAATAATTTCAAATTAATGGTAATTTAGAAAGTATTTTGATGGTTTCAATTTCATTTAATTTTTCATTTGAAATTTAGAATTTTTTTGAAACAGTTCTAAGCGAGTATTTACATATTGAAAGTAAGCATCATGTAAAATTCCAATCTTCTAGTTAAGGAAATTTATGTAATAACTATATCACAGAAATTGCACTATCCATAGCCGAGTTTTAAGATATCTGCGGTAATGGTGTGCCCATCCATTACCGCAGATATCTTAAAACTCGGCTGGTTACCGCTAATGGATCCACTTCAAGAGATCCTTTACAGTCCTGAAGCACCAGGGCTGGAGGCAGTGGTCCTCCAGATCTTGGACCATATCTGATCCTTTATTTATTGACTTTTTGCATATCCATGGACACGACAACAACAACAACAACAGAAATTGCAATTTTAAAACTTTTTTGTTCCTGCAAACATTAAAATTTCTAAACTTTTAAAAATTGTTCTGTAGATGAATTTGTGTCTCTAACGTAATAGCCATGTAAAATTTCAAGTTTCTATCCCAAGAAATTTCAGATAAGTCATAGTTTAGAAGGTTTTTAGAACTTTTCCAGCTCATTTGACTCTTTTAAATTTAGATTTTTTTTTATAAACCGTTCATAGCGAGCTCTGAAATCTTAAAAATAGCCACCATGCCAAAATTCAACTTTCTAGACCAGCAGCATCACTAAAATCACAATTTTAGAAAGTGTTTTGCTTCTGCACCTTTTATAAATTCGAATTTTGTAAAAACTGTTCTGTGCGAGCATTTACGTCTAAAAAATAACAGGCTTGTTAAAATTTCAGTTTCTATTCCTAACAGTTTAGAACAAAACATAATTTATAACGTTTTCCACTCATTTTGCACCTTTTAATTTTGAATTTTTAATAAACTGTTTATACCGAGCGCCTGTATCTTAAAAGTTGCAACAATACTTAATTTCAAGTTTCTAACCTGAATAAATCCAATTAAATCATAATGTAGAATGTGTGTAGAACGTTTTGCGCTCATTTCAGCCTGTTAAATTTCGAATTTTTTAGAAACCGTTCTCTTCATTTGCATTTTAAGAGTAACCACCATGCAAAATTTTGAAGCTTCTATACCAGCTGTACCACATAAATTGCAATTTTAGAACGTTTTATTTTTGCACCTGCTCTTTTAAATTTCGCATTTTCAGTAAACTGTTCTGGGTGATCATTTACGTGAGTAACAGCCATGCAAAATTTGAAGTTTCTAGCCCTAACAGCTCCAAATAAATCTTAATTTAGAACGTTTTTAGAATGTTTTTCGCCTTTTCACACTTTAAATTTCAATTTTTTTTAAAACCCTTCTGTGCGACAAGTTTAAAAGCAACAACCATGTCAAACTTCAAGTTTCTATCCTTAACAATTCCATAGAAATCTATTTCAATTTAGAACGGTTTTCGCGCATTTTAAATTTCAATTTTTTAAAAATTGTTATGTACCTCCATTTATGTCTTAAAAGCAACAGCCATGTCAAATTTCAAGTTTCTATTCGTAACAATTCCATAGAAATTGTAATTTAGAACTCTTTTAAAACGCTTTCCGCTCATTTCGCCCTTTGAGATTTTGAATTTCTTTACAAACCATTGTTAGCGAGCATTTGTATCTTAAAATTAACCACCATGCCAAATTTGAAGTTTTTGATCACTCTTTTAAATTTCGAATTTTATAGAAACTGTTCTTAGGGAGCATATATATTGTATAAGTAACTACCTTGCCCAATTTCAATTTTTTAATCCCTTCAGCATCACAAATATTGCAATTATAGAACTTTTTCGCTCCTACAACTCAGTGAGCGTAGTAGCACTGACATAAAATATAGCCTCTGTTAGAGCAGAGACTGCCACCATAAATTTACAACCATTACGTTTAAAATCGGTTTGGTAGTATCAGAGATTCCATAGAAATTGCAATTTAAATTGTTTTAAAAACACGTTTAGCTCATTTCACCCTTTTAAATTTCGAATTTTTTAGAAACTGTTCTTACAGAACATATACATCTTATAAGTAACTACCGTGCCAAATTTCAAATTTCTAGCCCCGTCAGTATTACAAAAATTTCAATTTTAGAACATTTTTTGCTACCACACTCCGACATGAAATATAACCTGTATTACAGCAGGAACTGTCACCATCAATTTGCCACCATCACTTTTGAAATCGTTTCGGTGATTTCCAGTGATTCAATAGAAATTGCAATTTAGAATACTTTTCGCTCATTTCAGTCTTTTAAATTTCGATTTTTTTTCATTTGTTCTTAGAGAGCTTTTACATCTTGTAAGTGACTACCATGCCAAATTTCAAGTTTCTAGCTAATCCAGTATCGCAAAAAATCGTACTTTTAGAAGGTTTTCGCTCCTGCACCCTCCTGGTGGTAGTGGCACCGACATAAAATATAGTCTATGTTGGAGCAGGGATTGTCACCATTATTTTTGAAATGGGTTAGGTAGTTCCAGAGATTACCCCCTACAAACAAACAAACAAACAAACAAAAAAGCAAAAAAACAAACGTTACTTCTTTATAATATTAATTTTAGAATGTTTTTAACTTCGTTTTTTTTTTCATTTGTTCTTAGAGAGCATTTACATCTTGTTAGTAACTACCATGCCAAATTTCAAGTTTCTAAGTACTTCAGTATCCCAAAAAAACGTAATTTTAGAACGTTTTTTGCTCCTGAACCCCCTTGCGGGTAGTGGCACCGACATAAAATATAGCCTATGTTGGAGCAGGGATTGTCGCCATTAATTTGCCACCATGAATTTTGAAATAGGTTCGGTAGTTCCAGAGATTACCCCTTACAAACAAGCAAACGAAAAAACAAACGTTACTTCTTTATAATATTAGTATAGATTACAATAACGCAATACTTGCAAAACAGAATGATGATTTTAATATTGACTTAAATGGTCCAGTGTGCAAGCGCGAGGACCCACATTCAGTTGCGTTTTTAAATAAAATAATTTTTTTGCATATTTCTTGGTGTGTTTAAATTTTGTAATTTCCATATACAGGGCTCCACAAAAGATTTCGAGTACATTTCCACTAATTGACGGAAATTGAAGAAGCACAATTTTGAACTAGATTATGCGTTTCCTAACTCAGACTTTTGAATAGTATGTTGTACATACACAAATCTGCAGATCTTATACAGGGTCTAAACAAAATAATTCGGACGTTTTCCCGACTATAGACGGTAACTGCTGAAATTGGGTTTTTAAAAATGTTATGCGCTTTTTAAATTATTTTCTTAAATCCCGGGATTGTACTTATACTATAAACCGAAACCAGAGTTCCAGGGATGGTCATCCCTTGTCACCCCCCCTTGATTACTTAGATATCATCTTTTATCTTATTAACAGGGAAGTTTCGTTACAATATTCTGAAATTGGTGTGAAGTGTTTCATAATCTATGATTAACGCATAATATTTCTTTCTTGTTTCTATATTGAAGTGTATTTCTATTAAAGAAAATATTTTTTTTAGCGTCATTTTTCTGACTTCCAGGGCATATTGCCCCATACCCCCACACTTGTTTAGAATTACTTTCGTTTCCGTTTGATATCTTCAAATCTCCTTAATTTTACAACAAAACTAATTTAAAAGATTTTAAATTAGGTTAAATAAGTATTTTTGTTTTTTGCTACAAAGTTTATTTTATTTACGATTTCACACTATTATTTCTTTGTGCAACTCTCCGTCCTATGTCTTTTTGAAATTTCAATGGTTCCACGGTGTAAGTAAATTTTACGTATGTTTTAAATGTAAATATGAGTTCCAAAATTTCTAAACGAATAAAAAAATTTTCTAAATTGTATGATAAGATAGTTAAAATTGAATAAATCAAAAACGTTATTAATATTCCAAAACTAAATTTCCAAAACCTCAGTTGTAACCCTTAAGCTTCCACTTGAGGGTTACAACTGAGGATGCTCCAGCCGGAGTGAAAGCGTTTTTGTGCAGTGGTGACAGTTTTATATGAAACCTTTTAACATTTTTAATAATGAAGGACTGTTTTTATGGAACATTTAACCATGTTTCGGTTTAAAAATTGGAAATGTGAAGAATAAATATTAAATATACATACATTAATAATTGAATACCTGTTTTAATTTAGAAATTATTTAAATTGATAACGAGATAATATGAAACTTACAGATGTGTGCACGTTTCGATATCGTTTCTCTGGCTTTATTATACTATAAATTATATAAATTTTAATTCAATAATACATTGTAGCACACACGAAAAGTTTTCTTTATACAGTGTAAAATATGTTCACTCTAAAAATGCACAAAACATAAATTTCTATATATTTTTTAATTAAACGTAATATTCCTAGCAGCCATTTTGTTGGTATGAGCATGCCAGTACACACAAGGATCATTACAAGGTACATACAAGACTCAAATGCTAACGTAATGATATTTTACAATGCTAATTTTTATTTTGATAATAAACATTCACTAAACAGTTAGAAATAAATTGAAGGAAGCACAGAAATTTTAATTAAAACAATGGAAAATATCGTGTGTCTGAAGAGTCTCTGAATTTGAAAACGTCATGTATCGTGTGAATCACACATAAATAGCTACAAAGTATTAGATATATTTGAACAATAACATTATTTTTCATGCTAAATCCCATTCGAGAAAGGCATTTTATAGAGCTATGTCACGATCAATATTTGTCTCTCGTAGTATTATTCAATTTGTTAATCTTCAATTTCTTAAAACGATGCTATTTCCATTTCGTTCAGTCTCTCAATATTTTCATATTTATATTTGCATAACTGATTCGTATCGAATATTCATGTAATCCTTTCGAAAGCTGATGAATTTTAAAAGGGCTTTAAGATATTTTCATAGCGTTTCTAAATTTTTGTTTAATACACTTTCTACAGTTTTTATGTTCTACAGAATTTTCATTTTTAAGCATTTGTTTATGGTATGCGACCAATTTACATTCTGTCTAGAAAAATATAACTAAAGGTTTGGTAGATAATTGTTTTTAAAACGAAAATTATGTTAAATAATTTACAATTCTGATCACATTCGGATGAAAAGTATTTTTTAACCAATTCAATTAAAATTGATATTAATTTCTGTTCAACATAAAATAAAAATCAACATAAAATAAAGAAAAGAAAATCGGAAAGAAAGTTATTTTTTCTTTTTAATTTGCTCTGGGCAATCGATTTCCATTTATATTAATATAGCAAACGAATATTTATTGTTGAAATAGATTACACACGATTATGCTTGAAAATTATTTAAAATGCCATAAAAAGACAATAAATTAAGTTATAGTTAGAAAAAGAATTTCGTTTGAAAGTAATTTGTTTTCTTTTCGATGACGCAAAAATGCAAATTATATGATATTTAGAAGTTATGTCTGAGTAAGAAAAGTGAATGCCTTGCCGATATTGGTATGATATCGTAATACCGTATTGCTTTTTGGGATACATTTCTAATATGAAGTGGACAACACATTTCTTTCCTAGTGAAATAAGTAGGACTTTGTCGTTAAAAACTCTAATAATAATTTGAACTAACAAATCATATTAAAAACATTAATGTAAAAAATGGTCACAAAATTAAATTAAATTTAAAATAACGCCAAGTCCCTTTTCTAAATTCATCTCCGAATTCCGTATTTCAATAATAAATAAAGAAAATGTATTGGGAGAAATTAGTCAGGCTCGAACATGACATGTTTTTCTTTTTCTTGAAAATGAATTACGTAATCTTATCTTCTGTAATAAGGGTCACACCTAAATGCTGTATTTTATAAGTTTCATTTGGCAGAAGAGTTTTTTACGTAGGAACACTTTAATAGTTTACATATTAACAACTGCAAACCACGTTGTGATTATCACCATGTATTTAATCCAAGGCAGTCTTTGGAATACCAAAGTGAATCTCTCCGAAATTTTTGCTAGGAAAGACAAGCGGTGTAAAGAAAGCGATTCGAGTGTGTACAAGATATGGCTATTAAATAAGCGGATTAGTGCAGCTAAACAGCGAGCGTGGTGCACTCGTATTTCCCTTGACGTCGGTAATTGGTATCTCCCACGTTCCCTGTCGATCGTCAAGGCCAAGCGTATCTTAGTTTGGATATAGCACTTGCTCGGAGTCAACAGTACGCCAGTAACTCCTCAGAAAAAATATAAGTGTTCGGAATGAGCAACGTGTTAACCTCAAGTTTCTGGTAAAACTCAGAAAAGTGGATACGGAAGCTTTTACTATGTTAAAAGAAATGTACGGACTTGAATGTGTATCGCACACTAATATTTTGCACTGGTTTAAAAGTTCAAGGAAGGACGAGAAACGACCGAAGACCATACGCGCCCTTGACGACACTGCACGTCAAAAACTGGTGAAAACGTTAAAAACATTGTTCTGTTGATTAGCGAATGTCATCGTCTGAGTATCCGAGCTGTTGTTGAGTTGACAGAAATCGACAAAGAAAGTGTTTACACTAGATTAATTTTAACACAATTATTCAAATTGGTAAAGAAATCAGCCAAGAGATCCCAGGTTCGAATCCTGGCCCGGACATTTTTCGTCCAGTTGGAAAATTACAACTTGTATGATTTCTTTACCAATTTGAATAATTGTGTTAAAATTAATCTAGTGTAATCACGTATCCAGCGTTTTCTGGAGTTCCATTATCTGCGATATATTCTGTTGAGCTGATTAAAATATCAGACCAGATGCTATGATCAATAAGGTTAACTGGATGAATTATGCCCTCCAGATTCGACCGGGATAGCTCAGTTGGTAGAGCGTAGCAGCTTCAGCCAAGAGATCCCAGGTTCGAATCCTGGCCCGGACATTTTTCGTCCAGTTGGAAAATTACAACTTGTAAAGAAAGTGTTTATCAGATTTTGCATGAAATATTCAACATGAAGAGAATTTGTGAGAAAATGGTACCAAAGATCTTTAACCACGAGCAAAAGGTATCACGAATGAACATTTGTTCTGACATTTTAAACAACATTGAAACTGATACTAATTTGTTTGAGAAAATGATTACAATGATTAAAATTTTATAAATAGTTTTAAATTTTAATATTATTCTAAATAAATAGCTTTTATTGCGATTGTGTGCTTTGATTACAATGTATTGTATTATTGTATTGCAAATTCATCTGTACATGGGACAAAAGAAAAATGGTAGTTATATTTAAAAATATATAACTAGATAGTTATAGTTAATTGAAATTCATCACTTTACCTCCTACATCTTCTTCTAGGTATGATTTTGTAAGTATAAATAAGCATTTATGAATCGAATGCCATTTTTTAGTATTTTTTCATAATTGTTTCGCACATTAATCCTAATAATATTATAAATCTGATTGTGTGCAAATGTTAGGCTGAAGCCAGCGTCAAAATGAAGCATTTAATTATCCTGTATCTTTGCATATAAGTTGATTATAACCCTCAAATGAACATAGAATGGTTTTTGTTTATTTTATTTCAATATTTTTCTTAATAATTCAAAATTTCATTATTTTCATAGAGAATAAATGGACATTTTTTCGTATATTTTAAAATGGTTGGTTGGTTTGGTTGGTTTGGCTCAAAGGGCCCAGTTTTGCAGCTTTTTTTAAAATGGTTAAATTTATTTTACCGTTTCTAATACTTTATCGTTGCCAATATAAAATAAAACCCCTGAGTAATACCGTAATTTCCGGCGTATATTTCGCAGCTCAAAGAATCGTATTTCGACCCAGAAAATTTATTCAATAATTGTAGTTAAATATTTACAGCGATCTTTTAAGTTAGATTTTATAAAATAATATTTCTGGGTCGAAAAACAACTCTTTGAGCTGCGGATTATACGCCGGAAATTACGGTAATTTTTAATAAACAATTTATTTTCAAGTGAAAAATTTCCACGTGAAAAATGAAAATGAAATGAATTATTTAAGAATTAAACAGAATATGAAATGATGTCATATTAGAAACAAAACGTGCGTTTTCAAATATTTGATAATAATACAAAGTGCATAAATACGAGTAAGTATGGAAAGCAAGCGAATATGATGTCATATATAGAAAAATAAAACAGATTTGTTTTGATGTTGAAATAAAATGATCTTGGGTTATCAAATTATTTGTGATTAATTTCTCTTTTTTCTTTCTTTTTCTTTTTGACATGAAAGGAATTATTTTAAATGTACGTAATATATGTATTTTAAATGTATGTGTTGTAAATTAAAGTTCTGTGTTTTAAATGAAATGAGTGAAAGATTTATATTTTTAATGAATTCAATACGAATGATGGGATAGGTTGGCGATTTATCGTCTGCACACGGCTAACATAAAGATACCATATTTTTAATTTAAATTTTAAAAAGTAAAATAAAAAAAATAAAAAATGTATATATATATATATATATATATATTGGATGGCAAATGTCATCGCAAAATTATCCGTATCGAAAATCAGAAAATCTTAATAAAAATAACTATATTTTTTAAAAGAAAGTTGCTTTTCTCATAAAAGCTAAAGATTTAATATGATTGTGTCGAAGTAACAGCATTTTTCCTCTATCATTTTCCCACAATCGAAACACATTTGTAAATCGTCGTTTCGAACCGGAATTTAATTTTACATTTCTTTTAGTTTTAAAATAGGAAAAACTTTATTGTCGTTTTTAAATATAGCTTTTTTTAAAGTTGTTTCATAATAGATCTTTGTAAAGTCTTGTAGGATAAGAAAAATTGCATAGATTTTAAAGCAATGTTTAAGTAAAATTACAATATTTTTTAAACTTAAAAAACAACAATGTTATCGAAAAGAAAATTGATTTTACCAACAAATTCGCGTAATGCAAAAGCAAAGAAGAAATCAAAAAGTAATGAATCTTTTCTTCCAGCCGAATTGTGTAAACTTGAACAAGCCGATCGTGCCAATTCATAACATTATAAACGTGAAAGCGCGTTCTATATAGTAGAATTTTTTTTACATATAGGTAGAAAATTTCCGAGAATTACAAGGTTAGGGGTCTGTAATTAAGTCCATAGTCAATTTGCTTTTTTTTTTATCAAGTGAAATTTGGCGCAAAATTAAATACATTGTTGTAACCAGATTTGTTTTTTGCGTGGTAAACACTTAATGTTATTTTATATGATCATTTCCCCGCTCACCTTTGATGCCAACTATCACTGTAAAACATATTAAAAACTATTAGCCGATAATTTTCTAATTTTCTTATTGCTTCTTGATGGTTCATATTTTAAACCTGAATCGGTCATGCCATTGTCGTTCAATTTTTATTCCTAATCCTAGCCCTAATCGTATCCTATCCTAATCCTGATAATAACTTTAAAGAATATTCTTTGACACGAATATGTAAATTAAATCAATATCCATAATTGGAATGAATGGAAAATAGAATAAATAGAAATGGCAAAATAAAATAACAAGAAAGTACATTTATTCGACACCTAACCCTAGAGAAAGCGTAAAAATTTCAAGCGCATGAAATAAATTAAAATAATCCTATATATACTAATAAAAATATGTAAATTTAGATAATCAGATTTGTGTCGTCGGTATTTATTTGCTAATAGTGTTCTTGACGCGATAGAGAAAATATCGAGGTTAAATTGGGCAGAATTTAAAGTACTTTCTAGCAACCTTTATTTACATTTTAAAATCGCATCAGATTGTTATATCTTTGTAAAATATCTATCAGTGTATAAAATCCACAAGCAGTTTGTTCACTATTTACACCACTTAGCGTGAAACACTTAATTTAATATATACATAAACAAGATAATGTAGTAAGAACTATATAACATATGTCTATGCAAATAAACAATATAATAATGCCCATTTAGCAATGCACACATATACAAATTGTACACCAAATACCACCTAAAATGCACTGTTGTATAGAAGAATTCTGCCAGTGTTGTTTTTCGTTTTACGAAAAGGAATTCCTCGATTTTCACGATTTTACTGGGTCCTCCTTTTTTCATTAGTTGCAGTTTCATTTTCGCGATTGTATATATTATATGGCATGAAATTTCACTTTTTTAAGACTGGGTTATGTCAAGACCCCTATAGCAAACAAATACCATATGGTCCCCTATAAAATGTGATAAAGCTTTGGTTAATTATATATGTTGTTAATTATCAAGGGAAATGTTTTGCTAAATTAATGCATTTATTCCTTTTTTAATGTTACGTGAACGAAGTCACGGGTAACAGCTAGTAATTCATATTTCATAATGCATAATTAGTATCATAAAATTTTAAGAATTACAAGATTAAGAAATTTATGTTTCAGTTTTTACGTAGCATATTCGTAGAAAAAATGAGTACGCAAACAATATTATATTAGAAAATATACATAAAAACATATAAAAGTGAATGACCATGAATATGTCAAAACGTAATTTAATTCCAAAGCATTTTGTCCAAATGATATGAAATTTCGCATGAGCATAAATTTAAACGTAGAATAAAAAATTTTTTAAAGAATTGTGTGTTGTTATTGAAATGGAATTTTTTTTTATTGAAATGAAAGTTTGACTAAATATACACTGCAAAATTTGAAGCAAACTTTCCAGTCATTCAATCGTTTTTGTTAGGATTTCGTTCATCTCACAAAACCCTATTACTCCCGCTTTGTTGTCTGTCCGTCACATAGCCAGTTCTCAGAAACTATGTAACTTACAGTCATGAAATTTTTTATACTTATAGCTAAATACCTATTATGAAGGTCAAAATAATAAAATTTGAAAAAATCTCCTATATAATAGAGATAAAAAAACCAAAAAAACCAAAAATCTAACAGCCTTTTCCTATTAAATGTAAACATTTTTCCTTATAGCAGTTACCAACAATTAAAAATCAACAATAAAATTCTTTCTACAATAATTAATATTCTATTGAAAGATTTCCAGGTGAAAAATGAAAATGATATAAAAATTTTCACCAATTGAAAACAAGAACGAAAAATCATGCGTCAAGCATAGATTATGTAACACTTTCCAACGCTTCCAAAATAATTTTACAAATCATTACCGTTTAATAAGCTGAACGATAACATCTAAGTAAACAATTTGGAAAACGCATAACATATTTAAAAACGTAATTTCAAGAATTCCTAATATATATTTCCAACATATACAATATTGAGAAAAATACCCGAATGCTTTTATTTAGTCCTGTATATGATCTATAGATTTGTATATATACTACATAGAATGCTAAATTTTAGTTTAGTTAGGAAACACGTAGGACAGTTAAAAATTCTTCTGGAGTTTCTGTCAATAAACGGAAATGTGTTTGCGAACTTTTGTGCTGCCCTGTATATGATCTACAGAATTTATACACACCAAGAAATAGACAAAAAGTGAGTTAAATTTAAAATCGCGTTCAGCAACATAAAAAGCACTTCCAGGAATTATTGTTAACAGACAATAGATAATTCTTTTGTGTGTCCCTGTAAATGAACGATGACTGCTACACACACAATATTCTGTAGTAAGCGTCTTGTACTGCACCTTAGTGATATATATAAATTTCAATGCGTTTAAAATAGTGAAACATTATTTAATTAAACCGCAGACGATTTTTCTCCATAGACATAATGTAACGGAATTATTTTGACTGTCCCTGTAAAGTAACTATAAGTGCTATGCACACAATATTTCATGTTAAGTTTCTTGTAATGCACCTTAGTGATATATATCAATTACAATGGGTTTGAAATTGTGTAACATCATTAAAATAAACCGCAAATGATTTTTCCCCCATAGACCGTAATGTAACGGAATTCTTTTGAATATCCCTGTAATAAAACTATAAGTGCTACACATTTCAGTTGAAATAGGGAACATGCTGTTGATAACGACAATAACATATAAAAATTGCAGGGCAATCCGAGCATATTTACGGGAGTTAGAGCACGGACAGACGACAGACGGACATACGGCAGACGGACATATTGCAGACGGCCAGACAAACCAAAGTCATAAACACTTTTCAACTAGGTTGGAAAGTGTTAAAAAGATTCATATGACGTCATATTGGTAAGAAAACGGAAATTTCAAATATTTCTCAATAATACAAAGAGTATGAGTCCGTGTAAATACAGAAAGCAGCTTAATATGACGTCATTAGAGAATTAGAAAGAAAATTAATCTGACGTTGACAGTTTAAAGGTCTCAATACAGCATGTTTAATTTTTAAATTGATTTTTTTTTTATATTGCATTTAGTCCAAATGCAGATATTATGATGACGGAGTATAATATCGGGACCGCTCCAGATCGGTTCTATCGGACCGGTTCAGATTTTTGAAAAAACGAGAAAAATAGACCGGTAAATTTTTACTTTATAAAAAAACATGACTTTTTTTTTTTTTTTTTTTTTTTTTTTTTTTTTTTTTTTTTTAAAGAACTTTATTTGGATTTATTAAAGAAAGGATAAACTGTTTAGAAAGGAATATTATCCGTGTAATTTTTTATTACCTTAATTTGATATTACTAAATTGAAAGCCTATTTTAAATTTTAAAGTTATAATTTAAAATCTATAATGATAAAATTCGTTCATTTCATCATTAATGAAATAATACTAAATTTAATTTTGTCATTTTATAATGATTGATGAATTTTTCTGTAGAAAAAAAGCATCTTCATTAACTAATGTTTGGTTACTATTAATTTGTCTTTTACTATTATTTTTTGAAAAAAAAATCACTTGACTGTTTTGGAGGAAAAAAATTTCTGTAATATCAATGTTTTATGGCATTAATTGATACTAGCGGAAATGAAGCGTAAAGCTTATTAAAAGATCATGTATTAATAATTTTAATTATTCTACGAGTTAATTTCAGCCATGTCTGAACAAGATGGTTTTCTTTACGACATGATCTTTATCGAGTAAAAAAAAATGGTTTATATTTTTTCTTATTTTTTATACTTCTGCTATATAGTAAAAAAAATATTTATCTAAGCATTAACAAAAGTTATTAAAGTATGATGTTACAATTAATTTTTAAGTTTGTATCTTTGACCTTTATACGTGAAAACATACCTTTTATTTTTTTTTTATCGAATAATAAAGTCTGCCATTTTCAGGGCTTACTTTAAACAGTTTTTGTAGAAATTAAAGGAAAATGGCAAACTAACAATGATCAATTTATATTTATATTTTGATTTTATGCAATAAAATATATCATTTATAATAAGTTGTTGCTTTATGTGAAAGTTGTAAGAGATATTAAAAATGCATATCCCAGTAACGCACTCACAAGGAAGGTCTCCATAAGCGCATACTCAGATTTTTTTTTTTTTAATTACAGAATATTCTTCTCATGAGGATATATATGTATATAAAAAAAATTGCTGCGATCCCTCGATATAACTTCCGTAAAGAAAATATGAAAATTTCGTGCATTTGGCGATTTATCGCTTGTTCACAAAACAATGAAATAAAATTAACGCTTTTATGATATTCTTTTAGGAAAAACTTTTTTTTCTGAACTAGTTTAAGTAAGTTTAAATTTAATAAATACCTTTTTATAACTACGGTTTTGCCATAGACATTTGTGTGTATATATAAAGAAAATAGCAGTATTCTACGGTTTAGAACGAAAATTATCTTGGTTAAAAATGCCTCAATCTAAAAAATAAGGTATTAGTTTGGTCACTGTCAATTTAACTTCGATATTGTTAGTGTCGGAGACAACAAGCGAAAAGTATTGTTACCATTGAAACAGTAACTTATTCAATATCCAAATGTATAATGAGAGTGTTCTTGAAAAACTCTTAAAAAACACTTAAAAATTATCCAGCTGGTCAAAGCATGTAAAATTAAGTAACATCAGCAACACGCAACTTGTATACACAGGGTATCCGCGTATAACATGACCGACCTTTATTTTCGCAACCGTTGGTCCTAGATGCATACTTTCATTTACAAAAATGGTTTAAATAAGGTAAAGAATTATTTTTAAAGCGATTTGGGTCAAGAAAAACATTTATAAAAAAATTACGAAATTAAAATTTTTATACGGTCCCCCTGTCCCATATTTGTATGTATATTTAATAAAAACTTACTGTGACACTAAGAAGTAAGAGAAAAAAAAGTCTCATTTATCTAACATTAAAATTGACCGAGTTATGAAACTTTGAAATGCATGACTTATACCACTTTTTTGCATCTCAAAATAGATGATTTCGCCCATGCTTTCAGGGGTCGTATATAAAGTACTTGAACTTATTTCAAGGTATCTACCCTTTGAAAGAAATCGTACAACTAATACGATTGACTTAACATTTATTATACAAGTTGTAATTTACCAACTGGACGAAAAATGTCCGGGCCAGGATTCGAACCTGGGATCTCTTGGCTGAAGCCGCCACGCTCTACCAACTGAGCTATCCCGGTCGAATCTGGAGGGCATAATTCATCCAGTTAACCTTACAACAAGTTAAATTACAACTTGCATGATTGCTTTACCAATTTGAAATAATTGTGTTAAAAATAATCTAGTTAACATTTATTAGTTAAGTTTCAGATTAGTTAAAATAATTGTATTTTAACATACGTTTTATTTTGTAAGGATTTGAGGCTATAATTTATTTTAACAAAAATTATGTTATTTCCATAAGGTTATATTTAGCTTGCAACGATCGTCTTTCCAGTTTAAAATTTGTACTCTAACTTTATCTCACTTTCAAATGTCCGATCGAAGTTAAATTTTACATACTGACTTATATCCGATGACAATGTAGTATTATTATGATTTTCGACGCGTACCATCTTATACATACTTATATTAGAGGATAACACAAAAAAAATCGGATAGATTACCGTCAACAAGTTTAAGAAAGGGTTTTAGATTAGATAACATAAACCTGCGATGGTTGTGTTTTTTAACTTTTATAATTACGTTTTATGTATTTTTTAACGCTGAATAAAAAAATTACCTTTACTTTTAACCACCATGTCAGGATTTTTTGTAAATCGTAAATTTCAAGGTTAAAAAATAGCGAAAAATCGTATACTATAAAATAGATTTAAGACATTTTTATTCAGTTTAATTTTATTTAATTAAATAATTTGTTCCTGTTTTTGGCTTATACTGGGATGTGTCACGCCTGTAATGCTAAAAAATGTTCAAAAGGTATTTCTGTCACGTGTCCGTCTATGTATTGTAATTTCAGGTGTCCAGGGAAGACACTTGGAAGACATGTAGTGAGAAAGTATAAAAGACGATACTTATCCACATTGATTATTTCTATTTCGTTTTTATTTGAGTTTATATGCGAGAAAGCACTACTTACCATGTTATTGTTTCAAATTATTTTAATAAATTTGTATGAGTTTGTGCACTGTGATTTTATGTATCATACAAAATATACATTTTTATTTTCAATACCAGTGATTAAACAAATATTATACTGTTTTTTGACTTGAACAACAACCCTTTTGTCATGATCATATCTAACTCTAAAACCTCCTTGTCTTTTCGATAGAGTATATATTCGCATCTCTATTTGTATACGGTTCCCGTACTATGCATGATAACTTTGAACTCAAATTTCTCAGTGAATATTGGTCGTACAGATACGGAACTTTTTGTGTTTGCAATACTTTTGAATAGACAAAACGTCCCTAAATATAAGTATAGGGACCTGGGGGCTGTATAAAAATTTAGATTCTATAATTCTTCACTAAATTGTTTTTTTGCTTCACATTTTTTTATCTTAACTCTGCACCATTTTTGACCAATTTGTAATTGTAAATATGCATCTAGGGCCAACGGTTGCAAAAATAAATGTCGGTCAGGTTATAAGTGGACACCCTGTATATTATATAAGTTTATAGAAAAATAATAAAGTATTTAAACGTTTAAATTTAAATTCACAAAGTACTGTGCATTTAAACACTCGTTGAACCAGGAATTTCCAAATGCATTAAAATCGCTTGCATTTGGCAAGGTGTTGAACGTTAAATCGCGTGATTTTGTACCAAATACTCGAAAGTATTTAATTTTTTACAGATTTTCTACTGGTATTCCGCAATTGATTTGACTGATCCTTTATTACGTACCTGACTAGCTGTATTAGCATTTTTTCAAAATATTCCGAGTATGCGCTTTAAGGAGACATTCTTTGTCAGATTATAGTCTAATGTCTCCAAGAAGAGTTTTGTTGAGACATGTATATATAAACAAGTTGAAAATTGTACGTCAAACGTTACAAACAAAGTGCGTTCGTACGCACGTTTTAGAATTAAATTCATGATATCCCGTGCGTAGAACGGGTTAAACAGCTAGTTAAGTATATATTTTATGACACTGTTCATACAAATATCTTAACTAGTTATATAAATATTCAGATATATATGTATCAGCTAGTTATATAAATATTCAGATATATATGTATCAGCTAGTTATATAAATATTCAGATCTTGATGATTTTTAATTCTGTGAAATGAATTATATCGTCTGCAGATTAATTTCTGTCATAAAATAAGTATCTCGGTCGCTTGACGATTTAACATCCATCGGAAGCTCCTATAACAAAAAAGCACCGATTTAAAAAAAAAAAAATCAAATTTCTTAATAAATATTTTTATTAATATCTCCTAAAGTTTTGATTCGATTTTAATAAAATTTGAAATGTCTCGACAAAATTCTGCAAAGATAATATATTTTAAATTGCAAACCATTTGGTTGGGTAGTTTTTGCGTTGTTATATGCGGACAGACAGACAGACGGACGGACAGACAGACGGACAGACAGACAGACAGACAGACGGACGGACGGACCAAGCGACGACTATAGGTGCTACGTATTTATATAATTACGAACGCACCTAAAAAAGGTTAATGTGGAATCAGTTGAGTTATTGTAGTTAGGTTGTAATGTTCGTACTGCAGCTTTGTTCAACCATAGTGCAACGGTTGGTATGAATCATGCAATAATGTACAGTTTTGAAAAAAGAAAGCCTAAACTGCGATGCTTTACTTAAATTTTTCTTAGTGGGTTCGTCTACATATAGACACTGTACCAAACATGAAATATTTCAATACTAACATCTTAATTTAAATAATACCTTCTTTAAATACCACTTTTCTTTTTGAGTTATACGATGGCAAAAATACAGACTTTTGACAATTTTAACAATTTTAAATTGTTATAGTTTTTAGACCACTGACCAGGCCCCTACCTAAATTGTTATAGTTCAGGAAGGAAAGGATATAGCAGATTGCTTATTTTTTCTGAAAAAAGTAGTAATAAAAGTAGTAATGAGAGAAGACAGAGAGAGAGTCTTAAAAGTAGTAATGAGAGTTGTAAAAAGTCCTCACTGTTAACTCCTTTTCTTCGTGATATATACATTTTCAAAAACTGTCATTTTGAGGAATTTTTTTTTGTACTTTTTAAAGTATTCCATTTTCTTTTAAGAACGATAACATTTTAAATACATACATCTCTATTAGTTAAAATATTATGCAAAATGCTGTTATGATATGGGCATTAATAATAAAATAAAAACTGGTTACGAATTAAAAATCTCCCAAAAATCTACGAGAGGTGAATGACACTTGCTCCTCCAATCTACCATTTTGGACTACATAAAACTGCTTTAATAAATAGTTATCGTTTAGCTTTAGTCAAGATTTAGAATGGTTAGTTAACATAAATTCAACCTAAAGGAAATTATTAAAATTAATTAATTTATCGCGTTAGGTTTTTTTCGGTGAAGTTCCAACTTATAAACTTATTGTTTAAATAATCAGATTCCTGCCATTAACCTAAACTGAAAAATTATTATGTCTATATATTAAAACCAATAGTACACCTGATGCTGAAAGAATGTGGAAACAATATTTAAAATAATTAAATATTTACTTTTATTTATGGTAGATACATATATATACAAGGAAACATAATTAAAAGAAAAAAACGTTATTTTCTTTACTTGCGATCTCATTGATCCTATTACTTATTACAGATCATTTGATTTCAGATTTATTCTTCATGTTATAAATTTTTTTCGTTTATTTATTTTAACAATTCAATTTTAATCTCGCAATAATTATTTAATTCAATTTAATATTGCATTTAACAAAGTCTGTGAGATTAAGTACAATTAGCTATTTTTAACACTTTCCAACCTAGTTGAAAAGTGTTTATGACTTCGGTTTGTCTGGCCGTATGGCCGTCTGCCGTCTGCCGTTTGTCCGTATATATGCTCAGATTGCCCTGCAATTTTTATATGTTATTGTCGTTATCTATAGCATGTTAGCTATTTTAATTGAAGTGTGTAGCACTTACAGTTTTATTACAGGGACACTCAAAAGAATTCCGTTACATGACGGTCTATGGGGAAAAATCATTTAAGGTTTATTTTAATGATGTTACACAATTTCAAACACAGTGTAATTGATATATATCACTAAGGTGCATTAGAAGAAGCTTAATATGGAATAGGGTGTGGATAGCATTTATAGTTACTTTGCAGGGACAGTCAAAAGAATTCCGTTACATTACGTCTATGGAGAAAAATCGTCTGCGGTTTAATTAAATAATGTTTCACTATTTGAAACGCATTGAAATTTACATATATCAGTAAGGTGCATTACAAGAGGCTTACTGCAGCTTACTGCAGAATAGTATGAGGCTTACTGCAGAATAGTATGTGTATAGCAGTCATCGTTCATTGACAGGGACACACAAAAGAATTCTCTACTGTCTGTTAACAATAATTCCTGGAAGTGCGTTTTAAGTTGCTGAACGCGATTTTAAATTTAACTCACGTTTTGTCTATTACTGGGTGTGTATAAATTCTGTAGATCCTATACAGGACAGCACAAAAGTTCGCGAACACATTTCTGTTTATTGACAGAAACTTCAGAAGGAGAATTTTAAACTGTGCTACGCGTTTCCTAACTAAACTAAAATTTAGCATCCTATGTAGTATATATACAAATCTGTAGATCATATACACGGTTGAATAAAAGTATTCGAATATTTTTCCGAATATTGTATATGTTGGAAATATGTGTTGGAAATTCCTGAAATTACGTTTTTAAATATGTTATGCGTTTTCCAAATTGCTTACTTAGATGTTATCTTTCAGCTTATTAAACGGTAATAATTTGTAAAATTATTTTGGAAACGTTGGAAAGTGTTACATAATCTATATACTTGACGCATGATTTTTCGTTTTTGTTTCAAATTACGAACGATTACATATCTTAACTTTCTAACAATGACAGACATATCCCGAACGCAAGTACTACTTATTAAACATTGCATAAAATAAAACTTAAACTGACAACTTTGAGTTGTAATTTCTACACTGTGCGAAAAATGTCCGGGCTAGGATTAATCTAGTGTAACAACATTGGTATAAAAATATCTGACATAGAGTAAAAGATGGGTGCGTCCTGTTTTGATATCATCGCGGGTCAATTCTTCAAGTGGTTCTGCCATTCGATTGTTTTCACACACACCCGCTCACATAATCGCTTGTTTCCAGGGACCATTCTGGTCAAACTTACGCAAACGGTTTAATAAACATTTAAAATCGGTGTATAAACACACCCTGCATAAAAGGATAAATTTAAGTCATACATTAACAAATTGGTGACGTATAGGCAGAGCATCATCGTAGGTTGTAACTCTCCATAATAATAAGATCGAGTGTAATACTCAATCGTTGAGAGTAAGTGAATCCATATACTTAGGATCAAAAACATTCTGATTTAATATGAGAATAACAATCTAACGCTGTCTAATTCTAATGCTGTCTTATTCTAATACTACTGTCTTATTCTAATGGTGCTGTTTTATTCTAATAATGCTGTCTTATTCTAATAATGCTGCCTTATTCAAATAATGCTAATTGGGAATTTTGTGTTTCCCATTCATAAAACTATTCTAATGGTGCTGTTTTATTCTAATAATGCTGTTTTATTCTAATAATGCTGCCTTATTCAAATAATGCTAATTGGGAATTTTGTGTTTCCCATTCATAAAACTATTCTAATGGTGCTGTTTTATTCTAATAATGCTGTCTTATTCTAATAATGCTGCCTTATTCAAATAATGCTAATTGGGAATTTTGTGTTTCCCATTCATAAAACTATTCTAATGGTGCTGTTTTGTTCTAATAATGCTGCCTTATTCAAATAATGCTAATTGGGAATTTTGTGTTTCCCATTCACAAAATTATTTCGGCGGAACATTCGCACAGGGCATATGATCAGATTATAAGATTTTTTTCCTAACCATAGCAATCCACACAACAGAACTTGACAATACTCGCCTGACCAAATTCGCTTAGAAGTGTTTGACAAGTAAACAGACATTGGTTTCGCAATAATGGTAAGATATCCAAATATTTATCACAAATCATCTCGACCAATTGAATTTTATTGCACATATGTCGCCACTTCCATAAAAAGCCATTCTATCAGAGATACTGGTTTAGCCTAATATTTTAATTTCCGAAGCTACGATATCCAAAATTTCGAAGAAGAATTTTTACTTTTTATAATCATGAACATTTTTAAATCTAAATAAAGCAAAAATTATTTTTCAGAATTTCTGCTATGATTTCGGAATTTTTGAATGATAAAAAATCTTCTTAGCCCGGCATTCTACTATAATTTCATCGAAATCACGTAACTTGAAAAATGTAATTTTCGTAATTTTTAGTTGATTTACATTTAAACCATTGCTTTTAATAGGAATTTTCATAAAAATAATATTATAAAAATTTTCTAAATGTAGAATTAAGTCAGATTATTAATTTTTCCAAAAAATCGAAAGATCTGATGCAATACAAATTCATGAATGTGATGTTGGCAAATATTTTAATGTTAAAAAGAAAAGAGTAATCACTTCCGCCTTCCATTAGGGTTGATAAGCCACGTAGTTTATTACTATATTAAAATTTGGCTGTCAGTTTGTATTTACAATTCCTCCTCCTAAAATATAGAAAACAGTGCGATGAAATTAACACCAGTTATCCACATGAACCCGAAGATGTCATATAAGTTTTCAGATTTTTTAAACTTTGAATTAGTATCGTATATATTATTTTTTTTAATGAATTTTTTTACACATGACAACCAGATTACTCCGTTTCAGTGAAAAAGGGAAATAAAAATAAAAATAGTGAAATAAAGTCAGCTATTTGAGATGGTGAAGAATACCTTTATTTTGTTTGAATAAATCGATTAATAGATTTTTAGTTTACATTATCTTTAAAAAAAATGTAATGTAAAGAATAATTATATAACTTACTTTCATATTTACTAAAATCATTGTTAATGCGTGTGAAATATTATTTTTCTATCTTGTTTAAAATATTAATGAATGGACTGTGATAAAACATACATTTTTCGTCATGGAGTCTGAACATACATACAGGGCATAGGTTCAGATTAAAATTTTGCTCCAAATTGCAGCATCCAACACTACTGTACTTAACATTCGTCTGGACGAATTCGCTTAGAAAAGTTAGACAAATGTGAAAAACCCTAGCTTAGCAATAATGGCAAATTTTCCAATCGAAAATCCTCTTGACTCATTTGAATTTTATTGCCCGTATGTCGCCCATTTTCTTATACAGGCATATTACTATAATAGCATCAAAATCAGGTAAAATGCAAAATATAACTTTCGTAATTCGCAGTTCAGTTACATTGCAAACATCACTTCTTGCTTATAATGAGAAATTTAATAAAATGAATATTATAAATCTTATCTTAATTAAGTTAGATTTATTTTCCTCTAAAAATAAAAAAAGATCCCTGCAATATACATGCAATACATTATATTGACAGTTAGTAAAGCATAATATATCATTTTTAATAAAAACTAAAAAGTAAATATTATTTTTTTTTTCTTCCTCAATTTTGTAAATTGCAAGATATTTGTTAAAATATCTAAGCATATATGTATTCGTAAACAGCTTTTTATTCACATTTTTGTGGTTGGAAAATATTTAAAAATGAATGATGTTGGCAAATATATTAATATGGAGAAGGAAAGAGTAATCGCTTTCGATATTCATTATTTATTTATTCGAGGGACATCGCTGACGATACAAAGAATACCTACAAACATATATGTAATAACAATATGAACATCATAACATCTGTATGTTAAGGACTGTACAATATATTTTCATTTCACCCTTTATTCATCATTTACTTATGCTATGAATTCTATAATACTCATGAGGGTAAACTATATGATATTTCAGTATTGAAACAAAAGCAATAGTCGCAATGGGAATGAGAGATTTCAGGAACAATGAATTTTGATATGAAGCCAATATGATAAATAAGCAAACATGAAAACAAGTAATTAAAGATAAAATTATTTTCGCAAACGTCACAAAATTTAACTTTTTATACTTTCTCAGAGTATAACAAATTTATTAGATAAACAACGTTATATAGTTTTTATACTCTAATAAACAACAAAATAAAACACAATTCTGAGCATATTCCGGTGAAATGTATCTTTAAAGTAATTAAATTTAAGTGGACATTACTTTTATGTAGACCACAAAAAGAAAATCTGTCTATTCGGTGATAGACTTTGGTTTAGCTTCATAGCGCAGTATCATATGGTTAATCTGATTTTATAAGTAATCTGATTTTTTTAATACTTTCCAACATAGGTGAAAAGCGTTTATGAATTCGGTGTGTTTAAACGTACTCTATCTCGCGTACACATATTCGGATTACCATGTAATTGAAAAAAAGTATGTTATTGAAGTTTACCCGGCCATGTTCGGTACTAAAAATGAAGTGGCTATCGTTTATGGTTAGTTTATAGTGACGCTCAGAGTATTCCGTTACATTACGGTCAAAATGGAAAAATAGTTTTCAGTGCATTTTAGTGCTGTTAAATGATTTAACACGTAATGGAATCGATATTCATCACTGAGTTGCACGATAACATGTTTTCTATAGAGTATAGGATAAGTAGCAATTTTAGTTCGTGTACGGGGACACTCAAAAGTACTCTGTCACATTACGGTGAATGGGAAAATCGATTTTACACTGTTTCAAACATGATAAAATTTTGATAAGCCTCACTGTGG
Organism: Maratus michaelseni; assembly: GCA_963931845.1. Taxonomy (NCBI): domain Eukaryota; kingdom Metazoa; phylum Arthropoda; class Arachnida; order Araneae; family Salticidae; genus Maratus; species Maratus michaelseni. Next base: position 326,376,768 of record OZ007588.1, read on the forward strand.
TGGATGGAAACATGCTTTCTACAGAGTATAGAGTAAGTAACACACTTATTTTACAGAGAAGCACAAAAAAATATATTTCATTATAATCTATGGAGAAAAATTGTTTGCAATGATTTTAATCATGTTACGCTATTTCATTGACATTGATATACAATACTGAGGGGAACTACAGCAGGTTTTCTACAGATTACTAAGTGCTTACAATTTGTCGTGTATATAGAGAGACACTCAAAAGAATTCGGTTACAGGGTGACTATGAGCCATAACGGTTGCATGTGGGTTTTCAGCTGTGATATGTATTTTAAAAATCAACTAATTTGTAATAACCATGGTTTTTTGACGTGTTTAAGTGATATGCAGGGCTGCACGAAAACGAATTGCACATATTACAGGCTATGAACAGCAATGTCTAAAAATGAATTTTTACTGCGTACTGAATGTTTTACTGCGTTGTTTTTTAAATGTTTATTTAGATACCAGTTCATTGTATGAACCAAAAATTAATTTCTTAACAATATTCTGATATAGTTAGAAAGTGTTTCATAATATGTACCAAGATGTATGATTTGTCGTTCTTGTTTACTTCTTCTTCAACACTAAAATTGATTTAAAGATTGATTTAATACTGAACTGCTAAATTTGTATCCATTTTTCTAAAATACACTACTCAAGACAATTAGAGGACATTATGAATTTGGATATAAACTGTGGACGAGAGAAATGTTTTGTTGACTGCTATATGATCTTTATCTGTTATAAGATATGTGAAAAGAAAACTAAGAGACGAACATGAGATAATTAAATGTTTATTTGTGGGTAAACAAAAATGCATAATAAGTGTATATCGTACGAACAAACAAAAAATGTGATTTATCGGATACAAAGGAGTTTCAATAAGGGGTATATTTTCCCCTGACCGAAACAATGCCACACACCTACCAGGCATGGAACCAATGAGGTTATCAAAGAGGCATTGGAGTATTCTCTGCCACTTCTGTTGAAGAGAGCTTTCCAACTACTGAATTGTTTGTGAGTGTGATAAGCGACAAGCAACCTTCTGTACAACCTCTCCTAGAATGTCCCAAATATGTTCTATAGGGTATTGTCAGGTTGTACACTAAAGAGGGGATTGTTCGTGAAGAATACGCTGCAGCACTCATCACGTCCCCATCTGCGATGCTCTTGTGCCCATCTTCTGCGCGCAGCATGGTGGCAAGCTGTTAAAGAAATACAAACCATAGGTCTGCGGGCATACAAACCAACATGTTGCAGTCAGTTTCAAAGAGTTTGAGTCGACACTCTAGCACCAGTAGCCTTTTGAAGTTTCTCTTGTAATAGAGTGGTGCTCATACTGCTGTTTTCTTCTGGCAGTTAATGTTAAATACCGATCCTCATTTTGTGTTGTTGCACGGGCACGACCTTCTCTTGTTCGTTCTTCGGCTAACATTTCCAGTTTCCAAAAATTGATTCGATAGTCTGGAAATGACACTTTGCGAAACTCCGAATGCTCCCACTACAACGACCCCTTAACAACCCTTAAAACGACTGATGGCCCTCGAGGTTACTGATTCAGCTAAGTCATGTTGATGCGACATCGTATTCACTCTTACAAAACATTCATAGTGTCAATTGATTTTAATATCCTCCTTAAAAGGAATACTGCAGTCCGCTTTTCACTCCTTATCTAGAACGCTTCGTTTTCTACGTCACAAACAAAATTTGCATATTCCCAACTTTTCAAACGTTATAACTTTTCTTCTTAACCTCTTTTATTTCATGTTTGTTAAAGTAGTTGTCTATTATAAGGTCGCTTCCGACAAAATTCACAATTTCCCCTAATTTGTTTGAGATGTGTATTTCTGTTTCTACAATTAGAGTTTTAGAGTTCAAATATCATCCCCACTAAAAGAAATTGTAATTATGTGAGTAATCTAATCGATTCCTTCGATATAATTAGAAGTATAAGAAAATTTCAATCAGTGAGAGAAAGAAAAATATAGTAAGCATACGGAATTCTATTTTTTTTTAACCCTCTCCAAACAATTTACCAGAATCTATATCTTCCTCTTCTTTAAGAAGAGCATAATAAACATTTTATTTTCAATGGGAATGTGTTATGAAACTTATGTGCAATTAATGAAATAACTGTATGTTAATTTTAGCAAACAACAAACTTAAATGTAAAACATATGCTTTTAACCATAAATGAAACTGATTAAAAATTAACTATAAATAACTAGGGACTTTTAACTGTTTGCCCTAATTTACATAAAGCATTACTTTCCGTACACATATAGTGTAACGAAAATATTGTAATAATGATAAAAACCCGATTATGGAGATTTTGGTATATTTTACATTTTGAGCTTCCATCAATCAGTTTTATTAGAATGATTTCATGTGTATGTATGCGTGTATATTGGTATTTTGTTTACGCTTTCTGAGTTTGGTTTTGATGTTTTTTCCATAATGTCGGTATGTATGTGTGTGTGTGTGTGTGTGTGTGTGTGTGTGTGTGTGTTAATGTAACGATTGCGCTCAAACTATGCTCTCAATTGATCTCCCATTTGATGAATATGCTATAGGCTACTGTTGCAACAGCTGTGTATGTTAATGTACAAATTGTTCAACGGGTTTCCAATTCTAAACCTTTTTCTAATTCCTTTATGACAAAAAAAACCCCGATAAATATAATCTTTTTAACTCAGTTATTCAATCATAGATTTTTATTGTTCATGCGTCTTGCTTTGATACAACGGACATATTTCACTAGAACGTCACTTATTTTTGTAAAACATTTTTTCTTAAAAAGCAAAACATCAGAGCGAGTTTTAGTAATCTTATAAAATAATTTGGGAATTTAAGTACTGTGTGTTGTTGAGCAAAATATCTATATTTAAAATAACTTAAAACTCCCATTAGCAAGACTATGTACATTCAATTTCAATATTTATTTTTATTAACAGGTCTTAATTTCAAGACAGGAGAAATTAAAATTCATTGAAAGCTACGTTTTAATTTTTGAAAAAAGAGTCATAATTTGAGAAACATTCTTTGGACGTTTTCTTTGGAATATGATGTCATTTTCACAAGTGGACACAACTTTGTAAAATTAGGAACTAAGTTTTTATTTATTTTTACATTATATATTTGAAGGCCTAATATTCTGTAAAGTGTCCGGAAAGCCGTGTGGAGTCACTTCAGATTTTGTTTTTCATATTTGCAAATCGAAGATATATTTAATTTCTAGTTCATTCAATCAGCTTGCTCAATCATATTTCAAATATTAACTAGAATACATATCTTGTGACTAACCATGAAGTAATTTACGATGCCTCAACGTAGCAGAAAAAAAATGGCATTGAAATTAACCATACGCTATTATAACGTGGGATTACAACAAAAAACCCTTTCTTTCTTTTTTTAAAGATCAATATCTAATCATATTAGAAAGGTTACGTTTTGGAGATGAAATGTGTAAGTAACGTTTCTCATAGTGTTCAGAAAGGGAAGAAATTATGGAATATCATTTACCAAGCATTTACAAGATAATAATAACTTTTTATTGAAACCACAACTATTTAAAAACATTTCATCATTAAAAATTTGTAATCATTAGGAATGTAACACATAAATCCTTTCCATCAGCATTGCATTGCTATTATACTGGAACCAGTTAAAGTAAAATAAATTTGTAATTTTTGCACTGCATCATTTCTCGAAAATTTCCTGATATTTAACGAAATTCCTAAATTTTCTTTAATCAAACTTATATATATATATATATATATATATATATATATTCTCCTGTATATTAAACAGGATTTTTTGAAAGAAATTATAGAAAAAAAATCAAATTTAATTTCGCTATTACCAAATTGTTTAGAAACTCTACTCTCAGAAGGAATCTATGAATAAAAGTGTGATTTTTTGTCTTTATTAATAATTTATTTTAATAGTGAATAAAAATCTCATTTAAAGAAAGGTTTTTGAAAATCATTAATAATATAAATTCCAAACTTGTTTTAGTATTCAAATTCTCGAAAATAATGTTTTTTTTCTATGGGAGGGGTTAAAAAAAAGTTTTTATATTCTGAAGTCAACCAAGGAGGTAATCAGAATTTCCACTTTCTGCACTGGTTTTTGTTCCCTAAAATCTGGTCGCCTTATTTAGTAGTTAATTTAATTCAATTTGAGCACTGTCATGACTTCCAACTACTAAGGAACCAGCTACGTTTTTCAACACCAGTAATTCTAAAGAGAAATTTTCGCTTTATTTAATCGCAGAATAAATAAATCGAAGATTTCTGTGCAGAATTACTGATGACTTAAATTCGTAGTAGATGGCATTTCCAATTATTGCATTTTTTTTTTTCGAAAATGACTGCAATGTTCATTCTAAAAACTGTGGTGTCATTCAGCCGGTTGATTTGAGTCTTTCCATAAATTACACAGGCCTGCAAAATAATCAACAATACAACTGAGTTTAAAGTAAATATCTATTTTTTGTATTATGTAATTTTTAACCACGAATGAAGATGAAGATATCCCTAAATCACAGAAAAGAGATAGATCGTTTTTTTGAGTAACTGAAATAATTTGGTACAAAATTACTGATACCTTTGAATATTATCAGATATCATTACTGATTATCAGATATGATTACTTCATATTACGTTGCATACATAATATGAAGCATATTTATGCAAATCAGGCTGTCAATAAAACCTCTGAATGCATCAGATTCTCCATTCAATACCAGGAGTGTGCTATCGTTACCATATCAGCGCTGTTGGATAAACTCTTTTAGAATAACGGGGAAACAGCAACTGGCGCATTGCGAAAATTCCGCACTGCAAAACGAGAAAGGTTCATGTGCTTCGATATGTGTTCATATTATGCTGGGATAATGAGTTCCATGTTTCATATGCTGGGATACTGAAGCTTGCCAGGCGCTTCACAGAAATGGGTCTTTTACTATAAACCTCATTTGTATACATCTGCTTCATATGCTAGCCATACCAGCGCCATTTATCGATAATTTTTAAAACAACTTTTTTTTGTTAAAAAGAAAAAAAATCAGATCTGCCTCTTATCCCATTCCTTCAAACCGCAATTTTTTACATCATTTGTTTCTTTTAAATGCTAAAGTTTTAACGAAATTATGACGCACCCGATATGTGAGATGGTTCGCATTTGGCTGACTGTGATAGTAACTGCCTGTTCATACGCATGAAGGAAATGTCACTATTAATTTTAGAAATTATAATTTCTTTAAATGTGATTTAATTCTGATGCGTAACAATTAATATTTAGAGTTTAAAACTACAATTATTTACGATAATTTCTGTGAATCCCTAGTGAGTATTTTAAGCTTAAAAAAGATTAATTGCAACTGTGGAAATTATTTCTGCCGATTTTTTGAGGAAAAATAAGAAATTTCCATTTTTTTCCATAGATACTTTCAAAATAATGTCTACTTTAGTCATTATTTTATTGCTTAGTGAAGTTTAAGATATTAAAAACAGATTAGAAAATCTAAATGTTTCATAAGGGAAAAAATATATAATTTCATTTAGGTGAGAAAAGTTACTAAAGATTTATCGATATAATCACGAACAAAATTTGTTTGTTTATTTTAATAATTTTTTATATTATCACTTTCTTAAAGTAATAATTTTCATAACGTCGTGTATATTTTCTGTCCGTATTTGGGCAAAATTATTTATGGAATGAAATATTTCCCAAACATTGGAGTGGAATACTTATCATTCTATCAAAATTGCACCAATATTGGCAAAAAATATTTTACTACTTTTTCAATATTCTCAATGTAATGCCGATACATCTGTAGCTGTGGTATTTTATTGCAGATATTTCCAATGTAAAGCCAACATTTATTAAAAATAGTATTTCGTTGGGAGTCTTTCCAATGAAGGCAATATTTGAACAATATTGGTAAGAAACCTTTTCGTTGTTGTTAATATTTCTAATGTAAGGAGTATATTTCTGTGGTATTGTCATTCCGTTGTAAATATTTCCACTATAAAGCCAATATTTAACCAACAGTAGAATTTCATTGGAAATATTCCCAATAAATTGGCTTGATGTTGGTGTCAAATATCACCATAATAACAAATAGTGAATTTTTATCAAGAAGGTTACTTTTTTCATGATCCTCTCCTCTGTAAAAGAAATAAAATATAAATTATCTCTCTATTCTAAAAATGACATACGCTGGCACTGCCAACGGATTTGTTTCAACTGAGTAACAATTGATCGTATTAAATTGCAAATTCTATTACATATAAAAACAGGCAAAATGGTAGTTTTATAGAGAAATATATAATAAACATGCTGAAGCAAACAGTTTTTAAATCGAATAAGTATTTTAAGCGCTTTTCTGTAAGTCATCATAAATCAGTTACAATTGTTTTATACGATCAAAAATTATACGTATAAATTTAACTATATTTTGCAGGTATATAGTTACTCGCTTGTGGTATGCAGTGTCCAACCAAACATCATATATATTATTTCTGTTGCCAACACCCCTTTTTCTATGCATTTACAAAACGTACAAGAAAAAATAACGTAACATTCGAAAGTTTTTTGAACTCGCTTCTGTCATCGTACACTCCCATTTCGTAAAAACATAGTTGCTTTTATTAATCATTGCAGTTAATTTAAAATTAAGTCAGGATTGTTTTCACAAATGAAATGAAAGGTTTTCTAAAATCAATCTTGTCTCAAAAAAAAAAAAAGCATTATATCATGCTGAACAATGATTATACTAAATAAATAGCACAAAACAGATAAAGGGTTAGTTATGATAAAACAAAAAGCAAAATTGATATTGACATGTTTAGAATAAAAAGACAACATCGATCGATCGAAGTAAAGGTATTTCACGTGTAGCCTAAAATTCATGCTTTATTATATTAAATTGTATTTTATATGTATTAAATTTATTTTGCTTTGTCCCATCATGCTTTTTCAAGAAGCAAAGGGCGTCATCCTATAATGAAGTTTAAATACGATTGTTAATTTTTTTCTCGCGCTTGCTTTTTACTATCTTCGATTAGTTGTTACTGTAACTTTGATGGAATGAATGAGATGATCTTCTGGTTTGACTAATGTTGTTTGCAGATATTTGTATCATAAATTTTCTTTAGAAGTTTAAACCTGCATCTAAAAAATATTAGACTGCAATGCGAAATCTTTTCACGGGTCCACTGTTTTATTTTTTGTTGTTTTTTACTAATTTTTAGATTTTGTTTCGAATTTTAAAATAAAAATTTTATTATCTCAATAGAAAATTAATTCAAATTTCTCTAATAAGAAATAGTCGGTCTTTATTTACAGTTGCCACATATTATAAAGCCGGAATAATATAATTTACAGAATAATGTAAGTTCAATTGAAATATATATTTACGCTTGAATATTGAAATTTAAGGAAATCTCTAAAAAAAAATTTAAAACATTATAATGTACCAAAAGCATTTTCCGCTCAGAAATACGTCCTTCATAAATAAAATGAGCATTTAAATGATTTGAAGTATTTTATAATGATACATGGATCACAGATAGCAGTACATAAAAAAAATTGCTGTCGAAAGTTATTTCATTGTTAACAAAAAACATGAATTTGTGTAAAGTTCAGATTTTGAAGAATAGGTGGTACATTTGTATGATTCATTTTTAATATAATTTATTGTTATCTTTCTCATAAAGCTATTTTTTATTTCGTGTTACCATATTTTTAGAAGAAGCCGAGAGGGGTAAAAACATTTTGGTAATGATACAATCATTTTGGACATATAATATATGCAAGTTTTTTTATATGTGAAAGTCACGCTATATATACCAGATCATGTGCATTTGCATTTATAAATCATGAACTTGAAAGATTCCGCTGATGAAAATATCATGTTTAAAACTACACAGTTATTTTACAGAATAATTAAACATTTTATGACACATACTTTTACGGTCATAAATATTTTTCCAAGTTTTTTTTAATGGGTGTGGAGAAGAAGGGAGGGATAAGTGACAAAGGTAACTTATTGAATCAAAATCTCTCTTAATGTGTTCATTATTCACAAAGACAATTCTTAGCTCACAGGCTATCAAAGCCTGAGAGCTAATGTGCCCACCCGTTCTGTATGTATGTGCGTATGTATGTATGTACGTAACGCGATAACTCGTGATAGAATTATCCGCTTTGCTTGAAATTTTGTTTACAGGTTTATTCTAATAAGGGACTTCCCTGATTAGTTTTGGGAGTTCATTGGTTAAGTATAAAGGGGGGAAATGGGGGGCTAACTCCCCCCTTAATTTATATAAATGGGTTTTTCATGCAGAAGTATCCGTTTTTCTTCAAATTTCGTATATAGGTTCATTGTGATAAGGTGCTTCCCTGTTTATTTTTGGGAGTTCATTAGTTAAGTATAAAGGAGGGGAAACGGGGGGCTAACCCCTTAATTTATATATATGGGTTTTTCATGCAGAATTATCCGTTTTTCTTTAAATTTTGTATATAGGCTCATTGTGATAAGGCACTTCCCTAATTAGTTTTGGGAGTTCATTGGTTAAGTATAAAGGGGAGTAAACGGGGGGGCTAATCCCCTTTAATTTTGATAAATGGGTTTTTCATGCAGAATTATCTGATTTTCTTCAAAGTTTGTGTATAGATTCATTGTGGTAAGGCGCTTGTCTGATTAGTTTTGGGTTTTCATTTGTTAAGTATAAAGGGGGGAACGGAGGGGGGGCTTACCTCCCTTAATTTAGATAAATGTGTTTTTCAAGCAAAATTATCCGATTTCTTTCAAATTTTGTGTATAAATTCATTGTGGTAAGGCGCTTGCCTGATTAGATTTTGGGCGTTTATTAGTTAAGTATAAAGGGTGGGAACGGGTGCTTATCCCCCCCCCTCCTTAATATATTGTCGATTTCTTTATTTTTCGAGAGGCATTATTCTTTGAAAAAATAGCATAATATACAATTAGTGTGAATAGCCTGTAAGCTCAATGCCCTCAGTTTAACTGGGCAGTTTTCTTTATTTAAAATAATATTTATCTTCGATAATTAATTTTTAACATTTTCCAACCTAGTTGAAAAGCGTTTATGACTTCGGTTTGTCTGCCGTATGGCCGTCTGCCATCTGTCCGTGTTCTAACTCCCGTAAATTGGTTCGGATTGCCCTGCAATTTTTATATGTTATTGTCGTTATCTATAGCATGTTCCCTATTTCAACTGAAGTGTGTAGCACTGTGAGGATTGTGCATGCCTCTTCTTGCTGTAGTAGCGCCCCCTTCTGGAGAAACGAAAGCGCGCGGCAGTAGAACGCAGAACGTCAGCGGCGAAGAACGTCGTTTGTGATATGAGAAACCAGAATTGGTTATGAAAATGGTCGTAAATGTTATCGATCATGAATCTTGAAAATATGAATAATCTTTTACGTTGATTTATGTTCCTGTGCTCGTCATCTGTCCTCGTCATTTTTATGTCAACTTTATGTCATCGTTATGTCAAGAATTAAACTTGTGTTCGTAATTAGAACGGCCTGTTTCCTTTAGAACGCCCACACACATACGGAACAGACATGACATTGGTGTCAGAATTAATGGATGAAAAACAGGCTGTATTACTGGATTACGGAGTGAAACATTATAATGAAATATTATAGTGAAAGATTATAGTGAAGAAAATTTTTGGATAACCTATACAGAGGTAAGGTAAATTTTATTATTTAAGTATGGCCGATAAACTGACTAAACTTAAAAAAACTAGAGGGGTAGTAAAAGCATCTATTACATCTATTATTAAAAAGATCGAAGATGCATGGGTTTTAGAATCGCCGAATTTGGTGGAATTAGAAGAAAATCTAGCTCAGCTAGAACAGAAAGGTATCGACCTTAAACGGGAAGATGAACAAATTTTAGCGTTAATTAATGATGAGGATGAAATCGAAAGAGACGCGAAGACCTCCATAGAATATCATGAAAAAATAACTTTATGGCGATTTAGAGTTAATAAGAAATTGAAAAATAATAGCAAAAGCCAAATTTCCGCCATATCTCACGCCGATAATAAGCACGCAGAATTAGTTGCGTAATCTGTTAAACTCCCTACATTAAAGATTGAGAAATTTTACGGCGATATAAGTAAGTTTCAAAACTTTTGGAACTCATTCAAAATAGCAGTCCATGATAATGATTCACTGTCAAATATTGAAAAAATGAGCTATTTACAAAGTTATTTAGGTGGTAGTGCATATAATTCTATTTCCGGGTTTGCGTTATCAGATAAAAATTATTTGGAAGCTGTCCAAATTCTGAAACAACAATTTGGCCGAAAGGATCTCATTGTGACGACACATATAAATACTTTATTATCTTTGAAACCTGTATTGAAAACAAATGATGTAACCGCTCTGCGAAAATTATTTGATACCATTCAATGCCAAATAAGAAGTCTCAGGTCTTTAGACATTGAATCAAATGGATTTGATAACCTGTTGACACCTATAATTCTTAAATCCTTGCCATATAATCTTTCGTTAGAATATAATAAACAATGTATAAAAAGTTCTAGTGACTCGCAACCAAACATTGATGATTTGTTATTATTTATTCGTACCGAAATAGAGTCGAGAGAAAAACAAAATTATTTAACTGGCAATTTAGATAACCCAAGGTTAAAGCAGTCTTATAATAATGATTCCCCTGCATTTCGTAAACAAATGTTCGCTAGTGATAGAATTAATTCTGAAGTATCTCATATTAAAGCCACCTCTGAAACCTTTTGTATATTTTGTTCTTGTAATAGTCATTCGACTGAGGAGTGCAATAAATTTCCCGTTGATCAGAAAATAGCTAAATTAAAAGCACAAGGGCGCTGTTTTTTATGCTTAAAGAAAGGTAAACACGTCGCTAAAGATTGTACCATAAAAGATAAAAAATGCACAAATTGCGGCAGATACCATAATGTTACAATATGCAGTTATTTATTTGGCAATGCCAATAAATTTGATAGGGAAGATAATTCGAATTCAAATGAAAAAGCACTCACTGCTAGAGTCAAATCGGATGAGATTTTTAATTTGAAAACACCGAAAAAAGAAACAAAATTAATTGAAACATTACCGACAGTAGATATCGAATGTGGTAATAAAATATTACATGGCGTAGTAGATAGTGGAACTCAAATTTCTATAATAAAGGCAAATTGTGTACCCGAATACTTTAAAAATCCTTGTGGTACTATAATATTGCAATCTGCATTCGGTCACCAATTGAAAGCTCCTTTAATAAATATTCCATTGAGTATTGCAGTTGATAAATTAAACCCCAAGATACACTGTTAAAACTACAGGTGACACATGGCACCCAAAAGGGGTGAAAGGCTTGTCTCACTGGTGACACCCCTAGGGGAGCCAAAATGGCACCCTTAACTAGGGTGAAAGGATGGCACCCCTAATACAGGGTGCCCCAAGGGGTGAAAGGATGGCACCCAGGGGAGAATAGTGGCACCTCTACTCTAAGGTGCCCAGCGGCACTCCACAAATGAAAGCATCTCCCCCCCCCCGCCCTTGTCTAGCAATTATATTGAAAAGAGTTTGTAAATTCTCATACCTAAAAAAGAAAAGAAAAAGCTAAACATATATAATTATAATGCAATGTTTAACTTTAGCTGCAATAAACTGATCAATACTTCATTTTCTCTGTTGAAATTTATACAAAGTTAAAAGTTGATCATCTCATGTCAAGGGTCGATCCCGGCAAAATTTGGGGCCTATTCAGAGCTCCTTCACAAAAATCTATTTAATAAAACAAGCTCCTTCACAAAAATCAATTTTATAAAATGGGCCCCTTCAGAAAAATCAATTTGATAAAATGACACCTTCCACAAAATTTCTTATAATAAAACAAATTCCCTTCACAAAATTCCTTTTAATAAAATAGGTCTTTTCACAAAATTCTATTCCATAAAAACATACTATTTTTATTAATTATTTATTATTTTGTTATGTTTTAAAATGTGCAATTTGTAAACAATCAAGTTCACCAGAAAGGAAAACAAATAGGACTTTAAAAAGTTTTTGTTATGTTAATAAATGTTTGGTTCGAAAGATTGTTTTCAAATTACACATTTTAAAACATATCAAAATAATGAATAATTAATAAAAATAGTAAGTTTCTATGGAATAGAATTTTGTGAAAGGGCCTATTTTATTAAAAGGAATTTTCTCAAGATACCTGTTTTATTAAAAGGAATTTTGTGAAGGGATCAGTTTATGAAATAGATGTTACTGAAGGGGCCCAATTTATTAAATTGATTTTTGTGAAGGAGCCTGTTTTATTAAATAGATCTTTGTGAAGGAGCTCTGAAAAGGCCCAAAATTTTGCCTGGATCGACCCTTGACATGAGATGATCAACTTTTAACTTTGTATAAATTTCAGCAGAGAAAATGAAGTATTGATCATTTTATTGCTGAAAAGTTAAACATTGCATTATAATTCTATATGTATAGCCTTTTTTTCCTTTTTAAGTATAAGAATTCTCAAATTCTTTTCAATACAATTGCCAGACAAGGGGGGGGGGAGGCATTTTGTGAAAAATATAATAAATTTCACAAAATGCCCCCCCCCCCACAAAAAAAAAAAAAAAAAAAAAAACTTGCATCGACCCCTGCATGTGCAGGTTAATATCTATGAGAAATGTATTATATACATCATCAGGTCATTTTTGTTACCTTCAAAACCGGTTAGTATTTATTACCATATATATTAGTATTTATTACCATTTTAAGTTAGATGTAGTAGTACAGAGATATTTATTTATCATTATTATTTTAAGAGGGGAAAAAAATCTTCTAGCTATGCGAGTTAAATATATTTACATAAATCACTCAATCATCTAAGCCATTCTTACATCCAGCCACACTACTGTGAAATGTTCCAGTGTTTTATTATTATTAATATGTTATAGTACAAGAGACTCACAAAACATTTTTCAAGAAGACACATGTATAAATGTCAAATATCAATTCAGGAATTACGATTTATTTATTTTGTTAATAATTTATAATATGTAATGAGGTATATTTTTAGTTCATTTCATCATCAAACACAAGCTCTAACACAAGCTAAACACAAGCTTGTCTGCTTGTTTTAAATTTCGATAGTAAAAAGTATTTGATTAGTAAAAACATCTGCAGAAATTTATATTTTATCAAGTTTACTATTTCTTATGTTACAAAGTTTACTATTTCTTATGTTACAAAATTTATTATTTCTTATGTTACAAAGTTTACTATTTCATATTATCAAATCAACTAATTTAAAATTGTCAAATATTCAAATTAATACGTTTCAAGTTAGTAAAAATCAATTCCCTTTAAAACTTGTAAATTCTTTAATTGTTTACAAATTGTTTGTTTATATATCAGAAAAATAAGAAATTAAACTATTTTTTTTAAATATAACAACTTATGTTTCTCTCTCTATATTTTTTATTACTATAATAATGCATCATTAAATTTATTTCTAGATTGTAAACAACAAAAACTGTGCGAGAAAATTCATTAGATAAAAATATGAATAAAATGAAATTATTATAAGCTCTGCATAAATAATAATTTAAAAAACAAGCAAATAGGTGAGGCTACATCATTCTACTTTCACGAGATACAAATTTCAACTTTCCACATCAAGATTATAACTTAAAATGTCTGCTTGAAAATAATGTGTGGAGCCACTTGTAATACAACATAATATAAAATCTTTTTATAATAATAAAACATAATATACAAACAATACTGAAACATTTCACATACCTGTATATAAAGAGTGATTCTTTTTATTGACTCCTCTGGTTTATTTATTCTAAATAAATGTCGTTATTTAGTTATTATATTAATAACTATGCGGCAACGATTACGCAGCAGCGATGCACTGAAATTCAAAGTCAGCCATCTTGTTCGATCTCCCCTATGACTTGCGAAAAATGAGAGGAAACAAGTCAACAGCTCATGAAGAGGAAACGAATCAGCGCATGCGCAAGATACCAGTCGAATGGCGGGGTGAAAAAGTTCGAGCAATATGCATTGTACGGCACCCTAATTAGCTTCAATCACCCAGTGAGTGACCAAATGGCACCCTAATCACATTTTCAAGACTGTACGGCACCCTAGCGTTTCAAACGGCACCAGAATTTCACCCCAGGTTCCCAAAAGGCACCGAATTGTCACCTGTAGTTTTAACAGTGTATATCCTAATATTATGATAACATGCGCCGTAGTAGATAATTTAATTAATGATTTATTACTTTCTCTTGATACATATAATGATTTGAATAAATATAATGAAAATGAAAAGGCATTAAATTGTAATGTTGACGCGATAAGTGACAATACGAAAGAAACCAACACTGTAGATCTGTCTGCTTCAATTTTAGACCATGTGTCAGTTGAAAATGCGAATGCAAACGAGAAAATTGACCACACACCTGTTGACGACTCTAATATTTTTGTAACTGATTCAGAGAAATTTAAAAGTCAACAGAAAAACGACCCTTCGTTAAATCAGTGTTCGACAGCTAACAAAAATGAATTTAATAGCTTTTTCGTTCATGACAATTTCTTATATCACTTGGATAAATTATTTGATGAGACAAAAAATAACCCTCACCCGCGTACTAGTATTGCACAATCGATCACGAAAGAAACTAATAATAATGAAAATGACATATGTACTGTTGCCGATTTAATCGTAATAGAGAGTGGAGATCAAACTGAAACGGAAATTCATTATAAGGAAGAAGATTCCCAAATTAGGCAAGCAGAAGAAATTTTACATAACTCAAAAGATTTAAAAGTTCAAAATTATTTACAGAGTGAACACAATATTATGAAAGATACTCCCATAGTTAACAATGTAACTTCAATTTTCGAGTCCTCAAACTATGCAGTCACACCTGATGAAGAAACCGAATACGAAACCGCAATTTATGCTAAAAAGAATGCAAGTGCTTCGGATAAATATTTGATTGCATCAGCAGACATGAAGGAAGAAAATATAAGACGAAAGATAATTTCTGAAAATAAATATTCAAAAGTTGATGTCACGACAACAGAAGAATCTTACTCTGTTTTCAATAATACAATGCCAGAAACACTTGATGGAAGTTCCGAATCCAACACGATTGAGTTCAGCGAGAAACAACCTCCTGTTTACGATGAAAATTCCGACTACATTATAGTCAATGGTTGTGTGAAATCACATGAAATAGCAAACAAAGAACCCGATGTATTCCTTAAGTTAAATCATCCTGACAACGTGATGTTAGAAAAACGCCAGAAGAGATATGAGAAGATTGATGAGTTTACAGCGTTTAAGGAAGTGACGATCGACGAAAATAAAAATGAAACTGAACTTTCTAAAAATTATGTTAAAGTGAAAATAAAGGAAACTGTGCGGAAGAAACAGTATATACGTGATGGCTTTCGCCGAATGAATAATACATTTAGTACAGGAAGACGACGAAAACGAGGAAAAATAAAATTTCTAGGTCATGTGGTAGGATCCGGTATACATGCACCCGATCCCGACAAGTTACAGCGATACAAAACTTAGAAGTTCCCAAGTCAAAGAAAGATGTCAGAAGCATATTAGGTCTTCTATCTTAATACCGATCCTATGTTCCTTCATTCTCCGACATAGCTCGTCCATTGATTGAACTTACCGAGAAACGTGCCCCTAATGAAGTTACTTGGTCTGAGGATTGTGACAAAGCCTTTTTTGAGTTGAAACAGGCGATCAGTAAATCACCCATCTGTTATTCCCCTAACTTTCAGAAACCATTTATTATACATGCAGATGCTTCTTCATATGCGATAGGCGCTTGTCTATCTCAAAAAGATGAAAATGAACAAGAGCATCCCATTGCTTTTACAAGTAAAAAGCTCTCCAAATGCCAAGAAGGTTATGCTACCATCGAAAAGGAAGCTTATGCTGTTATCTTCGCCCTGAAAAAGTTCGAACACTATATTTATGGTTCGCACGTAACTGTGGTGAGCTACCATAATCCTTTGAAATTTCTCACGGACTGTGCACCTCAAAGTGCGCGCCTTCAAAGATGGGCCCTTGCACTTCAGCGCTTTCAAGCCCAAATAACGTACCGACGTGGGAAACTCCACGCGAATGCTGACTCTCTAAGTAGGCTACATGCCTCACATTGGACTTAAAGACTTAAAAACTTTGAACATTTGAAAATTTGAACATTTCTTCTGTGTTACAAGTCTGAACTTTAACTTTAAAAACTTTAACTTTATCCTCGAACTTTAAAATATTAGTATTAGTGTTATAGTGTATTCTGTTTTTCTGTTTGTTTATTTTCTTTGATATTCTTTAAGTGTTTGAATTTTTGTATTAATATGTTTACTTGTTTGTTTAGATATTTACTAGATATTGATTTGTCTCAAAAGACTAAATCAAATTCTCGAAAGGGGGAGGTGTGAGGATTGCGCATGCCTCTTCTTGCTCTAGTAGCGCCCCCTTCTGGAGAAACGAAAGCGCGCGGCAGTAGAACGCAGAACGTCAGCGGCGAAGAACGTCGTTTGTGATATGAGAAACCAGAATTGGTTATGAAAATGGTCGTAAATGTTATCGATCATGAATCTTGAAAATATGAATAATCTTTTACGTTGATTTATGTTCCTGTGCTCGTCATCTGTCCTCGTCATTTTTATGTCAACTTTATGTCATCGTTATGTCAAGAATTAAACTTGTGTTCGTAATTAGAACGGCCTGTTTCCTTTAGAACGCCCACACACATACGGAACAGACATGACAAGCACTTATAGTTTTTTTACAGGGACACTCAAAATAATTCTGTTACATGACGGTCTATGGGGAAAAGTCATTTGCGGTTTATTTTAATGATGTTACACAATTTCAAACACATTATAGATGATATATATCACTAAGGTGCATTACAAGAGGCTTAATATGGAATATGGTGTTCACAGCATTTATAGTTACTTTAGAGGGACAGTCAAAAGAATTCCGTTACATTACGTCTATGGAGAAAAATCGCTTGCGGTTTAATTAAATAATGTTTCACTATTTTAAACGCAGTGAAATTTATATATATCACGAAGGTACATTAGAAGAAGCTTAATATGGAATAGGGTGTGCATAGCACTCACTTTACAGGGACAGTCAAAATAATTCTCTACTGTCTGTTAACAATAATTCCTGGAAGTGCCTTTTAAGTTGCTGAACGCGATTTTAAATTTAACTCACTTTTTGTCTATTACTTGGTGTGTATAAATTCTGTAGATCCTATACACAGCAGCACAAAAGTTCGCAAACACATTTCCGTTTATTAACAGAAACTCCTGAAGGAGAATTTTAAACTGTGCTACGAGTTGCCTAACTAAACTAAAATTTAGCATCCTATGTAGTATATATACAAATCTATAGATCATTTACATTGCTGAATAAAAGTATTCGGATATTTTTCTGAATATTGCATATGTTGGAAATATATGTTGGGAATTCCTGAAATTACGTTTTTAGCGCTTTCCAACCTAGTTGAAATGTGCTTATGACTTCGGTTTGTCTGGCCGTATGGCCGTCTGCCGTCTGCCGTCTGGCCGTCTGCCGTCTGTCCGTGCTCTAACTCCCGTAAATATGCTCGGATTGCTCTGCAATTTTTATATGTTATTGTCTTTATCTATAGCATGTTCCCTATTTCAACGGAAGTGTGTAGCACTTATAGTTTTATTACAGGGACACTCAAAAGAATTCCGTTACATTGCGGTCTATGGGGAAAAATCATTTGCGGTTTATTTAAATAATGTTTCACTATTTTAAACGCATTGAAATTTATATATATCACTAAGGTGCATTAGAAGAAGCTTAATATGGAATAGGGTGTGCATAGCACTTATAGTTACTTTACAGGGACAGTCAAAAGAATTCCGTTACATGACGTCTATGGAGAAAAATCGTCTGCGGTTTATTTAAATAATGTTTCACTATTTTAAACGCATTGAAATTTATATATATATATCTAAGGTGCATTACAAGAGGCTTACTACAGAATAGTGTGTGTATAGCAGTCATCGATCATTTACAGAGACACACAGAAGAATTCTCTACTGTCTGTTAACACTAATTCCTGGAAGTGCGTTTTAATTTACTAAACGCGATTTTAATTTTAACTCGCTTTTTGTCTATTACGTGGTGTGTATAAATTCTGTAGATCCTATACAGGGCAGCACAAAAGTTCGCGAACACATTTCCGTTTATTGACAGAAACTCCAGAAAGATAATTTTAAACTGTGCTACGCGTTTCCTAACTAAACTAAAATTTAGCATCCTAGCATATACAAATCTATAGATCATATACAGGGCTGAATAAAAGTATTCGGATATTTTTCCGAATATTGTATCAGTTGGAAATTCCTGAAATTATGTTTTTAAATATGTTATGCGTTTTCCAATTTGTTTACTTAGATGTTATCTTTTAGCTTATTAAACGGTATGTTTTGTAAAATTATTTTGGAAGCGTTGGAAAGTGCTACATAATCTATGCTTTACGCATGATTTTTCGTTCTTGTTTAGCTTGATTTAGCTTGCTGTAAGTCCTACAACAGGCTAAAATACTTACAACAGGCTAAAAACGGTCACCTTGGTTATAATTCATATTTTTTATAGTTGCCACCATTATAGAAATGCCATTAATAATAAAAATTATTATTTCTGGGAAACTAATTTAATTACAAAATATTAACTTTCATACAAAAGTTCGAGTATTATTATTTCATGCTTAAATCCCTACGAATAATTTGTGTTCTTTTCAACCCGTAATCCATGCTATTCACGGAAGATTACATGGGAAATAAAAACTCATACTTGGATTTCAATATAATATCTGTAACCTCGCATTTCGCAGTACTGCATACTGACAGTAATGTAGATGATAAGAAGTTTTTGAATTCATTTATTAAAACATATATTATTCAAAATGGTTTTTTTTTAAACTGATGGGAATTATAGGAAAATTAGTAATTAAGTTGTTGGCTTCTAATTCGGAGTGAAGCTACATAAGACATGTACTTTGTGGTTAATGATTAACTTTGTCGTTATCCTAATAATCCTAATAATATTATAAATGCGATTGTGTGTGTGAATGTTTGGCTGAAGTAAACGTCTAAATGGAGGATTTAATGGCCCTGTATCTTTGCATATAGATGGATTATAACCCATAAATGAACACAGGCTGTATTTTGTTTATTTTATTCAAATATCTTAATAATTCAAAATTTGATTATTTTCATAGAGAATAAATGGACATTTTCCATAAAATTTAATCATTTTACTTTTTTTTTTTGCTAAGGCTTTGCCAATAAATAAAAACGCAGAAAAATAATTTTTCCTCAACAATTAATTTTCTATTGAACGATTTTCACGTGAAAAATGAAAATTCAAAAGAATTCAAAAGAAGTTGAATTTCTTTGATATTTGAATATACGTGAAGTTTGAATATCATTTACGTTGAGAAGATATTTTCTGTCAAAAACTGTGTTAAAATTAGAAGGAAAAATGAACTATAATTACAGTGGCGTACAAAAAAACTGCATCACCTAGAAAAATTAACATTTTGTAATGCTAATGAGTTATTTTGTTCAAATAAATTAATCTTAGTTGCTGCAAAGCAAGATAAGATATCATTCTACATTTCTATTGGATAATATACACCTTATGAAGTATTGTGTCAACAAATTTTTAAAAATAGTACGGCAAAAGGGAAAAACATTCATTTGTCTTGTTCTTTAAGTGGTCAAATGATGGCTTCGTATGTTCAATTGACGCAAGAAAAAAAAATGTGTGATACTTGCTTTAGTTAAAGAAGAATATTCGACACGTGTGATCGCTAAAAAAATTGATTGCAAACAATCGACAGTTTGGAGGAGGATTAAATTAAACCGTGAAACTGGTAATGTTGAGAGAAAGGCTGGATCGGGTTGAAAGAGGGTGACCCTAAATTCTGATGATCGATATCTGAAACGATTGTAGCTGAGTAATCGTCATGCAAGTGCTCCTGACTTAAAAACCTTTCTTGAGAAAGTCTGTGGCGTTAATTTAAGCGCAAGAACTATCCAAAGACGACTTGAGGAATGCGGTTTGCATGCATATCGCCCAAAGAAAAAGCCTTTACTTACCAAAATAATGATGCAAAAACGGCTTTCTTGGGCAAAAGAGCATGTCTCATGGATAAAGGCTCAGTGGGATTCAGTAATGTTTTCGAACGAATCTAAGTTCAGCCTACATAGATCAGACGGTAAGCGGTATGTTCGAAGACCTAAAAGTGAAGCTTATCATCCAGACTGCATATCGCCTACTGTAAAATTCCTAGTCAGCCAAATGCTCTGGGGATCTATACACAGCAAAGGTGTTGGATGTCTGAAACTTATTACTGGAACTGTAAATGCACCCGTTTATACCGAGATTTTAAAGGAGTGTTTAAAGCCAGTTATTAAGGATGATTTTAAAGGTGCTAGAAATTGTATTTTTCAACAGGACTCTGCACCCTGCCATACAGCGAAATTAGTAAATACAATCTAACTTATTCATGAATTATTTTGTTGCCTAATTTACAAGTTTTAATCTCCATAACATTAAGGATATTGGAAAAGTAATTTTCATCCAGTTTCCTCACTTTAGGTGACAGCTTATCTGAAAACATCTGGCATTAAAGTTTTGGAATGGCCTGGGAATAGTCCTGACCTGGATCCCATTGAAAATTGTTGGCATATAATGGGTACAAAAATTGTTGCTCAGAAGCCTGCTACTAAAATAAAACTGCTGGAAAGCATTATTAGGGTCTGGTTTCATGAAATTGTCCAGGATTACATTCAGAATTTGATATATTCTATGCCGGACCACTGAAAGGCTGTCATCGCAGCTCTTGGGGGATCTACTAATTACTGAAGTGATCCTTATGCATGTATACACATCTAAATATATATAATATGACTGTAGTTATGTAAAATTTACATTAACTACAGAATTTGTGCATCTATTACTTTGTTCCAAGTTTTTCTAAATATTGCGTTTTTCACTTTTTTCCATTTTTCCAAATAATTATGCGTACATAACTTATAAATCTAAAAATAAATTAATTTAGATTAATCCTACAACTGTATTTTATCGTAAAAATATCATCCTTCCATAATACATGTACTTGAAAAACATTATTTGCAGCGTTTTCCACTTTTTCGCAGGTGATGCAGTTTTTTTGTCCGCCACTGTATATTATTAAGAAAAGATTTCGTTTGGACCATGAAACTATGAAAAAGATCCTCCTTGGCTTGAACAAATAAGACGTCATAAATAAAATATGTTTTTTCAAATATTCGTAATAATACAAGGAGCATGAATATCAGTGTATAATAAAAGTAGATAGATAATGGACGTCATATTTAAGATGAAAAACTGAAATATTTTTTATCGATACTGATTAATAATAAGCTTTGATATCAGTTGCATACAGATGTGAGTTTTCTACTAAAATTCACCGCATGACTGCCAGGAACAGAAAATTAACAAAAATTATACAATTAAAAAGATATTTCTCTGGAATCAAAGTGACATACTATCTATACTATTATATAAAGAGGAAACGGTGACTGACTGACTGACTGAGTGACTCATCAAAGCCCATCCGAAACTACTAAAATCAGGGTCACGCAATTTGGACTGTAGATTGCTGTTATGGCCTAGGCAAGCAATAAGAAGGGATTTTTGAAAATTCCCACTCGAAGGGGGTTAAAGGGGGGTTCGAATGTTTTAGGTCATTTTGCCATATCTCAGCAGCAATTATAGGTAGGAGCTTGAAATTCCAGAAAACAAATCTACTAAAAAAATGATTAAACACCTGTTTCAGCGATTTTAGAAATTCCCCCCGGAAGGGGGTTAAAGGGGGCGGGGTTCGAATGTTTTAGGTCATGTTGCCATATCTCAGCAGCAGTTATAGGTAGGAGCTTGAAATTCCAGAAAAAAAATCTACCAAAAAAATGATTAAACACTGTTTCAGCGATTTTAGAAATTCCCCCCAGAAGGGGGTTAAAGGGGGGTTCGAATGTTTTAAGTCATTTTGCTATATCTCAGCAGCAGTTATAGGTAGGAGCTTGAAATTCCAGAAAACAAATCTACTAAAAAAATGATTAAACACCTGTTTCAGCGATTTTAGAAATTCCCCCCAGAAGGGGGTTAAAGGGGGGTTCGAATGTTTTAAGTCATTTTGCCATATCTCAGCAGCAGTTATAGGTAGGAGCTTGAAATTCCAGAAAACAAATCTACTAAAAAAATGATTAAACACCTGTTTCAGCGATTTTAGAAATTCCCCCCGGAAGGGGGTTAAAGGGGGGGGATTCGAATGTTTTAGGTCATGTTGCCATATCTCAGCAGCAGTTATAGGTAGGAGCTTGAAATTCCAGAAAACAAATATACTAAAAAATGACCAAACACCTGTTTCAGCGATTTTAGAAATTCCCCCCAGAAGGGGGTTAAAGGGGGGGGGGGGGGTTCGAATGTTTCAGGTCATGTTGCCATATCTCAGCTGTAGTTATATGTAGGAGCTTGAAATTCCAGAAAACAAATCTACTAAAAAATGATTAAACACCTGTTTCAGCGATTTTAGAAATTCCCCCCAGAAGGGGGTTAAAGGGGGGTTCGAATGTTTTAGGTCATTTTGCCATATCTCAGCAGCAGTTATATGTAGGAGCTTGAAATTCCAGAAAACAAATCTACTAAAAAAATGATTAAACACTGTTTCAGCGATTTTAGAAATTCCCCGCAGAAGGGGGTTAAAGGGGGGTTCGAATGTTTTAAGTCATTTTGCCATATCTCAGCAGCAGTTATAGGTAGGAGCTTGAAATTCCAGAAAACAAATCTACTAAAAAAATGATTAAACACCTGTTTCAGCGATTTTAGAAATTACCCCCAGAAGGGGGTTAAAGGGGGGTGGTCGAATGTTTTAAATCATTTCGCCATATCTCAGCAGCAGTTATAAGTAGGAGCGCGAAAATCAGAAAACAAAGCTACTAATATGATTAAACACTTATTTCAGTGATTTCAGAAATTCCCCCTAGAAGGGGGTTAAAGGGGGTGGTCGAATGTTTTAGGTCATTTCGCCATATCTCAGCAGCAGTTATAGGTAGGAGCTTGAAATTCCAGAAAACAAATCTACTACTAAAAAAATGATTAAACACCTGTTTCAGCGATTTTAGAAATTCCCCCCAGAAGTGGGTTAAAGGGGGGTTCGAATGTTTTAGGTCATTTTGCCATATCTCAGCAGCAGTTATAGGTAGGAGCTTGAAATTCCACAAAACAAATCTACTAAAAAAAATATTAGACACCTGTTTCAGCGATTTTAGAAATTCCCCTCCCCCCGAAGGGGTTAAAGGAGCGTTCGAATGTTTTAGGTCATTTTGCCATATCTCCGAAGCAGTTATAGGTATGAGCTTGAAATTCCAGAAAACAAATCTACTAAAAAAATGATTAAACACCTGTTTCAGCGATTTTAGAAATTCCCCCCAGAAGTGGGTTAAAGGGGAGGTTCGAATATATTTTAGGTCATTTTGCCATATCTCAGCAGCAGTTATAGGTAGGAGCCAGAAGATTCCAGAAAACAAATCTACTAAAAAAATGATTAAACACCTGTTTCAGCGATTTTAGAAATTCTCCTCCCCCCGATGGGGTTAAAGGGGGTGTCGAATGTTTTAGGTCATTTCGCCATATCTCAGCATCAGTTATAGGTAGGAGCACTAAAATCAGGAAAACAAACCTACTAAAAACATGATTAAACATGTATTTCAGCGATTTTAGAAATTTCCGTCCCGGAGGGAGTTAAACGGTGGTGGCCAAATATTTTAGGTCATTTCGCCATATCTCAGCAGCAGTTATAGGTAGGAGCGCGAAAATCAGGAAACAAATCTACTAAAAAATGAATAAAACATGTATTTCAGAAATTTTGGAAATTCCCCACAGAAGGTGGTTAAATGGGGGGGGGGGGGGTCGAAATTTTTAGGTCTTTTCGCCATATCTCAGCTTTTATGTAGGAGGGCGAAATTAATTAAAACAAATCTACTAAACAAATGATTAAACACGTATTTCAGTGAATTTAGAACCCCCCTCCCCCTGATGGTGGTTTAAAGGGGGGGTCGAAAGTTTTAGGTCATTTCGCCATATCTGAGCAACAGTTTTTGGTGGGAGCGCGAAATTCAGGAAAACAAATGTACTAAAAAAATTACATTGCCTACCCGTGCAAAGCCGGGACGGGCCGCTAGTTAGAAATAAAACGGGGATTTTCAAATATGTTTTAAATGGAGCGTGAATCAATTTAATACATTAATAATACAAGGATCAGTAAGATTATTAGGAAAAGAAAAATGAACACGAGTCTATTATATTAAAATCTGACTGTCTGTTTGTATTTAGCAACTACTCCTCTTAGATTATCGAATACAACGCGATTTACTTACACCGGTTATCATTGATCTGAGGATGTCATATAAACCCTCATAATTTAAAATTTTGAATTAGATGCTGAGATATTATTATTTTTATTATTATTTTGTAAATTTTAGCGAAATTTCTCTAAAAACGGCAATTAAATTACTCCTCTTTTGTGGATAAGAAAAGAAGAAATAAAACAGATCAATATATTTTTTACGTCATTTTCTCATTAAAATTGAAAAAAAAAGAATTTATTTTCAATTTGAATAGTTGGTGAAAACAAATCTTGATTACAGTAAAATTTCCAAAAAATAAAAAACATATTTTCACATAATCAAACTTAATTGTCAGAGTGAACACTCATTCACAGAGCAGTATTACTTTGCCCCATATATAGCTACTATGGATATTAAAACCTTTCGTCAAGCATAACTCAAAAAATATTTAACGGATTTCGTTCAAATTTTTACAGCAGGTACCTATAAAGGTGACAACGACGCCTATTTATTACCAAGAATAAATGTCAAACCGTTTGGAAATTATATTAAAAAATAAATAAATAAGCACAAATAAAGTACATACGTGACGAAAATTGAGTGCATACGTCATTTTCACCGGCGGAGATTTTCGTAAATAATAGGATTTCAAAAGTTCATGAAGTAACACGGAGCAAAAAAATATGCACGCACAGTGAAATACAATATCAGTACAATGATCAAATCAGTACAATAAAGCATATTTCCATTTTAAAAAAATGGAAAATTAATTTGGAATTTTTTCTGTTTGAAAGAAAAAAACCCGCAATAACTTAGTATTAGAGATTTGGCGCAAATCTCACCATTAGCCTAGCTTTTTTATTTCGCTTGTGTAAATCAGAAACATTTCTTTGATGTTTAAATAAAAGATTTTGATTTGTGGCGTTATTTCTTCTTATTTTCCTTTCCTTTTTAGTATTTTAAATGGAATTAGTGAAAGGCATGTATTTTAAATTAAATGAGTAAAATACATGTATATTTAATGTATGTATTTCAAGTGAAATGAGTGAAAGGTTTATAGTTAAATGAAATTAATGAAATATTAAGATGTTATGAAAACAATATTTGGCGATTTATCAACTGCGCCAAGTTAACACGAAAGTTCCAATACATGTGTGAAATGAAAACAAGGCACAAATGTCCTATACACACCACGTTGGCGCGATTTTTGCCCCGCCAATTTGTCGAAAACCTTATTTTTGAATATTAGTTACAAATTAGCGTGCAATAATAGCACGTGAATTTTTATTTCAATATAAAAATAAAATAACGTAATAAATGAAATAGCTTCTATTATTTTAATAAAGGAAATAAAATAAATAAATAATAATTTGATATAAATAAATATTGATATACATATAAAAATAATTTATAGAATTAAAGAAAAATAAAATAAAATAAATATAACAAACACTTTTCGACAAATTGGCGAGGAAAAAAATCGCGCCAACGTGGTGAGTATATGACATCTGTGCCGGGACTTTTACCCTTTTATTTGTGCTTTCGGAAATATAAAAAAGTAAAAAAAAATACTTATATCAAGCGTATAATGTTTTGCATTTTTATATCGACCACTTCTCCATTTTAAGATTTTAAATGCTATTTATATCAGATATTTCTTTCCTGAGATTCCTACAAGTTATTTTCCGTAATTTTTTAGTTCGCTTATTAATTGTTTACAATTTCCCCCCCCTGGAAATAACAATTATTTATCACAAAAATGTCTCTTAGTTTTGTTAAATATGTTTGTTATGTATTTTCACTACTTGTTAAAATATCAAAAATGGCAATAAAATTTTATTTTAGCATTGTACTTAATTTTTTAATATGGCGCAAAAACATGGTTTAATAAACGTATATTTGTAAATATTTGAAAGTGGCTTGAAATAAAATATTTTGAATACCCCCTCCTCCCTTCTTATAAATAATTTACTGTTAACAGAAAAGAAAATAATAAAATAAGTTCCTTTGTGAAAATTAAAGGTTTGCAAGACTTCTATATAGACCGGGAGGCGGCAGCACAAACAATCACCTCATCGAGTTCACGGCTGAAATTCCAGAATTAATTAAAACTTGATTTGCATATTAAAACGCAATTGGTCCGCCAAGTCATATCTTGGTGGATAACACCTTAAAACCCGATTTTAGTGGTTGACTCGTAGGTTTACCATTGTGCTTTCCTGCAGCCAAAGGTATGAAAACATGGAGGACTGGGAGCAGGAACATACAATGGTAAACCTACGAGCCAACGCTCTAGATTCGGGTTTTGGGGTGTTTTCCACCAAGATATGACTTGTTGCGTTTTAATATGCGAATCAAGTTTTAACTAATTCTAGAATTTCAGCCGTGAATTCGATGAGGGGATTGTCTGTGCTGCCGCCTCCCGGTCTAATATACACTTGGAAAAAATTAACTATCGTTTGTTTTAGAACCATGACTACCAAGTAGTAGTGTCGACCAGTCTGATCCAATCCGTGGTGGATATTTTCTTGTTCTGAGTTTTCTGATGTATAAATTAATTTTGCTTTTAAGGGTGTTGCTTAAAATTTATCTAATCTAATGATGATTCCCTTAATAAAGGCTTGTCAACTGCGGTCGTCAGGTCGCCACTGGCGACCAAGTTTTATTACCGGCCGACCAGTTATTTAATCAGGCAATTTTTTTTTTGTATACAAATTTACTTAAGGGATAAAAACAAACGTATTTTAGTTCTCCCCCACCCCTAACTGTGCGTGGTAAGAAGTGACGTTCCTCTTCTTTCATACTTTTAATGGAAGAACGAAATTTAAAATCCATTTTCCATCTCATGCACAAAAAATGCTATTCTCTTTCGCTCTAGCCAGCTAAAATATAAATTATCACGACATTATAATGTGGGTGAGCGGAGAAGTTTCAATAAAACAGTAATAAATAGTATTATTCCAGCGTCTGTGACATTTTAATTTAGATACAATGCTATAAAAATGCTCAATTGTTTTTGTAAGTTTCAAATCAGATATTTGTTTTTAGAATTTAAACTGATTAATCTATCACATTCATTTTAAATAATAATTACATATAAGTAATTCCTTTAAAGTAAATACATAAAACTTCAAAGAATAATTAATTTTAATAAAATTAATAATACTTCCCTCTTCAAATATAGATTTTTTCTAGCACTTATAGATAATATTCTAGTATTTTCTTATTCGGATATTTGAAGCATTCGGCAATCAGCATTTCCGAACATGCCAATTAAGTTAGCCTGTACAGTTCTTCTTTTGATTTTTTCTCCAGAGATATATAATTTTGATAAGTTTCATTAGAAAACTTATTTTATATTATCTTTCTGAATTATGTACTGTTCTAAACTATGTATCTAATAATTCTAAACCATGATTGTTATTATTTTTTCTCAATTAATTCATAAAAAACTTTTGTGCTTTTTGAAATTACTGGCTACAAGATTTTGTCAATTTAGTAAAGCCCTGCACTTAATAATTATTCCCTTTGACAATAAGTTGTCATATAAGTTGTAATTTCCAAACTGGGCGAAACATGTCCGGGCTAGGTTACCCCAGCCTGAACATTTTTCGCCTAGTTTAGAAATTACAACTTATATGATTTCTTTACCAATTTGAATAATTGTGTTAAAATTTATCTAGAAAAAGTTGTCAGTTTTTCTCATCAAGCATCTACAAAATTTTCTTAACTTAACTGGAGTTACACGAGCATTCAATTTAACTGTACTAATAAAACTCGCGTTTTCTTTTTTTTTTTTTCGGAGTACTTGCAGCAATATTTTTGAAGAATTTAAAGTAATCTATCCACGCTATTTGTCTGACAAGAAAAAAAAAAGTTAATTTCTCATTATAAAACACCTTTAAATAGATTGATTTTTAACACTTTCCAACCTAGTTGAAAAGTGTTTATGACATTGGTTTGTCTGGCCGTATGGCCGTCTGCCGTCTGGCCGTCTGTCCGTGCTCTAACTCCCGTAAATATGCTCGGATTGCTCTGCAATTTTTATATGTTATTGTCGTTATCTATAGCATGTTCCCTATTTCAACGGAAGTGTGTAGCACTTATAGTTTTTTTACAGGGACACTCAAAAGAATTCCGTTACTTTGCGGTCTATGGGGAAAAATCATTTGCGGTTTATTTATATAATGTTTCACTATTTTAAACGCATTGAAATTTATATATATCACTAAGGTGCATTAGACGAAGCTTAATATGGAATAGGGTGTGCATAGATCTTATAGTTACTTTACAGGGACAGTTAAAAGAATTCCGTTATATTACCTGTATGGAGAAAAATCGTCTGCGGTGTATTTAAATAATGTTTCACTATTTTAAACGCATTGAAATTTATATATTTCACTAAGGTGCATTACAAGAGGCTTACAACAGAATATTGTGTGTATAGCAGTCATCGTTCATTTACAGGGACACACAAAAGAATTCTCAACTGTCTGTTAACAATAATTCCTGATAGTGCGTTTTAAGTTACTGAACACGATTTTAATTTTAACTCGCTTTTTGTCTATTACGTGATCTGTATAAAATCTGTAGAATTTTAAACTGCGCTACGCGTTTCCTAACTGAACTAAAATTTAGCATCCTGTGTAGTATATATACATATCTATAGATCCTATACAGGGCAGAATAAAAGTATTTGGATATTTTTCTGAATATTGTATATGTTGGAAATTCCTGAAATTATGTTTTTAAATATATTATGCGTTTTCCAAATTGTTTACTTAGATGTCATCTTTTTGCTTATTAAACGGTATGATTTGTAAAATTATTTTGGAAGCGTTGGAAAGTGTTACATAATCTATGCTTGACGCATGATTTTTCGTTCTTGTTAAATATGTTATGCGTTTTCCAAATTGTTTACATAGATGTTATCTTTCAGCTTATTAAACGGTAATGATTTGTAAAATTATTTTGGAAGCGTTGGAAAGTGTTACATAATCTATGCTTGTCGCATGATTTTTCGTTCTTGTTTACATTTGCAGCAATTTCTATTCATCTTTTTTAAATCAGAGCAATTGTAAGACCATACCACTAGTGAGACCACTGTAGACTGGACGAGAGTAGTTCCAGTCTCCTAATAAATAAATAAAAAAAATAATCTGTTTACATGTGATTTTAACACACGTGAATTAAAAGTTATCGTGTGACGCAAAATAAATTATCTATGATACTTTTTTTTTTTTTTTTTTTTTTTTTTTTTTTTGCAGAACTAATAATTTTTTTCATTTTTTTTTTCATCTTCAAATAAATTACCAATGTTTTTGAAAATGAACATTTATTGCTCCAGATTCTAAGTGACACAATTAAAATTTGTGTTCATTTCATGGAAATATTTCAAATTTAATTTATAGTTTAGTCATTATTTTATCACTTAGAGAAAGTAATTCATAAGAAATGACATTTAACGACAGATTAGAAATTCTAAGTTTTGATTGGGAAAAAAATTAAAAATTAATGCAAGGCGACAAGAGTAATTTATTTTTTAATTTAAAACCCAATTATATCCAATTTGGTTTTTTATCAGAGGTACATAAAATGGAATGTTATGTAGGAGAGAAAGAGCTTAGTCACTATTATCGTTTTTAGCAGCAATAATGATTTATCGATATGAAGAAAAGTTAATTTTATTAATGATTTAATAATTTTTTAAGCTATACTTGTCGTAGAAATGTAAGTAGCTATAAGACTTATGAAAACATAGTCATGTTTTTGCGGATTTATAATATTTTAAATCGAACTTATATTTCTAATAGTTTATTATATTTGAAACGGGCTTCAAACAAAATATAGTTAAAAGAATCATTTTCACTCAGAACATTTGAACGGATGATATGATTTTGACTTTTTTTTTTTGTTGTTGGATAAGGCTCGTTTTAATGTATTTTAATGTATTTTCATTGAAATCAGAAATGGTATGATTGCCTGTCTTCATGCATTAAAATTCGTGGTGATGCATTCAATCGTGCAGAATGCGTACTTTTTTCCAAACTTTTAGCGTACATACTTAGCGTACATTTATGCATACATACTTTCATTATGTAACCGGATACAACACGCAGCTATTGCAATACAATTGTACAAATACAGAAATAGTATCATTATACAAACAAGAAAAAAGAGCTTGTCTGTATGTGTAGGAAGGCTAGGAAAATCTACCGTACGTAGAGGCCTGAAAATTTCAATGATCATCGTCCAAGACTTGTCCTAATGCACACGATGCTGATTTTTTTATAATTAGCCAATATATTATTTAAAAACCACAACGAAAACTCTTCAAAAACATTTTTTTTTTCTAAAATTTGCGTGATATTCGTTCCGGACGATAGCTAGGGGAGAATATAGGAAGGTCAGAAACGGTTACTTTCTTTCACATCTTCCGTGGTGCATATCAGGTAAACGGTTAAAAATATGGCAAGATAAATCCGAAAATCTATTAGAGGGACTTTAAGCTCTCTAACGGCGCAATCAGTTTCGAAAATTATATTATTAACCATTTTAAAAAATATTTTCGAAATGCCTCAGCCGTAGAACTAAGCAGTCACAAAAGAAAAAGCGAAATACGATTCATCAGGGTTTTCCAATCAGTGTGCTGCGATATAATGAAACGCCGTCAGAGGACGTCAGGTATACCGCGAAAATCTTAAGTTCTATCAATATTTTATGAATTAATAGAAATATCCATACCGTAACATGTAAATCAGTCCTTTGGATACAACACCAATCAAGGAATAACTCAAAAACTAGGATTTATACAATGTACCAACTGCTCATCAAAAGCCTGTATTAATATGATGTATGGACCGATAGCTGAAAATGAAGGTAAGCAAATTTACCTTACCTATCTTTTATTGTAACAATAAATATACTAAAAATACTTACTGCGTGAAAATACTCCTAACCTTCTAACAATAATGAAGGACTGTTTTTATGAAAAATTTTAACCAGGTTTTTTAGGTAATGTCTGAGAGTAAAAATTGGCAATATGAAGAATAAATATTAAACATACAGACATTAATAATTGAATACCTGTTTTAATATATATATATGTTTATATTACATAGTAAAATTTAGAACATGACTGAATATTTCCGTGACACATCTGAGAATATTTACTGACATACCGATTTAAACTCATGATTAAGAAAAGCGTTGTTTAGCTAAAATATGATTCTAACTAGAAATGGCAAAACATGTGTTTAGTGCCAGAAAATGCTGAAAATACATAAAATTCATAAAAATCAAAATGTTATAACTATGTGAGATTTTGTCTAACAAAAATGGAATATTCGTTGTTTTACTTGTTAGAGCATGAACAAATTATAAAAATAATTAATTATATAATTAATAAAATGTTTGTTTTTCACTATTTTTGGTAAAATACTATTAAGAGTTTTGTATTTTTTTTTTCATTCATTTTTAGTCTGAATTATAAGTTTTTATGAATGTAAATATGTTTTTAATGAATGTCAAATTAAACTTCTTTAATTATGGGGGAAGAATTTGGCTATATAATTCGACAATTCCGCGTTTTTATCAATTGCTTCGTAGCTTTATATTGTACTATGGATGAAATAATAGTTAATAATACATTTTTCATTACAAATATTTATAGTTCTTTTTATAATTTTGAAAGTCAAGTTCAACAAGTTAAAATACACATATTTTAGCACAGAAAGGGAATGAAAGTGCAGTAAATTAGCCATAAAATGTTGTAGTTTTTAGATACAGACATCATAGTTCAGCTGACACATTTCTTTTTTCAACCTTTCGACAAAAAAGAAATAAAAAAGAATAACAAATATCAAATTAACGGAACTTCTTCCCTGTGAAAACAAAAATAAACCTTTTGTTTAGGTCGCAGAGGAGATAATTTCTAACGTTTGTCACGGAAATAAAAGATAAATAATAAAGGAGTAATAAAAGAATACTAAAAGAATCCTTAGTCCTGAGGAGGGCTAATATTAGATAAAGTATAATAAAAATATGACATGGAAGTTCTCAAGATCATTATATTTTCTTTTGCACGATCATATTTATATTTTGGTAAAAAGTTGTAATTTTTATGTTATTAAATCAAATAACTAGTCGTTGTAGACATCACAGATTTTTCTTCTATGTCATCCTAATTATATTAATTTCTAAATCATGAACGATTATGAGTATAAATCATAGTGCATATCTTTGAATTTAAATCGGAGTTACAGTGATCAGTGAATTGAATAAAGTACAGAACAACAGCGCCCTCTGTTGGGTATGAAAAATAAATTTTTATCAACATTTTCATTTTTAATCATTAAACTTATACAATATAAAATTAGGCGCAATTCTACACAATAGGTAAAATGTTAATCACCATAATCATAGGGCTAATATTAAGTAATCGGGTTCATAGCCAAAAGTTGGCGTCAAAAATGGGTAATTCTGGCAGTAATTTCATTTAAAAGTGTATGGCAATTACCACAGAATGCTATTAATGATACTACAAACCACGTTCGCTAAATTGCAGCAATTAATTATGGATCCGATTAAGAATCTTTTATTTAGCATAAGATAGCAGCATGCCATATTGAGTGATCAATGTCAAAATTAATTGACTTTATATTAATGTCAAGGTCTAACAAATTATATAATTTTTTTTTTAATTTCGCGTATTAATTCTTGACATATAGATAACTCGTAAACCGTGAGAAACACAGCATAGCAACGCCACCTTTTGAGCAGTATACTCCCAAAATTAATAAGTATCCATTTTTGTGAATGTCTAACAGAACAGAAGTTTTAATTAAATCCCGTGCATTAGATCTTTAGATATAGTTATCACGGAAATCATGAAAAATGCAGAATAGTAAAGCCACCTATTGGGTAATATATACCCAAACCTAATCTGCAACAACTTATGTCAAGGTTTAATGGAATTTGAAGTTTGATATATTTTTGTGCATTAGATCTTGAGATAGAGCGGCCACCAAACTTGTCGCGCACATTTCAAAAAGACAGAACAACAGGTAAACAAATAGACAGATAGACAAACATTTTTCTAAAAAAAATAGTCAACTCGTGCTTAGGACATGCCAAAACATCAAAATTCATCCAAAAATGGTGGTCGAAAACTTTCACTATTACAATACCTTAAAACCTTTGAATAGCAGATACTTCGGGAGCAAAAAACTTATCTGTTATTCGGAGGTGTCCACTATTTAGAGGTAAAACCGTACAAATATTTAGGTGCTGGGGATTAAAAAGTGTTCCCTAGATAGAGGTGTCCGCCAGTAGAGAGTATCCATTATGCTGGTTTTACTGTACTTTCTGCTTATACATACATACATACTTACATACATACACATATATATATATATATATATATATATATATATATCAAAGAAAGTAAAGGAAAAAAAACATGTAGGATGTTTAAAAAATTCAAAAATCTAAAGTGTCTCACTATATTCAATTTGTTCATAACTTTAAAACCAATAATGATATTTAAAAAAAAGTTTAAATAGGTATAGGTTTAACTTGTCTTGTTTTGTAGTCAGTGCAATGATATTACAGAGACAGCGGAACTTTAATTTCATCATTAACATCACATATAATGTCAACCAGGGCCGGGAAGTCGCAAAAGCAAACGGTACAGCTGCTTTGCATCCAAATTTTAGATTATCCGCAGAAACCCCCAATACGGGTGTTTTGTTTTCTTAAAATGAGTACAAATTGCAGTAACAAACGTGTCATTGTGAGCTCCTAAAAGAATCTTAGCCCAGTCCCTATGTAGGGTTAGTCGGGTTCTCATATCAAATACATTCTGACGTATGGAATGTCTAGTTCATCTGTACTTGGATATAGATTCTAACTATTTTTCTCATGATATTTTCATATTTCCCACAGTAAATCTATCTAAAATTTCTTTAAAATATTTGTGTTACTGCCTAAGTTATGAACACAATTTCGGATGTGATTTGAAACCCTTTATTTTTGACTAGGTTGAGATATTTTTTTCCTAGTAAAGGCTTTTCTGGATGTTTCGTCCTTCCATCTATTAAACTCAATTTTTGTAAAACTGTATTAGGTGTGTATTCATAGATAATTCTTTTTTTTGCAATGAAAAAAAATCATGAGCAGAGAACAATAATGTAAAAGGTTTGAGGGTTTTGGATTTAATGCCAGGTAAGATCGAATAAACAGTTACAGAAAATGAAGCACCTTTAATCATTTAAAAAAAAGAAGATACACAATATTTCATATTTATTGTACAATTTGCTCACTTCTGCTTCTCGTAAAATGATATATATTTTTTTAAGTGCATGCACTCATTAGCTTGTTTTATTGATTTCAATTATTGAATTTATTGAATTCGTTCAAATTGAATATTTTAATTTAATTAATGTTTAAGGAGTATGGAGGTTTTCTTTCTACTTTTCTAATATTATTAAATTTAGTTCTTAAATTTGGATATTATACAGTATCAATAAGAGTAAATGATAATCTTTGTCTTTTTAAAACTTTCCAACATACTTTAAAATGTATTTATGAATTTGGTTTGTCTAGTCGTATGTCTGGCCATCTGTATTCTAACTCGCGTAAATTTGCTGGGATTGATATATGTTTTTGAGGATTACTATGGCATGTTCAGTATTAAAAATCAAGTGTTCAATGAAGTATTTATACTTCGCTTACATAGACACTCAGATGTACTCCGTTACATTATGGTCTATGGAGTAAATCGTTTGCAATGTATTTTATTGTTGTTCATTTACAGGAACACACAAAATAATTCGGTTACAGTGCTATCTATGAACGATACTTGCTGGAAGTGTTTTCAATTGTCGCATGCGTCTTTAAATTTAATTTTTTTTTGCATAATTCTTGGTGTGTATACATTCTATAGAACATATACAGGGTTGCACAAAAGAATTCGAGTACATTTCCGTTTATAGACGGAAATTGCTGAACAGGAATTTTCAACTGTGTAATGCGCTTTCTAAATTGTAGCTTAATATGTATTATATATACAAATCTATAGATCATATACTGGGATTTACAAAAGAAATTGAATTTTTTCCGAATATAGGTAATTGCTGAAATTGGGTTTTCCAAATATTTTATGCGTTTTCCAAATTGTTTACTTAGATATCAGCTTTCACCTTATTAAACGGGAAAGTTTTATTACAGTATTCTGAATGTGTTGGAAAGTGTTACATAATCCATGATTGCGCCTGATTTTACCTTTTGTTTTTATCGCACGTGATGCCAAGCCATTAAATTCATTGCGCCATATGACTAACAGCTACATAAACATCTTTCGTATTATTTTTTAAAGATATTCTTACTTAAATTAAGTACCTTTGAGCTATGAAATGAAAATTATATGATGTAACCGGCCATAATGCTCCGTTACACCTCATTAGCAAATAGAAAGCATGTAAAAATATTCAAAGTATCTGAAAATTGTGAAAATTATTTTGACAATCATTTTAATGCAACACTGCTGTGCGTTTTCCCTTAAAATTAAAGAGCAGTTATTACAACTGTTACCAAAGACTCACTGCGTAAAATTTCAAATATAATATGTAGAGGACAAATTATAATTAAATTAATATGTAATCTCAGAAATACTTCCTTCAGATCCCAGAAATTTTCCTGGCAGCAGCGCTGCCAGCTTATTTCCGTTACTTGAAGAATGTCCATTTATTTTTTTCTCTGTTACAGGATGAAAAATTTCCATTATTTGAAGAAGATCATCTTTAAAAAAATTACATCTCTCTTTGTGCGGCCATCTATGCACTATTACGAGAGTATTTATCATTTGGTAAATTTTAAGAATATTTATTTCTGGATTACCTTAGGGTCAAGACAGGGACCTCAGTGCCTTGAGTCAAGTGTCTTCCTGGTAAGGCCAGCGTGCGCTTACTAGAAACGATGATAGGGGTTTTCTTCAAATAGCAGCTTGGGGATTAAACAATTTGGGATGTAGAGAAAGCTGGCAATTTTGAAGGTAATTTCGGGGAGATTTCGTCGTTAAAAGATGATGGTTGATGTTTTAAAACTTAATGTTAATAGAGGAAATAAAACATGAATTATATATATTCTTAATTTGATTATTAGATGTAAAATATGAATATTATATTTTTAATTAAATTTGAGAAAAAATGTTTGCTTTTTTGAGTAAAATTGATTTTTTTTTTCAACTATTATATATATTTTAAATGTGTTCCTTTAGAATATATTTTCAGTGAGAGTGTTTTTTTATAACTTTCAAAAAGAAATTGCAAATAAATTTAAATAAATTAGAAAATAATTTCTTACTTTTTTAAATTCGAAAGCATTACTTTTGTTTGGTTTGTTGCTTTATTGAGTAGAATCGATGTTTTTTTTATTTAATTTCGCTATTATATATATCTATCTGTTTCTTTAAAATATATTATATATATATATATATATATATCTGTTTCTTTAGAATATATTTTAAGTGCGAACATTTTTTATAACTTTAAAAAATAAATTGCAAATAATTTTAAATGAATGAGAAAATTAATTGTTATTTTTTTAAATTCGAAAGCACTATTTTTATTTTTGTTTTTCATTTTAAAATAAATTCGGAATTTGAATTTATTGAATTTTTAGTTTTTCATTTTAAATATAAATTCTAACTTTAGGATTAATATAGCCAATACGCCTGCGTGCAGGGAATAACCGGAATTTTCCCTTCTTCTGCAGATTTCAGGGAAGAATTCACGGTATATAGAAACATAGTATACACAGAAAAATATATTTTCTAGGAGAACGTAAAATATTTGTTGAAATCTGAGGAATAATGTAGAGTATAAAGATGAGTTTTTCTGACAGTGTGTTCACCTTTTTAATGATATGTTACTGCCACTTAAATTTGACATATAAAGATATTAATATCTACAAAGTGAATTGTCATTTGTTTTTACCTGAAAGATAATTAAAAAAATATATAATTTTTGTATAGTTTGATTTTAGTTAATAATATTAATTCACCGTGGGATACAATAACTGGATTATTTAAAATGCGCGGTGGCTGCTATATAAAGTTAACATTACTCTAGGATCTGGTCGTAAAAGCAGTATACTTTGTGTTCTTACCATAACACTCTTTTTCAACTGCTTGTGTATTTCGAAAAATGCCTCTTTTCTTATTGTCCGAATACATAATGTAAGCAAACACATAAACAATTCCTTTTAAATTGAGTAAAAACTTGTATCCCTGACCCCCATACACACTAGTATGCACATATTTGGAAAATAAGAGTTGTTCACAATAAAAAAATCAGAAACCTCTGAAATATGCAAATGAAAAAAGATAATCTGTATGCAATTAAAAAAAAAAATTCTTTTGAATAACTGCTTGTGTCAAATACTTTTAAAATAAAACTAAAATAATTAAGAATAAATCCACTTAATCCCATCTATACCTATCCATATATATATATATTGATATATATTGATATGTATATATATATATATATATATATATATATATATGTGTGTGTGTGTAGGTATGTATATACATATATTAACCGACAACAAAATAGTCATAAATTCACGTGAATAGCGCGAAAATGCTGCAGTGAAACACCCAAATTAAAACAATCCAGCAAAAGTACATTTGGTCTGCACTAACCATGTACGCTAAACAACGAAAGAGAATATGAAATATAAAACTACAGCAATAGAATGTTGAATATAACAAAAAAAAAACAATAAGACTGTGACCTCGTCAGCAGTTGCTAATAATCAAATAAGCCATGCATTCAGATCATAAATTGTATTTAAAAATAAATTTTTGTAAGATATCCCATTAATTATCACGTCGTTGAAGTCGATATCAGCGATCGCTCGTTCATCTAAACACTTAGCATTTAAGATACAGATTGGAACTTATTATGGTGTAGCCGTGCGAGTCAATGAGAAATAACTAGAGGTTTTTCCTGCGAACTAGCTTTTATTTCCTTTGCATTACAAGTTTCCTTTTAAGGTAGGCCCAATTCTCAGTTTGAGAAGTCTTTTACATCGGGGAAGCATTGATATTGCCGGCCGGAGTTCGGCGAATCACCGGCCTTTTAGCTGCAAGGGTGCCGTCTCATTTCGAGGAATTTCGGGGCGTGTTTTTTGTAGAAAATCATGAGAGAAGAAAAGCCACGCAAAAAGCGTGCTCCGCGTGTTATATACGGCTAAACTACCGTTAGAGAACGCTTTGCAAATTATGAAATAGAGTAATTTGATTGGTTAATTAGCTTTTGACTGCTGTCTGGGTCAGCACTTTCAAGGCATACCCGGGGAGAGCTGATGCCGATTCTAACCACATTTAAAGGAGAATTGTTCAAAATCAGCACTTTTTAGCTTAAAGAGGATTCAAAATTGATATATGTTCGTAATAAATGAATTGTAAGAAAAGTTAAGTTACAGGGGCAAACTAGAAATGAAGGCGGGACTTTAAAATTTAGACACACAATTCAGGGATTTTAAACTATGAATTTTTATATTTAAATTTTTGATTTGGAATGGGTTTAACTAAATATCCTTTCATATCAATCCACAACCACATTCGTTCACACTCAAAATTCTTTCATACTCTTTCACATTCATTTCATATATATATATATATATTACCATGCCACTTGTAGTTAGATATTGAAAACAGATGATTGATATCAACAAACACCTCATAATCCAGAAAGATGAATTACTCTTACGGCAAATTCTTTCTTCAACAAGACGTGACAGTGCAAATGATGATAAAACTATAATAAAGAAATGCATATATCACAGAAATACGATTTGAATTACAAAGGAACATAATGTATTGTGTAGATATATTTATTTATATTTTTGTCAATTTTGTTTCAGAAAATGTGTAAACAATTAACTTTATTTATTAAATGTACGGAATAGTTTCGTTAAAATGTATCTTTCTCATAAAATATGCGAGTTATTGAATGGAATTCATGTAAATAAATAAATTTAATACATCTTACGAATATTTTTCACTTTTTTTGATTTCGCTGCAAATAAATACAATTTCTCTTTAATTAGAAGATAATTTGACCTTGTTTAAAAAGGATTTTGGAATAAAAATTACAGTTTTTAAAATTTTTGTTTTAGCATTTTCATAATTAACGCTGATGCGGAGTAAATTCTGAATGTCCTTTGATCTATTTGCATGTCAGCTTAAGATTTTTTATAGGTTAAGGCAGTGCAGTACTACTTGTTCGCGAAACTTTTTTGATATTTTTGATATTATTGTATGAAATATTTCTATAAATCTGGATGCTGCTGCATAGGCACCCAATCTGGGTTCCCTGCTGATAATGTAGGACCCGCTTGATAGTACGAGAGATGCCGGATCAAGTCCGGTTCTCGGAAGAAGGTCCATGACATAATTGCCCCATGGCCTTACTGGAACCTACTGAAGGGACCAAGAACTGATCAAGGGCTTCCTCCCGAGATTTACTGTATCCACGGTCAGAATCGAGGAGTACCTATAAAGGTTACCTCTGGACTTCCTTCCAGGGGACGGACAAACACAAAAACAAAAAGGGTTATAACACTTAACTACATAGAAATAAAAAAATTTGGAAAGTTACCTACTAGAATACTAGTTAACAGTGTAGTGTCCAAATGGATTCAATATTTCTACCTGTTTTAGTATCCTTTCAGTTGTTTCATCATAATATTTATTATAGTTAATGAGTTATTTAATATTTAATTTCAAGGGTCTGTTTTGAACATAATTATTTTAATTAACTAAATAATTAACACCATTGATTCTGAAAATAAAAGAGTATTGGTTATGTTGGGCCGAAATATGCTAACAAATTTTTTTTGAAATCTGTTTTGGAATAGTAAGCAAAAGTTGTGTAATGGTCCAGTGAGAACTCACAAAATTTTTCATCAATATTGCTCAATATTTAGATGCGCCCCTGTTACACTGAGAAACAGAAAAAAAAATCGTATTTTGTGAAAAAATATATTTTGAAAGATATTTCAAAAATTTTACTGGCATACAATGAAACTGTTATACAATGGGTCAGTTAGGTACCCACAAACAAGTTTATCAATTTCTCTCAATATTTAACCGCACCCCTCTGACATCAAAAATTGGAGAAAGAAAAACATCGGATTTTCTATGAAACTGTACTATGAAAAGTATTTTTCAAAATTAGTATTGACATTAATTTATTAATTAAATAGTACTATAAATAATAATAATTCTATAATTATAACGTAATTTAACATTTTACTAAATGTTTTTTACGAAATTAATACTAGCAATTTTTTTCTTGAATTAAACTTTACAGAATACAGATTAGAAAAAAATTACAAATTTGAATTGTATATAATAATACATGATGCAAATTGAATATTACGTGTTAGAATAATGCTGTCCCTTGTTGTCAAATGTTGGAAGTTCTTTCCTTGCTTGAAGCTTGGCACAAATATACTCATGTGTTGCACTCTCACCACAAACTTTCATTGCAGCTTCAGAAATTAGTGTAACACATCGTTCAACTGATTGCGTGTGACTTGGAAATTCCTCAAAATTAAGTAATGGAATCTGTTCTTCTCTGCACATTACTTTCAAGTATTTGTTCTTTATATGCATTGTAAGAGGTGGTTTTGTTACAACACAGTTTGACCAATCAATTAAATCAATATAATCTGCTGCTTCAAAATTGGGTTTAGGATGCTAAAAAAACGTAAAACAACCGAGTTCTTCGTTTTCTTATCTCTAGCGGCAAAAATACATCTAACTGCTAATTACCGGATGTGTTTTCTTGAATCATGTATAATTGTTAATAATAGGTGTTCGGGATGCGCAAAATATGCATTGCTTGAGAATACTTTGTAACTAATTTGCTTAAAATTGTCTGGTAGCTACCTTGCAAGGAAAATCATTTTCCAAAAATGTTGATCACCCTACTGGTAATTCGATTTTATTTTTATCTCAAACCACATTGGGGCATAAACCACCATTACATACTTCACAAGTATTATAAGATTCTGTGATGGTCTTAGAGTCATAATGTATATAACCGTAAAAAACGGTTTGTGGCGGTCAGCCATTGTGCTTACCACTGAGTTTACCTGTCAGTCACGCTAGAAGAGCAAGTGTCATCTTTTAGGGCAAGACAGATGCTATACAAATATTGTTGGTCAATACTTAGCCTTTTGCTATCTTTCAGATCCAAAGGCTGAAGAGTACAATGAATTTGATCAAATTTGACCACTGGAATTTTTTCACAATCTTTTAGAAGCAACCCAATAGGTCCTGAATAGGAATACGGTCCTTTGTACAACCGTCCATTTGCAGAATGAGGAGCTTTAGTGGCAGCTCATTAGTATGTAACATACATATATTCCATTGAATTGGTCTTCCAATGTATATCTCAAGCGAACGTATTACTCCGCCTTTCCATTCTGTATTCACAATTGTTCCGTCACATCCGATAACCGATATGTTCTGCAAACTCATATTATACGTAAAAAAATAATAATAAAAAGTTAAATTACGTAATAATTCTAGAATTATTATTATTTATATTATTATTAAATTAATCAATTAATGTCCATACTAATTTCAAAAAATAATTTTCATAGTACAGTTTTTTAGAAAAAACGATATTTTTTTTTCAATTTTCTCCAATTTTTGATGTCAGAGGGGCGCGGTTAAATATTGAAAGAAATTGGTAAAATTTTTGTGGGTTCTAACTGACCCATTATGTAACATTTTCATTGTATGACAGTAAAAATTTTGGAATATTTTTTTACAGAAAAGGATTTTTCTCTTTTTTCTGTTTTTTTTTTTAATATCACAGGGGCGCGGTTAAATATTGATCAATATTGATGAAAATTTTTGAGAGTTCTAACTAGCCCATTACACAACTTTTGCATACACTGCAAAATCGATTTCTAAAAAGAAAAATTTCATCCCACCCTAGTGTTGGTATTTGTACGTAAATACATTATGATATGTTTTGAAATTCTTTAATTATGATAATATCATTTCCAAACAATACAGGTTTTTTAATATTCTAAAGTATTTACAAATTAGTTTTCATTTCGATCAGTCATTTCGATCAAACCATTACTTTATGTAGAAGTGCTTTCATACATTTTAATTTTAATCATACCAGTACTAACTTATTTTCATTTCACCGTCTAGTTTTGTATTCTTAGTTCAGTCTTTCATCAAATTTTGTGTTTGTTTCCACCTTTAAAATGAATTCGTTTCATCAGAAGTAATACAACCTCTCTCTTTTAAATTAGATTATATTATATACTGAATCAAATTTCTGTCCGTAATCTGAAATGCAAAATCTATCTTAGACTTTATGTAAGGTGCCATTGAATAAAAGTAGTACTTTTTGGAAAATGATGGAAAATGTTTTTTAGCTTTAGAATTTTCCAGTGTTA
Organism: Maratus michaelseni; assembly: GCA_963931845.1. NCBI lineage: Eukaryota > Metazoa > Arthropoda > Arachnida > Araneae > Salticidae > Maratus > Maratus michaelseni. The sequence goes on from OZ007588.1 coordinate 326,419,797, forward strand.
TTAAATTTACTTTCACCATAAAAAGAACCTTTAAAAGAAAATAGAAAGTGCATAAAATAAACTTGAGTTTTAACTGAGTGAAATCGAAATAGTTTCAGAAGAATGTTTATTTTTTTATCATGTGGAAATGGTTCAACGCCTTTCTTAGAAAATATTTTCTATTTTTAAAAATAAAGGGAATGAAAATAATGATTTTCAGACGAATTTTATTTGTTTTGTTTTCTTTATAAAATTTAACGAGTTAATACCTGAACTGGGTATATCTAATTGAATCTATTTCTTAAAGTTTTACTTAACATAATACTTTTAACTACAAACATTAAAACTTATTAAGTACAATTGAAAACAGAGGAGAATGCTACACAATGAGAGATACTTTTTAAAAACTTTAATTAAGAGCTAAATTCGACATTTCTGTTTTGTTATGGTCATTACAGATGCATTCAACATTCTGGTAATTGCTATGGTTTGTTCTATAATTTATTTTTTAAGCATTTGCATACGGGTATTGTAGAAAAAAACTTCGAATTTGATGAAAGCTAAAAAGACTGCAGACTTCATCATTCAGTAATACAAATTTAAATACTTTACAACTTTTTGCTTGAAAATTTGGAATATTTATACAGAAAACATAAATATTTGTTTGCTGCAAATGCGATAAAAACACACTTTTTTGCCGAAAGATTATTATTTGTTTGTTCTATTTTTTTAGTTTCTATATAGCTGAAATGATGTATTCAAACATCTGAGTAAATATTTTTCAAATCGGTGTTGTTTAGGTACAAAAGGTTAGACATTATGTTAAAGGTACGCGGAAAAGTATGTTTTATTTTTAAGTTATCTGAACAGACTTGTATTTGGCGACTTTGCTTTCCTGTGGGTCTTTGAAAGTGCGAAAGAAATTAGACGATTAAGAAAGTTTAGTTTGTTTACGTATGAGGTTTTATAAAAAAATGAAATTCGATTGCCTCGTATGTGAAATATTTACGAAATTTGTGAAGGAGGTTTCTGATTTAATCCAGATATTCAGAGACCAGACAATAAACGGACACATTATGCTCTTTTACGTGATGCATTGCAAAAGTTAGACTATGTTTAAGGTTGTCCCAAATTCAAACTGTTAAATTCTAACACATTCCTCAAAAAGTTATAATTCCTAAACACATGCGATTGTCAGGTGCTCTTATTCAGAAACTACAAAATCGAACATTTTTTCCAATTTTCAACACAGGGAGAAAATTATTTCAGAATGGGCGTTTTAAACCGAATTTCCGGATGCAAACGCCCGACAAACGTCGTCAAGAGACAGAAATAACCTATAACTCTCGCATTCATTTATTTATCAATAAATGAAAAAAAAATATCCAATTCCAAATCACTTTAAAAAGTGTCATGTATTTACTTTTAAAAACGGTACATACGTCTGTTTACTGAGGAAAAGTATTGTTTTGAGAACATATAGAAGATGATCACCCGAAGAGCAGCAAAATTCGGTGACAGAAGTAATCGAATTCACGCGGTTTTCGAGTTAAGATAGGCTTAATAAATTCGAGAGAGTTTATAAGTTTGTCGCGTTTCTAAAAAATATTAGAGTAGCTTTAACAATTGTAAATTTTAAAGTTGATAAAGCTTTAAAATCCAGTCTTGTTATATAATTTGGTCACTATAACTATTGTTGAACTAAGCAGTACGAGACACCTCTCAAATTTCTTTATTATTAACTTAGCGATATTTTTTTAAAATGTAATCCTCATACGTTTCCTTGATTGTTGTCTTTTCAAATAAGACAAAAAATACATATGGCCAATGTGCCTATATGTGATGACACATAAATGCAATAAAATTCTTGTATGTAAAATCCTAATTCAAGATTCGTATATAAATTTGACATAATGTAACATCCGTATTTCAGAAACAAAACGCAGAACATGTTACTTCATTTAAAGCAGTCTTTCGATGAGAATTTTCCACTGCAGTTTACTTCTATAATTAACATACTCCGACAACACGTCGTAAATGCGGGGAATACTCCCAAAAGCGGGTTTACCATTTCGTTTCGCATCTTTGAATTTGAAGTAACACCATCGACGTAATAGCACTGAAGGTCGGTTTTATCTATCGGAAATTAAAGCGGGAAAAGACAACACGTTTTGAACTACAGTTATAATAAATTTTTCATCGCATTTTCTTGTCTGATTTTTTGATACACCTAAAAGCCAGGAATTGGATCCTTTAAATGCGGAGTAGTATCCAGCAAATATAACCCAGGATAAGCTTATTAATGTCATATATTAATATTACATTATGTTTAGAAGCAGAAAGCATTAATAATAGCACTTTGTTGAAATAATATGTTCAGGAATTTCCAAATACTAATATATTATTTTTTGTCTTTGACTTATTACTTAAGTTATGTAGACAGCTGTATTTAAACTTCCCGAATATTTTCCTAATGTATATTATATACATATATAATGGTCACTATGATGAATCCGTTAATTATTAGTAATAAACAGTTATCATTACTAACTACCGTATTTATCATATTGAACGTAATTAAAATATTTTCCAATTTCAATCATTAAAACTTATTTGAACTTACAAACAATTTGGCCATTTCAGTTTTAATAAACTTCAATTCATCCAAAATTTCAAATATTTTTGCAGAATACCTTAATAGGAAAATATTATTGGGCCAATAAATTTTACATTCCGAACATCTGCGTTCTATTTTGAGCAATATAGGTAATATAAAATAGAATTTTTGCACATTAAAATTCACTTCACGAGCAAATAATTCTCAAATCACTATATAAAAAACAATATTTTACCATGGAAATTTTAATTATAAAGTTTTAATTATTATCGAAAACTATTTGCACCTATTTACATAACTTAAATCATATTACTCGGAGTCGCAATGCTCCTAGAATTCATCTATCAAAATTCTTATAAAACTGTACTATCATAAAAATTCAGTTTTCATTTCCGTTGTTCGGAATTCTAATACAAATTTAAATTCAAATACACAATATCAAATTCAAATAATATGTTCACATTATCAAAGAAACTTGAAAGATCAATTAATTTTAAATGTCAATGAATTTCAAAATTCAAACAGTGTAAAGAATAAAAGGAAATAATATTGAAAATTAGCAGTTGTAAAATAAGAGCAGAAAAATCTGACTTTTATTTCAAACATTGAATATACTTACTTAATCTAAGAACTCAAAAGAATATTGCAGTAATAAAAGAGTCTATAAATGTTCAACAGTCTGCATTTTTAAGAATACGAGTGTTGGATAGATCTTTTTAAGACAACATTGGTTGTTTTTACTTCGTTATGAGCGGATATTATTAACACTACCTGGAATTACTCTCCAAATTTTTCAAAGTTTCCTGATAAGTTAATTTCTCAGATCATCTTCAATCAAAAGCCCACTTTTTTGTGGTGTATGTGAAGCAGATTTTTTTCAAGGAATGAGCTGTATTCAAATTCCGCGAATATTGTTTCTTCTATTTGGACCACATTTGTCTTAATAGTAAAGATAGGCACTTTTTTTCTTTTAAGGAGTAAAGATCTTCTCGAATCAGTTTCAATTCCATCGAAAATGTCAGTGAAAAATAAAGTTATTTTTCGAAGTTTAAAAAGTGCATTGGGGTAAGAGGTTGAGATTCGTCCTTGTTCTTATATACATATGTCAACGAACACAAAAAAATAACTTCTAGTTCAGCTAATAGTGTCGATATTTCCTCATAGTTCAAAAGAGATTTCTAATAATCTTTCGTATACCCTCTTTCACTAATTTTACGAGTGTTTCATTAAAGCCTCACCACTATGCATCACCTTCAATGATGTTTTTAAAGCGATTCTTTCTCTAACAAGAAATTTCACAAATTGGTTGTAAGAAATAACGTCGTATAAATATTCAATTTCATTTATAGCTTCCTTGGAAGTTATGGCATCATCTAAGGAAATAACTTTTCAATTTTCTAATCGTGCTAAGAATCGTCTAAAAGCAAAGATATAAGAATATGTTGTCATATTGATAACAAGTTCCAGATCAAGAGTACTAGTAACTACGCAGGTGAACAAACCCATATAGGACTTTTGAATTTCAAAGATATTTTAAGGTAAATATTTCCAGAAAAATCTAATCCACAGATAAAAAATGGTGGAACTTCATTCACTCTATCTCTGTGCAGTGGTGTTGTGATTTGGTCTGTAGGTTTATAAAGATATTTTTAGCAAACAATGTTTTTTTTTTTTTTTTTATAATAACTCTTTTCACCAATTAGTTAACTTTAGGAATACAATATCGGGATCGAATTTTTGTCAAATTTTGGACAGTTCCTGTATGCATCACTTCTTCCTGTTCCCGACTTATAAATAATATCCAGGAATGACTCGACCAAATGATTGAATGATTTTCTTCTAAAGTAAGGTCATCAAATTCCAATCTTCCTCATAAACGTAAAATTTCAGTTTCGTCAATAAATGGAACAAAATTGAATAAAGGAGAATTCTTCTCTAACGAATTGCTATTTCTAAGAGACTCAAATTCTTCCTCATAAAATTGCTTCGGTCCATTTTGCACTACATATTTCTCAACTTAATAACTTCTAATATTTCTTCAATTGTTAGAAGTTTCAGTAGAAATTTTCAATTTTATTATAAATCTTTCTACCCCAGCAGTTATTCTTATTAATTTATTCTAAACTACTAAATTTCTATATCTATAGGATTTTTAGATCTTGGACCATGCACTCGAGTTGCAATATGTCATTATTTTTCTTTCTGTACTCTAAATTATTTTCATCAATTATTTCTTTATCTTCAAATCTTGGTCGACATTCTGGTGGGAACTTTGGTTCCACTTTGGTTCTAAGAACCATGTTGCGTCATCCATGAGCTTGGAGATTTTCGCTTCTCTTGAGACGAGGTCTAAGGGATATTCTTTCCAGGGCAATAATGCAAATCTCAAGTGGAAGTTAGCTTACTAATTTCTTTAACCCTTTCCGGCACAGTGGTCCCAGTCTGGGCACACCTAATTTTAATTCCAAACTTGCATTCGGCACCAAGAATATTTTAATAAAATTTTGTTTCGACAATGAAAGTTTAAAATTGGGAGTTCTTATTTTCTAAAAAAGTCGTTTGTAAATTACGGTGCAGTCAGTAATTTTTCATTTTACGAACAGAATTTGTGTTTGCCGGAACGGGTTAAAATAATTTTTCCAAAAGGGTTTAAATTTTTCAGGTGATCCTTTAATATAAAATTATGTAATTTTAGTATCAGTCCAGTAAATACATGGAATTTGAGTTGTAGCGATTTAAACATTCTACGTTTCAATCTAGCGAAACATGATGTAGCTATCAATTCCAGCCCTTGCAGACTAAGGGTTTCTCTGTTTTTAAAATTTACGAAGACTGTTCGAATGTCTTTTTCAGGGATTGTTACACGTACATAAGTAATCGGGACAAAAGCTGTTCTACTTGCAAGCGAAAATAAGTGCAATGTAAAGTAACAACTTTATAGTCGGGAATTTCAAAAAGTAATGTCGAGGAAAAGAAAATTAAAATATTTGAGAAATTTCATTACAGTCTTTCCAAAGCGGAATTATATCTTCTTGTTTAACATCGTCACAAGATCTTTTGCATCAAACATTTTAATCTTAATGTGAAGGGTCCTTAGAATTCAATAGCATCAAGTACTCGACAATAAACGTGCAAAATGTACCTTTTCGTGTCAATTGTTTTAAAAGCAAATGTTACTAATCCATGAGTGTCAAAATACAGCAAATCATTTAAACTATTCCTTGCTATACCAAAACTTTGTAATGGACATTTTCAGTTGCAAAAGTTTTAGAATTACCATTAAAAATTACATTATTTTCACATAAATCTTGTAGATGTTTAGAATTAGTATGGCACTTGTGTAATTGCATTCTTGCTTCTTTGAAAATGTTAGTATACTCTAATGTTGTGGACAAAGTTTGCTCGACAGAGCATTGACTTCCAATAACATCATCCACATAAATAATCTCTATCTCTATAAAAGAGTAAGTGTCTGTCTGCCTGCCCGCAGATTTCTCCGTAATTATACCACCTAGGACTCAGAAATTTTTGTCATGCGTAGATGTTATCACCGGACAGTATACCTCACGGTCGGATTTTTAAATTTTAATCTAGATTAAAAAAAAAAAATTAAAACGTGTATATGGAATTTTGGGTTCGAGGCTATTTCAAGCTCCTCTCATGAAATAGCCTCGGCAACACCATCCGTGGCAACGAAGCAGCCAGCCAATGAGAGCAGGTGCAGCATCCAGGATCTAGCCACAGATTAAAGATATTCCATTACTCTATGGATCTAGCTACCAGCGACGATTTATTTACTTTCTGTTCAGTGAAGTGTAAGATGAAATTGGCCTAAACCCAGTGACAGAACTATCTTCGTGTGTCTGCAACGCTAATAATATTTCAAAAATAGTTTGAAATATGCAATATATATCATATTAAGTTCCCGATAGTTAGCTTTGTCACTGGGGTTTAGGCCTATTTCATCTTACACTTCACTGAACAGAAAGTATATCTTCATGTATCTGCAACGCTTATAATATTTAAAAAAACTATTCTTGACTGTATTTTTAGTTAGTTTGTTTCATTTTTTAACATTATTAGTATGAAAATATTCAGTAAATAATTTGTGCAACGCTTATAATATTTTAAAAAACTGTTTTTGACTGTATTTTTAGTTAGTTTGTTTCATTTTTTTAGCATTTTTAGTATGAAAATATTCAGTAAATAATTTGAGTTCTTGGGCGGTTAGGAATCCACTGTGATTTTTTTTTTACCTCATACTTACAAATTAAATATTTTTGATGGAAACAAACAATTTACATTAAATTTTTGAGTAATTTATTGTTTACAATTTTTTTCCTGTAATTGTTTTGGACTACATTTTTAGTTCCCGAGATTGATGAATTCATAACATGCGATAAATTGTTAAGATGTATGTTCTCATTAAGATTTGCTATTGAACTCCATTTAAGAACCATTTTTAACTCCATTTAAGAAGTTTCATTTAAGAACTTTTTTAGTCGCCCAAGAAAAATATTCTTAATGAAACAGATTTTCTGAGCTGTTTCTATATATTCATGATTTTTCTGTTGGGGCGTTTTTGAGTGATGTTTATGATTTAAGAACTTTTTTAGTCGTCCAAGAATCTAATGTTTTTCTTGAACTTTACTTTGAATAAAATGAAAACATTCAGTAAATAATTATTAAATCTTAATCACCTGAGAACGGATTTTTTTTTCCAAATTTGTTTCTTTTGTCACTTTATAGAATGCATACTTTGCGACGATCGGCCAGTAGCATCCAACCACCACCACCATCCATAAATATCATATAATGCAATTCTAATACCGTGCAAGCGCCCCCCCCCCCCTGGTTATTTTACGATTTTCCGTCGCATTTAGGGGGGCGGATTAACGAGATTTGACGGTAATTATTAAATTGTTTTGATGAACTGATTATAAATTCCCAGTCCGTGAAATATTTATGATGTACATTTTGTGACATGAGTTTCATAAGAATCACTCACATATAGGACAAAATTAGCACTCACCAATCTGCAAGTAATACTAAAAATTTGTCGATTGACTGTTTTGCCACCACTGGCCATCTTAATAGTCACACTCGCCAATTGTGATGATTGATTGAAAAAAGATTTTTTACCCCTGCTGTCGTTTGATTATTTTCAAAACCATTTGGTACATTTCACAATTACCCCCCCCCCCCCCAAAATCATTTGACAAATTGTGATTTTTTTTTAAAGCTATTTGCCGATATTTGCATCCCCCCCCCGAGACCATTTGATGTTTTTTGAGATTTTTTTCAACTATTGATTGATCAATTTTGTGATTTTCCCTTTTCTCACATTATGAGTTTCATCAGAAAGTAAAACAATAAATAAATATGAATGATTTGCGGAGCTGTTTCAAAATAATTATAAAGAATAAGTCTTTAAAAATGTAAAATCAATGTTATTTCTGGCCGAGTTTTTTTTTTAAATAATTATAAACCATTTTAATTTGTAAGCATGTTGTAAAAAAATCACCATTTGTGACAAATTTTGTGTTTTATAAGAATCGCCCAAGAACGGACATGCAAATTTTTGTTGTCATCGCACTCTTTATAATTATTTTTGTTGAGGGTTTTTGGGCGATGTGATTGAATTTTTGATAGAAACAGCTCCGCAAATCATTCATATTTACTTAATGTTTTAAATTGCTGATAAAACTCATAATATGTGAGAAAGCAGAGATTTTTTTTTTTAACTTCATATTTACAAATTAAATTGTGGAAGACAGAATAGGTTTGTTTGTGTAGAGGTTTGTGTGTGTGCTGTTTTTAATAAAGACAGTTGCATTTTTCCCGCGACCCTTTCACGAAAGTTTTTTCTGTGAACCTTTCACAAAATCTGCATTTTTTTCACAATCCTTTGACGAATTTCGTATTTTTTCTGCGATCCTTCGATGAAATTCAAGTTTTTCCTGCAATCATTTGACGACATTTGCTTTTTTTGTGATCCTTTAACGAAATTCGTGTTTTTCCACATACTTATGTCGAGATTCATGTTTTTTCAGTGATCCTACGACGTAATTCGTGTTTTTTTTTCTCAGCGATCCTTTGACGAAATTCACATTTTTCCTGTGATCCTTTGGCAAAATTTGCGTTTTCTCCGCAATCTTTTGATGAAATTCGCATTTTCCGTGATCCTTTGATGAAATTTGCTTTTTTAATGATCGTTTGACAATATTCGTGTTTTCTCTGCTGCCTTTTGACGAGATTCATGTTTTTTAGCGATCCTTTTACGAAATTCATGTTTTTTCAGCGATTATTTGATAAAATTCGTGTTTTTCTTGCGAACCTTTGACGAAATTTGCGTTTGCCAGCGATTCTTTGATAAAATATGCTTTTTCCTATTATGATAGGGAAAAGCGGATTAGGATAGGTATATAGGGAAACCCCATTATCAGATCGGGACATTAGATGTAATTAAGAAACATTTGTATATTTGTAATAATTAGCGAAAATGGCGAGATAAAGGGGGTGGGGTGGGAACGACTTTTTATTAAATATCACATTTATTCTACATCAACTTCCTCTCACCACCAGGGGGTGCTTTGCTATCTCTGTTTCTTTTGGGCTGGATCACAACGGGGTATGGCTCTTTCCACCCGACATCAATAGAGCTTACTGATTTTGGTTTGGATTTTCACCACAGGGGGGCGCTTTCGTATCTTTGGTTCTATGGGCTGGATCATGACGGGGTATGCCTCATTCGACTCGACATCGATAACCTTAATGAATTCAGTTATGTTCGTATAGAACATATTGTGCTCCCTGGCGGTGGAAGGTGTAACTAAAGGATTTTGCAGCTAACTCGGGTTCTATGGGTCACATCATGACACGGTTTGGCTCATTCGACACAACATCAATAGAGCTTGCCTATTTTAGTTCTGAATTTCACCACCAAGGGGTGCTTTCCTATCTCTGTTTCTATGGGCTGGATCACAATGGGGTATGGCTCTTTCCACTTGACATCGATAGAGCTGACTGATTTTAGTTCGGATTTTCACCACAAGGGGTGCTTTCCTATATCTGGTTCTATAGGCTGGATCACGACGGGGTATGGCTCATTCGACTCTACATAGATAGAGCTTTTCGATTTGCACCACCAGGTGTGCTTTTCTATCTCTGGTTCTATGGGCTGGATCATGAAGGGGTATGGCTCTTTCGACTCGACTTACAGTAATATATGGGAGTGTGTATGGCACGCCCAGTGTTTGCTGTCTAAGGTAGTGGGGCCCCCAACATTAGATTTGTTTAATAATAAAAAAATGTTCAACACTGATTTCAGGTACATTTAAGGTTGTGTTGGCACGGGCAACGCCGGGCGGGTAAGCTAGTTTTATTTAAAAATTAAACAGTTTCTGGATACTGTTTACGATATTTCTTTATGTGGTGTTTTATTTTCGCTTCTAATACGAATAGACTACAATTAACCCCAAATAAAACCGTAGTAAACCTACATATTTGCGGGAGGTCAGATTCATCAAAGGGTCTTTTATAGACAAAAATTGTGAAGCATCATCATCTTCTTCATCTAACAATATCTGAAAAAACTACTGATTCATGACGATTGTGACAGCAACTGGATGAAATCGAAACCGTAACAATATATAAGAAAATTATGGGTTCAAATTAGGACCTTAGTGAAGACAGTGATTGCGATAAAGGGAGTTTAAATCATGTGCAGGAGCATAAAAACGATGCGTAATTTACTAACCCGGTCTCTTTTTATTACTTCTCTGTGAGGCAAATTAAATTCAACATGCCCCTTATCTTCTGAATTAGGACCTAATTATATGATTTCCTGTTTCAAATAATCTTTCAACGTTTCTTTATATTCAAAAAATAATTGGGAGTTTCTAATAAATCTTCTATTCAATTTAGCTAGACGGGATTATGCGACTTTTCTATTACCATCCGAGCACCTTTTTTCTAGTTACCATAGCAATTTTATTTTATATATTTTGTTTTTATATTTAATATCGGATTCAAAAGGTTTTATTTATTCATTTACAAAAGAGTGAAAATCTTGTTTCGTGTTAATAAGTCCCCAAGTTTAAGGGTCCCAGAATTTTTTATTTGATCAGAAATTACATATTCTTCAACAATTACATACAAAATTAAGAAGACTAATTTTCGCCTTTTTTTCCCTGGAGAAATCAGACAAAGACTGTTTAGCAACGATAGTTTTGTTCACAAGTTTAATATTTCCCGTTACTATGTTATAATAATAATCTGCCCCTATGAGAATAAAAACGGAGCCTAGACACTGCGGTGAATCCGCAAGGTTTAAATGTTTTAAAATACTTGTCTGGCTCAATGCATTAACTTTCTTGGGAGAAATGTGAAATAAAGAGATTTCATCTGTTACTAACGTTTCTATACTAAACCTTGAATTTGGAAAATGTTTATTTTGTAGTTTAAGATCAGCACAACGCCATAAATCTTATGGATAAGAAGCTTACTTCCGAATGTGAACACTGATAATTTTTCGTTTCGCAGTATTTTTAGTTGTAATTTATCTGCAATTACTCGTAATATAAAAGTACGGATATATCCTATGTCCAATAATAATCGAATAATTATTTCTTTATTTTTGTATTTTATTTTTTCACTGCAGGTCCGTAAAAAAATATTCTTCCGATACACGAGATAGCTGAAATAATTTCATTACTTGTTTCGCTTTCAGCATTCACTGCTTCCAAATTTTTATCCGAATGATTTTTAATATTTGATGGATTAAATTTCCCACTAATAGTTTTGTTATGCTGGGACACAAGCACAAAGTTTTCTAGACAAACAGTCCCGGATTTGGTAATTTTTTAAGGCAAATAAAGCATCGGCCTTGTGATTTCATAATATTTTTCTTTTTTTCAACAACATATGCATTACACAATTCTGAGGGACGACTATTTCGACAAAAGAGACAGTTTTGTAGTTCTGTGGTTTTTTCTTTGTCTGAGACTGCTGTCACTAATTCTTGCATAGATAAAAATTCTCGCTTTGGAAATTTCATGAATTTTTGCTTGCTTATTTCAAATTTATTTGTTGTTGAAATGGAAAAACTTCTTTCATACTTTTAATTTCTGTTTGTAGAAAATTCTTTAGTACATTTATGTTAGTATTACACGATATTTATATATTTCTTTTTTAACTGTATTCTATATTTAGGAGAGTAAATTTAAACCTACAGCCAAAAACGTAGAGCTGTAAGATTGTGGTTCGAGTACCATTGTGGTCAGAAATCGAATGTTTATTTCTTAGTCGTCATGAAGTTTTTGTAGCTTCGAAATGTCACTGAATTTAAAAACAGGATATAAATTTAACACTTTATTTGTGTGGTGATTAATTATTTCCTCTTTATTACCAAATCTATCTTCGAGAATTTATAGTGGTGTGTCATAATTTAATTCAAAAATTTTCAATCCTTCTATAATATTTAAATCATGCCAACTCAAGTAACTTAGGAGATGATTGTACTTTTCTATTTTTCTAGAGGATTCATTATCGTGAATCGATATTTTAAATGTATACCAAAATTTGTAAATTATATACAATCCCCATATTCTGTATATTCAGCTTGGGTAGCTTAAAAATGTATTCCAATTGATGGGAGGAGATTCAATTTCTGAATTATTATTCAAAGGAATACTATTTTTTTATTTATCTTTAAGTTTCCCTTTCAGCGTTGAAATACGTTAAATATATTTTATCCACGAATTCATAGATTACAGTCATCTCAGCTTCATATGTACTCATCTAAATTTAATAATGGTTCTATTTTATTATCCATTTCTTTTAAGTTAGAAACTATAACTTTTGACTGATTAAAATTTCTTCTAGTGACTCGAGATCTTTCAGTATAGTGTCTCTATTATTTATCAATTTAATAACTGAACTTCTTAAAATAGTTCAAAATTTCAAAAAGTCTTCAAAATTTCAGGATCAGCCATTGTAAAAATTTAAATCAGAAATCAAGCTCTTAACTTGAGATGTCTTCAAACTACAAAAATAATTCGAGATTCAGAATCGAAAGCATCTTGACGATCAAATAATTTACACATCACAAGTTCAAAAATCATGAATCTTTCATGGAAATTTTAATTATAATAGTTTAATTATCGAAAACTATTTACACGTAAATTACTTATTTATATAGCTTAAATCAAATTAAAAAAGGACGCAATACATTTTTATATTCAATCATTATGACAAAGAGCTCATATCTACAATTCATAGCAAAACATTCTAAAGCAACGATCCCTTGCTTTCAATTCTAAACACAGAGCATATTCTGAGAGAGAAAGTCGAAGTAGAAGTTCATAGCGACGCAATGCCATCTAACTAAACATTATTTTTTCCCGCAAATGTAAAGTCAATATTTCTACATTATTGAAGTTTTCTTGCAATTATTTCCAATGTACAAGAAATTTTTCTAATATTTCTAAAAAATGAATATTTTCTAGCAAATATTTCCAAAATAATGCTAATATTTCTATAGCAGTGGTTTGTCTGGGATATATATCCAATGTAAAGAAAATATCTCTGTGTTAGTGGCATTTTCTTGCAACTTCGAGCATTTTTTTGAAAAATTAAATCAAATATTTCTAAGAATATTAGCGGTTTATTGTAAATATTTCCAATGTCAAAGCATTTCCAGAACAGTGGCTTCTGTTTGCGAGTGTTTGCAGTGCAATATTTGCTGAGAAAAATATTTGTTTCCTATCTAAAAGTGTATTTAAGCAATACTGGCTGGTTGTTTGGAAATATTTGCGATAAAACCAATATTGTTGCAATATCGGCTTACAATCGCAGTGAACGAAAGAGTCAGGCCACGCTACTTCTATCCTTATTGGTTGTCACGTGATCGATATATGCTATTTTCCACTAATTGTGGGATCGTCATGGGATATGCTAAAAAATCAGAAATCGGCGGGTTACGGTAGTTTGTCTCTTTCGTTGACTGCGGGTTACAATATAGCCAACATAACCATTGCTGTTTTGCTGGTAGGCAAGAATTTTACACTCTAATTTTACTTATTTTAAATGATTTCTTTCATTTAATAATTTTTAAGTAAAACATTAAAATTACTTAACTTGTTATAATGTTTCTTAAATACTGTTATTTTTCAATATGTATAACAAACATTTGTTCCTATTTAGTTCAATTCTTAAAATAAAGCTATGATAGAAAATATATAAAATTTAAGGTTAAATCTACCAACAGAAACCGGGTGAATTCACAGAAAATGTATGCAATATATCAAAATGTATATTCAGCAAAATAAGCATTTTACATGGAACTTCTGTGGATATAGCATGCGCGAGCATATCTCATTCTATTTAACTTTACATATTTCATTCCATTGAAAAATTCATATTTCTTATCAAGCTAACATGGAAAAAATATTCATTTTATATGCAGGATATATTCAAATAAAATTCCTCTTGGCTTTTCTCATTTTCTCAATAGTATTACCAGCTTTGAAAGTACAAGAAAAGCTATACGAAGGATAACATATTTATATAGATAGAAATATTTGTAAAAGTATATTTTGGTTTTTCTCTTGATAAAATTACTCACATGAGGTAAACAGGCATCATATTCATAAAAAATCAGTTTTTATAAAAACAAAAATAACATATTATTTAAATAATAGAAATATCTGAACATGTTTCAATAAAATGTTAATTACTAAGTACGTATTCATCGATTTAAACATTCAAGTTCTTTTTTTTACCGCATTTGTTCAAAAAATATTCAATAAAATAGTTGTAAAAAATGTATTGAATTTTATTATACTTACTTTATTTTTACTTGCATATAAAAATATTTATATCACAAACAACAACAATCAAATAGCAATATTGCTTTAGATTTAGTTCAATCCATAAAATATACCAATGCATTTATTCATCAAATTTAGAAGTTTTGCTTACACTGTAAAAAATGACCAATGTTTCTTATTTTATGAAAATATACTATAACCACGAACGAAAATATAATATAATCTTCTGAGTTATCCAAAACTCCGAATAGCGTGTTCCTTTGTCTTTTGAATCCCCAGAAACCAATACATTTCCAAAATTTAGAAAATTATTTATAAAAAAAAAGTATTTTTCGCTGCCCGTATTTTTCAGAAACGTTTTCGAAGGGTTTTTATAGTGTATTAATTAGTGTCCTCAGCCTGGAATACCTGTTTTTCGAACGCTACCAATTTTCAAGTAAACATTTTCATTCTCAAAAAATATGTTTAACAGACAAACATGCAAAATTAACAGCGTTAACAGTAACATTAAAATTAAGATTATTTCTTTACTCTTTCATGTATAAATTAACTTATGCGGCTGAAAACATTTACTTGAGAATTGATGACATTCGAAAAACAGGTATTCCAGGCTAAGGACACTAATTAATACACTATAAAAACCCTTCGGAAACGTTTCTGAAAAACACGGGCAGCGAAAAATACTTTGTTTTTATAAATAATTCTTTAAATTTTGGAAATCTACTTGTTTCTAGGGATTCAAAAGACATTGGAACGTGCTATTCGGAATTTCGGATAACTCAGAAGATTATATTATATTTTCATTCGTGGTTATAGTGTATTTTCATAAAATAAGAAACATATTTTTTACAGTGTATAGAATATGAAAAAAAGGGGGATTCACTGAGTTAATCTTATTAGTGCACGCTTATGCAAATAATATTTTTGCCAATTGAAACATAAATTTTATATTTATTGGGGCATTATTTTATGGGATCTAATGTAAAATTAAATTTGTGCATTAATAATTGAAAAAAAAATATTCAGTGACCAGAAGTCAAGGAAGAAAAAAAACTTTAAATGTTTCCATCTATCGTCACTTAGGCAGGTATTTCATATTGTAATTTGGGATCGAAAAACAGGTTGATGAAAGTAAACAGAAAGCTGCCTATGGCATTGTATAGCAGGCGTGATGCGCACGCGCTGCAATATAGTTTAGTTTCAATTCACACAGCTATGGGGCGCGAAATTATCTAACTTAGTTATCTATATCTTAATTAGTTCATGTTAAGTTGAATGAACCATTTCCCGTTGAAGAAGATTCCAAATACTCTTTAGAACATTTTGGTTGAAACATGAAAATGCCCTAAGTCGACCACTTTTAGTGCACGATGGGAGTCTTGAAGCTTCTACCACACGCAAACACAAGTGATCTGCGCTGGGTAGTTGTGGCTTCAAAGTGAAATATAGGGGCTACCGACTACCGACATGCAACCACCATAGTGCACGATGAGAAACTGGAGGCCACAACCCCACACAGCCACCAGTAGTCTGCTCTGGGTAGTTGTGGCTGCAAAGTGAAATATAGGGGCACACACGTCTATTTATATGTATATATAGATATATAGATATAGATTATATTTATTGAAATTTGTTACTTTTTAATTCTCGTTATCTGTATTGGATATTTTGCAACAAATGATTACTTAATAGTAACACTATTAATGTACGTATGTAATTTTATCTGATAATCTATGCATAAATGAAAAAGTTACCATTGTATTATAAATTGCATGCAAAGAATATAGTACCGTTCCACATCTATCCCAGCATAGTTTTAATTTTTCACACGTTTTGACAATAACTAAAAATTCCCCGAAAATATCTAATTTTCT
Source organism: Maratus michaelseni (assembly GCA_963931845.1). Lineage (NCBI taxonomy): Eukaryota > Metazoa > Arthropoda > Arachnida > Araneae > Salticidae > Maratus > Maratus michaelseni. The sequence goes on from OZ007588.1 coordinate 326,436,098, forward strand.
TTTCTGAAGCGTTTCTGATCAAAGTCAAATTGTTAGAAACAACAATATATGAATCTAACTTTCTAGAAACCGTCAGTTTGTTTTTCCAATTTTCTAAATAGTATTATCAACTTTAGAATGACTAAAAATGTCATATGAAGGATATCATATTTTTTTTAGATAGAGCTATTTAAAAAGAAATATTTTGTTTTTTGTCGTTACAAAATTATTCATATCAGATAAACATACATCGTATTAGTGGTAAAGTATTTTATATAAAATAAAATAGCACATTATTTCAATGATTGCAAAATCTGTACAGTTGGCTCAAAGAAAATAAAATTTGAAAACAGCCATTCGTCTGGAATTTGTGTTCTCTGTCAATTTATGCAGAACATATAAATGAGAGGGCTGTCTGCATGTTGAAATCGTAACTAACTTCCAAATGTTAATTATAAACATCTGATTATGGTATTATGTTTGGATAGATATATTGTAATACTAAACAAGTATCATTCGGTGAAGATGTTTAGGTATTATGCTCATTTAAACTTTTGAACTACTAATGTTAAATTCGTTACTAATAGTTGCAAAACGAACTGCAATGCATTTAGTTTTTTAAGTACATTTATCCGCGGAATGAGGTGGTATTTTATATTGGCATATTTTAAATTTCTAGAAATAGGTTAATATTAAATCTTTTATAGATTACAATACATATATTTCTCGAATATTAATTTCATAATTTATATATATTTGTAATTAATATAAAAATATGCTTTGTGGCGTAAAAAAATTGTAAAAGAAATAAATTTTTAGAAGCTTCAAATATGCGAATCTAAAACATCACCGCATTTCGTTGAGTTGGCTTTAAGTAAAAAGTTCACTTATTCAAATTTCTTGTGCAGTATAATGAATTTAATATTAGGAGTTCCATACATTACCCCTCCATAAATTGCACATTTGGAGTCCTGGGTTCGGATGCAATACGCCTTACGGGCGCCTATTTGAAAATCGTCATTAGCACCTAATTAACTCAGTCCTAAAACTCTTAAAGCGATTAGTGACCTTCATTAGGAAGTACAAAGAGAGAATATTTAAAATCTGATTTTAAAAAAACCTCATTTATTAACATTCTTTCACAAGTAAAACGTTAAACAAATTCGGGACAATTTCCAGAGGCAACCTTTATTGAGCCTTGACAGTGCACTTGCTGCGCCCGACGAGGGTTAAATGTGCAGAATTCCTACTTCTTTACCGAATGTCTTACTGTTTGTTATCTTAAGAAAGAATTTATCAAATAGTCCAAGTATGATGACAAAATTAGATGTTCGTATTAAACATTTCGGAATTTGAAACAATTTCAGTATAAGGATGATTCTCTAAGCTTTCAATATAGTGATATAGCAATATAGTTTTTATAGTGAAATAAGACATAATTTCAAATCGAATGGCTATTTCTGTTTGTTTCTTTATGAGTGGGGGGGACAATTTGATGATTAAAATGTATATTGTGTTTTATTATTTTTGTTGAATTGCACATGTTTTAATAGTTAAATTTAATCACCAGACATTTTCTAATATTTTGATCAATCTCACAAATTTATATTTTCAATAAGCGTTCCTTGAAGCTTTTTGTCAATCATCTGCCTTTATTTCCCTTGAGCGTTCCTGGATTTTATTTTCGGTGCATGTAATAATTATCTTATTGTACTAATTGTATTTGTAACAAAATTCTCATATTTCAAGATTTTGCTTCCTACGAATAGTTTGGGAGTATAGGTAGGTGCTCCATTTTCTGTCAACTGTTTTGGACGTTGTTCGCTGAACCATATCTATAAGCATCGTTGAACACTTGTGATATTTCATGTTAAATACGTTTTCATGAGTTGAAAAAAAATCTCTCATTTCTCAATTTCTGACAATCTCTATTTTGGGTACCTGTTAATAAGTGAAATTTTTTTATGAGGTACCTACCACTTGTACAATTTAAGCTCTTCCCACACATCCATTGAATAGTTGATTAATTTGATTATTTACATAGAATAGAGAACACTTCCTACGCGTTAAGAGATTGCGATTTTTGGCAGAAATATCTCTATTAGCTCATAAAAAGTGTAATGTTCACCAACAATAACATATCATTTACACCATATCGTTGAAGAGAATAACCGTTAGAGAATAATCGTTATAGGCAATCTAATTAATGTAAGATATTATATTTTTAGATTTTTTACTTTTGGTGATTTCTTTACTATAATATATTCCCAAAATAAATAATCCTCTATTTCATTTCAGTTATATAATTTTATACAGTACTCAGTTTCTTTTATCCGTTTAATAACATAGTGAATAAGATGCAAGAATCAAGAAGATTGTAATTTCTTTATTATAATTCTTTTTTCAATGGCAGTTGTGAGAAATAATTAGTGAACATTATAATAAATATAGTATGAGTATTTACTATTACATAATTGAACTTATTTTTATGTAACTTGAAAGAGTTGTTATATAATTATACTCCTTAAACCGTGGTTTTAATTTGATTATTGCATAAATTATTGGGAGAGGGTCAGTAATTTTCTTTCATGTAGTATCTTCTGTTTTATTTAATAAAAATTGGTTTAGCAATTAGAAATCCCTTATGTTGTTCCAGAGTTACAGATAAGGGTACTTTTCGGTTAGCCGGGCGCCAGTGATATATGTACAAGTACATATATAAATATATATATATAACTTCAATACAGGAAGCAATCACAGGTTAGTTAGATGCAAACTGCTTTTAAATACTAAAGTGGAAAGAATGAAGCTTTTGCAATGCTCAAAGAAATCAGTCGATATTATAAATCTCCAGAAACATAAAGAAGAATTTAATTTAGAACTTAAAAATCGTTTTCAAGTACTTCAATCAATCTTAGAAGAAGAACAAGATGTTACAGCAGTGAACAAGAAATTAACAAATACTCTACAAGAAATTGCAAGGACGACAGCTGGTGAAGCACAAGTAAAGCAAACAAAGAAAATAACAGAAGAAACAAGAAGATTGATGAAGAAACGCAGAGAATTTAAAATGAAGAAAAACTATCCTAAATCAAGAGTTGAATATGCAGAATTATGTAAAACGGTAAGAAAATGTGTTACAGAAGATATCAGAAAATTTAACTGTGTCAAAAAAGTTCTAGAAGATAACAAAAGTTTAAAATCAGCTAAGCGCAAACTGTGTGTTGGAAGAAAAGGTATTTTTGCACTAAAGAGAGCAGATGAAACAATCACCAAAATCAATAATGAAATAGTACACATTGTCGAAAAATTCTACAACGATCTATATAAATGTGAAGATCAAAGGGAAATCAACCTACGTGATCCACTAGTAAACATAACAGAAACTGATGAGATAATCCCAGTGATGACAGATGAAGTTGTACAAGCCATTAGAGGCATGAAAAAAGGTAAATGCCCTGGCGAAGATGGAATTACAATTGACCTTATCAAAGAAGCAGGAGAAGAATTTGCAAAAATGCTAGCCTTGCTGTTTTCCAAATGTCTCGAGAAATCAGATGTACCAGAATATTGGAATAATTCTGTGATGGTGTTACTTTATAAGAAAGGAGAAAAGGAAAACATTAAAAACTACCTAAAAATTTTCACCAAAGTTTTAACGACAAGACTTGAATCAACTTTGGACTCAGCTCAACCTAGAGAACAAGCAGGATTTCGAAGTGGATTTAGCACAATGGATCATATTCAAACAGTAAGGGAAGTTATAGGAAAACATAAAGAATATAATTTACCTCTCTGCCTTGCCTTTATTAATTATGAAAAAGCATTTGATTCGGTCTACACATCTGCAGTTATTACTTCACTGGAGGACATTGGTATAGACAAACCTTACATCAGTATCATAAAGAAGATCTACAAGAAAGCAACAGCCACCATCCGTTTGGAGAAAGGAAAAGCGAAGATCAAGCTTGGAAGAGGAGTAAGACAAGGAGACACCATTTCGCCTAAGCTTTTTACTGCTGTCTTAGAAAGTATTTTCAAGAAGTTGGATTGGGAAAACAAAGGGTTTAAAATAAATGGGGAATATTTAAGCCCTCTCCGGTTTGCTGATGACATTTTAATTTTCAGTAATAGCCCTGAAGAATTGCAAAATATGCTAAAAGATTTGGCAGAAGCTAGCATTAATGTGGGATTAAAAATAAATTTGGAAAAGACTAAGGTGATGTTCAATTCATTTGCATCAAAAAAGAAAATCGTCTACAACAACACTGAGATTAAAGAAGTGCAAAGTTATGTGTACCTTGGACAAGAAATATCATCAGACAACAGTATCATGTATGAAATCAATAGAAGAATAAGAAATGTATGGAGTGCTTTTGGGAAGAACAATATTATTCTGAAGAGTAACATGCCTCTTTGTTTGAAAAGAAAGGTGTTTAACCAATGTGTTTTTCCTGCAGTAACTTATGGAGCAGAAACTTGGACACTAACAAAACGTATGGTATAAAGATTACAAACAACACAGCGAAGTATGGAAAGATGTATGCTAGGCATAACCAGAAGAGACAGAAAAAGAATAACGTGGATAAGAAGTCAGACGAAAGTTTTTGACATCATCGAGAGAATTAAACGGCTAAAATGGAAATGGGCTGGGCACATTGCAAGAAGACAAGACAATAGATGGAGCACAAACACACTACAGTGGTATCCCAGAGATGTAAAACAACCAAGAAGACAACCTCAAGTAAGGTGGAGTGACGAAATCAGAAAAGTGGCCGATGTCAATTGGATGACTAAAGAACTAGACAGGCAACAATGGAAAAATCTGGGGGAGACCTACATCCAGCAGTGGATTGAAAACAGTTGATGATGATGATGATATATATATATATATATATATATATATATATATATATATATATATATATATATATATATATATATATATATATATATATATATATGTATGTATGTATATATATATATATATATGTTATATAAAAATTTTATTTCGCATTATTCCTTTAAACTAATCTAAATTCTGACATAGTTATTATTTCCTTAATTCTTAATAATATTTATTCCTATTTAATGTCCTTTTAAAAGTAATAAAACATATATTAATAATTATCTTATTCCAAATCTTAATCTAAAACTTTAAGTTCATTCGTAACTTTTATCAACTCCCCAATCTATAAAATTCTGAGAGACGCTTGTTGTTATTTCGAATGTTTTAAAAGCCATTTTCTTTTTTTATTCCATTTTTTATTCCTTCGCGCGCTGGGTATTTTTCACGTCAAAATCAATGCGCAGCTACGATAGGAATTCTTTCGTGTTAAATCTTATCCATCACACCTCATTCACTTAGCTTAATTTCGTCTGTCACTCATTGGTTCCTGCATACGTTACGTCGTTTTCAGTAACTCTACGCGCCGTTAACAAAACTGGCTTGCAAGCTTTTGGAGAGCAGATTTTTGTCGTATTTGGAAAGGCTGAACAAATCGTTATCTGGTGTTCTGCGACTTAGAATTGCACAACAGCATTTTAAGATCTATTAAATGATGTAGTGAGCTATCGTCAAACCTGAGGGCTATAAGTTTATACCTGATACTGTGGGAACTGTTACTGGCATCGCTCCTGTTCATTAATAAACAATTTATCTGGAAATTGGCTGCTCATTATTGGAGGAATTCTTATGGTGTTTCATAATTGCCTAACCTCCTCGCCATGATTCTTGATATCGACTGCAATCATCCACCATCTTTAACAAAATGCCGTTTTCTCGTGGAATATTAAATCATCTTCGTAAAAAGTTCACATATATATACACATATATGCACATATATGCATGTATATATGTACAGTCGTGGAAAAAAAAAACTGGACATCCCCCACTAACTCTGCAACAAATTATAGTAGAAGGAAGTGACTGGTACCAAACGATTGGAAATAAAGTCTAGTTTTAAATGATGTGTATAAAATTTGCTTAGGGGGCCATCTACATATAAAAACACACCCAAACTTTGTTTTTTTTCAATAGCAAGACCCAACTTTGACAACATATTTGAAATCTGCATTTCAAACTATGCCTAGATACCAAATTTCATTAAATTCCTACGATTAGTTTCTGAGAAATTAATTACTTTATAATGAGCATATTTAAGGGGCTGTATCCAAATTGAAGTTCGGTATTCGATTGTTGAAATGCTGCAGAATGTCACTTCTTTTAATGTATTATGTTTTACCGATATGACCATTTTACTCACTTAATAAGTTTCGGTTATTGTTATATGCTGTAAAATAATGTTTACAAGTGTTGAATTATACGATTTTAATCCCTTGGGGACGGGCGACACGTATACGTGACGCATAAGATGCTCAGAATCCTCGATTTTCCCCACCAGTTACTTTTTATTTTAAGCTTTGCCTTATTATATCTTAGCATTTCCACGATTCAATTAGACGAAAATTTCTGTTTTGAAAAACCGGTGGTAAATTATTAAAAATTCTGTAATAGGCGCTCGTCACGAAGGGGTTAAAAAACCATAAGATTATTCGTAATTAAAATAGTTTTAGAATATGTAAATGTTATTGAAATTTTACAGGTACTTTTATAATGCTTTTTCTCAGATTTTGCATCTATTTAACTCGCCCTTTTTTTTTAGTTTATTGGCAGAAACCTGAATAATATTGACAAATACAAAATTTAGAATTAAAACAAATAGTAAAAAATAGTTTAGCCGCCATCCGAATTTGAAAATTTGCTTCTTTGAGCGTGTTGTGAATGGTACGAGATGATACATAATAAAAAGAAAGTATGCCTTATATATATATATATATATATATATATATATATATATATTCATTATACATTCTATCGTCTCTTAGTTATATATGCTCACTTGAAGTTGCAAATCATCTTTAATTTGATTAGAAGACATATAGGGATCTACTGTATAGCCATTGAAACAACTTCTCGAGCTTGGCTGTCTGATAAGATCCTTGGCCGACCACTACTACAAAGACGGTTTATCAAATTTTTACTGCTAAACATAAAAAAAATTACCAGTAATGTAAATTAAATTTAAATTTAAATAAATTGAATGTAAATGTAATTTTTTTTCGCAATAAACTACCAATATAAAGCTTACCTGTTAATCCATGTTGAAACAGTTTAAAGAGACACTTGAAAATGCCTAGCTATATAACGAAAACTTCTTCCAGCTTGCCACATGCCAATCATTTGGCCTTTTGTTGCTTCAGTTAATTGTGGGGCCATTTTGTTTCAGCAAATACTCTACGCATATGCATTTATAAGAAACTTCACTTATACACTGCAAAAAATAATATACATATATACTGCAGAAAAAACAATATAGCTTTATTAGACTGGAAAAGAAGCTATAAATCCATTTAAAGGTATCAAAAATGATTAAGTTTTTTCTAAGGTAGAACTGATCATAATTTTCAAAAATGAGCTTTATTAATTTAAAAATAAAAGCGAAACTATTTTCCATAAATGACGTAAACATACATCTCATGCAAATACGTTTTACGTAATTTTAATGAAAAATTTTAAAGCAGACATATATATATATATATATATATATATATATATATATATATACTAATAAAGGCTGGGGTTCTGGTGCCTCGCTATCTTATATCTTACTACAATCACAGATCATTGTTAGGTTTGTTGTGCTCCCGCGATCATTCACATACGCTTCAGTTTATCCGCCTACGTTTAAAACGTCAATTTCGATGAAAATTCGCAATTTTTTTTTAATTTGATTTTCTTATAGAATGGAAATTTCTGTTTCTAAATCTGTTTTTATTTTTCCTGTACGCCTATTAGAAATGAAATTAGAGACCTTTAAAAAACAGCTGACGTCGTTAATTTACACCGGAAGTGGATCGAAAATTAAGGCTTATTAAACTGTTTTCTCCCATTTTTTAGTTTTTACAGTTAATATTATATTTTAGCTTTATCTATAGCACTGCCTCAAAGGGTTTTTTTTTTACTACTTTATCAAGTTATTAGCATTTTCTGCAAAATTTGATTTTTATCAAGAAAAGTTGAATACTATTGCTCTAACTCAAAATTTTATTATTCTATAACCATGAAATTTTTTGAGTAGCTATTTGATAATGTCTAGAGCGTAATGAAGTAAAGAATTGACTATAGGTAAATAATTTGTTAATATGTAGCTACTTTTATGAAGAATTACACGTAAAATTACTGAAATTTTCTATGTAATTGTATATAATCAGCTGTATCTCTTTTAGATTTCCGTATATTGTCTAGTTTTCAGTTAGTTACAAACAAGAGTGTCTAATATGCATATTTAAAAAAAATATTTGTGTTATATGCATTTTTTTTTGTTTTTAGAGCCGGAGCCGTTTTTATAAAAAAAATGCTAAAAAAGGACTAAAACTCTTCAAAATTTTTAAAAGTTGCATAAATATTTTATATTTTTTCATTATTTTTCTTATTTTGTATTATACTATACTTAAAAGTGACAAAACAATACCAAAATTACAGTTTATTTTTAAAAAATGGCTTTTTAAACAGTCGGATAGCAATAAATATTAATATAACGACCTACAGTAGTAAACTCGAAAATGCTCCAAAAATAATGAAATGCATAAAAATATAGAAATATGTGTAAAATAAGCAAGTAGAAGGCTATAGTTATAAATTTAGTGGTTTTTAAAGTGTTTATTTAATTAAAAATGTTCTTTTAAACTCATATGAAAACTTTAAACGCGTTTTCTGAAAAATTCGATTTTCATTGGGAAAGGTAAACGACTATTGCTCTAACTCAAAATGTTATCGTCCTATAACCAGGCAATTTTTTGTGTAGCTTTTCGATAATGTCTAGAGTGTAAAGAACTAAAGAATTAGCTCTAAGTGACTTATTTTTTTATATATAGCTATTTTTATGAAGAATTACACGTAAAATTACTGAAATTTTCTATGTATATAATCAGCTGTATCTCTTTTAGATTTCCGTATATTGACTATTGCACTAACTCAAAATGTTATCGTCCTATAACCAGGCAATTTTTTGTGTAGCTTTTCGATAATGTCTAGAGTGTAAAGAATAGTTCATTATACGAATACGTTCATTCAAAGAATAGTTCATTATACTCAAGAGTGTCTAATATACATATGTTAAAAAAATATTTGTGTTATATGCATTTTTTTTTGTTTTTAGAGCCGAAGCCGTTTTTATAAAAAAAAATGATAAAAAATGACTAAAATTCTTCAAAATTTCTAAAAGTTGCATAAATATTTTATATTTTTCATTATTTTCTTTATTCTGTGTTAGATTACACTGAAAAATACCAAAAAATGTGTCAAAAGTAAAGTTTAAAAAAAAATGTCTCCGTACGTAGTCGGATACCTTAGCTAGCTTTCAATTTAATATAAGATCGCGAAGCATTGAAATACGGTTTACGCATTGTTTATATTGTAAGACAGACTTAATCTCTAAGTTTATCAAGTCACTATAATCCCAGCCAATGAGTATAATATTTTCTCAAACAGGGATGAGAGCGCTCCGACCCGAATATCGATTCTTACCACTAAATTTTAATAGTATTGTAATAGTATGAATTTCAGAAATTTTGTCCTTTAATAAGGTAACAAATACTATTAAAATTTAGTGGTGTCAATCGGGATTTCGAGTCGGAGCGCTCCCATCCCTGTTCAAACTATGCTTTAATGCACATCATAGACGGCCCCTTAAAGCAGCATCTTGCCGTTTTTTAAGCATAATTTGAAAACTACTTGGAAGAAAAATTTGAAATTTTTAATACACATAAAGCAGGACATAATAAATATAAATCCATCAAAAAATTGTAGGTTGTAATTCATAATTTTTTCGAATATTAATTTCATAATTCATAATTTTTATTATAAAATTTTAAAAATTACAAATTTAACGTAGTTATGTTTGGGTTTTTGAGTTTTATAACCAAACAAAACGTTCGCACATTAGGATTATAATTTCAGGAGATATTAATAAAAATATGAAAATGTAATTTAACATTAGAAGCTCTAAAATTTGAATGTTTATAACTCGAAAACTTATCATCCAAATGACTTAAAATTTTGTATCTAGGCATAGTTTGAACCGAATATTTAAAATATCATGTCAAAAGTGGGTGTTGCCATTGAAAAAAATAAAATTTAGGCTGGTTTTAATATGTAGATGGCCCCTTAAGCAAATTTTAGATACATCATTTAAAAGTAGACTTTATTTCCAATCGTTTGGTACCAGTCACTTCCTTCTACTATAATTTGTTGCAGAGTTAGTGGGGGGTGTCCAGTTTTTTTTTCCACGACTGTACATGTAGCCATATGTGTATATGTATACATATGAGTGTACATGTATATATATATCACTGGCGCCCGGCTAACCGAAAAGCACCCAGATAAGTTATATTTGAAGTGATTCGGAACCAAGGGCAATTTTTATAGATGACATATAAGAATATTCAGTTGGTACAGTTTATCTACACCTACAAATGTTCTTTACAACTTTCCAAAATAGTTGAAAAGTGTCTATAAATTAAGTTTGTCTTTCCGTCTGTATGTTTAGCCATCTCTATTTCTGTCCGTCTGACAATGCTCTAACTAGCGTAAGTATATTCAGATTGCCATGTAATTGATATATGCTATTGAGATTTACCATGGCTTGTTCGGTATTAAAATAAGGTGTACAATTTATGGTTACTTCACAGGGACAGTAAAAAGTACTCCGTTACATTACTGCCAATGGGGAAAATCATTTTCAGTACATGGTAATGTTGTTACACTCTTACAAACATAATGAAATTGATATGCATCCCTGAGGTGAACGACAACATGTTTTCTATAGAGTATTGAATACGTAGTTGGTATAGTTAGTTTTCAGGGATTCTGAAATTATTCTGTTACATTACGGTCAATGGGTAAAAATTATTTTCAGTGCATTTTAATGCTGCTACATTATTTCAAACATAATGAACTTGATATGTAACACTGAAGTGAATGACAATAAATGTTTTATAGATTATAAAGTTAGTAACAATTGTAGTTTGTTTACAGGGGCGCACAAAAAAATCTCATTACTTTCTGACCTATGGGAAAAAACCGTTTGACGTGTATTTTAATGATGTTTCACTATTTCAATGAAATTGATATACATTACTCAGTTGCACTACAGCATGTTTTGTATAGATTATCGGGCAGATAGAATTTGTCGCTTATTTACAGAGACACTTAAACGAATTTGGTTACAGGACTGACTATTAGCCATAAATGTTAGATGTAGGTTTTCAGCTGTGATATGCTTTTGAAAACTTGACTAATTTTTAGTGCATTAATAGGTGTGTACATCATATATAGGGGAATAACCGACACACATTACCGGCTATGGACAGCAATTACTAAAATCGAATTTTTACTGCTTTTATTTAACGTTCATTTTGATTTTTCATTTTATTGTAAGAACGAAACTGAAATATTTTAACAATATTCCTATAGTGTTGAAAAATGTTTCATAATCTATGTCGTGATACATTATTTTTCCTTCTTTTTTGTTACAGCTTTTTCATTGTTGTTGCTTGATTATATATTCAGCGGTATTGTAAAAAAAATCTCAGTTTTCACCGAAGTACTTTTTTTTTTAGAAATACTTCTTTAAAATATTATAAATTATTTTATTCTAGCATAAAACAATACAGAAGACATTATAAAATTATCTTTTTTATTAAAATAATATGAAAATAAAAACATAAAACATATAATTGTAAATGCACGGAAATTAAAACGAGATAAGAGGATATTAGGTTTCAGTATTTAACAATAGAAATCTTCTTATTTTACTTTTCTTGTTTAAAGGTGCATAAAATTGAAACTGTTTATCTTGACTGTATTATTGTTAAATATTTTATTCTTACTTATATTGACTCGGAAATGCTTGTCTCTGATCGTCAGTGGAATTAAAAAACAAATCGTGTAGTATTTTCTAAATTTAGGAAACAATTATTTAAAAATGACTTTTAGATTAAAAGCGGATTTTTCTTTTGCAAAAATTGCTTTCCAAAGTTATATTACTTTTGACAAATAAAAAAATTATATTCGTCTTACATTTATAAATTTATAGAGAAAAAAAATAAAAGATTGTGTAGCTTTTTACGCTCTTCTCTAAAATCCTTTAATAAAATAAAAAAGAGTTCCTCAGGTGACGTTTAAAAATAAATAAATAATAGCTACTTTAGTTACTTTTCTAAAAATATATTAGAAAAAATTAAAAAATGCTTTAGAAAAAGAATTTTAAGAAAACTACTTAAAAAATGAATTCAAATACATTCTCTTTTTTATACAACAAGTGGACTATATTCAAATATTCATTTATTTTAAATCTGTAAAAGTTACATAGATTCTTCTTATTATGGCGATTTATTGTGTTATTGCTTATTATGGTATTATTATTCTTAATATATATATATTAATAATAGTGACTTGTGGGTATGGCTCATACCTTGGGTTTGCTAATAGGAAATTGTTGGAGTTTTTAAGTACAGTGTTTGATAGAGTGCTGAGTAGGGAGTAGAACAGTTATGTATTATTGTATTAAAAAAAACTAAAACATGTTACAAGTTTGTTTGCATATGATTTTGCAGACCTATATAGCACCATCGACTTACCTGATTTAAAGGAAAAAGTTATAGAATTTTATAATAAAAATAGTAATAGAAATAGCGATACAGATTGTTTTCTCAACTTATTTCAGTTTGTGCTACAATGTAATTAATTACCTCCGTGAGGGGAATAGAGTGATTAAACAGATTTGTGGAATCCCAGTGGAGAGGAGTTGCAGTTCAATTTTAGCTGATATATAACTTACATATATATGAAGAAAAAACGCATAATTTAAATACATATACATTGATAATTTTTTAATAGTTGAATTAATTAATGTCAATACAAATCTTGAGTTAGATTATTATCCAAGACTTTAAGTTAGCACACACCTCCCGGCACAACAAAAACATAAATTATTTAGACTTTAACATGAAATTGTAAAATGACACTTTGTTTACAAGGATTTATGACAAGAAAAATGATTTCGATTTTAAAACTTTAAGTATTTTACATTTTTATTCAAATGTGCACATTTCAGCTTTCAGAAATGTGTTTATGAATGATTTATTTTGAATCGAAAGATTGAGTTCAAGGATTAACGATCTGATTAGCGAAAACAAAAAGTGGTACAAACGGATTTTGATGCAGGCTTACCCAGTGAATTTTGTAAAGGGAGTGACGTTTAATTTCACAAGGAGAAGTAAATATCGAACTGAGTTGAATTCATTTTTAAAGCTAAAGGTGGTTTTGATCAGTTGATTGATGAGATGAACTAGGGAAGTATTTTGTTGTGCGTTGTTTTTTGCTTGAATTATTTGAATAATTTAAATTTGATCTGAACAGTTGAAGGGGAAAGTTGCATGCATACAAAACTAGTTTTAACCCTGATGTGCATGTCGTTAGTTATTCGGCATGTCTTCTGTTTTTTTTCTTGCTTTTCTTTTTCGTTAGTTATTTTTAGCTTGGTTAAATTGGGATCATAGTTTAAGTTGGTTTTATTTTAATGTATATATCAATTAGTGTTATTTGATTTCAGTTTATGTAGTGTGGTTGGTGTTAATATTTATAATTTGAGTTTGAATTATATATATATGAAACGTTCGTTCTATCAGTCACTCAGGACGACATCTCATTCCCCGAACCCATAATATTTACCGGATGAGATGATAAATGTTGGCGCAGTCGAAGTCAACGAAAACCATTTCAAGAAAATGTAGTGTAGGTGCAATCGTGATCGAGCTGAGTAGAGGCAATGAATTCCAGAAGAATTTCTCCTAAAACATTCAGGAAGACATGATAGACGAGTAATAGCTTTATTCGACAACATATATGAAGAACAACTCCACGTAATTCCACTTCATTAAAACTTGAAACACATTTAGACCTATTGAAGAACAACTACCGACGAACCAATTTGGACAATCCCAGCGACAGCATCTTGTTAACAATAATAATTCGTGTAAAAGTCTCTCTCCGAAGCCAGTGCAACCGTATAAATATTACAAGATTTTGCTGAAGGTTACAGAAGCGCGAAAATGCTAGCCCAACGACAGCAATGTTCGGAGGGAAACAAGGGGATAGAAAAGGCGGAGTCTGCTCGCTAATGGTTGAAAAAATGAGGCCAAGAGGGTGTGTACCTGACGTATTGTCAAAACTCTTTCTTTAGACGGGGTCTTTAAAAAGTCCTTCCGGCCTGTACCGGGAGGAAAAGGTAGCTTTCCTATATCTTCGTTTTAAAATTTTAGCTAATGTTACACGAAAACAGCAAGTTAAAATGCAAAGAAACGTTTACAAAAGATTCTTTAATACTGAATTTGAATAAGAAATTCGCCAAATTATTGAGCAATAGCCAAATTGGCTTTATTTATGAAGACTTATTTTGGTCGCCAAATTTGGCGATATTTCGCCAAATGTCGCCAATTTTGTCGCCAATCTTGGCGCTAACGGATATGAATATATAGTTTTATGCGTATGATTGGGAAAATTATTAGTATTACAACAATGAAAGAAAATAATTTGCGAGTAATCGCGTTAATGTGCTGTTTTGTTTGAAAATGTCAGCCACCCTAGAATTTCAAACTGCTCTATCTCAGCCATTTTTTAAGATAGAGGTAAACCAAAAAATGCTCTGGAATCCTTGTATCAAGGCCTAAAACGTAATTAAAAAATAAATTTGAATTTTTAATTTTTTTGTATATTTATTTTAGTTTTAAATTTTTAAATGGCCGCCATCTTGAAACAAAATGGCGGACCAAGCTGGCCAACGAACTCGGTCAAGACATTGGTTAGCTTAATACACACAATTAGTTTCATCAAAATTGATTTATAAATACGAGCGTTATCGTATGACATAGGTCAGATATATATATATATATATATATATAAATCAACATTTGAACGGAGGGTGGTTTTGGGGTCTGGGGGTCATGATCGGTGAAAATATATCGAAATTTTCCTGAACTGCTTTCCTCCGAACGGCTACAATAGGTAGATTTATACTTTTTTGTATTGAAAGCTACCTAAAAGGTAAAAAGCCTTGAGCGGGAAAAACACGAGG
Organism: Maratus michaelseni; assembly: GCA_963931845.1. Lineage (NCBI taxonomy): Eukaryota > Metazoa > Arthropoda > Arachnida > Araneae > Salticidae > Maratus > Maratus michaelseni. The sequence continues at coordinate 326,451,274 of OZ007588.1, forward strand.
GATTATGGGATGCCGAAGGATAATATTAAATAGAAATAAAAAATGGTATTACAAAATGTTCCAAAAGAATAAAAATTCAATGTCTCAAAATAAAAAGAAATTAAGCAGGTGCTTTTTAGAAGCAGTGTTGCATTTAATAGAATAAGGTTTTTACAAAGACCTGTAGCTTTTAACAGATTAAGATTTTTAGAATGATAATTAAAAGAATATTTTGATTAAGCTATGGAATAAAATATAAATTAGATTTAAGAGATATCTTAAAAGAGAGGGAAAAATTAGAATTGTAAGAATTTGAAATAAATTAATTAAGGAAAAATGGCGAATTTTTTTTTATTATTACACACATATCTGTCTTTTCCACATACTTCTCATTGTAGCAAAATGCTGATCAATTTTACCATTATCATACCTAATTTACACCTACAAATTGTCAAACTTGTATAGCTTTCTGATTTTTATTTTTCGATGATGTAATTTTAACCATTTGATGTGTGTGTTTGAATCCAGTATTCAGTTTTTTATAAAATGCTTCTTCTTTAAACTAATAATACAAATTCTTTTACAATAGTATGAAATATTGACAATTAATATGATAAAATTGTGATGTTGAGTAAAATGACATATCAATGTAAACACGAAAGAAATCATCGTAGTATGTCCGTAATAAATGAGATAAGAAAATATTCAGATTCAGTGCTTAACAATGGAACACACTCTTTATTCTATTCTTTCTATTTAAAAGTGCATAAAATAGAATTTTTTTAGTCAGAGTGTAATAATGTCAAATATTTTATTCTTAGTTATGTTGATTCGTGCAAACATTCTTATGTGAGTCAATCGAAATTGAAAAGAATAAATAATAGTTATTTTAGGAAGTTATCTTTAAAAATAGCTTCTAGATTAAAAGCTTATTTCATTTGTCAGAGACTTTTTTCCCTTAGAATTTGAAATTCTTTTGACAAGAGAATAAACTGTGTTAGTATTGCTTCTAAACTATTAAGAAAAAAATTAACTTTTTAATTCTTATTTTTAACTATGGTGCAAAATGTTTAAAAATAATTTGATGTGTGGCGTCTTCAAAATATTAATGTACAGCTACTTTAAGAAAAAAATTCCAATAAAAAATATCATACACTATTGAAAAATTAAACGAAATTTGGAAAGCAGTTACTTTTTTCACAATGAATAAAATCAAAAGAAGCCATTGCTTTTTAAGAATACATGTAAGGTAAAGCCAGGAGAGATGGCGCGGTTGGAGAGATTGCGCACATAGAGGTTCGGAGCGAAGGAGTAGAGTGAGCGCGCAGCGACTTCAGGTAGTTGTACAACAGCAGTATTGGAGTGTCTACTTGAATGTGCACGTTGGTTGTTTTGAGCGTCTAAGATAAAGCATTGCTATTTTGTTTTGTTTTCCCAAAGTAAGCGCTTGAATTTTGATTGCTATTCATCAGAATTTCTATACAATGTCAGTAGTACAAAATATTTTAAACTGAAACGATTTCTCATAAGCTACTAATCCAGACTAACAATGTGAACATCAACGGTTCGTTTTAGTAGCGGCCATGTTTAAATAAATGGCCGCACAATCTCTCGTACCGAAATTGGAGAGTTTGCGCATCTGCTACTTAGGAGAGATGGCGCATTGTTTTAATTAGTTTCCATGCTAGGAGAGATTACGCAGCTTATTGGTAAAGTTGCATAAAAAATGAAAAATGAAAATGGACTAATTTTAAGTTAAACGTGTTATCAAGTAACTTAATGTTATTTTGTAATCATATCTGGACTTGCTTTTTCTGATTCTTAATTTTTTTCCTTTAATTAAAAATTATTAATCGTTTTAAAAATCATTTCCTTTTTCTGATTTTTTAATCATTAGGTTGAAATATTCACTCCTAATACAATAATATTTGTTCACAAAAACCTTACAACAATGTCATTTAAGTGTAATTATTATTGTTAACAATTTAATTGTAGTAATTATTAGTACCAATCTCTCCTACCCATGTGCGCAATCACACCAACCCTGTAAGGACAGATTGCGCAAAAATAACTTTCTTGGTTTTATTACAACTGTTCTATTAAATTGCAACGTAACAACAAAATAGCAATGGAAATGCATAAAAAACAAATGAAGTAAAAATTATTCACGGATAGTATAGCAAAAAATTAATATTTAGATTTTTTATTGTTATTCCTTTGAATTGTGCGCACACTCTCCTAGCTTTACCTTATACTATATTCAAATACTAATTTTGAAACTGACTGAATATTCTTATCATGATAATACTATTTTAAATAATAAAATCCATTAATCATTTTCAATTAGATTTTGTACCACTGCTTTACTCACAGAGCTCTTGGGAGCAAAGCATTATAACAAAGGGGACAGCTTACATTGGAGCAAAGAACTGATTAATTTGATATATACCATGCATTACAAACACACTCAAATTTTTATAGCTTTATGAATTTTATTTCTTGGTGATACAATGAAATAATTCAATCAACTATTTCAATCAACTTCATTATAGAGAAGAAATGTATTTCAGGGAATTAATTATTTTAAAACATTTCATTAACACAAACATATAATATATTTCAACATAGCATGGAATGTTGATATAAGACGATAAATTTCTCATTTCTGAATTGAATTATATAAGAAATAAAAACACGAAACAAATTGTTATAGAAATGTTGAAATTGAAATGAGATAGGAGGATATTCAATTTCTTTCAGTGGTAAAAACTAGATTTTTTCTTATTTTAACTCTTCAGGTTTAAAAGTATATGAAATTGAATTTGTTTATTCAGAATGTAATAATTTAACATGCGTTATTCTTAGTTATATTGATTCGTACATGCTTGCTTATTTGAGTCAATTGAAATTGAAAAAATATTAATAACGTAAACATTACAAAATTGATGGAAAAGTTTTTTAAGAAATGATTTTTAAGTTAAAAGGTGATTGAAATTCTTCTATATATTTATTTGTATTAAAAATTCTTTTGTGAAATGCAAAATTTAATTCGAGTTTGTTGAAATTCATTAACATGAAATTTTATATATTCGATGTATTTGTTGTATTCGATGAGATCATTTGATATATTTTTTTAATTATTCTGCAAAATTCTATAATAAATCTTTTTCGTCATATGAGTTCTAAATTAAAGAAAAGATAGCTTATTTAGTTACATTACCAAAACACTATCAAGATTAAACATATTTTAGAAAAAAAAAAAGAAAAAAAAAAAAAAAAAAAAAAAACATTTTTTTTTTTAAAACAAATTAAATTAAAATTAGGTTTTTGTTCTTACGCACACAAGTAAACTGCGTTGAACTATTTATTTATTTTCACTGATAGAAAGAAAAGTAACATATAAAATATTAAAACTTTCTCAAAGAATAAAAACCCTACCTTCTTCGCTTAAATCACTTCAGTCAAGCTCCTGTAAACTTTATGATGATACAATGTTATTTGATAATTTTAAGGATTTGAATAAGAAATAATTATTTAGCTAAAAACATTACAATATGAAAAACATGATTCGTTTTACTTAGAATGTTAGTAGTTATTACTACGAAAACGTATTAAAATTCAAAATTTTATAATTCCTTATTCTAATGAAAGTATTAGAAAATAAATTGAAATATAGACTTTTGTATATGATGAAATGAAAAAGTCAATATTCTGCATCTCCTCTGTCGATTGTAGTCAGAATGTTTGATGAGAATTTACAATTAGAGTTAAATAAAAATTGTTATGTTTTCTTACTGAAATAAAAACATATGGATATGAGGATCACAAATTTCTATAATTATTTAACATTTGACAGATTTTTCAAAGTTTTATGTCCAATTAAGTGTATTTTAGTTAGTCGCCCAGTTGTCTAGATTTGTGCAGACAAATATTTTCAACATTACAAATTATTTAATTTTTTATGCCCCAAATTATGAATCAAGAAATTGCTCAACCTCAATAATTATCTTTCTTAATGTCCGAACAAATATTACAAAAAAATATATAATAATAAGTAGGGGGCTCTGCACACTGCTTAATTCGTGCGACAACCCCCGGACTTTTTTGTGAGTCTGTCGGTATCTATCTCTGTCTGTCTGTCTCTCTATCTGTCTATCAATCTGTATGTCTCTCTGACTATCTCTCTACCCGTATTTCTCTCTATCTGTCTGTATGTCTGTATATCTATCAGACTATCTGTATGTGTGTCTGTCTGTCTGTTTGCCTTCGTGCATGTCTATTTATCTCTCTCTCTCTCTGTTGGTCTCTTTGTTGCCTGTATGTCTATCTACTTGTCTATCTGTCTGTCTAACTGTGTCTGCTTGTCTATCATTCTGTATCTGTGTCTGTTTATCTGCCTGTCTGATTCTCTGTCTGTCTGTATTGCTGTCTGTCTGTCTTCCTGCTTGTCTGTGTGGTGATCCTCTTCCTGTCTGTTACTCATTGTGTCTGTCTGCCTGTCTTCCTCTGCTTATCTGGTTTGTTATTATTTTCAGATAGTAATGATAGTATATGGCAACGAATGTAGTAGTATATAAATTTTTTATGTTTTAGCATTTAAATATCTCACTGTTCTAAAAGGAAATGACTAATGTTGCCGTTGATGATTTTAAAAGCAACGGGTTTTTTTCACTTTCTTGACTTATAATCCAAAAACTGTTGCCTATTGTATATTACAAAATGAAAACAGGTAGTTTCATACAGACTGTTATGATAAACATACTAACGCAACGAGTTTTTTAATCAAAGAATTCTTTTCAGCGATATTCAAGCTTGTCGATAGTTAAGCTACATAAGATTCATCGATCAAAGATTGTGCAATAACTTAACCATCTTTTGTAGGCCTATACTTGACGAATTGTGGTGTGCAGTGTAGAATCACCTTTTTGAATTTCACTCTATTTTTATTTTTTTGAGTTTTTCAAATGCCGACATAGGATACCTTCTGAGATTTTTCGTTTTTAAAGTATTGGATCTCAAACGTTATCTAAAATACCTTTTTGAAACTTTCATTCGAAATCGGATAAACATTTTTTACCTGGTTCAAGACCTATTTTATCAAAATATTTCAATTTCATGGTTTCATATATTTTTTAACTGATACATTTTCAAATAAATAGAGGAAATTATTAGAAAATTTCATAATTTCAAAATTTAAATATTTAATTGACATATATTTTTATATAAACAGTTCCCACAATATAAAGACATCGGATAAATATATATCTCCATGATTATAAATTTTCTATTTCAATATCTATTTACACGTGTATATTTAAAACAAAAAGAAAAACTTTACATGAATTACGTTATTGCGTAACAGAAGCTTTCACTGGTGCGAATTATATTATATTTCAAATAAAAGATGCATTTCCAGGAGTTGAAGTATTTTTAAATTGTGCTATATATATAAAAGCATTGGTTCAAACATTATTCATGGAATAAAATTATGAATTATTTATAGCACAACTTATACGTATACAATGTAAAAAATAATAAAAAAAAATTAATAATCTAGGACGTCAGTACTTAAAATAGAATAGAATTTTAAACATTCCGAAAACTATTTAGGTTGAATCTTTCATGATTTTCTGAGTACTAGATTTATTGTGTAAAACTTTATCTAGAATTTTTCTCCAAAGGACAAATGGAAGTACATAATTGTCTGTTTCTCTTTACGTAACGCGAAAATCTGTTAGTTTTAACGAGAAAGACTGTCAGCTATGGCGGCAATAAAAAAAAAACCTTTTTAGGGTTTCGTTCATCTCACGAAACCCTATTACTCCTGCTTCGTCCTGAACAGAACTGGTTCTCAGAAACTATATAACTTACAGGGATGAAAATTTGTGTACTTATAGCTGAATTTCTAGTATGAAGTTCAAAATCATAAAATTTGAAAAAATCGTATTATTTTAATATAGTAGAGAGATTTAAAAAAAAATTATAACAGCCTTTTCCTATTAAATATAAACATTTTTCGTTATAGTAGTTGCCAACAATTAAAAATCCAGAATAAAATTCTTTCTACAGTAATTAATTTTCTTTTGAAAGATTTCCACGCGAAAAATGAAAATGAAATAAAAAATTTTACCAATTGAAAAAGAAGATCACACTTACCTACTTGTCTGTTGTCCTGTCAATCAATGATAAGTGCTTTGCACACTATATATTTCAGAATTATATATATATATATTTTTTTTTTCTAGAAGAATTTAATACGAACTTTCCGTTACTTTAAAAGATTTTGCCTCTATAATAAACAGTTTACTGATTGCTTCCAAAATAAAATTTTTATATTTTACGTATTTTCTGCTCGGTAAAATAAACATTTTAAAGATTTTTTTTTTTTTTTTTTTTTTTTTTTTTTTTGAGAGGAAAATAAAAAGTTTTTTACTGGCGTCCTGGCTTATTTTTTTTTTTATTTTTTTTTTTTTTTTTACAGTCTGTAAACATGTCACTTGCATTTAAATGTTGAAGACAATAGACTGATATCAACTAATACTTCATAATCGTGAATGATGTATTACTCTTGCGGTAAATATTTTCTTTAATAGGACGTTACAGTGGACGTAATGTTAAAACTATATAAATAAATATATTTATGACAGAAATATGAATTGACTAGAAATCGGGTATTTCATATTCTGCAAATAGTTATTTTTATCTTTTTGTCACTATTCTGTAAAGTTTCCTATAATACCTTTCTTTTTATAAGGTATTAAAATATTTTCATAAAAATATTCTCCGTCAAAAAATATATTAGTTCGTCTATGACGATCACGCAAATCAATTTAATGCATAATGCATACAATACATATTTTTTCTTAATATTTTCATTGTAAATGAAACATTAAATGAACCTAATTTAACATTTTAAAAATAAATTTTGAAATCAATCCAAATTTAATTGTAAATTTTTTTACTACTTTTTGTATGAGTAAAAAATGAAAAAAAAAATTTATAATTTAAAAGAAAGTAAAATTTGAGTGATAATTTAATGTGCTTTACGCGTCAGCCTAAGCATTCTTACAGATTAAAGTCGCATAGCCAAAAGTTTAACTGTTTATTACTTACCCATCATACGTAGTAAAGGATAAGTCTTGTAATCGTTAAAAAAAAAATGACGCTGGAGATTCCGAAAAACATATTTTTAGAAAAAAAAATGAGGTCCGTCTGTGTATCTATGTGTCAATATGTCTGTGTGTCTGTATGTCTGTAAACGCTCTATCTCCAGTACAAATTGAGATGCAGACTTGAAATTTGGTATGTACTTAGCATGAAATAATGGGAAGAAGCTTATTGAATTTCAGTAACCTCGATTATGCGGAACTATTTTTTCGTACTCTCGAAATATTCGTTCTGACAAAAGGTATATAAAAATTTTCTAAATTGTTTTTTTTAAAGTGTGCATATAATAGAAATAAAAAAACATAAATTTTGCATAAAGAATAAAGTCGATCGGATAATGAGTTGCCGAGATATTTGTAATCACATTTTCCACACTCCTCGATTTTTCCTGACCCTGTATTTCATTCAAATTTCAATTCAAAAATATATTTTAATTGGAAAAGAGACGCTTAATCCGAGGCATTAAACTGTTAATTAATATTATTATCATTTTTAGAGTTATAAGGCTGTTTCTCTTACGCAATTCAGTAATAGAGCATTTAAAGTTTATGACGTCATCAAGCCACGATTTTATTCGAATTGCAATGCATTTTATAAATAGTTCACACATGTTTTATTTTCATATTTTATATTATGTATATCTGTGATGGGTGGCCCCCAACGACTAGTTTTTAAATTAATTTACGAAAAAAATAGACTCGTGTTAATTATATCATCAGCATCTATATTATAAAGGACAAGGGTGTCCGTGCGTAACGCTGACGTCATTTTGCGAATGGCAACACTTGATGATTAAATTTCAGTTTTCATTACAAAAAACTACCTATTGCAGCCGTTCGGAGGAAAGCAATTCCAAAAAATTTTGTATATTTTCACCGATCATGACCTCCAGACCACCTGACCCCCAAACAACCCCAAAAATGTTGATTTATACATATATATTATATATATATGACATATGTCATGCTGTAACCCTCTTATTTATGAACCGGTTTCGATGTGACTGAGTATGGTTATAGGACATACCAAGGTCGTTACCGAGTTCGTTGGTTAGCTTCATCCGCCATCTTGTTTCAAAATGGCGGCCAGTTAATTTTTTTTTAATTTTTAAAAATTATAGAAGATGTACAAAAAAATTATAAACTGAAAAAATTGTTTCTGTTACGTGTTAGAACCTGATACAAGAATTCTGGAACATTTTTTGTTTTAGCTATATCTTACAAAATGGCTGAGATATGGCAGTATCAAATTCTAGGGTATATTTAGAAACAATGTGATATTTGTTATGCTCTAACTCTCGTATTTATGAACCAATATGAATATGACTGATCATATGTACAGAACATACCAACTTGTTTCAAAATGGCGGGAAGTTAATTTTTTTTAATATTTTGTAAAATTTCAAAAAGATGTATAAAGAATTATAAATTGAAAAAGTTGTTTCCATTAAGAGTTAGACCGTAATACAAGGATTCTGGAACATGTTTTGTTTTGGATTTATCTTTAAAAATGATTGAGATATGGCAGTTTGAAATTCTAGGTTGATATTTTGAAATAATCCGATTTTGTTTATGCTGTAACTCTCATGCTGAAATTCGCATTCAAATTCAATATTAACGAAAACCAGGATTGAATCTTCTATAATTGGATTCCAAGCATTTTAGCTTCGGGTGTTTGAGTAAAATGAGGAATTTTTAAAAACATGGACTATGAAAGCTACCTTTTCCTCCAGCTACAGACTGGAGGGACTTCTTTTATTTCTAAACATCGCATATTTTTAATTTTTACACCGTTATATAGGGATAAAAATCCACTTTCAAATGCAATTTATTTGAAAACTGTATCATAATTGACTGATTTATTATGGCTTTTAAATTAAATTTCAAGCATGATTTTTTTAAATCTATCTTTTTTGCTTGCAGACGATTGCAAAATATTTATCCTTCATCACTTTAAACAATATAAAATTTGTTTCCAGCAAATATTCCATAACCAAATTAAAACTGCATTAAGCAATAAATAAAATAGTTTAAATAAAATGCACATTTAACAAATATATAATCGAAATAGACGCTTAAAACAGCTGAAATTATCAGAATTAAAAAAATAATGCTGTAGATAACTAAATTTTTAGTGATTTCTTCTGCTATTAACTTCTGCCAAGAGGCCAATACGAAATTGCCGCTTTTAATAAATTTCAAAAAATTATTTTAATATTTAATTGACATATTTCACATAAAAATGCTCTTTGGTGTTGTTAGGGGACAACCTAAAAAAATAATAAATGTAATAAATCTATTAGGATTTTCAATAATAAAAAAAATGGTTTTCACTTATATTTTCTATCACGGGAAGCCCTGGTTGGATGTCCTAGTATTTATTATAGCTGCTGAATTTCTGCAAAAGTTCTTTTTTGAGACACATTGCTTAAACAAACTATTTTAGAAAAATCATTGGTTCAGGAAAAAAACAGTGATATTTGTAATGAAATACTTTACAGGATAATGTGTGATCTGCTTTTAATTAGAAATATTTTAATGTCCACATATTATTAAATGAATTTAGCAGTTATAGCATTCTAAAACTATTTATTTATTATCTAATAATAAGAAAATTATTAAACTGCACAGATAGTATTTCAAGCATTTTTAATTTCCTCAATAGTAACTGATTGTCATTATCACCTTTTTTTATATGCCGCTAACCAGGCCTCTACCTGCCCGGCATGAGTGCCTAGCTTGACGAGTTAGTACCTGGGAGCGCGGCGAAAACCACCTGACCATAGTTTGGTTGGCATCGCTGGAATGCTTGCTCTCTAGTGGTTTGCCACAGTTCTCTTTGTTTGCCGGCTCAAACTTTCTAACTTTGTTGAATAGAACAAAGTTATCACCTTAGAACTAGACTGGCGAAAACGTCAGGCTGCCGTACTGTTTCGTATTCGTTCTCTTTCGGACAACTAGTGTCACGTGATGCTGTTTTCGTGCATATGCATTCGTGCTTTTCCAGAACCAGCGTCACAACAAAAACATAACATTACTCAAGCTATCCCAAAAGCAGTTCACGTGTAAAGCAGTGCTTCAGCCTGTGCTTTCTATTAGCCTCGGTTCTCTATTTTTACGTTAGGTATTAAGTTGTTGATCACTACTGCTGCCTTTTGTTTCAAATTCTAAATTACTTCTTTTCGTCAGATATTTTAAAATCTCGTTCTCTGTATTTATCTTTAAATTTTATATCGAATCAAATTCGTTTTAATAATCATGCATATAAAAATATACCATGCACTTTATGGAAGGCGTCATTCAATAAAAATATTTCCGTATAGAAAATGATTTAAAAAATACTTTCTACGTTTAGAATTTTTATAGTCTTTTAAAATATTTTTTCACGGGAATAAGGACTTCAAAAAATAAAATGAAGCGGATCAAATAAACTTGAGTTTTAAATGAGTGAAATTGAAATAGTTCCAGAAGAATGTTTATATTTTTTATCATGCTGAAATGGTTCAACGACTTTTCAGAAAATATTTTCCATTTCTTAAAACACAAGAAATAAAAATAATGATTTGCAGAAGAATTGTATTTCACTTTTCTTTATTTTTCCTTTTTACGATTTAAAATCTATACTGGTATATCTCGTTAAATCTATTCTGTAAGATATGTGTAGCACAATACTTTTGAGGAAAAATTTTAGACCATTTTTTTAAGTATTATTAAAGCTGCATTTACAGAAATCATTATATGTAACCTGAAGAAACAGCTTTTGATATAAAATAATTTACGTTAGAATAAAGTCAAATTATAGTACAGATAAAATAAACCAAAATGTGAGTAATAATCTCTTTTAAATTTTTTTTATAAAAATTGATCTTAGTAAAATTGATTCTTCATATTTATAAATATTGTAATAAATATAAAATTTTTAATGTTAACACCGAATTGTGACATTACATCAGGATTTACCGGTAAATTTTACCTTCCTACACCAAAAGGGATGTCATTCTGTGAAGAGTTTAAAAATTATGGATATGTAATGTTTGAAACTCCCAACGTAAAATTCCTTTATTAGTTATTAAACAAACTGTAATTCAGTTAAGCAAAAGCATGATTAGAAGCATAAATCGAAAATTGCTAAGCGGAAAATATTTAAAGTTTCTTAAAAAATGTATAGATTATAATTCATATTTTTTACGAATATTAATTTTAAAAAATGTTTCTTTAAATTAATATTCGAAAAATGTATTGTAATCTATAAAAAAAAATAACACAAATCAATTTCTAGAAACTTAAAACATGCGATTCAAAAAATTCCATTTCATTCTGCCAAGTAGCATTTGAGTTATGCGTAAAACACCAGTCGAATTTCAGCTTGATTTGCAAATAATAAAATTTAAATTAACATTGGAAATTCAAAATTGTACAAGAAGATAACTAAGGGCATTGCAATCTGTTTTGTCACGAATACAAATGAATTTAACACAACATGTTCTAAACTTCACACCTTCTTAAATCCTACAATACTTGACAGAAAGACTTCCCGTTTACTTTCCGACTCTAAAACGCACCGAAAAATTCAAATATTATGTCAAAAGTATGTGTTTGTGTTAAAATTTCAATGTTTGTTACAATTTATAATTGAACTACACTTATAACACATTATAACAGAACACGAAACTTATATTGTTTAAATTCAGTCATTTGGCTATTAAATCTTATAAGTAGAGTCCGGATACATGCAAGTTCATATATGTTCATATAAGTTAACATCATAAGTTAACATGCAGGATGATTCAAATTAATGTATCCCTGTTTAGAATGCACTAGACAGATAACCCATGGACGTAACGCCTTGCAATATAGGGGATGTACATTTCAAACTATTGCGGAAAAGTTATGCAATAAAAAGTTTTAGGTACAAAAATGACCGTTATATGTTGCTGCGTGCTGTAAAAGATAACCAGATGGTCTAGGGACAATCGTGAAAAATTAAAAGCATTAATATTAACTTTAATATAATTTTGTTACACTTGCATGTATAAATTGAGTTATGCAGCTGAAAATACTTAATTGAGAATTGATAGAATCCCAAAAACCGATAATCCGGTTTGAGAAAACTGATTAATACAGTATAAAAACTACTTGGAAACGTTTCCAAACATTACTGGTAGCAAAAGAAAACTTGTTTTTATTCATTTTTCTTTAAATATCAAAAATATATTTGTTTCTGGAGATTCTAAACAAAAAAAACGCTTATCGGAATGATGGGTAACGCGGAAGAGGCTATTGTATATTTTCGTTCGTAGTTATAATATATTTTCGTATATTAAGAAGCATTTATCTTTTCTTATAAAGTGGGAAATTTGACTGATCTTTACTTATGATTGAAGGGGATAATTCCAGTCCCCATATTATCGACTATTTTTGTTTTGTCAAAAATCTTCGCAATAATTTAAACAAATTCAATACATTGTTTACCAACATCAGCAAACCACTAATGTTGTTTCCAAGTACGATACGTTCGTGAAACATTTTTTTAATTATGTAAGCGTACAATTAAAAAAAAGACAAATGTTTCATAACCTACGAAAATATAATATAGAAATGAACGAAAATACACAATAACATCTTTCGAGTTATCCATGATTCCGAAAAGCATTCTTTATATATAGAAACCTCAGAATTTAATATATTTTTGATATTTAAAGAAATATTTATAAAAAACAAAGTTTCTTTTGCTTCCACCGATTTTTAGATACGTCTCTGAGTAGTTTTTACAGTGTATTAATTAGTTTCTCAAACCAGAATATTGGTTTTTAGGACGATATCAAATTTGAATTAATCATTTTCAGCTGCGTTGTTAAATTTATACATATAAAAGTAACAAAATAATTTAAATCTTAAGATTAATGTTAACGATGTATCATGTTTGTCTACAAAACATGTTTGTTGAACATAAAAACGTTTACTTTAAAATTCACACCATCCTAAAAACTTATATTCCGAGTTGATAAAACTGATTAACACATTGTAAAAAGTACTCGGAAACGTTTTTAAAAATCAGTGGCAGCGAAAGAAACTTGGATTTTATTAATTCTTCTTTAAATATCCAAAAAAATATTATTTTCCGAGGTCTATAATGATAAAGAACGTTTTTTGGAATCATGGGTAACTCGGTAAATGTTATTGTACATTTTGGTCAGTGGTTATATTTTATTTTCCTAAATTAAGAAGCATTTTGCTTTTTTTACAGAGTATAAGATTTGTTTTACTAGATTAGATATTATTTATTAGATTAGATTTTTTATTAGATCACATTTTATATAAGTATAAGATTTTTTTTTTTTTTTTTTTACTTCAGAATATTTCTGTCACAGATTCCATATTTATAATGCGTTCTACATGTTTTAATATCGAAAAATTTTTATGAAGTTTAAGCGATATCTACTCTTTACGAGTAACGTTTCCACATTTTATAATTTTTGGAAACAAATAGTTTTAATGGAATATATTTCTGTTTACTTTTTAAAAATACATTTCTGTTTCTTACGAAGCTATTTTAATAAAAGAAATTTCAATTTTAATGAATTCCAATTTCACCCAACATATTAACAGACGTTTACACAATATGAAGCATTGTGTAAAATTTTATTACATACTTTAATTTTATATGTTTAAAATGTAAACAAGTAGTATTATGCTGTGACCATCATTTGCTTCTAAATCATTCTAATATTATAACAGTCCCTATTGGGTATTCAAAGCCAATCTTGCAATAAGATATACAATAATTTATTAGGTCTTAAATACAAAATTTGCTGCATATATACTTAATAAAAATTGAGATACAATTATAAAGTCTGTCGCAAGAAACATACCATATCACCTTGGTACTCCCACATATCTCTTATTAGAACCAGAGATTGTTTAATTTCATCATCTACATATTTTATTTAATCTCACACATACTCAAATTTTTATAGATTTTCGAATTTTATATTTTTTACAGCTTTATGAATTTTATTATTTTAACGTTAAAGAGCATAATTGAATGACAATCTATGGGATATTACTACAACGTTACAAAGGTGATCAAAGCATGACTTTTTGTATATTTTGACCTTATTTTGTAACTCTTAAAAGATCACTTATAATTTTAATCGAGTTACGATTTAATCGATGAATCGAGTTACGTGAGAGAGTTATGGCTACTACAGAACAATTTAAATTTTGCAAAAACAACAAAATTTTGCTGGAATTACAAATTTAAATTACAAAAGTATTGTAAAATTAAAAAAACAGATTTTGTTAATTCAAGTAAAATTGATGAAATTTTGTTAAAATTTTGTAAGAGTGTTAACGATGTTTTTTAGTCCAAACAACAAAACCAATTTTTTTACTTCAACTAAAAATTTTGCAAAAACAACCAAAATGTACTCAACAAAACATGTTTTGTAGTTTTAATCAATTCTTTTTTCTGGGTATAAGTACATTTCAGAATCCTTCATCAACTTTATCTCAATCTCCTTCAATAAGAAATTCATTATCAGTTCACACTGCAATTAATAAGATCTATATTCACTTTATTTAATCATTGTAATTCAAATACGCCAACGGTTTCCAAATCATATATTCGCTTCAAAACAAAAACTAGAGAACATGCTCCATACCTAATATGCACGAAAAGTTAATTTTCCCTCATAATAATAGCAATAAAAATCGGAAATGCCTATAATTGGTATGCAAATAACATTTAATCCAGCTAATGAGCAAATGAATCATTTTGATTGAGAAAGTGAATTACTATGGCATATTACTTACCCATCATACGTCTTGTAATCGTTTTGAAAATCGAAAAATTTTTTTTTTGACGGATTTACACGTTTCAGACACTGGAGATTCCGAAAAACATATTTTTAGAAAAAAAAAATTTGCCGTCCGTCTGTGTGTCTGTGTGTCTGTGTGTGTGTCTGTAAACGCTCTATCTCCCGAACAAATTGAGATAGAGACTTGCAATTTGGTATGTACTTAGTATGTAATAATGGGAAGAAGCCTATTTCATTTCAATAACCTCGATTAAACGGAACATTTTTTTCGGACTCTCGAAATATTCGTTCTGATGAAAGGCATACAAAAATTTTCGAAATTGTTTATTTTAAGGAGTAAATTTAAAAGACAATAAAAAAACATAAATTTTGCATAAAACATGAAGTCGATCGGATAATGAGTTGCCGAGATATTTGTAATCCTATTTTCCACACTCTTCGATTTTTTATGACCCTGTATTTCATCCAAATTTCACTTCAAATATATATTTTAATTGGAAATTTGACGCTTAATCAGATGCAATAAACCGCTAGTTAATAGGATTATTATTTTTGGAGTTATAAGGAAAAACCTCTTTCAAGCAATTCAGTAATAGAGCCTTTAAAGTTTATGACGTCATCAAGCCACGATTTTGTTTGAATTGCAATGCATTTTATAAGTAGTTTACACATTTTTATTTAAATATTTTACATTATACATATACATGATGCGTAAGTATTACGGTGGCCCCCAACGACTAGTTTTTGTAGCATCTTTGTCCGAAAGACGAAACGCGCGTGCTCTCGGATTAAAATATCTAGAAATTGTGTGTAACACAATTTTTATTGATTCATGTAAACATTTAAATCATGAACTTTTGTAATTTTTGAAATCATTGATTCTTTAGCTCACAGGCTATCAAAGCCTGAGAGCTTATGTGCCCGCCGGTTCTGTATGTACGTACGTACGTATGTATGTATGTATGTATGTATGTATGTATGTACGTAACGCGATAACTCTTGATAGAACTAACTGTTTGACTTTAAATTTTGTTTATTGGTTCCTTGTGATAAGGCACTTCCCTGATCAGTTTTGGAGGTTCATTGGTTAAGCATAAAGGGGGGGAAACGGGGGGCTAACCCCCCTTAATTTAGATATATGGTTTTTCATGCAGAATTATCCCATTTTCTTCCAATTTTGTATATAGGTTCATTTTGATAATGCGCTTCTGTCAATAGTTTTGGGGGTTCATTGGTTAAGTATAAAGGGGGAAAAGGGGGGATAACCCTCCCCCTAATTTAGATAAATGAGTTTTTCATGCAGAATTATCCGATTTTCTTCAAATTTTGTATATAGGTTCATTGTGATGATGCGCTTCTCTGAATAGTTTTGGGGGTTCATTGGTAAAGTATAAAGGGGGAAAGGGGAGAGGGGCTAATCCCCCCTTAAATTATATAATTGAGTTTTTCATGCAGAATTATCCGATTTTCTTCAAATTTTGTATATAGGTTCATTGTGATGATGCGCTTCTCTGAATAGTTTTGGGGGTTCATTGGTTAAGTATAAAGGGGGAAAGGGGGGGCTAATCCCCCCTTAATTTAGATAAATGGGTTTTTCATGCAGAATTATCCCATTTCTTCAAATTTTGTATATAGGTTCATTTTGATAATGCGCTTCTGTCAATAGTTTTGGAGGTTCATTGGTTAAGTATAAAGGGGGAAAGGGGGGGATAACCCTCCCCCTAATTTAGATAAATGAGTTTTTCATGCAGAATTATCCGATTTTCTTCAAATTTTGTATATAGGTTCATTGTGATAATGCGCTTCTCTGAATAGTTTTGGGGGCTCATTGGTTAAGTATAAAGGGGGAAAGGGGGGGCTAATCCCCCCGCTTAATTTAGATAAATGGGTTTTTCATGCAGATTTATCCGATTTTCTTCAAATTTTGTATATAGGTTCATTTTGATAATGCGCTTCTGTCAATAGTTTTAGGGGTTCATTGGTTAAGTATAAGGGGGGAAAGGGGGGATAACCCCCCTAATTTTGATAAATGAGTTTTTCATGCAGAATTATCCGACTTTCTTCAAATTTTGTATATAGGTTCATTGTGATAATGCGCTTCTCTGAATAGTTTTGGGGGTTCATTGGTTAAGTATAAAGGGGGAAAGGGGGGGCGGGTAATCCCCCCTTAATTTAGATAAATGGGTTTTTCATGCAGAATTATCCGATTTTCTTCAAATTTTGTATATATATTCATTGTAATTAGAGACATCCCTGATTAGTTTAAGGGGTTCATTAGTTAACTATGAGGGGAGTAACGATGGGATGACCCCCCCCCCCTTAATATACTGTTGATTTCTTTATTTTTCGAGGGGCATATTTCAAATTCTTTGAAATAAGAGTATAATATACAATTAGTGTGAATAGCCTGTGAGCTCAATGCCCTCAGTTTAACTGGGCAGTTTTCATTTTTATTTTATTTATTATTGTTAATAAGTTACTAAATTGCAAAGTTCAAAAGTCCTATATGAGACATCCTGTTTTGAAATAAACTATATAAAAAACATCATTAATAGACAAAAAAAAAATAGTGGTATGTATGTTATAAGATTTTTTTTTAATTTTCAATTTTGCCCACTTGTTTCTCAAACAATTCAGGAATTGTTGCAAATATCTGCAAATTAATTTTTCATGTCTTTCAGTGAAGAAATGTTTAATGCATGTAGATATGGTTACCTAAATCTTCATTTTACTTATTTCATGAAATTGTCTATTTCTGTTTTATTTGATGCATCTCAAAGTATTTTTCTGTTTTTTTTTTTTTTTTTTTTTTTTAATCATATGTGCCCCCCTCCCTCTCTCCGTCATCCTCTCTCACTCTCTCTTAATTTTAAATCATGTCAATAATATTGAGGGCAAACATGTATTTTAAACTTTAAATAAGATGTCATTAAATAAAACAACTCTTTTTAGATAATGATGTCAAAATATTTTTAAGATTTAGAATTTTCAAGGTTTATGAAATTTATTTTTATCGTAAAAAACACTTAAAGAGAAAATTGAACTGATCGTATAAACTTGAGTTTTAACTGCGTGAAATCGAAGTAGTTTCAGAAGAATGTTTATCTTTTTTCATGTTGAAATGGTTCAACAACGTTCTCAAAAAAGGATTTTCTTTTTTAATACAGGAAATAAAAATGATTTGCAGACAAGTTTTGTTTTACTGTTTATTTAGAAAACTCAACGAGTTAAAATCGCTACTTGTATGTCTCATTAAATCTATTTTTGAGATATTTATAGACAAATACTTTTTCGGACAGCCTATAGGAACTTAATAAGTATCAATGAAAGAACATTTATATATATATATATATATATATATATATAAACATTATACGGTAAACTAAAAGATACCCTCCGGCGTAAAGTAATTAAACAGTCAGAAAAAAGTCCTATTTTAGGAGCAATAAAGTGTGACTTTCAATAGTAAACAACTATTGAAAATCATACATTCAACTTTTTCATTAAAGTTCGTTAAAGTAAAAAAACAAAACAAAAAACAAGTGTTATTTATTTAAAAAAATTACTATTATCTTAATTTGTAGTATTTATTCAGTTTGAAAAGATGGTAACACAAAGTTTTAATAAAAATATGTATTTTAATAAATTTTTTCTTAAATATTGTTTGACGAACAATTTTGTAATTATTAATTCATTGATTGCTTTTTATACTTATTATTCTTTTACATTCCATAGTTGTTGTTTTTAAAAAATAATGATATTAACTTTATCGTTATTTTTTATTTTATCGCTTAATGTTTTTCACTTTTCCGTGTTATTCGTTTAACTCAGTAATGTATTTTCTTTTTATTCGTTACCACCGAATAAGATATTTTAATTGAAAACTATTGTTTAAAGTCGTTCTAAAAGTTTATAGAAAGTACGTTTAAAAAAAAAATTAAGCAATATACAGGGTGGGTCAAATGTTCTTCACATATTTTAAAATTCAATATAAAATAAAGTAGTTGACGTAGAAGAATGAGGTTTGGACAGAAATGATTCTCATGGTCGAAGGTATATTTTAAGCAATTTAAAAAATAGCTCAGAAAATTTTCCATAGATGACGCAGGGTAAATCTTCAATCTTTCCATAGATAGATCTATTAAAATATCCAAATCTCAATTTAATTAGTTACTAACCGTTAATTTAGTACAGTGATTTCAAAAAATCCCTGACGGCTCGGCCTACAGCACAGGTAGATTTCGAAGACGCAGACCGTGAGGCGCATGTTTATTGGGAATTTCAGAAGAAATGACTTTTTTGCCATTATGCGGAAGTTGGGACCGCCCACTTTGAAAACTACCTTGCCTGTAAGCGGGGCAGGCAGGGATTTTATTTTATTTTATTTTATTTATTTATTTATTTATTTTTTTTTTTTGCTATAAGGGTTGGTCCTATAAAATACTTGTCAATATATAAGTTTTAGATAATATTAAGAGGATTTATAATAAATTTAAGCGGATTTGATATCTTGTGAATGAATTTCCTTCTTCTAAAACCCCCCTTCCCCCCCCCCCCTTGGGGCCATTTTAATGATATCAAAAATCTGTCATACATAAATTTTTGGCCCTTTTCCTAGAAGTAATAATAACTTTAAACGGATTTGATAAGTATTATAATTATGAAGTTATAGTTTTTTTCTGTTTTCAGATAAAGCTCCCCCCATTTACACCCCCTTGGTTTGATTTTGTCCATTAACGAACTTGACCGAGATTTTATGCATCTTGATTTTATGTATCAGTGTGGAAGAGATTTGTGCAGAATTATTGAAGCTATCGTGTCCATAAAAAAGTGACATAGATAGATAGATAGATAGATAGATAGATAGATAGATAGATAGATACAGTTTTGAACTGGGGGTGGTTTTAGGTTCTGGGAGTCATGATCGACGGACGTAGATCTGCAAAACTTTTTCAGAAATTCAAAATAGGGGATAATGTAATAGGTAGTATTTCTTACGAAATCTACCTAAAAAGACTTCTTCATCGAATGGTTAGTTCCTTTTTTCTCTGCAACAATTTTGTCATTAAGATGTATGGTGTGTTTTTCTTTTTGTTTGACGTCTTACTTTTTGACGAAAGTACTACCGCATTTAAAGGTGTAGAATGAAAGCGAATACCATTTGGATGTGATTTAGGTTAAAAAGAGTACATACATTGAAATATTGTAAAAATTAAATCGTCTGCGACTGCTTGCTTTTAATGCTCATGCTTTTTGTTAGCTTTGATGTCAACTTTATTTTAAAACAAAATTTCAGATTATGAGCAGCATTTTCGTGCAAACCGCATACTCTTATGACAATAACTTGATTTTTTATTGATTCAGAAACTTTGTCATGGACTTTTGACTTATCCTGTATAATCCGATCTTTTTATTTAATGGAGTGCTCTGTGACGTTTAGAAAAAAAGTAATTGAAATAAATTTAGAAAAATATTTATCTTTTTATCATTTTAAAATGGTTGAACAACTTTCGCAGAAAATATTTTCTATTTTTTTAAAAATATAGTAAATAAACACGATTTTCACAATAATTTTATTTTATATTTTGTTTAGAATGGTTAACGATTTAAAATCGCTACTGATATGTCTCATTAAATCTATTTTTACGATATTTAAAGACGAATATTTTTGAGGACAACCTATAGGAACTTAATGGAAGTAAATTTATATAAAAAAATAACATTATGCTGTAACCTAAAAAATATTAACAATTAACATTATAATATTTTGTAGTAATTATTCACTTTTAAAAGATACAAACAGAAGATTTTAACAAAAATATGTATTTAAAAATATTTTTTTTGGTAAATGTTGTTTCACTAATAATTTCATAATTAATAATTTATTGATTGCTTTTTATACGTATTATTTTTTACAGTCCTTAATTATAGTCTTTAAAAGATAATATAATAATATAAAAGATAATATATTTATAAAATTATAAATTAGAAGCTTTATCGGGGATTATATATTTTTTTATCTCTTAATATTTTTAAAATTTCCATATTATTCGTTTAATTCTGTAAAAATGGTTTTAAAAGTTTATACAAATTATGATTTTTTAAATTAATTTTAAGCGATATACAGAGTGGGTCAAAAATACGTGACATATTTTAAAATTCTATAAAAATAAATTAATTGGCGTACAAGTATGCTGTTTGGATGAACATGCTTCTCATAAAAGTTTATTTTAAGCGCATTAAAATTATATTTTCTAAATCTTCCCATTTCCTTCTTTCCGTCTTTTACCTTCAAATATAAAAAAAGTATGAAAATCTCAGTTAAGTATTTAGAAACTATTATTGTAGTACTGTAATTTGAAAAAAAAAAAAAAAAAAAAAAACATAATTTCAAATCTAATAGGTATTTCCATTTTTCGCTGCAAAAATTTGGCCATTAAAGTGTACGTATTTTCTTTTTCTTTTAGGACGTCTTTACAATATACTACCCTATTTAAAGGTGTCAATGAAACTGAGTACCATTTGGATGTGATTTATGCTAGAAAGAGCACAAACATTCGAATATTGCAGTAGTATCTACAAAATAAATGGTCTGTCATTGACTTAGTTTGATGCGGATGCTTTTTCTCAGCTTTGATGTCAACTTTTTGTTTAAAATATATTAGATCACGAGCAGCATTTTAATTCCATAATTTGTCCACTGAATGTACGGAATTTGTACAAGCCACACACTCCTATGTCAATTATTTGTCTTTTTATTGATTTTGAAAATATTTCACGTACTTTTGATTCACCCTGTATAATCGAAAATATTTTTTTTTAATTGAGTATTTTGTGACGTTTAGATAAAAAGTAGATTTTTAATGAAATATTTTCCAGTTTAAATTTTTAGAATATATGTATACACACTCAGAGTTAACTTTGATGACAGAAATTTCCTTTTGGATGTTTAGTAAATTCCAATTTCCGACAGTACATTTAAACGGGAGACTGACACTAACCGTCTTTGCGAACTCCTCAAAGTAAGCATCGCCAAGTTCTTTAATGCGGGAAGAATAGGGAAACGTAAAATAAAGTAATATAATTTGGATCAGAACTTTCCGTTTGAGCATGAGCCCAGTGACCTATTCTTAAATGCATATGAACTCGAAACTTCACTTCAATTTTCAACAAGGTTTTCTTAGAATTTAAAACATTATTATACAGCATAATTTATTTTACACTCTAATATTACGTGTTTATTTTTTTTAAATCACAAAATTAACATAACATGTTAGAGGAATTGTTCATCATATGACTGTTTTCATAATGTGTGCAATGAAAATTTGTTTTTGTTTTAATTTAATTCATAATATGAGTGGTAAATAAATATCTTGAATTTATAACTAAATCCATTCCCTGACATCGGAAATACTCATAGAAATGCACTGCAATGCATCAAAAGTCATATTCATCAAACTAGTCAATAGAGAGATAACTTTTATTCAATGATCCCGAGCATGTGATATTCGGGTACATATCTCGTTCGATATAAATTTCTATATTTATTACATTAAAAAATTCAACTATCTTCTCAAAGTAACATAAAAGCAAAATCAATCCCTTTATACAGAAGATGTATTCAAATAAAATTCATGATGGTTTTTCCCATTTTCTCAATAGTATTATTACCAGTTTCAAATCACTAGGAAAGCCACAGAAAAAATGACACGTTTCTACAGAAAGAGTTATTTTTGAAATATGTTTTTATTTTTTCGTTGCGGAAACACTAACATAAAGTAAACTAGTCGTTGGGGGCCGCCGTAATACTTACTCATCATGGATATGCATAATATACAATATGAAAATAAAACATGTGTAAACTATTGATAAAATGCATTACAATTCGAATAAAATCGTGGCTTGATGACGTCATAAAGTGCAAATGCTCTATAACTCCAAAACTGATAATCATATTAACTAAAGTTAAACTGCGTCGGATTACGCGTCTCATTTCCAATTAAAATATATCTTTGAATTGAAATTTGAATAAAATACAGGGTCATGAAAAATCGAAGAGTGTGGAATAATTACAAATATCTCGGCAACTAATTATCCGATCGATTTCGATATTTATGCAAATTTGTCTTTTTATTGTCTTTTATATTCACTCTTTAAAATAAACACTTTCGAAAATTTTTATCTACCTTTTATCAGAATGAATATTTCGAGAGTCCGAAAAAAATAGTTCCGGATAATCGATGTTACTGAAATTCAATAAGCTTCTTCCCATTATTACATACTAAGTACATAGCAAATTTCAAGTCTCTATCTCAATTTGATCGGGAGATAGAGCGTTTACAGACACACACACAGACAGACGGACGGCAATGTTTTTTCTAAAAATATGTTTTTCGGAATCTCCAGTGTCTGAAACGTGTAAATCCGTCAAAATTTGTTTTTCGATTTTCAAGACTTACAGTATACTACGTATGATGGGTAAGTAATAAAAACTAAATTTGTGCATTGTTAATGGTAAAAAGGTCCTTTACTACTTATAAGACGGTATAAAAAGGCCATTAAAATGTATTCATGTAAGAAATTCATTGAAGAAATTGTTTCTTACTTTCAGTTCGTATTGCAATTTAGAATCGTGATGTAAAAAGTACAGGGTGATAGAAATTAAATCGAAAGTGTTTGGAGCAATCTTATATACAAACTAGATAGCTAAATTCAACTAAATTTCGTAAATCTATTTTCCTGTGTATATGGTTTCGGCTTTGTGATTAGAATGCATTTTCTATCCTATTCTTGGCGTCATTTACGCTTAAGGATGTAGTGGTATCCATACTCATGTTCATCTTTGAATACTGCTAATACATTTGTTAAAATACATTTGCATAAGTTTAAAATTAACCTCTATGAGTTGACAAAGTCGGGTAATCACTTTTTGCGATACCTGATTTTAAGTGTACCAGTGGTATTAGGGAATAATTACATTATTCATGTAAAAGCGTTATGAAGAAGTAAAATGACTGTTTAATATTATGATTTGTATCATTAAGAGCCTACGCTAGTCACGGGAAAAAACGCTCAAGCTAATGTTAAGTCTATGGGAAGGTTCTTGCGCGATTTCTCGCTCGCATTTTAATATTTTTAAATGATTTTTTTTTTTTTTGCAAAGGATAGCTGAAGTCGATCTCTAAGGTTGTTAGTTTTTACTTTTTTGATTTTGGTTACAGTTTTTTTATAAGCGGATATTTTCAATTTTGGAAACGGTTAGAACCGGTTCTGAAAGTGAAAGTACCCTTATATAAAAAAACTGGAACCAAAATCGAAAAAGTAAAAACTAACAACGTTAGAGATCGACCTCAGCTATCCTATGCAAGAAAAAATCACTTAAAAATATTAAAATGCGAACGGGAAATCGCGCAAGAACCTTCCCATAGACTTAACATTAGCTTGCACATTTTTTTCGCATGACAGATGTAGGCTCTTAACCTCTCTCACACATCTATTACTAGAGAAAGGGGCTGATTAATTTGATAAATTATATACTTTTTTTCTAAAATAACAAATCCTCGAATTTTTATAGTCGAATTATTATTTGTTTTTGGTAAAGTGATTTTAAGATTGATAATTCCTAATACTACAGCCAGTCTATGCCAGGTCTTTATTACGTCACTAGTGTTCACAGTCACAACGGGACCAAAACGTGATTTTGTATAAGTTTATTCGTCATAATATGACTCTCAGATGACCATCACTCATTGTAATGTTACACTGACTTATTTTTCAGTCCTTTAAACCTCGTAACGAAATTGAACATAGCGACGTCACATTTTCTTTTATAAGATTCATCTTCAGCGTCCCTGGTCTATATCCCTCGTATAGATAATTGGCCGTCATAAAATCAACCAATCAACCAACCATCTTCAGCGTTGTGTGATAATGAGAACACTTAGAGTGCCATTCGAATTACGGTTAATTTACATTTTGGTCACGATCCTATTGAGTAAGTTATTTGAAACAGCGATATTTTAAAGGCTGTAAATATTTCCCAGAATTATATTTTAAAAAAATCATCCTAAAAATATTTTTCATTTGTTTTACTGTAGCATACAATATTATTACAAAACATTGTAACATTTACATTTCGAGTAAAATAACGTAAGAATAAAACGAAGAAACAAAACGCTTCAGAAGCGCGGAAATATTCGCTTTAGTACTTAACAATAGAATACTTATTTTATTCATTGTGTTTAAAAGTAGTTAAACATGAATGTGTTTATTCATAATGTAATGATGTCAAATATTTTATTATTACTTACATTGCTTGTTATACCAAGGTTTATGCAAGTTACTGGAATTACAAATATAAAAATAGTAACAGATTCAAAATTGAGTACAATAGTTTTTTGATTAAAAGTTAATTTTATTTCGCTAGAGAGTTTAATTTGAATTCGAAATTACTTTGACAATTCAATAAATTTCATTCATGTTTCTTGGAGTTTATTGAAATAAAATAAATTTTTTGTAGTTATTTTTTAATAACTGTGTAGTAAAACTTTTCCATAAAAGTTTCTTTGGCGTTCTAAATTAAATAAAGTGCAGATATTTTAGCTACATTTGTAAAAGGAAAAATAAAGTAAAATGTAATATTGAAAATAATAAATTTTCATCAAATGAAATCAACGGCAAGTTTTTCTTTTTATGAAATAGGTAGTATAAATACTGGCATCCCAGCTGCCAATGTCATACTGTAAAATTAACATTTTTTTTCAGTGTAGGCTACATTTTATATTTCTTCCCGTCGAAACGTTACAGGCATTAAAGTTGTAACTATTGTGATAATATTATTTTAAATTTTTTTTTACTAGTTTCTTTAGATAGGCTTTGTTCCACTCCTTTCTACCACCTACCTGTTAGGAGCAAAGGCTGATTCTAAAGAAACATCCTTCATTAGCAAAAACGGCTGATTAACTTGATCAGTGGCAAACCTTATCTACATGCACAATTCCTCAAACTTTTATAGCTTTATGGCATGCATTTGTGGATGCTGTCTTAAACAGTGTATATAAAGAGTGTAAACATACAGTGGTGGCCAAAAGTGTGGACATTTTTTGAAAGTTTCGTGTTTTTCAAATTTGTGTGCTTGTAGAATATATTAATTTTCACTTAAATACAAACGTTTATATATCACATTGAAGGTAATTTAATGTAGAATTTAATAATAAAAACATTATTACAATATCTGTATTACAAAAAAAGTTATGCAACTAATAGTAAGATCTATCTTAGATTTGTATTTATTTAAGTGATACTTACACAATCAATACGTAGTAGGATAACCCTTATTTTTTAAGACAGCTTCACAGCGGCTTTTCATCGAGTGAACGAGTGTTTGGAATTCATCTTTCGTAATCACATGGTGCCAAGAATCAATTATAGCTTCAATAAGTTGTCTTTTATTGGATGGACGTTTTTTTCGTACAAGAATTTTCAAACGTCGCCACAAATTGTCAATTGGATTGAGATCAGGGCTGTTTCCTAACCATGGTAATATATCTATGCCTTTATTCTGAAACCATGCTTTGCATACTTTTGCTGTGTGGCATGGAGCTAAATCCTGCTGAAAAATAAATGGTGCGTTGTTGGGGAAGAGATCCCTGATGGAAGGTATCAATTTTGGTTCCAGGACAGTTTCGCTGTATTGTTTGGCATTCAGGATGCCATCAATCACTTGAATTCGGCCCACACCATCCGCAGACATACATGCCCAAATCATGACATTTGTTGGGTTTTTTGTAGTTGCTTCAATGCAATCAGGAGGAAGTGCTTCTCCTACTCTACGTCTCACGTATTTTCTACCATCACTACCAAAGAGCGATATTTTACTCTCATCGCTCCAGATTACTTGCTTCATTTGATTTTCTGACCATTTAATGTGTTCTTTTGCCCACTTAACTCGTTTTTCGCGTTGATTTTCATTTAAATATGGTTTTTTCCTTGGAATTCTTGCTTGTAGTCCAAATCCTGATAACCTTCTTCTTATTGTTCTTAAACTTACTGCAATACCCGCTATATTCATTTCACATCTAATGACATCTGATGAAATTTATCTATCTCGAAGGCATAGCCGTTTAATTTTTCTAATGGCACTAGCACTTGTGCATTTTTTTTGGCCTGATTTGACCTTATTTTCCACTGATTTCGTTTTTTCATAACGTAAACAGAACTTTCGTACACCAGAACAAGGCACTGAACCACCAACTTGTCTTGCAATTTCAGCATAAATAGGGCCATTTTCTCTCAATATGACAATTCGACTTCTTTTTGTAGATGTCCAATTAGTTCTTCTTGTTGATGACATTGTTTAAAATTAGTTTAATTAAAAAAAAGGACTTTAAATATTCAAAAACAGCAATACTGTATTTAATTGTACTAGTATGCATCATTCTGCAAAATATTTCCACAACAATAACTCTTTTATCATCCAAATAACCTAAACTATAGTTACAGACATTTGATTGATCCTCAGAACAGTGTTTGTGATTGGCTAGTACGCTTTTATTACAAAACACGTCTTTATTCAAAACGGTTTGTGTTTGTTTGTTCTACTAAAAAGAGCATAACTTTTTTTGTAATAAAGATATAGTAATAAAATTTTTATTATTAAATTCTACATTAAATTACCTTCAATGTGATATATAAACGTTTGTATTTAAGTGAAAATTAATATATTCTACAAGCACACAAAGTTGAAAAACACGAAACTTTCAAAAAATGTCCGAACTTTTGGCCACCACTGTAGTGATTTATATTTCAGCATATCTCCAAATTTTTATTTCCTAGCAATGCAAAAGTACATGAATGTATTCGAATTATCAGTATTGTAAAGGTAAAAAAATATATCATCGAAATATGTTTTAATGCTTTATTCTAATAAAACAAATTCTTTTATCCTAGAAACTATTTTCGACAGAAAAATTATTAAATTTTCCGTTCGAGTAAAATAATATAAGAAGGAAAATGACGATTGTTGACTGAAGTTTGACCACGAATTAGGAAGCCTCTAAGCAACTTAAACTGTTATTTCTATCCTTCTCACCACCTTGAACTGATATATCCGTTCACTATGCTGCAGGTTTCACTGCAATTGTTTAAATTCATATAATTCTACAAATATAATGCAATTTTAAAACATCGAGTAAGGATTAATACTCTCAAGGATTATACTCATATACATAATTGATTTTTATATATCAAGTTTTAAAATTCATATATTTTTAGCATTTTAAATAAATTACAGAGAAAACAACATTACAATTTTGCCCTTTTGCTCGGCGGTCAGGGGGGCTCTTTGCAATTATTTATTTATGTTTCATAGAAATAAAAAATATTTCTTAAAATGTAAAAAAGAACAATAAAAGTTTTAATATTGCATGGGAAAATTAATCTTGCAAAGCCGATTTTGCCACGATTTTGCAGTCCAGGTTTAATAATTTTGAGTGGTCATTTCTTTTATTTAACTGTACATTGCGCTGTCTCTCGATTATACCTGAAACAAATTGTGAAAAATTAACTTAATAATAATGATAATAATAATAATAATAATAATAATAATAATAATAATTAATTCAAAATCCATAAAAATGGATTAGTTATTATTTGATATATTTTTTGTTTGATTTTTCTGGTAGAAGTTAGTTTTATTTATTTAAAAATAACAACAACAACAACAAAACCATGTATGTCCGTTAACTTGTTCAAAAGCAAAGCGTCGTAGCAAAACAACTGAAAAACAGTGTTTCGAAATAATTGTGTTTAAAATTTTACACAACGTTATTCAGAGTTAAACTTCATTTGTGTTAGTTACTTTTAGTATAACTATAGCTTTAGGAATTTTCCCACTGGATCAGCTGTACGGCATTTATAAGTGTTTAAATATTATAAAAATAATATAATAATAAATGCAGCCAATGGTTGGAGTATCATAGTTGAAATTTTTTTCCAACAGAGCGAAAATATGCGGTACCAGGACTCGAACCTGGGTGCTTTTTCTTGCCGTGCCAACGCTCTTCTACTGAGCTATCCCAATGATATCCTGGTAGGCATATTTCACTCTTATTTGTTAGACAAGGCTACTAAATGCAGCGCCAATTTCATTCATCCGAGCTATAACTATAGCATTTTTACGTGATAAATCTAAAATAGCACGGAAACTCCTGTATACCAAAGGCTCTGTTCGACAAAATCTCAACTATGATACTCCAACCATTGGCTATAATTTACCTAGTTTAATATACTTTCCTCTGTTCATTATGACATAATAAAGGCATTTCTTCATCATTTCAAACCTTTCTGGTCCGTTTAATACATAATACATTTTTTCTTATTTCATGCTTATTTCATTCTTAATGTTAAAAAATGTTTGGAATTGATTTAATTTATTCATACTATAATAACATTTTCCCCTAGTTCTAATGATTTGTATATACTTGCTTATAGAAATAAACTAAATTGAAAAAGTAAGTAATGTAAAATACTCAAAAGTTAGGAAGCATTTAAAAAAGAGAATATTAGATTTACAGGCGATTTTTTAGCTAAATATTTTTCATAGAAATCGAAATTCTTTGGACAAATGAGTATTTTGTTTTAGTGATTATTTAAATCCATTGAAAAGAAATGAATTTTTCAATGAATTTTAGTTCAAAGATTTTTTTAAAGCCCTTTTTTCAAAACTACTGTGCAGCATGCTGTGAAATATGTATTACTTATGTAACGTTCTAAATTAAAAAAAATATTTTGGTTATTTTTATAAAATAATTAGAATATAAAATAGGAAATGCAATTAAAAAAGGAAATAAAACAAAAATGAATTTTTCTTTTTGCCCAAGCTCAAGACATCAAAGGCAAATTTATTTATATACAAAGATAGCACAAATATTCATTAACAGAAAATTACAGGATATTTTCTTTACCCTGTGTCGTCACTGTCACTTTTTATTACGGGGGGTTGTTCCTACTGTTTGTGTTTAATCGGTAAATGGATATAAATATATAAAAATAATGAAAATGTAAATTAAAAAAGATTGCCTGTCGTGATTGGCTGTCTAATAAGATCACATTACACAGTATAGATATACATCTGTAAGATAGATTTTGGAGTAGTTAAAATATTTTCATTCGTAACAATTCATTTGTTTTCTTGAATTATCGCAATTTTTTTAATTATACGAAATAATAAGATGTATCTGTATTGATTTGAGATATACCATAACACATAAATTCTTTATTATCATTTTCGGTCTTCGATTAAGTCTGTGTTTTATTTTAATTTAATTATATGTTTATTTTTATATCTTTTAGTCAAATAAGTCCTGATCGACGGTCTTGAGGTTATAAATAAATGAAAACAATGATTTTACAATGAAAAGTTTATAATGGTATAAATTTTTTTTTTTTTTTTTTTTATTCATCGTCAGTATTTGTTGTTTCTTCATCATCGGTAAATTCTGTCACCACCCTTTTCAGTTGACACTTTCTTTCTCCCTCTAATTTATATTTCTGTCGAAATATCATATTTTTCATATATCTGCATAGTTCTCTTGGTAGTTTCTGTGACAATAGAATCACGCTCTTCCTTGCAAAATAGAGCCAATTTGAACACATTGATAAATTGAAAATATTCTTTGTTGTAAGCTTATTTTAGTACCCTTATCTCCGGCAATCAAGGTATCCAGAAATAAGGAAACAAAAAGAAAGGATAAGGCACAATACAAACTAACAGTCTACCTGCATCACTTTTTGTTTCAGATATTTCTTCAGACCCATCTTGTAAGACTACTAAAGCATCTATATATTTAAAACGAAAGAGGCATTCTGTCAAATATTCCACAAAATATCGTCTCTTTACGCATGCGCCAACGTTTTTTTAAATAGTCTTTGTCTTTCTGAGGGTTTCCCCTCAGGAAGGGGGAATCTATATATTTAAAACGAAAGACGCATTCTGTCAAATGTTCACACGAATATCGTCTCTTTACGCATGCGTCAACATTTTTTTGAAGGATTCTCCCCTCGAAACTGGAAACTTGATTGATTAGCCTGTTTAGCCTAGGGGTGTTGAAAAGGTTTGATTTAAAAACCTTCTAATATATTTTTGCACTGAGGTTGAAAGCTAAAGCTTTTTTTTTTCTTTAAAGAACTCATGTTTTCACTACTAAATATGCATCTTTTTTTGCAAAATTTTAAGAGAGCTTGGTATCATGGTTTATCTGGGTTTTAGAATCAGACTGATAAAAGTAAAATTAATGAAAAATTTTAAAGGCCGCGTAATTAAAAAAAATAGAAAATACTAAATGTTGATATATATATATATATATATATATATATATATATTAATTTTTGAGACTGTAGTAACTAAATTAAATCATTCAATTAATATTTTTAGTTAAATTCTTCCTAAAATAATTCAAGTTTTATAGGATGTAAATTACAAGCTTAAAATTATTTCACTTCATTAGTTGAGTAGGCTGGACTAACAAAACAATCTATCGTTTTACATCTATAGAAATCGCTTACACAATATAACAGTTCATAAAATTTTCAATATTTAATTAATTTAAAAGCAGCTAATTAAAAATAAAAGTATATTTCTAAAGGAGCTTTCAATTGATTTACCGTCAAATTTTGACGGGTACCATCTAGTATATTTTATTCTCAGTGCAAACGCCGTACAGCTTCATTCTTTGAACACCATCTTGTGTCGCAGAATCTGGCACCTGTTCTTTAAAAGTGTCTCATCTGTATTTAGGTTTGGAGAAGCGTGAGTAAATTTCCTTTTCAATTCCATCCAAAGGCACAAACTTTGTTTCAACAATAGCTGCATTTACACGAACATCCTGTATGTACACCAACATGGTTTCAGGATTTACATATAAATATGTTTGTGGGTAATACTTATTAAATGTCCAACTATAGCTGCACTATTATCATACTTTTGTGCATAGCACTTCTCCAGTTTTAAACAAAGTGCTTTGAACGTTTCAAAATTTTGTCTTGTTATTTTATTAGATGTTTTACCGTTTAACTTAATGAAATCGATAAAAGACTCTTCAGCTGTAATTTCCTTACCTCCAAATAGCACATACCGATTTACTTGACACATGTTATTGGTATGCGAAATATAGGATGTACTTTCAAACATAACAAGGCACATAGTTTGTACCACTTTTTAAAACTATGTATGCAATTTTCTGCAAATATTTTTTGAATAAAATGCAATAGTATATTTGTCCCCTAAAACTTGTGCGCTACTGATTTCAAGTAAACCTTTTGATGTTATCAAGTTATTCATTCGGAAAATTTAGCGTTTGGAAAAAAAAATATCACTTTGAAAAACAAATTAGTTAACAAAATCTGTTTTATCTTAGCAATGCTAGAAAATTTATTGAAAATTTCAGAACATGCCAGCATAATTATATTATCAGAAATTGAATTGAACGCATTTGCGCATTTAATGAAATGACAAAAATCACTTCCCGTGTTTACTTCACCTCTATGGATTGATGTGGAAATTTTGGATAAGAGTATTTAGTTAAAATTAATTGAAATTCTGTATGGTTTCATATTGAATATGAAATACATAAATTTCTGGGTTACAGTTTTCTACAATTATTTATCAATGAACCAATTTCCCAAAGTTTTATGCGCATTCAGGTGTATTTCAGCAATGATCAACTGTTCACATTAGTACCGAAAAATATCTCCAACTTTACTAAATATTAAAAATAGTAGGGAAAGTTCGATATTAAAAATTCAGAATGTGTAATTAATTTTAAATAGGGGTATAACTGAAGAAATTCCTACAAATTTTAAACGTTTAGTTAATGTACAAATATATCAATGTGTTCTTCAAAAAATAGGTATATAATTTCATTTGAAAATGATAAAATGGAAAACACAACTTTTGTGTTTACACGAGTGTCTTACACGAGTTTTGCTTAAAATTTTGTGTTTCAGTTGCACTACTTTACAAGTGTAGTATTAATATAAAAGTCTGTTTTTTTGCATTATGACCTGCCGCTATATGTATATTATTTAATATTAACCTTAGAATAAACAAATTCGACTGTCTGCATTGATTTGTCTGTATTAATATTTAGCTTTGATATATTTTAGACAGTAATTATAATTTAAAAATGACAATATTATTCAAAATTTCATACACAAAAAACAAGCTTTATTTCGTGAAATATTAATGGAAATTTACTGTATTTGTTCCCGAAAATTTAAATAAAAGTATTAAATATTTTATTATAGGATTAAAAACCCATCAATATATTTACTTAAAACTACAATACGTTAATATTCACTTCAGATAATTAGCTTTCTTCCTGTTAACTAACAGTATAATATAAACATTAAAATGATATTTTGAAATAATCTTTTGATTCAGGTAAGAAAACTTTTCATTACTTTCAGCAACATATTTATTTATGAACTTCCCTAAAGAACACATTTGCGTTTTCAATATCTAAATACTTATTTCTTAATTTAAAATAATACACCATTATGAAAATTGCATTGCTATTGGACTTTTAAATAGACGCTCTCAGCGTATAACTTCATTAACAGATCTATTTTCAACTATATAATACTGTAATTACATTTTCGGTAAAATGAGATTTCTTCACAGTAACTAACAGGATTCTCATTTATTAACATAAGATTTCGAAATCAGCCTTTGATTAATGAGAAAAGGGTACAATTACATTCAGCAACTTATTTATACCACATCCCAAAAGGGAGCATTTGCATTTTCAATAGTTTAGTGTTTACTTCTTTAATTAAAATAATGCACCACTATGAAATTAGAACTTTAAATACAAAGGGGAAAACCTGTGTGTGACTAACTCTTAATTATACAGTATTAAAAATGTACAAGCATAAACATTTTCTTTACAATCACCTTTAGTATAACTGATTGTTTTGAAAAAAAAAATTAATTGCACAATCGTGAGAAAAGAAAATATTCGCAAAAATGTTTATGGAAATTTATGCCGAATATTGCATTCACTTAAAATATTTCAAATGAAATATTGATAATTGTCAAATACTAACTTTACTTTGGAATTATTTACAAAGAAATGTCACTATTACAGAAATATTGGCTTTATATTGTAAATACTTGCAGCGTTCTGACAACAATACTGAAATATTAAAAATATCAGCATCAAAATTGTAAACATTTCAATGCCAGTATTTGGGCACGATTGGCAAATTCTCAACACGGCAATGTCAGTAGGGAGGTAATTTCATGTTAGTTTTGCAAATATCAGTCAATATATACAGCGAATGCTAACAATTCAGCCCAATGTTTTTATGTTATTAAGCTTCTCTCTAAAAACATTTTTTATTTATGATTTTAAAATGCATAATGAATTAATTCACAAAGTATCAAATTAGAAATATCCGAATTTAAACAGAAGAATTAGATGAAATTTCACAAACGTGAATAAAATATGAAAGGTATTATGATACATATTCAGACAATGAAAATAAACAACTCGATAACATTTAAAATTACGGTATTTTGGGATTATTAAATTGACTTTCTAATATCTGATAACGCAGAAAAAGTTTCAAAAATAAAATAACAAATTCAAGATGCATCCCTTCGTTAAAATCTAAAACATCTAGAAGTGGATAATTATTAATGTGGTAACAAGAACCAAATATGCATATTAAACTTAGGAAAGAGTGTACAAATATTTTTTTCGTAAAAATTGTTAAAGAAATCCAATGGTTTAAAACCATAGTTATCTAAAGATGGAAGCGATTTTTTAATCCATTTATCTCGTATATTTCATATCTAGAGGAACAAGCATTGAAATGTAAGTGGACGAGCATACTAAAAACAGAAGAATAAAAAACTAATATTTTATACTACTATATTACTTGCTCAACCACCCGGCTTAGGCCGTGTTAACAATGGGGGCCGGTAAAATAAATAGAAATCCAATAATCCGAGAATACGGAGGTTGCAATAACGCAGTTCTGTGCATTTGCGTCCATAAATCGTTAAACATACAATCAGAATTAAATGCAAAAGTAAAAAAATCATGTGTCAATCATAGATTATGTAACACTTTCCAACGATTCCAAAATAATTTTACAAATCATACCGTTTAATAAGCTAAAAGATAACATCTAAGTAAACAATTTGGAAAACGCATAACATATTTAAAAACATTATTTCAGGTATTTCCAACATATACAATATTCGGAAAAAATATCCGAATACTTTTATTCAGCCCTGTATAGGATCTATAGATTTGTATATATACTACATAGGATGCTCAATTTTAGTTCAGTTAGGAAACGCGTAGCAGAGTTTAAAATTCTCCGTCTGGAGTTTCTGTCAATAAACGGAAATGTGTTCGCGAACTTTTGTGCTTCCCTGTATCGGATTTACAGAATTTATACACACCACGTAGTAGACAAAAAGCGAGTTAAAATTAAAATCGCGTTCAGTAACTTAAAACGCACTTCCAGGAATTATTGTTAACAGACAGTAGAGAATTCTTTTGTGTGTCCCTGTAAATGAACGATGACTGCTATATACACACTATTCTGTAGTAAGCCTCTTGTAATTAACCTTAGTGATATATATAAATTTCAATGAGTTTAAAATAGTGAAACATTATTTAAATAAACCGCAGACGATTTTTCTCCATAGACGTAATGTGACGGAATTATTTTGACTGTCCCTGTAAAGTAACTATAAGTGCTATGCACGCCCTATTCCATATTAAGCTTCTTATTTTGCACCTTAGTGATATATATAAATTTCAATGCGTTTAAAATAGTGTAACATCATTAAAATAAACCGCAAATGATTTTTCCCCATAGACCTCAATGTAACGGAATTATTTTAAGTGTCCCTGTAAAAAAACTATAAGTGCTACACACTTCCGTTGAAATAAGGAACATGCTATATATAACGACAATAACATATAAAAATTGCAGAGCAATCCGAGCATATTTACGGGAGTTAGAGCACGGCCAGACGGCCAGACGGCCATGTGGCAGACAAACCGAAGTCATAAACACTTTTCAACTAGATTGGAAAGTGTTAAAAATAGTTAAAACGATAAACTCTTTTATAAGCATTTAATGTTTATCGTATAAATCATGCCTAATTTTATGGCTGCAATTCATGTTGTCGGAAAAACATTCCCATAAAATACGTTATTTTTATGTATATATGTATATATTTTTATGTATATGTTTTTTTATTATATATATATATATATATAGATGTGGCAAGAGTGCAAGAAGATTATTTAAACTGTCTATTGTAGATTTTTAAATTATTTTTTAACGTAGAATCGTAATTTATTTATATTGAACAATTAATGGAGAAAAAAGTTCTTTTTAGCACTTTCCAACCTAGTTGAAAAGTGCTTATGACTTCGGTTTGTCTGGCCGTATGGCCGGATGGCCGTCTGGCCGTCTGGCCGTCTGTCCGTGCTCTAACTCCCGTAAATATGCTCGGATTGCTCTGCAATTTTTATATGTTATTGTCGTTATCTATGGCACGTTCCCTATTTCAACTGAAGTGTGTAGCACTTATAGTTTTCTTACAGGGACACTCAAAAGAATTCCGTTACATTGCGGTCTATGGGGAAAAATCATTTGCGGTTCATTTTAAAAATGTTTCACTATTGTAAACGCATTGAAATTTATATAGATCACTAAGATGCATTAAAAGAAGCTTAATATGGAATAGTAGGTGTATAGCACTTAGAGTTACTTTACAGGGACAGTCAAAGTAATTCCGTTACATTACGTCTATGGAGAAAAATCGTCTGCAGCTTATTTAAATAATGTTCCACTATTTTAAACGCATTGAAGTTTATATATATTACTAAGGTGCATTACAAGAGGCTTACTACAGAATAGTGTGTGTATAGTAGTCATCGTTCATTTACAGGGACACACAAAAGAATTCTCTACTGTCTGTTAACAATAATCCCTGGAAGTGCGTTTTAAGTTACTAAACGCGATTTTAATCTTAACTAGCTTTTTGTCTATTACGTGGTGTGTATAAATTCTGTAGATCCTGTACAGGGCAGCACAAAAGTTCGCGAACACATTTCCGTTTATTGACAGAAACTCCAGAAGGAGAATTTAAACGGTGCTACGCGTTTCCTAATTAAACTAAAATTTAGCATCCTATGTATATATACAAATCTATAGATCATATACAGGGCTACAAAAAAGTATTCGGATATTTTTCCGAATATTGTATATATTGAAAATTCCAGAAATTACGTTTTTAAATATGTTATGCGTTTTCCAAATTGTTTACTTAGATGTCATCTTTCAGCTTATTAAACGGTAATGATTTGTAAAATTATTTTAGAAGCGTTGGAAAGTGCTACATAATCTATGCTTGACGCATGATTTTTCGTTCTTGTTTTAATTATTGCACTCTCGTTTTTTTCTACTTTTTACAGTTTAAAAGAACAATAATTTAGTTATAAGTGTTTCAAAGTCAATGAAATCTTCTAAAGCTTTCTAAATACTTGTATTAATAATCACAGTTCTAATGTCAATAACTGTAATTTACAATATCCTTCATTTGAAATTTTGCCTTTTAAATTGCATTTAAGAATATATCAATTGAAATTTTGGCACATGTCTAGAGAGAAAGTGAGCGTTCGAGAATTGAAATATATATGATCTTTAGACATAGAACTTTGTACCTCTACGGTTTAAACACTGCTTTGAATGGCTATGCCATTAAAGGTATTGGAAATGTTTTTGATTATTTGAATTTCTGCATTGATCCTAGAGTTATTCAGAGAAATAGTAGAGGTTCACATGTTTTTTCCAAGAAATAAAATTTTCTTGTCCCTAGTAGTTGGTTACAGAACTGTGAAAAATATTCTTAGCTACTTATAATGTTAATGCAGTTAAAAAAAATATTTTTACCATTAAACTCCGCACGTAGTACAAAATACGAAAGGTGTGTACTGGTTATAAATTTTCAAATTTGCCTTCTAAAGACCTTTTCTATGATTTTATCAGTTTTAAATAGAGATTTATTATAGATCCAGATAGAGACACTACCATTTTTGGCTATGAATTTTCAGCAAAAGCATTTTGATAATTTTAATATTCAGCAAATTTTTAAACAATATATTTTTTATTTACCTATGAAAGATATTGATATAGCTTTTGCGTATAAATACACAATCCGATTGAGTAAAAAAATTGTTCAATTATAGATCACTAGCTTTTGCTAATAGCCCAGTAAATTTAGACCAAAATGGGGGTTGATAGCTAAGAAATTCATAATGAGCTAAAATTTTCAGGATTAGCTCCTGGATATGTATAGAATGGATCCTGAAAAGTCTCAATAAATTCGATGTCGGCTTCCATCCAAAATGGCGGATCAACTGTGGTCGCTAAATAATTGCGCCTTGTTCGATGTTTTTCTGCATATTTACGTCAAAAGTGAATATTTTTCGCTTCTAAGGAAACCGCAATGCAGTCAGCAAGTATGCTAATTTGAATATGAGCTTAGGTTTATAAAATAAAGAAATTATAAATGTACGGTAATACGATTTATTTAAACAGAAATTATTTAAAAAAATAAAAATTGTTTTTTCCTTTGGAGTTTTCACCTACATTTTTACACACAGGCATTTTTTCAACAAAAAATGCAGATAAGAATAAGAATAAAAGGTAGTGAATGAAAGAATTTCCTACGCATGCTCTCCATACAGACATGGGAGGGGGTTGGAGAGGAATGTGAGTTTGCTGACGCCGGCTCTGCTCACAGTTTATTGTTTCGGCCAAAGGCTTGATTGTGCGTGGTCATTTTCGCTTCTGTTTTTGCTCCGTTTAGCTTTTTATGTCCGAATATAGTTCAAATGGATTGTGATCCGTTGTGTGTGATTTGTGGTAAAGCACTGAATGTTGGTAAAACAGTTACAGTGACAAGGGGCCTTCAAACCCTTTTCAATACTAGTAAAAGAGAACAGGATGGATTACACGAATATTTTTCGGATGTCAACAGTTTAACTGTACATTCAGAGTGCAGAAAATATTACACCATGCCATCTTTGATCGCTAAGGAAATTTCACAACGAGACCATGCTACAGTTTGTGAGAGACCTACAAAGAGAACTAAAGACACTTGTTTCAATTTTAAAACCCACTGTTTGTTTTGCGGTGAAGAGGCTTCAGTTAAAGTAGAAACAAAA
The DNA here is from genome assembly GCA_963931845.1 of Maratus michaelseni. Classification (NCBI taxonomy): domain Eukaryota; kingdom Metazoa; phylum Arthropoda; class Arachnida; order Araneae; family Salticidae; genus Maratus; species Maratus michaelseni. Next base: position 326,490,499 of record OZ007588.1, read on the forward strand.
AAAGCAAAGAAGTACAGAAAATTTGTTCATCAGATAGAGACTTTGGTGTCTTTAAAGAGTTCAAAAAAGAAAGCTGAAGAGCGTAAAGACGATAAAGGTGAAACAGTTTTGAGAAGAATTAGCAATGTTATTGACTTAGTTGCAGCTGAAGGCAGGAATCATGAAAACTGTTATGCATTTTTTTTGACAAATCCTGTTACTGATAAAACTGTTGGAAGGCCAGTAAGCATAAGGATGAGGTCTGCTTTTGATAAACTTTGTGAATTCATAGATGAGGAAGATGAATGCCAATATTCAGGCTAAGAGCTGTTCTCGAAACTTAAAGAATTAAGTGCTGAGGGAGAGGAAATTTATAGCAGCCAACAAATGAAAGATCTTCTTAAAAAAAGTATGGTGAACGTGTTAACGTTGTCAACGGACGTGAGGGTTTTGGGAAGGATGTAGTCTTCACATTCAAGAATGGGTCAAAAACACTCTTCTATGACGCATGGTATGAAAAGAGGGAACAGAACGAGTTTGAGGAAAGAAATAGGATTATTATGATGGCAGCCAAAATTATTAGAGAGGACATCCAGACTCAGGTGTATGACAACCAAACATATCCTCATCCTGAGAACATGTTGGATGATTTATGCTTTTCTGTTCCAGAGACTCTAAAATTATTAATTGATAATATAACTAAATCTAAAACAATGAGTCACAAAGTACAGAGAAAAGGAATCATGGTCTGTGATTCAATTATTTCAATGACAAGGCCAAAAACTTTTGTATCTCCTCTCCTCCTTGCATGTGGAGTCTACTGCCTGCGTCATTTTGCCTCCCGACAACTTATAGACATTCTGCACAGTTTGGGAATGTCTGCTAGTTATAACGATGTTCGGCGATTTGAGTTTTCTTGCATGAATGCTATCCCTCCACAGACCGTGTCTCATTTCACACAATGGGCATTTGATAATGCCGATTTCAATATCAGGACCTTAGATAGGCATAATACTTTCCATTGTATGGGCGGTATTAGAATAAGTACACCACCAGAACAGTTAGTTTCTGATACCAGATTCTCAAGACTGAAAAATCCTTCAGCAGAACCTATAGCTGCACTAGGAAAAACGGACATTCTAACCTGCTCCCCAAAAAGCAGTAATGGTCTTTCTCATGTGGTAGTGAAACCGATTCTAATCAACCAACAGAATCTCACAAATCTAGAAATGACCAAGTTCTCCAATAGGTTGTGGTTGTGCTTACACTGTAAAAAAAATTGCAGTAAAATTACGGGCAGAGACCGGCAGCAGTGATTCCAGTCATACCCCGTAAAAAATAAATCCATGCCCATCATTTTGTGCAGCCCATAATTTTACGGGGCAAAGTAATACAGAATTATAACGCACTTTAAAACACAATAACACTTTGCTTACTGTTCCGTAGCACGTAGCACGTTAGATAATCATCACAGAATCGCTGTTTTGGCAGGTTAAAATTTTCAAACACGAGTAAAATGAAGGGTTACACCCTAGCGGAGGACGATGTATGGGGTCGTACCATATTTTTGCTAACATATGGGCTAGAACTGTAAGAATATGTGGATTACCCTTAATTTGTTAAGTATATAAGGGATAAGGCCGCTTATTCAGTGGATCAGACCGTTTTTAATCAAATAAGTCTGTTGCCCGTGAAAATTTAACGCCAACTGCTCATAAATTTACAGTTTCTTCTGATAGTGTACATCTTGTTAAAAATACACCAGAGCCTATGTGGAATGGGTTTATGAATGCTATCTACAAGAATATTAGCACCACGCAATACGACACTAGTAGTATTGTTCCTGTTCCGTTTTTCAGCCACCTTGCCTCTGACATATATACAAAATTAAAACAAAATTTTAAAAATAATCCTCACAAATAGGATTACAAACATACAGATGACTTGTTAATAGTTTCTTAAGTACGAGGCAAAACAGGCAATGAAATTCTATTAATTTGACGACAAATAAATGAATGTATAACTCATTCGTAGCTTTTATTTTGATAAAAACTAGGCACAGGGCTCGACTAATTAACTGAGGCCTGGGCAGGCATCTCTTTGCGGGACCCCTACACCTTAAGGTTCTTTTACAAGACCATTAAAAAACCTCAATAGAGTTTTTTTTCTTTAGCAATTTTATTGTTTTTCTTTTAATTTTTGAGGCTTTTCTGGCACGGGGGCTCGGGGAACATGCCCCGTGTGCCCCTGCTTTAGTCAGGCCCTATGTATACATTAAAACAGGATGTAAGTAGAGGTCACGGAATTTTTCAGAAGTAAAAAAAAAATATTGATATATGACTTAGAAATGGAAAAAAAAACATTGGACGATGCAAAAAGGTCTTAGCGGCCATCTTTGATCGGCCATTTTGGATAGAAGCACACATGAGAACTTCTGATACTTTTAAGGTTTCTTTTTACTTGTCATAAAGAACTAATTCTGAAATTTTCAGCTCATTATGAATTACTTAGCTATCAAACCCTAAATTTACTGGGTTATAATGATGTTCAAGATTCCAGAAAATGTAACACTTGCTATGTTGATTTTGTTGATGTTTTCCATGGGCATGTTATTACTTGAGATGAAAAATTTTATAAGTAACAAAAATTTACATTTTTAGTGGGATTTGATACTAAAAGTAGTATGAATAGAAGGTTAAATAAGCAGAATGCAGTCAGTGATTTTAAAAGAGATTTGAAAAAAGTGTATTCTGATTTAAATTATAAATATATCAGCCCCTTTGGAGCTGTCTTTGAATGGGAATGGTGTATCTTCAATGAATTCAATGCTTTTGTCAATAGTGAGCTTAACAGTGAAAATTATAATTATTAGAAACTAAAAAAAGAAGATTTGGTATACATCTAGCAATTATTGTACCAGTTGATAAGGAGGCATCGAATTATGTAGTTATTGGAACATTAGTAAAATTGCAGACGAATTGAACAATAGTACGTATTATGAGAAAAATAAATTGAGCCAAAAAGCTATTCTCAATAAATTTAATGCTTATATTAAAAATTTTTAAAAATGTATTTCTTTTAGTTTTGCAATTAACAATTATCATAGTTTTCCAACTCCTAAATTTCATAAACACCCAATTAAATTCAGATTTCTATGTTGCAATTCTAGAAGTATTGATAAAAATTTTAATGTTAAGCTTCAGGATATTTTAAAACGCATTTATGGGATTTTGAACTATAAATTTAAGACAGTAGTTATTTTTGGGGCATCGATAATAGTTATGAGGTTCTGAATAAATTTAAAAGTACGCCCACTAATTTACATACATATGATTTTGAAAAAATTTAATATTCCAATCGATTTATTATATGATTTAATATATGACTTTAAGAAATGTTTTCGATTTACTTTATATTGAAGAGGAATTAAATAGTAAAATAATTTTTTTTCTTGAGCTTATGCAATTTTTGTTTAAGAATATTTTTTATTAAATTTAATGACTATTTATTATCAAGTTTGTGGCATTTGGGTACGCATTTTTCTAGTAGTGCAACAAATCTTTTTCTTTTTTATCATCAATTAATTTATGTTTCGAAATCCAATAATAGCTTTAAAGTTTATAGATATATTGATGACATACTTATTTTTGATAATTATTTGCAGCTTGTAATTAAAAATATTTTTCATAATTGTTTAAAATTAAATGAGGCATTTAACAATAGATTACATATCAAATTTCAGGATTTAGATTTACATATAGATAATAATTATTTACATATTAATCTCTTTTGATAAATGCGATTTTTAAAATTTTACTACTCAGTGCATGCCACGTTGATTTCTAATTTAAGTAAAAAAGTTTTCATGAACATTATTGTACGCCAATCTAATAGATATTAGACAATCTCTAACAATAGGTTTTTTTAAAATTTGCAGCAAATTTATTTTATAATAATTTTTATCCGTTTGATTTCATTTTACTTACCCATCATACGTAGTATATGTTAAGTATGGTAATCGTTTTGAAAATCGAAATTTTTATATGACGGATTTACACGTTTCAAATACTGGAAATTCCGAAAAACATATTTTTAGAAAAAAAAAAAAAATGCCGTCCGTCTGTCTGTGTGTGTGTCTGTAAACGCTCTATCTTCCGGACAAATTGAGATAGAGACTTCAAATTTGGTATGTACTTAGTGTGTAATAATGGTAAGAAGCTTATTGCATTTCAGTAACCTCGATTATCCGGAACTATTTTTTTAGGACTCTCGAAATGTCCGTTCTGATAAAAGCTATATAAATTTTTTCGAAATTGTTTATTTTAAGGAGTGAATATAAAAGACAATAAACAAACATAAATTTTGCATTAAGAATGAAGTCGATCGGATAATTAGTTGCCGAGATATTTGTAATCCTTTTTCCACACTCTTCGATTTTTCATGACCGACCCTGTATTTCAATCAAATTTCAATTCAAAGATATGTTTTAATTGTAAATGAGACGCTTAATCCGACACAGTAAACCGTTAGTTAATACGATTATCAATTTTGGATGTATAAGAATGTTTCTTTTACGCAATTCTGTAATAGAGAATTTAAAGTTTATGACATCATCAAGCCACGATTTTATTTGAATTGCAATGCATTTTACAAATAGTTTACACATGTTTTATTTTGATATTTTATATTTGATTTGATTTGATTTGATTGCCTAAGAGGGACTGCTCAGACAAGGAAACCTAGTCTGTAGAGCATAGTATCCCTCCCAGTTCCTTTATTAAGGTCTAAAAAAAGTTACAGTGTTCAGCCGCAGCTGATGCCGCCGGAAAACGCGACAATGAGCGGCAAAACATAAACATAAGAAAGAAATATAATACAGGTGACCCTGACAGGAGTGCTCCAATACGAGCAAGTGACAGGAACTGATTAAGACTTTTACAGGAGTGGTCCATCACTGCCGGAAAACAGATTTTCCCACGCGACACTGGGCAGTGAGGGGCATCAGTAGGTGGTGGAAACTACAGAAGCCAAAGAATTGAAGAATTGTGAACCGACAGACGGGCTCCCTAAGTTAAATTTGAGAGGTAAGTTAAGTGGTCAAAAATGCTTTTTAGTTTCCTCTTTAGAAGTGGGCGAGTTAGGATATTAGCGAGCCAATTTTTTGGAGTGTTTTGAGTGCACCTGAGATGCCATTGGCTTGTCAGTGTGCAGTGGAAATATGGGTGAGACGCTGTACCCTGTTCACCGCACTCGCATTGGTCTGAAGATGCACATTTGAATCTGTGTAGGTACTAGCGGAAGGGTCCATGACCAGTATAAAAAGCTGTAGTGTGACGGGTGAGGTAAAATAGTGTGTAGGAGACTTTGGGGATAAGCGTATGAGTATGTCGGCCTTTAGTTGAGGTGGTCCAATGTACTTGCCAGTCTTTTAAAATATTTTTTTTAATGTACGTTTGATGTAGCTATGTGGGAGTGGAATGTGGTGATCAATGTTGGTTTTTATGGGGCTTCTTTTGCTAGAGTGTCAGCCAACTCGTTGCCAAATATGCCCTTGTGTGCGGACACATGACCAATTCGTGCGCGGCTTATGATAGTTAATAGCCTTTTCTTTATATCAAGAACTAGTGGGTGTTTGGTCCTGTGAGAATTAACTGCTTGCAGACTAGACAGACTGTCGCTATATATCCAGTACAGGGTCGTATCTGTTTGTGCGTGGATCCATTCGAGTGCTTGGAGGATGGCATATAGCTCAGCTTGATATACCGTGTTGTTGTCGTCCAATCTGCAGGCCCACTGGTGGATGATCGACACACCTTCCGTGACACAGTAAGCTGATGCCACGCCGGTTGTTGTTCGAGATCCATCAGTAAAAATTGTTGGCAATGTGGATGGTGTGTACGTGTTACGATCTGTATTTACTTGGAGGTGTGATGTTTCTTCTGCTGGATGTAATTGCCAACCATGGACTATTCGTTTGATGCTTTTGGATGGAAAATGCTGTTCTACTGTTTGACTGTGTGAAAGATGTAGGATTCTGCTATTTTTGTATTCATATTCTAATGTTAAGGCGATGGGTAGTATACCTGTAATTACATTTAGTGCATCGGTTGAGATGGTTTTATAACCACACGACAGTTGTAGTAGGAATGGTCTTTGAATTGATGTTAATTTTTGTTTGTTTGTTTTTGTTAGTTTACCTCCCCAAATTCCAGCCCCATAAAGAATAATCTTTTCTATAATTGTATTGTACCATATTTTTAGCATGTTATTATTGATCCCCCAAGATTTCCCCCTAAGTCTTGATGCGTTGTGGTGGTGTTTGACTAATTTGAGTTTAAGTTGGTTGAGGTGTGCTGTCCATGTTTGATATTTATCTATAGTGACGCCTAAGATTTTCATATGTGCTACGTGGTGCAAGCTAGTTCCACTAATCCGCATTGTTGGTTCACGCTCCAGCTTGCGTGGCTTGGCGAATGTAAGGACCTCTGATTTTCCAGGTGATAGGTGTAAGTGGTGTGTATTTAGTAGTTGGCAGAATGCTGCGAGTGCTCGAGCCGCCGAAGTTTCTAGGTCCAGACGCTTGCGTCCCGAGAGAACCAGGCTGAAGTCATCAGCAAAAGCATATGCGATTATGCCCTGACGTTCCAGCTCTAAAAGAAAAATGTTTGCGATTAGTAGCCAGAGTAGAGGTCCAAGACAAGAGCCTTGGTGTCTTCCCTTCTCCAGCTTATGCGGAATGTATCCTGCACAAAATTAATGAGGACACTTCTTTCAGATAGATAAGACTTGACGACCCCAGCCAGGTTCCTAGGACAACCCAGCGCCCGTAATTGTATAAGTATGTCCCTCCATTCTATGTTGTCGAAGGCTTGCTGTATGTCCAGCGAGACCAGGGAAGTGTAGTCACCATTAGCCATGCTGTCGGCGCAGGAAGTCAAGATGTCTAGCAGTGCTTTTTCACATGATCTGCCCGCTCTGAACCCGAACTGTTTAGGATGGAGTAAATCTTTTGTTTCTAGAAAGTGAGTCAGCCGAAAGACTATAAGTTTTCTTATAGTTTGCCGAGGGTAGGAAGAAGGCAGATCGGACGGTATGATTTGGGTTCAGAGGGGAACTTCCCTTGCTTCAGGAAGTACACCACTTCCCCTTGTCTCAAAACCTCTGGAAAAACATTGTGCTGGAGACAGAGGTTCGCCCAGCGTGTAAGAATATTTGGAATTATGTGGAATGTGGCCTTGAGTAATCTAAAATCTATTTAATCTGGACCTGGAGCCTTCTTGTCATTAAATGTATGCAAGGCTGTTCTTAATTCTGCTTTAGTGAAGAGCTTGTCAGGTGGTGAATCGAATGTTATGTCCTCATTGTTGTTATCAGGGTATGCTGTGGGTCTAAATATTTGTGATGTTAAATGTTGTAGGTTGTGTTGTCTTGATGCGACACTTGGGGGCTGCTCGATCAAGATTTCATAAGGAGTGAAGAGTTTTCCCGTGTATATCTTCTGTGCGGTCCCAAACGGGTTTGTGGTGTTGTTAGAGAACTGTCTCCATGCTTTAGTTTTAGCATTCAATACGGAGCGCTTGTACAGTGCGGAGAGCTTTGAGTATTTTGCACTGAGGGATTTGTATGTTTCAGACTCGTGTTCATGGTCTATGAGTCTCTTGAGTTTTTTTCTCAATGCTGTTAAGTGGTTTCGTTTTGTTTTAAGTACTGTGTTCCAATATAAGAATGTGGGTGTTCTCCTAACTGTTTTATATCTGTAGGCTGACTTTGCCGCTTGCTGAATTATTTCTATCAAGGTGGATGTAAATGTGTTGATTTGGTTGGCTTCTGTTATGTTTTTTAACTGCTCTCCGAGGAGCTGTTTGTTGTTTTTAATATGTTGTGTGAATTTGCGGATGTTTCCCCTGGTTGTGTTGAACCTTCTTCGGATTGTGTAAAGTGGCGAGATCTCGAAGGAGAAGTGGATGTACTTGTGGTCTGATGCATTGTACAGGTTGGAGACTTGCAAATTTTTAAGTTTGTGTAGTGTTTGTGTGTTGGCTAGTGTTAGGTCAGGCCAGCCTTGAGCCAGTAATTCGCCTTTTGAATTATATTTTTATAAGGTGGTTCTGTGTTTTCAATGTTTGCTATTGTCATATTGTTAGTGATTAAAAATTCGGTAAGTGTTTCCCCGCGGCGATTTTCATCGGGGTAACCCCACAACGTGGAGTTGGCGTTGAAATCACCCCCACAAATGAGAAACTTTCTTTGTGTGATGATGTGTTCCCATTCTTCGAGTGTTTCATCGAAGTCAGATTTTGGTGCTGCGTATGTCTAGCCAATTATTAGAGAGCCTTCCTTGGCCGTAATGGTCACGAAGGCACAGTGTGTTCCTGTATAAAGATGTGTGTATATGAGATTTTTGTTTTGTATGACTACATGTGCCGAGTATTTTTTGAATGGAAAAATGGACCACGATGTGGGAAAGCCGGTTAGCTCTCCGCTTTTGTTACAGTGTGTATCCTGCAGCAATGCGATGTCTATGTTGTTGTCTATCATGTGATTTTTGACTGATTCATTGGCTGATTTGCAGTGGTTGAGATTTATTTGTAAGATCTTAATGTGACCAAATGGTGGGAGTGGCGTTGTTGAAGTAATTTCTTTGTGTTGTGTACTTAATTGAAATTGATATTAATTAAATGAGATTTTTAGAAAAACTATATAGATTGAGTGTCCTTTTAATGTAAGTTAAAGTACTTTATTACCTTAGGGATCCCGTCTCTCTGGATAGGTGGGGATACTCGCTGCTATATGAGGGCCACTGGTGGTAAGGATCAACTGGATAATACATGTCCATTGGGTGATTCTGAGACCTGTTCATCGTTGAAGGTTCATAAAAACCTGGAGGAGGGGGTGGTTGGCTTTGTGGTAAATCCCATATGTTTGGTGAATGTTCGTTGTATTTGTTAATTGTTGTAGGATGCAGAAGTGGTGGTGACTCATAGTTATCTTGAGGTTGACCACGTGACTTGTCGTCACGGGGTGAGAAGAGGACGTCCAATCGGTTCCTCTCCTCATTGTAGGTGTTGCGGTAGACTGGGCATCTTGAGTCAGAGGCCTTGTGCTCAGTGTTGTAGGTGGTGTTATGTACTTCGTTGTGACGGAGGCAATTGATGCAACTTAGGTCATCCTCGCAGTTTTGGATGTTGTGGTTAGCCCCGCAGCTCACGCAGAATGGTCTCCTGCTGACGCATCGATTTTCAGTGTGTCCAAGTTCCTGGTAGCGGTGGCAACGCTTCACCGAGGTAAATGGTCTTGATATTTTATATTATGCATATCCATGATGGGTAAGTATTACGGTGGCCCCCAACGACTAGTTTCGTTATTCACATAATTTTATTAAATTTCTCGAATGCCAAAGTTAGTAGGGCCAAACACTGTAATGGACGTTCGTGGAAAGTCTTGATATTTATGGAGAAACACAGCTAAAATCTTGGAAAGAAGGCGTTCTTTTGGATGTTCATCATTGACTTTAAACCACCAGACAGAATGGAATATGTGAGGTTCAAACAGACGGACCGACAATTCAAATAATATCTTTGAGGCCGGCTTTTTAACATCTTAAGCCTATTTTGTTCCAGCCGAGGATGGAGTCATGGAGAGTCGAGCTTGCTGATATGAAGTATTATTTTGGAAATACTTGTCAGGTCAAGGTGGGGGCATAGCGGCTTGCATTTTCATTTTATTACAAAGTATTATAATTTAGTTAAATTCTGCTCCAATTTTGATTTATTTAAAATTGAAATTTTTATGATTTTCATTTCAATAGATCTTATATTCCATTCATGATTTGTTTTACTATACATATTTATTATACTTGGATTAAAAGGTTGTGTTTTCATTAAATTTTCATTAAATTTGATTAATTTATATAAAATTATGTTTAATTTATTAGTTGTTTAATATTCTATAGAGTATGCATGCTGTCATTGCCTTGCGAAACCTGATAGGCTTCAAATATTTTTTATATTTATGCTCCTCCCATCTTCAGTTCGTTTTTTTTGAATTGTGGTTTATTGTTCATGTTTTTGTATTTATAATGTTTTTGTAAAATCTTGTTATTGCACCTGCAATTTGTCAAATTTCATAAACTATCATCTAGTTTTGAAATATATACATTTGTAATACCTTTGAATCAAGCAGGGCGGTCGCTCTGCCTAGCCAAGCTTAAAAAAAACGTCACGCAGACAACGCCAAGAACTGGACTAAAAACCGCTGCTGCTTACTTACAGAAAGAAACTTCGCAATGTTAAATCAACAAAACATGCCAGATTAAAATAGCAGATATCGAATAAACCAAGCGTCGCAGAAAAAAAACGAAAACTAGAAGAATCTAATGAAGAATTTCTTCAATTTAAGACCAAACTCTTCTTCATAAGTGATTTATAAACAGAGGTATAGATTTTTTTTAAAAACGTCGAGTTACTTAAAATGGTCACTTTTTTCTTCGTCAAACTTTTTTTTTTCAAACAACCTACAGAGCTTAATATTGGGCAGAATAATAAAAGGATTGCATGTTTGGACAAGTAATTACGTAATCTATGTGCTTTTATAAAATCCAGTATAAAAAAATCATTTTCTATCCTTAATTAGCAAAAAACTGTTAATTAACTTGGTGATTAAAAAATTATGCCAAAACAGGGATAAAACCCTCCAACGACCATGTAACATCTGCATTATATTACCACAAATCAGTTACAGGTTTTAACCACATCAAATTTCATCTGCAAGTCAGCCATTTTCTTCTGAAGATATTTTTTTTAAAACTTCATAATTATAAGAACACACATTTTATCAGACAATTAAATATGGCGGCAAACTGTGGCAGATGACTGTTTCCAACATGAATAAGTATGAGAAATTGCGTGTCGAGAATATCGATCTGGGTGTCTCAGTCGCAGAGCGTCACCACGGTAAGCATAAGGTCCCAGGTTCGAGTCCTGGCCCATGTCAATTTTTCGCTCATGTTTGTTTAGTGTATTTAATTGTCTGATAAAATGCGTGTTCATATAATATTGTAAAATAAAGTAATCATACGTAGTGTTTATGCTTTAAAAATATTTTAAATATATAATTTACGTTTTTAGAAAAATCTTTAAAAATAAATTAGTTTTTGAAGGAAGATGTACCTTCTAAAATGTATACATTAACACTTATCGGCATTTAAAATTTCTTTCCAGACGTGAGCGAAATTTTTGAAACGAATTAAATCTGATTCATTTATTTCTAAAAAAAAAAATAAATAAAAAAAATAAAAATACAGTAAAGAACAGGCATTTTGTTCGCAGGAATACCTTTCACGTCATTTCCCTATAAATTAATGAAATCCCGTTCTTAAACTTTTTGTTTTAGAAGTGAAGTTTCCATTTAAATTTATTGTAACAGTACAATGTTTAATTGAATAAAATAATGTAATGTAAATCTAAGAAATTGCTAAGAAATTCCAAACATGCACAGGGCAACGCAAAAAAAAAAAAAAAAAAAAAATAATAATAAATAAAATAAATAAATAAATAAATAAACAATAAATAAATAAATAGATAAATAAATAAATAAATAGATAAATAAATAAATAAATAGATAAATAAATAAATAAATAAATAAAAATCAACTTTCAGAAATTCTAAAAATTGTTCATATATCTTAATTACAAGCCAAAGAAGGGTTTATTTCTAATTTATTCTATATATAATAGTAATTTCAGCAAATATATTAAATTCCAATGCGATCTGTTTTAAACTATAAGATAGTTTATAACGAATGATAAAAAATTTATAAAAAAGAATGGCGCGTCACATTTCGGGGCAGGAATGGGGAGGGGCGTGAACAAAATTAGGAACTATAATAAGGCTATCTGTTTGAAACTTTACGATATTTTATAACACATAACATATTTTTTAAAAATAAAGCCGCATCAAAAATTATAGGGAGGGGTGGAGCGCGTTTTGCCTACACAAGGGGGTGGACACTTTTCTAAATTTTAACGATATCTGTCGTGTCACATATCGTTACAAAGGGCTGTCCCCTCCCGACACTACTCATGTGATATATTGTTCGAAAGGCCTGTGAACGCTTATTCATATTATGAATCTTCAGGGTCCATCCTCGCACTTTCACCCCCCCCCCCAAAAGGGGGCACTTTTAAAAATTTTGCCGACTCCTCTCATGTGATATATCGTTGGAAAAGTCTGTGAACGATTAATCATATTATACATCTCCGGTGTTCATCCCCCCACTTTGTCCCCCAAACGCGATTAGCTGTCACTACGAGGGGTCGCTTTCCTATCTCTGTTCTATGGGTCGGATCACGACGAGGTATGGCTCATTTGACTCGACATCGATAGACCTTTCCGATTTTAGTTTGTTTTTTCACCACCAGGAGGCACTTTCCTATCTCTGGTTCTACGGACTGGATCACGATGGGGTATAGCTCATTCGACTCGACATCTATAGCCTTAATGATTTCAGTGCCCGAGATTCATATAGAACAGATTGCGCTACTTGGTGGTGGAAGATGGAACTTGAGCGTGCGCAGCACGACTGCTATACGGTGCCGAAGGCAGCGGGGACCCGTGTCGGAGGTTCGTTTGGTTAGAGGTTTATACTATTCGATGTGCAAATTAAGGGATTATCCGGTGCCGAAGATAGCGGGGAACCATTTCGGAGGTTCGTTCGTGTCGAGGTTTATCATATTCAAGGTTTTACAAGATTCGAGGCCCCGATGTAAATTTGGGGCCCGCTAGCGGGCGAAGCCAGCTAGTGCTAATAATAAAAGAGCGTGCAATCACATTTGATTTCAAATGCAGCGCTGACACGCTATGTACGTATTCCATTTTTATTCATTTCATGGATAAGTCAGTGATATTTTTTAACGAAGGATAACAAGTATTATAACAAGCCACATTTAGTATGTTGTTTTTAAGAGTGTAATTAGTTTAACTGAAAAATCTACTGGCATTTCTAGTTAACCCTTTAAACAATGACTGAAAGTAAAATGTAATTTTAAATTATTTCTCATGTTTAGATTATTTAAATTATGTTTAATCTTTAAAAAAAAAAAAAGAAATGATATCTACAAAAACAACTTTTCAAAAGTAAAAAAAGCCAAGCGTAAAAAAAAAAAAAAAAAAAAAAAAAAAAAAAAAAGTTGTGGCTAAAAAATTGGTGTGATATCGAATTTCCAAGCAATTATATTACTTAACTTTTTTCCATTAGATAAGTTATCATATATATAAGTCGAGTGCCTACCAGAGACGGATCTAGACTAAATTTTAGCCGGGGCAAGATTGTAAATTTGCGCCCCCCCCCCTTTGCTCCCAAGAATATCAGAATAAAATCTGCGTAAACAATTGCTTAAGGAAGTAATATTAATACTCAATACTCAAAATCTGTATTTTTACTATGTATTTTTCCTATATAAAAAGTACAATATTACACAATACAAAAATTACAGAAAATATACCGGTTTTAACATCTACAATACCCTCTATTAAAGATTTACTTTGCGTGTTTTCTTTGATGCAAAATTTTTTATTATGTCGGCATAAAGTAATTTGTAAGCTATCTCATTTTCTAAATTTATTATACATAAACTGGATAATCGTTGTTCTTTTGTTAAATTTCTTGGATATCTTTTAATCAATTTTAATTTACTGAAACTTCTTTCATTAGAAGCGACGGATACAGGTAGTGTTAGTAATATTTTTAGACATGTAGTTAGATTTGGATAAGCATCCTGAAGTCCATATAAATTTATAATTCTTAGCAGTTCAATAGCCTAACTTGACTTCATCTTTTGGTCGAACTCCAGTGCATGATACTTCCAGAAGAAGTTCCTCTTTATCTATATCGTTTTTATACCTATTTGGCAACTGCTCAGTTTGCGCTTGTTATGATTCTTTTAGGAAATGCTTTCCACATGAAGAAAACTAAACATACCATTGAGATTTTGATTATCAGTTAGGATTCTGTCCACTACTTCAACGATCTTTAGTTTGAATTTCTCACGATCATTACTTTAATCTTAACAAAGCTCATCAAAAAACCTCTTCTTTTTCTGTCTTCCTCGTTTCCCTAAATTTTGCCTCAACACCAATATCAATAGCAATACCATTCACATCCTGTGTTGCATTACTTGCCCTTTCTGAATCTACCATATTAACCCGTTCGGGACCATGGGTCCATATATGCACCCTCAAAAAGAGAATACAGAATTTGTTTTAGGCCCCAGTAAAAAATAAAAGTAATATTTGCTTTCTCTAATTAGAGCATTGTTGTGATAGTTTAAGTAAAGGTAGCTTTTTTAAAAAAAGTGGTGCCAACCGAATAAAATTTGTGTAAAAGCCGCCGGTCCCGAAGGGGTTAATGAGACCATCTAAGTGTTTTACAGACCTATCAATCGTCATGTCTTCCCTTTGAGAAAGTTTGTTCACTATATCGAGTTGAGTCAGCACTTTATGCCAGAAGCATGTCATCACTATGAATTCAAATTTGGTAATATTAAAGAGCAGTGAAGAAGCTTCTGTTTTTGTTTCAGGAGTTGCTAATGGGTCAGTTTGTAATTCCTTTAGAACATTTATGATCTTTCCAATATGTTTATAAATTGTTATTACAGATTCACGTTTTGATGACCACTGAGTAGTACTTTGTAATTTTAGTGAAAGAGGCACATGTTTTCTTAGAATGTCCCATCTACTAGTTGAGACACTAAAATATTTGTAAAGACAATTTAAGATACCAAAAAAAGTCTCGGCTTCTGGTAAAATTTTGGCAGCATTTACACCAACAAGGTTGAGGGTATGAGCAGAACAAGGAACAAAAAATGCTAAATCATTTGCTTGCAATATTTGGGTTTGGACTCCTTTATATTTTCCGGACATATTGGAGCCATTGTCGTAGGATTGGCCCCTTACAGTTATTAAAAGCTAGATCATCGTTTTCTAATTTCTGTAAAATGAGTTCTGTAAGGGCTTCTCCAGTTTTCTGGCTGACATTGAAGAAGTCAATAAAACCTACAATTGACCTACATTATAAATAAAGAAGCAAGCATTTTTTTTTTAAACGGGAAAATTTTTTTCAAATAAATATAACTTTTTAAAAATTATAGTAGAACTGTTATAAACTTTATTCTTTATTGTACGTAAAAAGAAACAGGAGATTTGAAGCGAAAATACAAGCATTGCAAGAAATGTAAACAATCATGACGATCTTGATTAAAAGTAACTTTTAAATTTATTGCTATGTTAACCTATGCCGTTTAAATTTAATTAATGTACTTTTTTGCTTCAAAATTAGTACAAGTGGCGTGACTGTGAAGCACAACTTTAGTTAACATGTTTCATTAGATAAACATTTCTAATGAAAGATTTAATTAATTTTTAAAAAGTATAGGTGCGATATTTCGGAAATTAAAATTTAAAAGGCTTATTAACAACTGATATACATAAATAAAAACATAAAACTGATTCCCATGGATAGAAAACCTTTTCAACTACATAAATAAAATGTCTTCAAAGGACCAGAACGCGTTGAATTCTCAACAGAGTAAGTTTCGTTTTCATTTTTTAGACGAAAATGTCTGTTAATTACAAGAATATCTAAATTTAGAAGAATTTAACCCTAGAATGCTACCCATTCGTCTCCTGGACGAAGCTCATAACAAATAATTTTTCAGAAATTCTTCGGTACCAGTATTTTATTACAGAAAATAATCTCTACTTGGAAAAAAAGGACTTTTTTCCCTTTTAAGCAGAGATTTTCTGTAATAAAATACTGGAGCCGAAGAATTTCTGAAGAATTATTTGTTATGATCTTCGTCCAGGAGACGAAAGGGTAGCATTCTAGGGTTAATAAAAAAGCGATTTATAATTATTTTCTTACATATCAACTCAGTTATTGCATAGAAAATGAGATTTTTAGAACATAAATAATACATATAAATTGTTATATGGTGTAGCAGGTATAAAAAACCAATTAACTTGGTTGCTTACCTTCATGAATATCGCTTGGCTTAAGCCATGAGGACATACTAGATGGTAGCTGTGAAGCCTACTCTTTTCTTTTTTTAGCCTTCTTTCTGTAATAATCTCACGAATGTCTTTTAGACATAACCGAAATAAAATACTGCATACGCTGTGAAGCAACATACAGGGTGGCCATAATTAAACTGCAAGTGTTCAAGGGGTGCTGGAGAGAAAACTACCGGGTATATTCCAGTGAAATTTGGTATCTACACGTTTCAGAACATGCGCAAGTCAAATATGCAAAAAAAAATAACCATTTTCACCCGATAGATGGCGCTGTACCGTATTTAAACGTTCACCGGTGGCATATACAACCTCCAAAATCGATAGACAGAGCATAATGACATTCTAAGAGGCATATAAACAATATAAAATAACATTTACAGTCTATCAAAATTCCATACAATTCTCTTCAGTAATTAAATTTTTACAGTAACATGTAATAAAAATTAGCGCAAATAAGATCACAAATTAAACAATCCATAAAGACGCTTTGGAAAACAAGCCATTATTTATTCAATGAAATTATTACATGATGTTCTCAATGTGTGAACCACCAGATGCAACCACATGCTGAAAACGTAAAACAGCATGGTCCACCGTCGCATTTAAAATCTGTGGTGTAACACACCTAACGTGTCTCGTTATGCTAGATTTCAATTCAGCAACAGAAGCATGTCATTCTCTTAAAACCATATCTTTCAGATGTCCCCACAAATAAAAATCGCAAGGGTTAAGGTCCGGTGAACGTGGGGCCAAGCGTTGTCGAAACCTTTGCTTATGACTTGGTCCGCATCAAAGGTATCATGCAGCAATTTTTTAACATTTTTAGCGATGTGAGGGGGTTCTCCGTCCTGAATAAATACCGTGGTTTCTAAACAATGTCTCTCTTGCAATGCTGGAATCAATTGTTGTCTCAACATCGCACCGTAGCTAGTCCCTGTAACACTAGAGCGTTTGGGACCACTTGGAGTTGGGGTCTCAAAGAAATATGGGCCCACAAGAAAATCACAAGTCATTCCACACCATACAGTTACATAATCGGAATGGAGGGGTTCTTCACGTTTAGCGTATTGTTTGTTCGTTCCCCATATCCTGCAGTTATGCGCATTTGCACTACCTGATAGTGTAAAATGCTCCTCGTCTGTCCACAATATTCTCTGTATCCAAGTGTCATCTTCACTGATTTTCGACAGGACAAGGTTTGCAAAATCAAATCTTAGGGTGTCATCATGAGGTTTCAATTCTTGAAGAATTTTAATTTTATACGGATAACGCCGAAGAATGTGGCGCAACACTTTATGCACAGTTGACCAGGGTAGAGATAATGTCAGAGCCACACTTCTTGCACTCACATGTTGCAGCATACTGGCTCCTGAACTGCTACTCGTAGTCGCAATGGCGTCATCAATTTGTTGCACTTTTTCCGGGTTTACGGGCCGTCGCCCTCTTGTGCCTGGAATAACGCCCAATTTTCCTGATTCTTCAAATTTCAAAATCATATTTTTCAATTTATTGACACTCATTGGACCTCTTCTTAATCGTTTCATACGCCGGTATTCTTTCAGAGTAGCTGAATAATTGGTACCATTCTGATAGAATATCTTCTCTAACAATGCACGTTCCTGCTTATTCAGAGTCATGACTGGCCTTTACTTAATGTATTGATGTTTTTATGGTGTTTTATGTTTCGATGGGCTTAAAATTTGCATATATGCCGTCGATGAGCATTGAAAGACGGTATAGCGCCATCTATCGGGTAAAAATGGCGATTTTTGCATATTTGACTTGCGCATGTTCTGAAACGTGTAGATACCAAATTTCACTGGAATATTCCCGGTAGTTTTCTCTCCAGCACCCCTTGAACACTTGCAGTTTAATTATGGCCACCTTGTAGAACGGTGCCATGAAAGAGATTAAGTAAAATCTTTAAATTTTAAATAAATACAAATTTCTTAAAAATACTGGTGGCAATGTGATATTTTATATAATGTAATACAAATTAATTTATTTTTTATTTCTGATCCTTATGCAACGAAAGTAAACCGCCGTTGAACAAAATAAAATTGAATATTTTTTCATGTGAATTTTTAATTTTCCTTTATTTTTAATCTTTTATGATTCCTCATTTTTGCACCCTTCCAAGTCTTGCACCCGGGGCAGCTGCCCCGGCTAACCCCCCCTTAGATCCGTCACTGGTGCCTACGTATATGTTAATAGAAATCGTTTTCTCCTGTACTAAATACATCCTAACGAGTTTCTAAAAATTCAATTTTTTTCAAAATATGAAGATGGGCTTGGCGGCCATCTTTCCATATTTATAAGCACCCAAATTTCTAAAGTAAAAGCGTAATATGTTTGCAATGTAATATGTTTATAACAATTTCGAACTTCAGATTTTAACTAAGGACAGATAAATTACAAAAGACTGATATTTTGAGAAATTGATTTTTACAAGTTTGAAATTATTAATCACTCTAAAAAATAAATCATAAGATGAATCTTTAAGATAAGTCATCATTATCTTAAGACACAATTTTCAGATCATACAAGTCTACAAATGAAACGCTTAAAATATTTGCTTAAATAACAATTTTGAACTTCGGATTTTAACTTCAGATTTGGGTGCTTAGCATTTTGTGAATAATATACAAAGATGTCCGCCAAGCCCATCATGCATAATTTGAAAAAAATTGAATTTTCAGAAACTCGTTAGGATGTATTTAGTACAAGAGAAAACGATTTCTATTAACATATACGTAGGCACTCGACTTATATATATGATAACTTATTTAATGGAAAAAAGTTAAATAAGTAATATAATAGCTTGGAAATTTAACATCACACCATTTTTTAGCCACAACTTTTTTTTTTTTTTTTACTTTTGAAAAGTTGTTTTTGTAGATTCAAAATACAATAAACAACTTCTAGCAACAAAACAGACCAAGTCTATCTCTCTCTATATATGCAATACAATGTTAATAGTTTTGTTTTTATAAAACTATATGAGGAAACTAACAGCTGGGATTTTTTTGTAAATTAATCTTGCTACTTTTTTATTTTAATCCTCTTTTCACTAATGGTAGATTTGTATATTTTTCAATTTTTTTCTTTATTTAATTCCTATAAGCTTAGACAGTATTTACTATCAGAAATTTTGCTATTTTTTTCTTTATGTTTTTCAAAAGTATATAGATGAAAAAAAAACTATCTAAATAAAACCGATATGCTATGTTTTAACAAAAGGAATTTTTTTTATCTTAAAAGTATTTGTCTTTTTCGTGTAAAATTGTACGAAGATTTATAGTTACTTATAAATTCTTAGATTTTCTTTTTATGACGAGAGATATGAGGCGATGTGTCGTCTTAAAAATTTTTTATATAATTTTTAATACTTCTTAATTTCGAAGATATTTGCACATTTTGATACAAAAAATACTTGAAAATGAATGCTTTTTTTTATTGGATATAAGTTTAAATAAAAAATAAATATTATTATAAAATACTGCTGGATGTATATTTATACTGATTATTTACAGTAACCTGCCTCTAAATTAAAAATGTTTTATTTTTTTAAATTTTATTTTTCAACGAAAAATTATATTTTAAAGTTGTAAAAAAATCCTTTCAAATGTCATAGCGCTTTCTTAATGTCACACAATATTCAAACAAATACAAATGTATGTAAAATATTATATCTAAACAGGGAGATTAAAATTTGATACTGAAATACTAAAGGATGGTACAGCGCAGAACAACAAAATATGTTTGTATACAAAACTAGGGTAGCAATCTATTTTTTCAGTCAGAAATAAAAAGAGGTGTGTTACTCCAATCTGAACCTGGATTTTTGTTTATTAATGTAATAATAACGATCCTGTTGTAATGAAATTTTTAACAAACCTATCTTTCTTTTCGTGAAATTTAATAATTATGAACACGAGAAATGGTATTTTTGAAGGTACTAAACATTATATGTGTTTCACGGCATAAAAAACTGTGATTTCCAGCACTTTTTGTGATGCCATTCTGTTTCACACAAAGCAAGATAAGTCTGTTGAAAATAGCGGAAAATATATTCATTATTGTATAAGACATAAGCGAAAATCGGGGTCATAATTGCAGTGATACATCTTTTATTTGTTATTTTGCATATAAACTATCTTCATACCTGTTAAAGGAATAAGAAAAAATCCCATTTCAAATTAGAGTAAGACACGTTTTAGTTGTTATTTTATATCACTAAATTATCTTCACTATTGTTAAAGCCAAAAATTAGGGTTCGAATTCGAGTGAGACACCTTTCACTTTTGACTGAATAAATGGACTATTACGATGGTTTCTTAAACAAAAATGGATTATTTTAGTGTGTTCTACCATCCTTTAAACTTTTAATTGTCATTTCTTAATCGCATTAAAGAAACTTTCTATAAACATAATTTCCTTATACTATATTTTATTACTTTAAATGTATTCTATCTTTTACAGACATTTTGATCTGCAAAACTAGATGCAACTCAGAAAGTAAAAGTAACAAAAAATTAAAGTAATAAATTTCACTCTCAATTTAAAAGAGAAAAAACTTCATGAAGAGGACTTAAAATAATTCACAAAAACAATATTAATGACAAAAGCAGCTATATAGTCTGTCTCAAAAGTTTAAGCACTCTGCAAATCTGGTTTCAAATAATTGAAGAAGAAAATATATTGTGCTAATTTACAATAAATACTCGACATTTAATCAAAATAAAATAAAATGTCATTTTAGGTGGTTAAAATAAAAAAAATATATATTCATTTTTATTTAATTTTTCTTTTTTCTTGAAGAAACGCTGTCTCAAAAGTTTAAGCACTCTATGCAATTTTTTTTAGAAACACGGGATTGGCCGTGTGTAATGACGTTGTATGGCATCATATTGCACTTTTATAAAAGTATAAAAGGTGGAGAAATTATTTCCTCTCGTTTTAAAAATGCCGAAGGGTAAAGAATTCACAAAATGTGATATTTTGAAAGTTTTTAAATTGAAATCGCAAAATATAACTGTTTCTGAAATTGCAAAAGTTTTAAAACGATCAAAGCGAGGGAAATATCAAGTACTCTAAAGAAATGATAAGTTTAAGCGGAAACCAAGATGTGGACGACCACGTATGACGACTGTTCAGACCGATCGGAGAATACGGAGATTGGTATCTAGACAAAATATGTTCATACGGTAAATTAAATTAATCCCAGTGTACAGGTGTCCAAAGACACTGTACATAGACGTATTAAACAGTGTGATTACATCATACTAAAGAAAATGGCTCGCAAACCGTCTCTCAAATTACATCACAAACAGGCAAGAATAAACTGGGGTAAAAAGCACATGTCCTACGGGTACAAATGGCTTACTGTTTTATTCAGCGATGAGAAAAAGTGGAACTTAGATGGCCCTGATGGTTGGAACGCGTATTGACATGATTTACGAAAGGAATCAAGGGCATTTTTCAGCAGGCAGCAAGGCGGTAAATCTGTTATGGTTTGGGGGGCATTTGGATTCAATGGCCAGACCTCTATGGCTTTTCTAAAAGGAAGACAAGATTAAAAAAAGTATCAATAGACGCTAAACCAACATTTGCTTTCATTCGGTGACATTTTTGGGGGGTCCTGAATGGACTTTTCAACAAAAGAATGCTTCAATCCACGTATCACATTCTACAAAACTTTGGCTTTCTCAGTAAAATGTTAAAGTTCTTGACTGGCCAGCTTTAAGTCCAGACTTAAACCCGATTGAGAATGTCTGGGGTATTTTAACCCCCCAGGTTTACGGCAATGGAAAGCAGTATGACTCCATTGAAGAACTCCAAGAGGCTTTTGAGAAAGCATGGTACTCTTTGCCACCAGAAACCCTACAAAAACTAATAATTTCGATGGACGCACGTTTATTTGAACTAATCCGAAATGACGGAAAAATAAGTTCTGTAAAAAATATAAATCTGGTTGTTTTTGACACTGTGCATAAACTTTTGAGACAGTTTTTTTTAAACATTTTTTTAATTATCTTTTTTACAATTATGTAATTTATTTTTTTCTACTTTTGATATCATTTATTTAAATAATGTTGCGAAATCTGCAAATAAAAAAAAATGTTATTCATTCTAACTTTTTATAATTCTTTGAAAATCGACATTTTATGCTTGTGCTTAAACTTTTGAGACAGACCTTAGTATACATTTATTATATACATAAATGAAAATTGTTTATTTCATTTATCTTATTATTTTAACGATTGTTTAATCACTAAAATGCATGTTTAGTAAAATACATAAAATATGTCTTTATTTTTCGTTCCAAGCTAGTAAATAAGATTTAGAATTTCAATCCTTCACCAAATAATACATTTAATTACGATAAAAGCTTGACTTAAATAGAAAACTGTAAGAGTAAATTCATTTTATTACTGTAAATTGATATTCTCTAAACTTAAAATGTCATTCAAAAACTGAACACTCTTCACTAAAGACATTAATTAAAATATATACAGAGCTTTAAATAAATTCATTTCAATGTTGTGGCTTAGAAAAGACTTAATCTTGACAGAGTGGGGGAAAACATGAGGAGCTTATGTTTCCCAGATTTGTCCTGAACTCAATAAAGGGATTAAAATGCTGAAATTATTTTGAGCTCGTCTGTAGAATATTTGTTTCCAACTGTAAATATTTGAATTTTTTCCATCTGCCCTCAAAGAAGGAAAAAAAGAAAATTGAAACAAAGTCTTACTCCTCAACCACATAGAGGTTAAGATGACAAATAGATAGAAATATTTACTGTCGATAACAATATTTATCAAAGTACTTATAAAATGTTTTTCAACACCTTTTACAACATCGCATACACATCAATATTATATTTACACCGTCAGAAATTTAAAACTGATAAGCAAATATCATATCGTCAGGGTTTGTGTCTAGTGTGATCTACATCCAAAAGAGATCAATCAGCACGAGCACAAGATTTGCACTTGAAGCATTGTAACCAGAAGTGATACTTGTCCTGTTTCCTGACAATGCAGTCTTTACTACCATATTATTTTCATTCTCGTCATATTGCTCCACAACCGTTATATTTGTTTGAACTAGGCTTATCAGTACTCCGCTCATTGCAAGCAACCTACATTTTGTATATTTTTTAAAGATTTGAGTTTTATTTTTAGAATAATTTAGTTTTTTTTAATTTTTCTTTTTAAATTTAGTACCGCTGACCAGGCCCCTACCTGCCAGGCTTTTGCCTAGCTAAACGAGTTGAAACTTGGCAACGGGGCGAAGATGTGTTTGTTAAATCTATAGGCCGACGTGACTTCAGTGCGTCTTGTTGCTTTAATTGCTTTTTCTTAGTTGGCCGGTTGCTAATTAATTTTTTATTCCGATATTACGATAGAATAATTTAGTTAGATATTGACATAAATTACCAGAAAAAAATGAGTAATTATTTGCATTTGTGAACTCCGAAAATTACATTAAGCACTTAAAAACCGGCCTTTGGCCCACAACTACTCACATGTTACTCCGAAACGAATTGTTAATAGTGAGTTACATGAACCTCCACTAAGGATCTCTATTGAACCAGGTCAGGTATCTCTACGTATGACTGGACGGGAGAACTGGTTTCATCAACTTAGCCACTTCGCCAATCGTCATCTTCTTTGTCTTTCCAACAATCCAATTAAAGTTCAATGCAATCATTTTTATGAGTTTTACATTTAATAATAATCTTGATTTGTGATACTAAATGCAATTTAGAAGAAAAAAGTAATTAATATAAATGCCATTAATGATATTCTGTCTATAAAAGAAAAGAAATATTGAGAGAGAAATTAAAAAAGATCACGAAAGTAATTTTAATTACAAAACTGCTTTTTATATTTTTATAAGAATGACTTTTTTGGCATTATTTATATTACTGAAACAATTGTTTAATCGTTAAAATGCGCGTTCAGCATGATACATAATATTAAAATACTTCTTTATCATTCATTCCGAGCTTGTAAAATTTAGAATACTTAACCCTGATCACAAATTATATAAAATTACGATAAGATCTAGGCTGAAAAAGAAAGAAGAAAAGTTTAAATTCCCTTTATTTAAGTACATGGTTATTCTTTACATATGAAATACTGTTGAAATACTGGGAATTCTAGAAAGCTACAAATTGAAAGCTATGCAAGATTTTAGATAAATGTACTTAATAGTTGAAGCGTAGTCTCTAAACTTAATCTAATCAATTATCATTCAAGTTATTTTAATAACTTCACTTTAAAAAAATCTTGATTTGTAATGCTAGATATAATTTAGAAAGTAAAGGTAATTGGATAATATGTAATAATTGTTTTTTTTTATTATATATATAATTTATATATTATTATGTTTATTTTAGTTTATATATGACATACTCGTATATCTTAATAACGAGGAAAAAGAATAATCAGGAATATAACATTAATTAAAAGTATGCTATTTTATACTCTTCTGTGAACATAAGTAAAGAGATTTTCTTATAGAGCAAATTACATACATATTTGTTTATTATTAGATTGGATGTTCAAAATGATACATAATATTAAGATCCTTCTTTAATATTCGTTCCGAACTTATAAGAATTAGAATACTATAAATACTGAGTATATTATATATTTAATTACCGCAATTTTCAGTGTGAAAATGAAAATTTGACAAGATTAAATTGACATTATTTATATAATTGGACACTCAGAGGCTGAGTTTTCATTAGTAATATAATTAACTATTTCTTCGTCAAATTACTAAACAAGAAATTGCTCCACCTCAGTAATTATCTTCCTTAATCTCTGAAGATATATTAGAAAAATTATGTAATAATAATATAAAATTTAGATAAGATTTTTTAATAAAACTAATTTATTAAATTGGTAGTTATAGCTATTTTTGTGAAATATTTACAACAACATTTAGATTAATGAACAAAAAACACTGTTATGGAAATCTCGAAATTCTTATAAAAACAGTGCAAATAAATGTATTGTGATGCTATCTATAAATAGAAAGCTTTTTATAGTGGGAAATGTTTCATATAATATTTATTAATAAGAAAAAAAGCTATACCCATGTAAATGGCAGAGAAAATAACCCCTTAAATATATATAGATAGTCAAATGTATTTCTGTGCTTTCTAAATGTGATTGAGAAAAGATTTTTGTGTGATAAGTATAGTCTACTTTTATAAATAGACGGATTAAATAAAGTTTCTTTAATAGTACTTAAAAGCACCACCGAAGTATAATGGGTTAAAGTTTATTCTAGTAGTTAGAAGGAATCTTACAATTTACAGAGATCGTGATTTGCGATACTACGTGTATTTCAGAAAGTAAAAATTTATTTAAATAAAATAAATTTTTTCTATCTCTAAAATAAAATAAATATTGAAAATCAAGGTTTAATAAAATTATGAAAACTAAAATAAATAAAAGACTCCTGGGTTACATTTTACATATACATAAATAAAGATTTTTTTTGCATTGAAAATATTAGTGAATTAAATTTATGCATGCTTAATAAGATATATAATAATAAAATGTGTCTTTAATATAAAAAATATATATAAAATTAGGATCTACTTTAAATCACAAAGCTCAAAAGCTTTAATTGACTTTATTTAGTCAAATCGATGTACTTTACATTTGAAATATTTTTCAAATGCTAAGAATTCCTGAAAGACAATTAATAATAGTTATGGAGATGTATAGAAAATAAATGTTTAAATATTTCAAAATGGATGACATGTTCCGTCTCCAAAGATAATCTAAGTAAAGTTAATTTTAATAGTTTTACTGAAACTTATACATTATAAAAATCCTCATTTGCAATGTTACATGTAATTCAGAAAGTAAAGGATAATTTAAAAAAAAATCAGTTATTTTTTTCAGTCTCTAAAAAAATAAACATTGATAATGAGAAATTAAGAGAAAATGAGATTAATTAAAATATTGCGATTTTATACATTTATTTTTGCTTAACTAAATAGTTTTTAATTAGTTAGATAAAATGAAATGTTTGTTTAATAAGTAAAATGCATGTTCAGTAAGATGCATGAAATGAAAATTCCTCAATAAACTTCATTCAAAGCTAGAAAGAATTAGTATTATAAACTCTGAATATATCATGTATTAATTTGAAATAGTCTACGTTTTGAAAAAATAATAAAAGTGGCTTTATTGAAGTAAATTAATATTCATTGCACTTGTTGAGAAATTTGAGAATTCGACAAAGGCACTTTAAAATATGCAGAGAATGAGATCAATTTATTTCAATATTGCAGATTTAAATGGCTCAGTTTCTAAAGGTAAATTCTTTCTAGTAACTTGAATTACACTTTATAGAAATTGCGATTTTCAGTATTAGATGGAATTCAGAATGTAAAGGTAATTCAATTGATTTTTTCTCTGTCCAAACAAAAAGGAACAACAATAAGTATAAAGAATAGGGATAACAAAATATGATAAGAATAATAAAATCCCGAAAATTATATTAATAAGAAAACCCTGCTATCTTAACCTTTCTGTAAACATATGATTTTTTTTTTTTTTTTTTAAGCATAATACGAAAATATTTGTTATATTATTAAAATGCATGCTCATAGTAAGAAACATAGTCTAAAATATTTCTTAGTTATTCCTTCAGAGAATGCATGAATTAGAATAGTAAACCATGAACATATCATGTATTTAATTACGATAAACCCCAGTTAGGAAAAAGAATGGCAAGTTTAAATTGATTTTATTTAGACAAATAAGTAGGCATTGTATCTGAAATATCATTAAATTGATGAGATTTCTCCAAAGACATTAAATCAAAGATGGGTAAACCTCAAGATGAATTTATTTAAATGTCGCACACTGAAGAGGCTCAGTTTATAAACGTAATCTAACTAAAATTCGATTTAGTAGGTGGAATGAATCTTACACTTTGAAGATCCTTTTGATTGGAAATACTAGATGTGATTCAGAAGCTAAAGGTAGTTAAAATAAATGTGTGTAATTTTATAGTGTCGCTAAAAGAAAATAAATATTGTTGATGAGGGATAAAAACATGCTAAAATAATATGAATAAAAAACCACCCTGCTATATTTATATATACGTAAATGAAGACTTTTCTGTATTAATCATTTTACTGAAGCACATGTTTTATTATTAAAACTAGAGTATCTAACCTAGGCTTCTTGGGTAGCAGAATACAGGTGCAAGCCATTTTTTTAATTGGAAACTCTAATAGATTTTAAAATTTTTATTTTTTTTTTTTCATTTGCCCACTAACAACACAAAAAATCATTTTTATGCGAAAAATAACAACAATGTATTTAAATAAAGTTTAAAAAACTATTAAAAGCGATACTGTCGTATTAGCTGCACGCCAGGAGTTACTAAAACCGAAGTAATCGTCAAAGGTCGCTACTTAAATCAGCATTTTTTATTCTGACAATTTCAGTAGTTTATACGCACATTGCAATTATATGTGTGTTCCATTTATGGTTTACTTGTATTATTTTATTGACTGTACGCGATAGAGGTAGATTTTTTAAAAATCTATGCTTGAAACGTATTTTAAAACTATTAAAAAATCAGTAAACTGAAATACAGTTTTAAAACAAATTGTATTTGAAATACAAAAATTTTTGCTAGTCGACAGTGTAAAAATTAAAATTGCGCGATGTTCAGAAGTTTAAAAAAAATCGCAGTAACAGGAAAATTTATTAGTTACCTGTTGTCACCGTTCACGATGAAGTCTCACTTACATGTTTTTTGCTTTATAATATCGATGCATGTACAGTAAGATACATAAAACTGAAATAATTCCTTAATATTTTTTCAGAGCTTGTCCTAATTAGCACACTAACAATCCTGTTTATATTGTTATGAATTTTGTACATTTGTAAATATTCCAATTTTTTTTATTGTGAAATTGCAGCATTATTTAATGTATTTCCTGTCGAAAATTATGTAACTCAATGCAAAAGACCTCGGGTGCTTTGCAAGAAAAGCAACCTTACAGCATCGTCTTTACAATGTAGGACTATGAGAAAATCGCCAAGGAATGGGTTTATCGCCAAGTTGGCGATGGTTTTGACGACTCATTTTTGTCGCCAAATTAGTGATATATCGCCAAATTTTGCAGTGACATTTGGGGTGACTCCCCTGTCCTTGTATTGAGAAAAATGGAGAACGTCTGACGTTACTTAAATGGTTGTTGGACCACAAAGTTTGAACATCCCATGCTTGAGTTCCCAAAGGCTTGCAAAAAAGTGGTGTATGAATATTTATTTATGTATTTAAGACATATCTGGAACAGTTTTGTAAAATCTGAGGAAATGCTTTCATAAGAATTCCCTAAACTTCTGTTTCAATGTTTATTTTTTTTTATTATTCGGTTTCTTTTTCAGTATAGATGTCTTGGCAACCTAGATAAAACATACAACAATGAAAAACGTACCATTCGAAAAGTTTTTGAAAAAGTTTCTGAGATAGTACACCCACATTTCGTTAAAACACGTTGTTTGATTTGAAAAAAAAAATCAGTTAATTAAAAATTAGTGCTAAAACGTAACAGGAAATAATATCAAAAATTGCAGTGCGAAAGCTTTGCACCGATTCTTCTGGTATATATATATATATATATATGTATATATATATACAAGATATTAATTTAATACTTAAAAAAGCATATCTCCGGTTTAACCTTTATAAATATACAAATTTTATTATAAGATTTCTACGACTTCTTATTTATTTAATTGATTTATTTAAATGAATGTTTTCGAATTACATTGAATGTAATTTAAATTTATTTATTTAAAATAAATTCACATTTTAATTTGAAAAATTGTTTTTCTATTTTATGAACAATTGAAAAGATATTGTTTTCTCTTAATAGTGTGTAAGTAATTACAAAATTAAGATTAATTAAATACAAAATGAAATTGGAATGTTTTTCCTTTCCAAATTCAATTTCTAATTTCCAGTTTTACATTACCATTAAAAAATCCAAATTATTTCTGAAAATGTATTTTAATAAACTTGTTGGTGTTAGATTAAAAGTAATGTCCTAAATTGGGTCCTTGATCCCCAATATATTGAAATTATATTTAAATATCGGGCAATTCTCATAATTATTTTAATGTATTTTCTATTTTTAACGATGTTTTTCATGCATGGACCCTAATTTTGTTTTATGCATAATGCTTTATTCCACAACAATTATTCCCGCTAAGGTAAAGCTAGGAGAGTCTGCGCACAATTCAAAAGAATAACAATAAAAAATCTAAATATTATTTTTTTTGCTAAACTATCCATGAATAATTTTTACTTCATTTGTCTTTTATGCATTTCCATTACTATTTTCTTGTTAAGTTGTAATTTAATAGAACAGTTGTAACAAAACCAAGAAAGTTATTTTGCGCAATCTGTCCTTACACGGTTGGTGTGATTGCGCACATTGGTAGGAGAGATTGTTACTAATAATAACTACAATTAAATAGTTAACAATAATAATTACACTTAAATAACATTGTTATAAGGTTATTTGTGAACAAATATTATTGTATTAGGAGTGAATATTTCAACCTAATGATTAAAGAATCAGAAAAAAGGAAATAATTTTAAAAGCAATTAAAAAATTTTAATTAAAGGAAAAAAAATAAAGAATCA